>OX276361.1:11496813-12175962 GCA_946251885.1 Cosmia pyralina
AATACACACGGATTTTAACGATCTTATTAAATTTTATTCGTTAATGAGGGAACCTGCGGGGCAATTGCGTAACACACTGTCAATCGGAATCGGTTTCATGTTGACAGCTCATCAACATTCATTGCGTTATTTACGATGTCGAGCAGACAAATTTTTCGAAATATTTTTAATATTATTGTTTTTGCAAACTGCCGAGATAAGAGGCGGGGGGGGAGGTATTTTTTTTACATTTTTCATCAAAAGTCGAAAACTATGCGGCCTAAAAAAAATGTTTGAGAACGTGCAAACAGCGCTCTTTCATATGATACCCCACATGCCCTAGTAGCCCCACTTCGAATTTTTAATACCCCCTTTTAGTCTCTGTTGCAAAAAAAAAAAATATTTTTATTTCTTTCTTATTTACAAAATAGTTGGGCAAGCGCCATC
This sequence comes from Cosmia pyralina, assembly GCA_946251885.1. Taxonomy (NCBI): domain Eukaryota; kingdom Metazoa; phylum Arthropoda; class Insecta; order Lepidoptera; family Noctuidae; genus Cosmia; species Cosmia pyralina. The sequence goes on from OX276361.1 coordinate 11,497,240, forward strand.
TAAAACTGTTCCAAATTTCAAGTTGATAGCATTAGTAGTTCTTGAGTTATCCAGCTGTGACAGACGGACATCTGTCACAGCTGGATATCTCAAGAACTACTACAAGGACAGACAGACAGACCGAGTCGCACCATAAGGGTTCCTTTTTACCATTTTGGTACGGAACCCTAATATCATGAGTTTGATTTTCTCACCTAAATTAAAGTGTATTTAAAAACGGGTGTTTTTTTAAAGACGAAGGCGATAAGGATGTCGTCCCTCGCATTATACTAATATAACGTAAAAAAAAAACAGAAATTATTATAATTTACGCTTTCCATCAATGTTATGTTCTATTGTCATTTCTTTAAAGTAATTTTAACAGGGGAACTCTTATCACACTAATATTATAAAAGCGAAAGTTTGTGAGTGCGTGAGTGTGTGTGTGTTTGTTACTTCTTCAGACTCAAACGGCTGGACCGATTTTGATAAAATTTTGTATGTAGATAGCTTATACCCTGGATTAACACAGGCTACTTTTTATCCCGGTCTACGCGGATGAAACCGCGGGGCGCAGCTAGTAATTTATATTTCGTAGGATTTATTAGCATAAGTAACTTCAAGACTAGGCAGTATGGTCTTAACTATTTATAAATACGATTGTTAAAAATACTTTAACTTTGCTTGATTACGTATTATTTGAAATAAACGAAGACATAACGTTTGAAATAACGATTAACAACTAAATTAGCTACTTTAGCCAATACGCTAACCCCCTTATTCATAAAAAACTAAAACGCTCTATAAACCTATTTTAGTTGTAGAAGCTTCTTTCAAACTCAAATCATAATTTGAAAGAAATTGACAAAACACTTCTACAACTAAAATAGCTTTATAGAGCGTTTTAGTTTTTTTATGAATAAGGGCGTTACTCTACAATGCCCAGCTAATGTTAATATTTTAAGCAAAGTGGATTTTGTCATACAATAAATCAATGTAATCCAACTGCGTGGTCCCCCAATAAATAGCTTATTTATATTTATTATATGTATTTTCAATTTTATACTAACCTTAACCAAGAATCGATTTATTTTTTCGCCTGCCAAAGCACGACAGTTACACGATTTAAGTATTCTTAAATATCATAAAAATAGTACCAATTATTCATCATTATTAGCGACTTAAATAAGTATTGTGACTTTGAGAATGGCATCAAAGAATAATAGACCTTATTGCACTAAGACAAAGACGTGTTTTGAATGCAATGTTGAAAATGTTAAAGATTAAAGAAAGGATTAGGAACAAGTTTAGGCTTAATTAATAGTAATAGCAAAATAGCAAGAATAGCCCCTTTTGTTATTATATACCACTTTAGACCGTTTTCATGAAATACTGGGGTATTTCTAAAATCAATTCAATCGAATTTGATACAAATAAATGTAACCGTGACAATAATTCGAACCAAATTCGATTAAATTGAGAACTCACCGAGACATGCGAAAAAGCGCGTCATGTAAAAAAATCCTTATTTACATAATAAAAAAATATTTTAAATTTTGATAGATTCAGGTTTAACAAAAACTTTTAATTTTATTAAGTGGAAACGCGGTCACGTGGTCATTGGCGTTGATTCCATACTAACGTATTACTCTTTTATCCCTGGTTAATGATACTAGTCCAAATATTATTTTACGATATAATGTCTCCTACTTCCACGTCCCTGTTTTCTTTTTTGGCGTTATGAGAGTTTTTATGAAAATTCACGCCACCAGTTGGCGCCACGTTGACAAGAGATCTGCCATTTCAACAATGAATATAAAATATATGATGATGTTCAGCATCAGTTTCATTCATTCGTTCATCATTCAGTTACGAGTTCACGAATACAGAAAATGTAGGCGCTTTGAAACTTTTGACAGGTGCCCGGACCTGACGACTCAGTGCTGCATGGGACGTCATTTTAGAAAACCCTCAATATTAGTATGGAATGAACGCCAACGACCACATGACCTCGTTTCCTCTTAAATAAAGTTGCAAGCCACACTATGCTTACAACAAACAAGAAAGAAAAAACAAAAATATCATCACAACTATGAACAAAAAACACATACGACTGGAGCCGAGTACACCCGATTCAGCGTCACCGACCCGAGCCGCGAGCGTGACGGTTCAGTTTAGTACATTGTTCAGAAACAGCGCAAGTTTTCACTTCAAAAACAAAATTACTATGCTTATAAAGAATATATTTTGTTTGTCACAAGTTTGTGCGCGCAAGTGCTAGTCACCGCCTGAGGTATGTAAGAGGTAAGACGGGGGAGGGCACGATTGACAAGATTGGCTGACTGAGTTAAAGCTTTACGTTTGTCTATCTCCCCCGTGTCACCGCTCAAATATCTCGGGCGGTGACTAGCACTAATCTATCTTTTCACTTGCGCGCATACTATACGTCTGAAACACTTCAGCTGTTATAAAATAAATGCTTTTTTTAACGTTAACGATAGTTTAAAGAAATTAGTGATATTTATGTTTTTAGCACCATCGTATTTTTTTGCTATGATTTTATTATAAAATATGTTTTTATTTACCTACCATAATGTTTGTTCGGTAACTCAAGTACATTTTTTTTTCATTTGTTTAAATAAATTTTCTTTTCACAATATGGAGTCAAAATTATAATATCAATTTCACATAACACCATGAAAAAATATTAAAGCATTTCCAATGTATGATATTCCTTATTTTAAAAACAACTTTTCGATAAACATTTTGTAAATAGCGTAAGCAATAAATCTTTTAGTACATTAGGAATCTCAATTAGATTACAGTTCGTTTTTTTAATCCCAGAAAGTAATTCGATATTTCAAATGTATAATTTTTCAATTTCATAGTTTGTCATTTGCACCTGTCAAATTACTATCTTAGATTAAAAAACGAACTGTAGATTGTATACTATTAACAACAACATTGACAGGTAAATAAAAAAGTTAACTTAGAACTAAGTCAATCTAATTCAGATTCCTAATAAATATAAACGAGTCATAATTATGCACTTTGCGTAGGGATGTCTCATGTCATCATATTTATCGACAGTGAAGCATCACTATATCAAATAAATAATATCGACATCGATTCCATATCGATAATTATGGGGACATCCTTATCCGAAATTTTTACGTCTATCAAATACTTAGAAATCTCACGTGTTTTTTTATAAATACGGCCTTAGATATAGTTTCATTCATTCGCGAATGAATGAAATGAATGAACAACACAACAGGACGAAGATTTTGGGGCCACACTACTGAACTATTTTGTGCTTATAAGTTTAACAATACCGTTTCAGTTTTTGTGCAGCCTTTCGAATATATCAACAGCATAATTATAATAAATAACATTTGGTTAACACTTTGAGGGACACTAAGGCCTGAATTCCTCCTACGCTGATATCAGTCGCGTACGTCAGCGAGAAATAAATAACAAAATACCATACTGCGATTACCGACCGCTCTACGGTATGATATTAATAGCGACTGTCACGCACGCATGGCATTCAGCTGATCATCGGTAACAGACTGAGGGCGCTCGCACAATTCCATGCTCGTCAGTCGACAGAGTACGCGGATGCCGCTGACGTCAGCGTCGTCGCAGTGTGGTGCTATAAAGAACACAATGTATATTCGTACGCGCGACCGACATCAGCGCAGGAGGAATGCAGGCCTAGACGCCTATAGGCGTAATAACAATAAAACTTTTATTGTGTCACGTTCAATATTCTTCAACCGATTAAGAATAAACAAGAACATAAAATTTTTATAATTTGTGCATAATATTATCAAAATAAGCGGTAATATGATACGCTGATTCGCAAAGATATGTTCAGAACCTAGTCTTTTTAACCATAGTAGTTTTGTATATAGTTCTATACAGTAGTTTTCCTACGCTGTCACGATAATCAGTACTCGACATTGCTGCACAGAATTAAATCTTCAAAGTGTGGCTTTACCACTTTACTCTCACTTATAATTAAGGGTATTTTGAGGCGCATAATTCCAACAACAACTTACATAAATCTAACCGAAAAGGCACCGAGCCGTAAAGCTTGCATTTTAAATTATATTTATAATATTTATAATAAAGCGTAAATGTGGCCCCTTGGTAATATTAGTGATATATTTAGTTTACAACCTCGTAACGTGGAGTGATGTCGTGTGTGGCCGCCAGGAGGCGCCACGGACGCTGAGCGAAACGCCTGGACGGTTGGCCCGACCCTATGTCTCTCTGCAAAGATGTGAGTTGACTGTAAGTTTGAGTAGATCAAAATGTTGAGTGACGCTTAAAGCTAAGTTTCTCGATAGAAAATTATCGCAAAATTTATGTGCCTAATTAACCTTATTGGTGTTGTCCTTCAGAAATGTCAGGTGCGTAGTACACACAACCGGCGTGTGTGTATAACCAGATTTATGTACGTAAACGAGTCAAAAGGAGTATGTAAGGACCGTAGCAGGTGGTGTTCTGTAGTTTCTGCCTACCCCCATGGGAAGAAGGCGTGAGTTTATGTATGTATGTAATGTGACAAATCGTCAAGTGCGCGTAAACTACTGTGATTGGTTGAATGTTTTATCAACAGCCAATCGCATAATTAATTTTCACGCGTCGATAATTTTCTTTCCAGAAACTGGGCGTTAAGCCACAGAAGTGTTAATAAATGGAGTGTTATAGGTAACCTGGCCTAATTTGCGTTGCTCAATGAGTCAAGAAGCATTTTTTGCTTATGCATGGATTTTATTTGGCATCAAACCGGAATTTTCCATGATAAAAAAAGCACCATGTTTTCTTTGGCTCATTTTGAACAGAGTTAATTACGCCAGGTTAAGGTTGTCAGACCACCCTCAATGTAGGCATGTCAGTACTCAGTAGTGATATTTTTACAAAACCTATGATTGTCACCCAACAGTGTTCAAAGGTCGTCAATCAAACAGCACCGGCCTCTTTAAACCATCACCTTCGTCGAAAAGCCATGCTTTTGATTTCAGTATCAAAAAATCCTCAAAAACCAAACGCAAAGCCCGCAAAAAATCTCCATCTTTTTACGCAACGGCAGAGATGCTAATTCAAATTAGCACGCATTCGTATTAGCCGGGTTTAAAAAATCAATCCCTAATTCGAGTTATTATTTTGTTTTAGAACTTGCTTCAATCAATGCAAGTTTATAAGCGCAAAGCCTTCACCAATGGAAAATTAAGTCATAAAAATAAAAGAAGTTAAAGAAGTCTTGAGTTGACTGTCAATGCCGTCAATGTTAACCGCCGAATTAGAATGCCCCCAATGAAAGATGTCACACCGCACGCGGGTATTATAGCCGTTAAAATAGCGACATGCAGGTTCAGGGAAACAATATTTGCGGATCATTTGACTGTAAAAACCGGGCAAACCTTCGAGCGTTGCCCGGCTAGACCGGGCACATAAACATTTTCAAGTCACTTGCTCGGCTATCACCGGGCATAGAGACCTTTCCCTAAGACACGGTGGTCGTCGAATGAGTAACGTTCCCCCTGCGCTTCTTGTGTATCTGGCGAGTCTTCTTCTGGGGAGAAATGTGTGTGTTAGCATTCCATTTTTTCACTATGCTGTGGTACCCGCAGCTTGGACGAAACGTGGAATTACAAAATGCATTTTTTTTGCTGTCATATTAGTTTGCACGTGCTCGTATAACACAAAAATACATGATCAATTCTACCTACGTCTCGTCTGATCTGAGCGAAATCAGTACAGTCAGTGTTAGGCTAGTCACAAGATCGATTGCTTGCGATGGCCGGAACGATTACTATGGTTATGATTAAAAGTCTGATGGTTTTGTGCGTGCACGCATCCATACAGACCCATCGGATTAGATTCGATTGTTTTGCCTGTATGTACCTTTACGCATTGCAGGAATTTTTAGCAAAGCAAAAGCGTTATTTACTTACTTTTTATTATTGACACGATTCGGCGTGCTGTGGTTGGATTGATGCGAACTGTCACTAATTTCTGAACTCGAACTTCTAATGTCACCTTCCATCTGAAAATTATGAACATAGAATATCAATTTTAATCAGTCATATCTTAACGTGACTAAGATCTTGTTTGTCTTGGGAAATACGTGGCTAAGAGTGAAAGTCTGCACAGTTTAATGAAACAGCCAAATGTAACTCGTATTCACTATGCACATAAGTTTTTTTGTTATGATAGGTTCACGGACTAGAAAAAAATAAGGACTCCGTGCCACGCATATTGAAAGTGAAGCATAGTAAGTATTAGTAAGCCGGGACCGTTTGTACAAACACGCCTCACGCACACATTTACATCATAGTAGCCGACATTGCCGACCGGCCGCCATTACGAGGTGACACGACGGCGTCTTTGTCAAATCACGCACACAGATCGGTACGGTGCTTCACTTTCGATACGCGTGGTGCGGAGTCCTTCTTTTTTTCTAGTCCGTGGATAGGTTTTTAACTTATTAATGACTGCGTCGGACACGCGATGGTCGTGAGACCCAATGTGTCCTAGTTGAAATCATAACATCGATTTTTAATTTAATAGACATGTGACTCATTTAATAGCTGCAATTACATTATAATAGAATCATCATTCTCCTGCCCTTATCCCAATTTATTTGGGGTCGGTGGAACGTGTCTTTTTCTTCCATACTTCTCTATTAGTCGTCATCTTAAAATAGAATATCCCAATCTTTCATTTTTTCTTTCTTTCTTTGTCTTTCCAGTTGAAAACAGTTCTTCTTCTTAACATATCGATGGCAAAATGTTCAAATATGTTTGGCCTAAAATTCAGCTGCGCGAACTCCGCTCACTGACGCAGGCATAAGATCATCAAGTGCACAGGTGACATGGCATGCGGTGGGCCATTGTCTGTAGGGATAAACCGCATACGCACTTGATCTGAGCCGTCCATGAACCCCCCTGAAAAAAATCAGAATATGTTTCTCACCTGTCCAGCACTAATAGCTTTATAAGCGACCTGCAGTATAAGCCAGGTCCAGACCATATGCAGGCCCAATAGCAGGCACAGCAGCGAGTTGAAGATATAGTAGGCAGGGAACATTGGCACTATCATGGGGGCACGGATTGTTGTACTGGAAATAATGGCAAATATGATTTATATATCTGTTAAAATTATAGTTATTCGGCTTCAGTGAATTTACAGAATATAAATACATTTATTATGTACCGAACTGCCGTACTGCAGTTTGGGACGTCATGAAAAAGACCGATTTACATCCTAACTAATAAAGCTAATATTATAAATGCGAAAGTGAGTTTGTTTGTTTGTTACGCTTTCATGCTAAAACGGCTGAATGGATTTGGATGACATTTTGCATACAGGTCGGATATATGATACTTTTTATCCCGGTAGTACGTTCCCGTGGGATAATTTCCGACATCCACGCGCACGAAGACGCTAGCAAGGCATAATAAATATATAAATACATTTTTGAAACTCACCTCCAAATAATGTAAAACGGATAAATACCAAGTCTTGTAATGATCCACAGTACTGTAAAAACTGTGAATATGATATCGCACAAACGCTGATAATTCGCGTACTTTGCCGCTTTGGCTGCATCCAAGAATATGTCGGCACAGTCGTGCAGTAGAAGCACTATAGTGCCGACTCTGTGTAGACTGCAGACCCAACTGAAGGACAGCAGTAAGATAGTGGCCACGTGGTGCACGAACATCTGCCAGAAGTCCTTGCGACGCACGTCCCAGAACTGCGAGAATGTCAGCGACCAGTAGAACGCGGCTGAGATCATGTAGTGCCACCAGATGTCGTCAGTGAGACCCTGCAATGTGGTTAAATTGCACCATATAGCTTACGTAACAAATGGCATGACTTTATTGGCTGCAGGTCAAAGATTGTCGAGTCTCCTAAGGTTATCAACATTTTGCGCCGGCGTCCCGGCTACCTCATAAAGTACCGACTTCCACCGTAAAAATCAAACTATTAGTCTTCACCATAAAGGATACATAACATAATCAGCCTATAATGTTCCCACTGCTGGGACACAGGCCTCTCTGTGAGAGGGAACGGGCCGTAATCCACCACGCCGCCATGCAGGCCCAGTGCGGGTTGGTGGATGTCACATGTCTTTGAATTTTTGGATCTAGGACATGTCGGTTTCCTCACGATGTTTTCCTTCACCGAAAAAAGGTGCAAGTCCGACAAAAAACAAATAAAAACTTTTTGGTCTGCGTATAAATATTAATTTAACGCAAGTCCTATATCTAACACTGAACATTAGGGCGCTGATTATAATATCTACTATCTTGATGATTAGTTGCACCTGTTGTACAGTTGTGATAGTGGTGGTCTTGTGAATATTGATCATTTTTAGAGCTTCGATACGGTTTAAATTTTACTTATTTATTCATTAAGACCCTTTACAGACTAAACTGAAAACATCAGCAAACGGGGTGACAGCCCAAGAGGCCCCGTCAGACGTACATATTTTAAGCTCTAGTCACACAGAGGTGACTTCCGCGCGGGATGTGGGAATATTCACGCCAGTTTGAACAGTTCTATACAGTTAGTGACACAATAGGGAATATTACGCAAAGCTGAGACAGCTGATGGCGCTACTTTGACACGAGGTAAACAAAGCAAACTGTCAAAGATGTCCGGAAAAATGTTTCCTCGCTGTTCATTCGCTCGCTTAAAATAATACCAAAGTAATTTGTTTTTGTGATATTGAACCATTTTACGATTTATACATTCAAGTAAATAGCACTAACAATATTGTGTTTTTACGTTAGGTTTATACTCTGACTTGAAAAAAATCCTTCATTCTTATAGTCTTCGGCTCTAAAATGATCAGAACACAAGTTTTAATGTTTTGTGACTGTAAAGCGCTTGCAACGTTGCATATTACAATTGCTAGCGAAATTATTAGTTTTTAGTTAATTAATGAACGCCTTCGTTTCTGCATAATGGCACAACACTGATTCACTGACTGATGCATTATTACAGATTATTCCTGACGAACGGCCATCATTAAAATAATAAATCAGTAGATTGTAAACACATCTCAGGAGCAATTCTCGTTTTTTGTTCGCAATCTCATCTCAGTCTGAATGTGCCAAAATTGTATAGAGTTTACCTACATTTTTACACGACTGCCCAAAAAGGAGTGTAATGTTTTCAGGGTTCATGTATGTAACAAAACTTATCTATTTGAGGGTAGATTTATATTAGTAACATTATAGTGAACAGTCCATGTACAAGTCTTGTTATAGTCGAGTTACGTTTGTACCATTTTGAAAGCTTTAAAAGTCAGTGTCAATTATCAAGTCATTTGAGTTTGACATTGAAGTGAATTGTCAGTTTAATAAGTTGTCATGAGTTGTCGACATGATTCAGTCTATCTTGAACGAGGCACCGGAGTTGTAAGGTTAGTAAAATAATGGTGCCGATTCTGTTGTACACCGAACTAAACTAACTAAACTATCACTAAAATACCTTACTTTTTGCTATGAGAATCTTAGAGCTATTCTGCAAAAAAAAACCTCTAAATTTAATAACAATTTTGACACAACTAAAATCGAGTTTGACAATCGTGACTCCGCGTGGTATAGTGCCTGTAGTATATTTGACCCGGTGGCTTTAATTGGAACTAACGAAATCACTATGAAGTGACAGGCTTGTCATATTTTGTTCACCGACATCGCTGTCGTTACCGGTTCAAATATCTTTTAGAGCTGGAGGGGCGCAGGGAGGGGGCAGCTTCAACGTGTTTTATATGGAATGTAGGTACCTTTTTTTTTTGGTACCTTTTTTTTGGTATCTTTTTTTGGTACCTTTTTTTTTTGGTTGAGTGATAGGGGTTTATGGGTTTCATAAAGGGGGGCCAAATTTTCATTATTTTTGCGATAGGACTCACCGTTTTCGAGATATATGCAAAAGAAAAGAAAAAAATACACTACTGGTTTTGCATCCGAAGTCAAGGTCTCGGTGTGAATTTTAGTTCATGTCAACTAATTTTATTCCACACCTTTTTAATCGCGATTAAATATAGTCTGATTTAGTTTAAGAATTAAAATTTTAGGTGAAAACATGTCAAATTCAGAATAGCAAAATTGCCATTTTCACTAAACTAATAACTCAGTAAAATCTTAGTCCTGTCAAACTAAAATATAGTTAAGTTGTGTCACTTTAGTCAATTTCAGAATGGGAAATCGTCGTTTGACAGGAATAAACTTAATTTTAGTGATTTTTAGTCTAGTTTAGAGGCATTTGTGACAAGAGAATCGGCACCATTGTGAAATGTACTGAACTATGGTGAATAATTTTTAAATAAATATTGTTATTGCGTTGGTTTACTTGTAGTTTAAATTTCTATGACTCCCTTCTGAGATACATTTACATGTATGTTTGTATGTATGTGAGTTTCTTTATTCCACTATAACTTTTTGACATTTGATTGTCGCTGGCATGAGATTGCGACTTGAATTTGAACGTTTTTAGGTACGAGAATTGGCCTTCAGATTTCTCATTAACAACCTTACCATTCTCATAGATATTTTTTTTAATAACTATTTATAGATGACAGAAGAGGCCTAAACTTTATTAATTTCTGTTTACATTAATTATTTATTTATCCCGCTTTCAACTATCATAACAGGTTTTATTAACTAATGCCCTATCGGTCTCATAAAATGCATCTAATATTAAAATTATTAAGGACCAACCGTTTTACTATAACCTTTTTGTTATCTAGTGCAATGGTGCCCTCTAGCGGGAGCAAGTGGCAGTAAGGTTCCCATTGGCGCGAGCGAATTTGTCCCGCATCCCGCGCGGGATTCCCTTCAGTTTGGCGAGAGCTTTAAGTACCTATAGCAACTCATGGAGGATTTTTAAAAAGCTCCTATGTTCGTCCTCATTATAAACAGATAAATGTCCTTAATTTCCTCGTGAGGTTCAAAACAGTACAGGCGAAACAGTAGCCAGGCACTCCTCTCGCAACTGTGTAGCATCTACTCGTTGTCTTACATAATTGAAGATTCGTCATCCATTAGTACGACTCGCGCAGCGCTATTTAAAGCGATAATAGCCAAACAATTCGGAGTATAGATGCGGTGCTACAAAATGATACAAATAATATGAATGGGGGAAGATTTCGTAGCCATGGTTGGAGAGGTTTCTCTTTAACTTTAAAACCAAAACTCTACAGTATTAAAAACATTAACTTTAGTGTGATCGGTTTCGTTTACAGTTAGGGTCTGCCTTCCCTTCCACCCTATATCTTCTAGGACTTAGATACAACAACCTCTCATAATAAAAAATTACACACCACATAATCGAAAAAATCTAGAGCCTTTACAATGATTGTAAATGCTTAGTGCTCAACTTTTGAAATCCCTGTAAGTTTTCAGACAAAGATTTTTATGTACAGTTAACAAAAGAGATATCTAGGCAGGATAGATATTTGTATGTGAATTGCTTCATGTTCAATTTTATATATATTACTTTGTTTTTGCAATACTCCTACATTGTAACACACCAACACAAAATTGTATATTGTTACGAAATTGAACATGAAGCAATTCACATACAAATATGTTAGTATACCCTGGCTAGATATCTCTTTTGTTGACTGTACATACGTAGGTAAATAGATGTCAATAAAACTAACCTGATGAGGATATCCAATATAACACTGATCAATATCCCACAGCCACTCTTTCTCCCACAGTATAAACAAGCCGTAGGAGAAGTTGTACAAGTAAAATGTGGTCCTCCACATATTTTCGCAGAACTTCACCAGCGTCGAGGGCTTGTCCTGACTTCTTCGGAGTCGCCACCAGCGTTCCACCTGTCTCTCTGTCATGTCGAGTTGCTTTGCTAACCCACATATCTGGAAAATGTAGTTCTTTGTCATGGTTTGAAGAAGAAACTAATGTGAGAGCAAGCGAAGATAGAACTGTGAATATGTGTGGCTGTTAGTATGCCTATGATGTATGATGAAATATAGATACATAGTAAATATTTGAGTAAAAGCTTGTTACATAATAGTAAGAAGTTAGCATAAACGCATGCTGCAAAATACGATACAAAGCTCACATGACATGCAGATGCAGTTGCTTGGTGAAGCCAGGCCAGGCGCACTCTGCTTTTTAGGTATGAAGCTCCAAGTACGCGGCGGGCTCGACTTGTCGAGCATATTCAGTGTCGGCTGCCGCGCACCGGCAGGCTCGCACGTTAGTTCGATACTCACGCACCGCGTCGTAAAAGAAGACAACCCTAACGAGTCAGAAGGTGTAAGAGTTACGCGATAGAAAGAGAGGCAAATTCTAGGTGAATATAACTGTAGGTAATTAACGCTGTGCGACCTGAATTGCACTCTAATGTGTCGTAACAAGAGTGGCTATTTATTTAAATGATTTTGCGGAGTGCATATTCTGTACTTGTTCTGTTATGTATTCTGTGGTAATAAAGAAGAAATAGTGAAAATAATTATTTAGAAAAGGCTACGTCAGATTACTTTATTTATTTTACTATTGCCCTCTGATAAAGTGCCAGAGTATGACGTAAAGATATTAATGTCGTAATAAATATACCTAGTGAAGATGTGGCTATCCTATGTTCTACAAATCAAACGAAACCTTGCTTCAAAATGAAAAGTGGGCAAAATTAATATTATTAGACTTTCGATGTGATGGCTTCACGAGTCTCGCTTGAACTGTTCTTCTTGCGAGGCCTCTGGCTCTCGCAGAAGACATTAGGCCACAAGTTGTAGTCCATGGGGCCTTTCTAGCCAAATCATTGCTTCATAACGTAACGGATATTTATTCAGTTTCATATGTTATGTAACAATTACACCCAATCACAAAATGTGCTCATCACTCCGTCTAGGTTTTGATTCAATCTATTAGTGAATGTGCTATTTCGTCGTGCGGCGTGCCAGCAAGTGTTGAATTGAATATTAGAAGAATTTTTGTAATCTAAAACGAAGAATCTTGTGGTAGGTCTATTGAAGACAATCTTTAACGTAAACGGTCAGTTAGAAGGGACTTGGAACATGTCGATTTCTCAGTTTGTTGATCCCTGTTTTTTGCGGATGGGAAATCAACAAATGACTTCTCCCGCTCTGGGCAGAGCGGGAGGGCGTGTCCGACTTTTACTGACGAAAACCCACCCGTGTTCCTTCAGTTGCCTGTGCTAGGGCCACGGTATCTCTTTCGAATCCCTGAGGTACTGCATGATAGAAAATATTTCCGACTGTATCTCGTCTCGCACCAATCATGGGGCGTAGTGACGGACGATAATGAGCATAGGAACGATTGTATCGCAAAGCGGAGTTAAATTCAGACCAAGTTCTTAACTACATGTGTGACAGACAAGATAGCGATCTAAGTATTCCTCTATCAGTTCTGTGTCTCCAAGGCTTTGCTGTATTATTTCTATATATGCGACAAGGTCGATAGTATTCTGCCGTCTGCCGTAAACACTGAATTATGCAGGAGGGATACTTAGGAACGAACGCTTCTACTACACAGCTGCTCCCATTCACCGGGCACGGGTCGATCGATCAGGTTAAGCTTCGCTTGCCGCTGTTGGTCCGTGGATGGGTGACTATCTTTACATACTGAGACGCCTCCGTGCTTCAGAGAACACGTTAAGCCGTTGATCCCGGGTGTCATTTGTTGACCTTTAACAGTCGTTACGGGTAATCAGAAACCCGAAAGTCTGACAACCAATCTTGCCAAGGGGTATCGTATTACCCAGTAACTGGGTTGTGGAGGTCAGATAGGCAGTCGCTCCATGTAAAATAGTGGCATTCAGCTGCATCCGGTTAGACTGCAAGCCGACTCCAACATAGTTGGGAAAAGGTTAGGCAGATGATGAGTTACAATGGCTTTCATTTTGACAATTCTACAATACCTATTCATTACGTTTTTTACGTTATCGAGCAAAGGAATTTCCTTTAAAATCCTTCGGATTGTACCTAAACGTTAAGTAATTGGGGTGAAGTCGAATCTTGGGCATACGAGATAATGCCCAAGTACTGGATAATAATTATGATACCCCTTGGTAAGACTGGTTGTCAAACTTTCGGGGTTCTGCCGACCCTTAACGACTATCAAAGACCCACGAATGACAGCCGGGACCAACGGCTTAGCGTCTATAATACTTAAGTATGTATCTAATCTATTGTGTAGTAGCTAATAATTCTATTCATCATCTGCTTAGCCTTTTCCCAACTATGTTGGGGTCGGCTTCCAGTCTAACCGGATGCAGCTGAATACCAGTATTTTACATGGAGCGACTGCCTATCTGACCTCCACAACCCAGTTACTGGGTAATACGATACCCCTTGGTAAGACTGGTTGTCAGACTTTCGGGCTTCTGACGACCCGTAACGACTGTCAAAGATCCACAAATGACAGCCGGGACCAACGGCTTAACGTGCTTTCCGAGGCACGGAGGAGTCTCGGTATGTAAAGAATGGTCACCCATCCACTGACCAACCCCGGCAAGCGTAGCTTAACCTGATGGATCGACCCGTGCGGCTGTTATTACTTAGCCACGAGCTCCTCCTCCTAGCTAATAATTCTATTGTCCATAGTAATAATAAGTACCTAAAAATACGTCAGTTGACGGTAAAATAAAATTATTACGAATATTATCCCTTTCCTGTTAACAAAGAGCACGTATCGATATAACAGTACATAATACTTAACCCATATAAGAAAAACCGCACAGTTTTATCGCTTGGGGGCGCGGCCACATTGGTTGAGTATTTTAATACGATAGGAAAAGTGCAGAACAATATCATATCTTCTGACTGATTGTAAGCCATCTATAATTTTATTAATCTTTAACTCAGGCACATTACCCATAATTTGTTAGTATTAATTAAACTAGGTATGTTAGTAAGTATAATTAATTAGGACACAAACATAAACAAAAAAGAAGCAATAATAATACTTAATAATATAACACAACTTATGGCATATTCTGTTATGCCATCTTCTGAAGACACCTGGCAATAATACATGCACTGCACACATGTGCCCGCCCCATCAGATAGCCTTCTGTCTAACTGGCAACAATGCTCAGGATACTGCTACCGCTGTCTCGCATCCGACGCAGTAGTGACGCTGATCTTTTACGCATGACCGCAAAGAAGTCATCTGTACGCGCTGCTGCGAACATCCCTGACGCGCTACAGAAACATGGCAGCGACAGCAGTATCCTAAAAGCATTGCTGTATTGCATATTGCGTATATCTGGTCCACAGACTGCAGGTGTAAGAAGCCTGGCAATATGCTAAACAGGCATACCCTTGACACCATAGAAATATAAAAAATCTTTGCTTGACACTATTGTAGCACTTTGCAAATCTGCGGGCCAGCTTGTGGCATCATAATAACTTGAGGTAAATTTTTTTACTAAACAAACCTACAACGTTCTTAACTAGCTTTTTATCTTATTTTCCGTACCTACTACGCAAACGCAAACTGGGCTAATTAGCAATATTACTCTACCAATGTAAACTGAGCCTAACTACTATACGTTTCGCGAGTCTTCGTAAATATTTATCACTTATTAAAACGGTAGCACCATGTAATAAATGGGCTCCAGTAATTAGAGCCGCTACTTAGGTATCTCTAGCTAGCAGATAACGATAAAACTATCGATAACCATGCACTTGTCGAAATGGTCTCTGAATCATAGACAAGGTTGATGACACTACACGTGCATTCCACAATGTGATCGCGATTACTTTGAATCATATCGATTCAATTTAAATTAACACAACTTTATATGGCGAGCAGTGACTGCCATTGAAGTCTAGATATATGCTGTGAGAATAATTCAGGAATAATAAGCAAGCCTATAAAAACTGTGTCCTTGTAAAAGCTTTTAGAGCTCATAAATCTTAATTTTAAAAGCCGTTAATATTAATTGTAGGACTGTCCCATAAACCGCTGAAAGGTATAATAAAACGTAGGGCTTTTCAGCACATGATAACTTCTTCATTTTGTCAACAGTAGTTAATCAGATAGCAAGCCAAATTCAGATGCGTGGATTTTACTTGGAAGAACCTTCAGCCACTTATTTATTTAGGTTTACTAACTAACCTAATATACAGCATTAACCGTCTTTGTCTTAATATTGGTCTCGCATGTATCTAAATTATAGGAAAGCACAGCACTATCAATTAGCGTACACACTAGAACATTATACAAAAAATAAAATATTAAACACTAAAACCAATTAAAAAAGATTGTCATGAATACTACGTTACAGCTTACAAATGCTGGGAACAATCACTTCATCAAACAATCGGTCAAAGACATCCTTAGAGGACTCTGATTGGAACTGATGCCACTCCGAACAGAGCGTCGTATGTAGTCGGTATGGTAATCGTCTTCGATTATTGGATCGAAGACTGACGTCCACTAAAATGTATAATTACAATCTACTGGACTTACGCCAACAGTCACGTATAAGGACGAAAGAAATAAAAAACATTTCATGAATACGTACTTCACTGGAACATACACTTTCCAATCCAAAAGTACTCGGAAACAGTTATTAAATAAAAAAGTAATTAAAAAACAAAAAAACCCGACTGCTGTAAAAAACTGAAAAGATAAAAACAAGCCCATTTTAAATTAAATAAAAGTTGGAAGCAGGCGGGACCCATTTGTGTTAGAAAATATAAAAATGGAATGGGTCCCGCCTGCTTCCAACTTTTATTTAATTTAAAATGGGCTTGTTTTTAGCTTTTCAGTTTTTTACAGCAGTCGGGTTTTTAGTTTTTTTTAATTACTTTTTTATTTCCAGCTTTTTAGTTTACAAATGTGAAAGATTTCGCTGACGATTTAGTTCTTGCAAGGAGTTTTGGTCGTGAGAGTAATTTTTTTGGATCAAGTGCACAAAAATAGCCAAGTCTTTTTTTTAACGTGTTTTTTTACGATTTGTCACTTTAAATTACTTTTAAACATATAAGCTGCATATATTTTTGTAATCACCTTTTAAAACCCTTCATTTTGATATCCCACTCGATGGTAATAGAAGAAAAAAAAAATTCGATTTCCCCAAATCTCCTTTTGGGATTCACCGCAGTCGGGTAAAAAATATATACATCAAAAATTTTAAATTGAATAATGAATTATTTGGTACAGCTACTACACCACTTTCAAGGTACTTGAAGTACCTGGTGCCTGGTGGTAGTTGTAGTAAGGTTTTTGTTACTTCGCCCGCGTGGATTTCAACACAGATGCGTGTAACTTGATGTCAATACTTCCCTATTTCGATCGGATTTTGTTCACACTTTCATGGGTTTAATTTTTTTGTTGAATAAATTTTTTGTTGAGTATGATAGAGAGAAAGTTACTGGCCACAGATACTGTTCAGGTCACCTGATAAAAGGCCGAAAAGGGGTGTGATCGTTCTAACAAGGAACGCGTGAGGAATTAATGTACAGTAGCCAACTGTAACTGTCCCATTCCAATATCATTCGTCCGTTACATTCACCCACCAGCACCCTAATTGCGTAACACATTATCAATCGGAGTTGGTTTCATTTTGACAGTTCAACAACATTCAATGCGTTATTTACGTTGTCGAGCAGACAAATTTTTCGAACATATGAAGCAATGGATTAGCAATTTTCTAAATGAAACCAACTCCGATCGATAATGTGTTACGCAATTAGGGTGCTGGTAACATTGGTGACAATCATACACATAAAGACAGCTTGTCAAATATTGCTTAGGATCTGTCAGCTTGTCCAAACTCAGGATTTACCAAAGGGTGATGGAGTGTTCTTGTTCCCTCGACCCACTCCGTCGCATCGCATTGTCTGCCCACGCTATTACTTCGTTTTCGCTTAGCGGTTATTCCGACTTTTTTTCTTTTTGCTCGGTTCCTAACGGTCCTTGCGTGATCATAAATATATATGTATATATAGCCTTTCTCAAGAACTGGGCTATCAAATGCAAAAATAATTATTCAAATACGACTGGCAGTTCCAGAGATTAGCGCGTTCTAACATGCAAACAAACAAACAAAAAACTCTTCAGCTTTATAATTAGTACCTATATAGATTAAAATAAGCGGTGGGAAACCCTGATCGAAATAAAACTGAAAAAATTACTACCATAACGTGTTTTCTAAATCCAAGACTAATCGTCCTTGCAAGAGATAACTGATATTAAAACCTGCAATTAACCTTAATGAGCATCTTACAACTTAATCCTTTAAATCCATTATCTATTTGCTGACTACGTTGATAGTGACGGAACAATGGTGATTAAACACGTGGATAACGAACCGGTGTTCTAGCGTGTCACCTGATAAGGTATCGTGCGATGCTTTCGAGCCAATTCAAAGTTCATTTTTAACCGACGAAAAAAATAGGAGGTTCTCAATTCGATACGTATATTTTTTTTTTTTTTTATATATATATGACCACGCATAACTTTTTACAGTAGTCCGATTTGAAAAATTTTTGTTTTATTCGAGAGGGTTTACATCAAAGTTGGTCCCATATAAAATTGATTAACTTTGCCTGGGTAGTTTTTGAGTTAGCTTCAATAATACGTATTTTTTCCCCACTTTTATATGGATGATGTTCTAGTTTGTTTTGCAGGTAGTGGTATTAGAATTTGTGTGGGGTAGGTACCTACCTCAACTAAAAAGTGAAAAATAAAAACTTTTTTACAAAAAATTACAACCGACTTCCAAAAACAACACTACAAAGTGAAAAATAACTTTAACTTCGGAAGTCGGTGGCAAAAAACGAAAATACATTTAACCAGATACCGACTTCCGAAATTAAAGTTATTTTTCATTTTGTAGTGTTGTTTTTGGAAGTCGGTTGTATTTTTTGGAAAAAAGTTTTATTGAAACGCGAAAATATAAGATTTTAATAAATCCTACTAGCTTTTGCCCGCGGCTTCGCCCGCGTGGAAGTCTGAAACTACCCCGTCCTACCAGGATAAATGAGGTACGGAACCCTAAAAGTATCCTATGTTCTAAATTCTAATCCAGGTCATCGTCTATTATCTGTCGTCTATAAATTTCATCCAAATCCGTAAAGCAGTTTCAGCGAGAATTACGCTTTCACGCTGAAACAAACAAACAAACTCGCTTTCGCATTACCAATATTAGTTAGGATGACACTTGGCAATACTGTAGCTTACCACTAGTTAGTTTTCGGAATCGGATCAGTAGTTCCGAAGATAAGTTACCCCCTAAATACAAACTCACGAATACCTCTTTCAATCAATCTGCCTAGCCTTTTCCCAACCATGTTGGGGTCGGCTTCCAGTCTAACCGGATATCATAATACCAGTATTTTACATGGAGCCACTGCCTATCTGACCTCCACAACCCATTAACTGGGTAATACGATAACCTCTTGGTAAGACTGGTTGTCAGACTTTCGGGCTTCTGACGACCCGTAACGACTGTCAAAGATCCACGAATGACAGCCAGGACCAACGACTTAACGTGCTTTCCGAGGCACGGAGGAGTCTCGATATGTAAAGATGGTCACCCATCCACGGACAACCCCGGCAAGCGTAGCTTAACCTGATGTTTCGACCCGTGCGGCTGTTATTACTTAGCCACGAGCCACGAATACCTCTTTATAATATTAGCATAGATTTGTGGTCTAAGCGCCGCGGGGCAATTGCGTAACACACTATCAATCGAAATCGATTTCATTTTGACAGTTCAACAACATTCAATACTTATTTACGTTGCCGAGCAGACAAATTTTTCGAACACATGGAGCAATGGATTAACAATTTGCTTCAAGATGATTCAGATTCCGATTGATAGTGTTTTACGCAATTAGGGTGCAGGTGAGTAGAGGTTACCTACTTGACAATTCACCGATCGGCACCCTAATTGCGTAACACACTATCGATCGGAATCTGAATCATTTTGAAGCAAATTGCTTGATTCATATGTTCCAAAAATTTTTTTCTAATCACCGTAAATAACGCAAAGAATGTTGTTGAACTGTCAAAATGAAACCGATTCCGATTGATAGTGTGTTACGCAATTATTAGGGTGCGTGCGGGCCACGACAGCTGCCGATTAATCATAATGGATGGATTACTAAAACTAAGTATACTCCATTTGCAGTAAGTTTAGACATTTAAACAAACCTTTTTTACAGTCCGTTCAACCGATTTTAACTTCTATTGCGTTGATGGCATGACAAATGGCAGCTACAGTAAACAGTTGGTATTGTAACCACTTTTTTGCCTTTAATGCCAACCTTAAGCCTACGGAATAGAAGTCAAAATCGGTTGAACGGACTGTAAAAAAGGTTTGTTTAAATGTCTAATCTTATTGCAAATGGAGTATAGGTAGTTACGATCACAGTAAAAACCCTCCCAATATGTCTATTCTGTTTGTCTGTCTATGTAAAACTCTAAATACTGGAGCATAATCAGCCTGAAATGTTTCCACTGCTGGGACAAAGGCTTCCTCTCGGTGAGAGGGAGTGGGCTGTAATCTACCACGCGGGCACAGTGCGGGTTGGTAGATGTCACATGTCTTAGAATTTTTGGTTCTAGGACCTCTTATTTAGTCTGAGTCTAGGACATGTCGCTGATTTCCTCACGATGTTTTCCTTCACCTTTTTGAAAGTAGTGGTGATGAAATAATTCACACAAAGTAAAGCGCCTGTCTAAAGAAGCTACTCGTTCATGAAAGGGCTAATGAAGTGACCTTAAAGCGTAGGTAAGCTCGTCGACATGTGTATCCTGCCTTTTTTTTTTTTTTTGTTGCCGGGGTGGAAAATCCTCATGGATGTCCCCCGCCCTGGGGTGAGCGGAGGGGTCTGTCAGACTCTTACTGACTAAAAACCACCCCGGTGTTCCCTTCCCACACCTGGACCGGGGATCATGGGAACTTGGGCGCCTTCCACAATCCCCGGCTAGTGCCGGCCCGCATTTGCGGGCCTCCTCAGGCCTGCGAGGGGAGTGAGGTGCAGGACTCCCCCCACAACGTCCAATAGGGGCGCGTGCGGAACACTACGCGCCGCCGCCTCGGGTCCAGCTGGATGGGGGCCGGCGGACGTCCCCGAGTCCACCGTCCCTCCGGACCCATGTGTATCCTGCCTAACCTAACCTATTGCGTTCAGACGGGCATCGTCACCGAGAAACACTGGCGCGACGACCTAACTAAACCATAGATATGTAAACTTATACCTATGACCTAGACTCATTCTTGACGGATTGACCGGAAGAGGCAGCAGATAAAGAAGAATGAGACCTTTGCCCAGCAGTGGGATAGTAGAGGTTAAGAAAAAATAAAAACTTTTTTACAAAAAAATACAACCTACTTCCAAAAACAACACTACAAAGTGAAAAATAACTTTAATTTCGGAAGTCGGTGTCTGGTTAAATTTATTTTCGTTTTTTACCACCGAGTTCCGAAATTAAAGTTATTTTTCACTTTGTAGTGTTGTTTTAGGAAGTAGGTAGGTTGTATTTTTTTGTAAAAAAGTTTTTATTTTTCACTTTTTAGTTGTGGTACCTACCCCACACAAATTCTAATACCACTACCTGCAAAACAAACTAGAATACAATCCATATAAAAATGGGGAAAAAATTCGTATTATTGAAGCTAACTCAAAAACTACCCAAGGAAAGTTAATCAATTTTATATGGGACCAACTTTGATGTATACCCTCTCAAATAAAACAAAAAATTTTCAAATCGGACGACTCTGTAAAAAGTTATGCGTGGTCATACATCAAAATATATATATATATATATATATATATATATATATATATATACTTGTCGAATTGAGAACCTCCTCCTTTTTTTTCGTCGGTTAAAAAAGCGCCTGTCTGGGTTCGAAGTTCGAACCTACGACCTAACTACTCGTAAGTCGCGGCCGTTACCACTGGGCCACCACTGCTCCTAAATACTGGAGCAAAGATAATCTATCTATTGACCCTATTGACCACGTAGAAGAATCTCCGTCCAGTCAGTCCACGTCACTGATCAAGTCCTTAGGTATCATATTTTGCTAACGTTTATTTACGACATAGCCTGTGTCATCTCTTATAGGAAAAACAACATTTATTATGTTTTAATAGCATCCCGGCAAGCATCCTGCTTTAACTTACGAGCATCTGTCAATTTAAATAAAAAAGGTAATTCATAATTTTATTATTACCTACTTAAATAAAAATCTATAAGATATGAAAAAAAAAACGAGAAATAAAAACAAAACAAATGACACAATGAATTTACATTTTCCTGACCTTCGACAACCGCTCGGAATCGACGAAGAGATTTATGAAAATAAAAAGTGAAAATACCATAAAAAAAAAACCGGCCAAGTGCGTGTCGGACCAGTCAACACAGCACAATGAACGTGAAGTACCCTATTGGTATTGATTTACTTGCGAGTATCAAAATATGTTGCATAATTAGCCGTATCTTTTTATTGTGTTGACTTAGAAGTTTGATTTTTTAGAGCTCCAAGAGACCACAGACCTACGATTTGATATTAATTTCAACTTCATACCTCCACGCGTTCCTGAGGATAAGGGTCTTGACATACTAACACACAGACAGACGGATAACGAAGTGATCATATAAAGGTTCCGTTTTTCCTTTTGAGGTACGGAACCCTAAAAAACCGGCCAAATGCGTGTCGGACCACGCACAATGAATGGTTCCGTCGAGCTCCAAGGGACCATTCATAGACCTACGTATTCTTGATACCTCTAAGTGTCTAAAAACGTCGAAGTTTCAGGAAAAGGAAACTGCAGGATCGTGAGGCCAGCTCAAGGCCCAGTTTAGAGCTCAGGCCGTAGGCGCTAATTGCCTACTCAATGAACGTTTATTGTCTCAAACGTACAGTGATTGCTGTGCATACATATACTTGCCTATCTAGGACAGGGCCGTCTGGGATTTCAATTAGATTTTTTTTTTATAATAAATAATGTAATTGCAATGACCAAAGAACCTATGGATAAAAATGAAAGAGGCGATATGGCTAGAATTGAACTGGATACTGAGATGACGCTGATAGAGATGTAAGTACGGAAGCAGAAGACATACAACGTGATACAATAATTACGCAAAAAAAATAGGATACGAGCAGGACCATGACAATAATGATGATCAACAGCAATCAATCTGCCTAGCCTTTTCCCAACTATGTTGGGGTCGGCTTCCAGTCTAATCGGATGCAGCTGAATACCAGTATTTTACATGGAGCGACTGCCTATCTGACCTCCACAACCCAGTAACTGGGTAATACGATACCCGTTGGTAAGAATGGTTATCAGACTTTCGGGCTCCTGACGATCCGTAACGACTGTCAAAGATATACGAATGACAGCCGGGACTAACGGCTTAACGTGCTTTCCGAGGCACGGAGGAGTCTCGCTATGTAAAGATGGTCACCCATCCACGGACAACCCCGGCAAGCGTAGCTTAACCTGATGGATCGACCCGTGCGGCTGTTATTACTTAGCCACGAGCTCCTCTAATGTTAGGTATACCTATATTCTTTAAATAGTTATTCCTGTTGTTCAGTATATGTTTAAACTAATGATATTTGATTATTGTACTAAATTTATTGCACGATTATTTATTTGTTAATGACTAGAATTTATTATTAATAATACATAGGAATAATATTATTGAAAATTATCACGTAAGTGGATAATGAAGTATTTAAATTAATTGTTTTATTTGTTTAATTATGTATTTAATATGCAGTACCTATTATATTTAGATATTTAAGTATAATTATATCAATTGTTTTATTTATTAATTAAGTATGTAATATGTGGTATTAAATGTAAATTTTCTATTTAAGACTTGTGATCAACAGCAAAGACCAACAAAAGAACTTTGGTATCAACAGCTGGCGCTTGTGCGTTATCTGACATTCAGCACAATTGTTTCATGAATCAGAACCGGATATTTTTATAAATTACCTATTATTATAAGATAAGATAATTAAATCGGTGATTAACAATACGGGAGCCAAATAAAATGCAGTAAGTACCTACTTGTATTATTTTGATGATTTCATAAACTTCAAGTATGCAAACTGCGACGGCACGAGGTCGAGCCGTGTTCTCGGACAAGTACTTTCCTTGGTTATGGTATTAAAAGTCCGTCTCTGTGCATTTTAATTAAATAGATAAATACTCAAAAGAAAGTTTGAACCTTTCAGGAAATCGAAATCCATAAAATAATCCTAAAATATATTATATCGTTGACATTCGGATATAGCAATAGATTGGTAAAGCAAAAACATGATTCATAATTTTAAAGTTCTATGAATAGTGAAGAATCGAAACAAAACATGTGTAGGAGTAAGTACGTACCATAGACACGCAAAGACACAATTACTTCAGGAGAAGTCGTTGACATTTACAGTCAGCCCTTCAATTTCTATGACAATAAGGTCATAGTTCATCGGTTGGACATTAGACAATTTAATTTCAAAAGGGATTTAATAGAGATGTACTTTTCTGATTTGATTCTACTACTATAATGAATGGTGGGTTATATAATAATATAATAATAATGGAGGAGCTCGTGGCTAAGTAATAACAGCCGCACGGATCGATCTATCAGGTTAAGCTACGCTTGCCGGGGTTGGTCCGTGGATGGGTGACCATCTTTACATACCGAGACTCCTCCGTGCCTCGGAAAGCACGTTAAGCCGTTGGTCCCGGCTGTCATTTGTGGATCTTTGACAGTCGTTACGGGTCGTCAGAAGCCCGAAAGTCTGACAACCAGTCTTACCAAGGGGTATCGTATTACCCAGTTACCGGGTTGTGGAGGTCAGATAGGCAGTTGCTCCATGTAAAATACTGGTATTCAGCTGCATCCGGTTAGACTGGAAGCCGACCCCAACGTAGTTGGGAAAAGGCTGGGCAGATTGAAGGAATGGCGGGTTATGCTGTGGGGTAAACGAATCAACTAACGGATTGAAGCAGAAAGCCTGGTCCGGTCATCAATTTATCATCATCATCATGAATTGGCTACAAATAATGTAATTGTAAAATGCCATGCAGTACAGCTACCTGAAATTAAATTCCAAAAGTTTGATAGACAAACGACCCCCAAAAAGAAAACCAAAGTGCTACTCTGTTTCAGACTACGTCCAATTAAATAACAATATTTTAATAAAGAAGCAGTCAGAACAGTCAGCCCTGAAGGCGAATAATGATCTTTATATAACCAGTGTAATGAAAACGGGTAGGTAGTGCTATTCTGTAAATATCTCACCGTGAAAACATGAGTGAAGTGATCTTAAAGTGAGCTGTCAATAGTGTCAACCCCTAGCATCAGGTGGGATGACGGCTCACTTCACGCTCACTTCACCTGAGTTACCACGGTGAGATGTTTACAGAATAGCACTACGGAACCGCGACTCGCAGACGCGTGGCTTCAAAGAGATCTTTCATTCATACCAGGTTTTAGCTAGAGCTGAGGTTACGTCTCATAATGAGTCGTTAGTCTTTGAGCTTGCAGCAGCAACGCAATTTTAGTGATGCAGTAAATCACGACTTAACTTGGCAAGCAGTCGTGATATTTACGGCTGTATGACAACAAGACAAGAAACGAGAAGATAAGTTAATAATGGTAAGCTGCAGAGCAGTGGTAGAAATAGATACATAGGAAAAAATGTCAGTCTAAATACTTTTTTTACAAAAAAATACAACCGACTTCCAAAAACAACACTACAAAGTGAAAAATAACTTTAATTTCGGAAGTCGGTGTCTGGTTAAATGTATTTTCGTTTTTTGCCACCGACTTCCGAAATTAAAGATATTTTTCACTTTGTAGTGTTGTTTTAGGAAGTCGGTTGTATTTTTTTGTAAAAAAGTTTTTATTTTTCACTTTTTAGTTGTGGTACCTACCCCACACAAATTCTAATACCACTATCTGCAAAACAAACTAGAACATCATCCATATAAAAGTGAGGAAAAAATACGTATTATTGAAGCTAACTCAATAACTACCCAAGCAAAGTTATCCAATTTTATATGGGACCAACTTTGATGTATACCCTCTCGAATAAAACAATTTTTTTCAAATCGGAAGTTATGCGTGGTCATACATAAAAAAAAAATAAAAAAACATCCTGTCGAATTGAGAACCTTCTCCTTTTTGTTTCGTCGGTTAAAAAATATGCACTTACACATCCAGATAACCATGATGAATCCTAATTCTTTCTTACAATGTTAGCTCTTTAAGAGCTATGTTCATGACTGTTTTTATTAATCAACTACTTTTTATTTGATTAAATACGGAAACTAATATCAAAGCATAAAACTCGAATGTTAACCTCAGTCCCCAGGGAGAGGCTGTCAGAAAGGTATAGTAACTATAACTATGGTAAGGCCATTGGCTAAATGTGGGGGCGTTACGGGCGCGGCAGCCTGTCGCAAAGGCACATTAGTTCGTGCTATTACTGCTCGGATTGCTTTCCATGTAAATACACACAAAGCCTTATATTTTCGGCATTCGATACGTATGGATGTACAGTAGAATCCTATAGCCGTAGACCTCGATGATGTACGTAAATGGATATCAAACGATAATTATTATCAAGGATGTTTCCATGAAAGGAATCATTGAGTGTATGGCAATTAAATACTCGTCAAAACTACATCGAGAAACGAATCAGAAATGACGAAAAGGTCGATTTGAAAATTATGGATGAATTAACAAAGAATATTGATTGAAGCCAATAACAAAACGTCCATATCAATTTCTTCAACTGCCGAATAAGTTACGTAAGAACCTTTTATAAATAAATTAATGAATTTTGATCGGGCTACCAAGTATGGCCACTTAAGAAGACAATACGATGGTGTGATAAATTCTTTGTCCTATTTAGTCAATTAATGGGTTACTGGCATACGGGTGCAGACGAAAATATTTTACTTTTTCTACATATCAAGCTTTTTATTGGACACAGCTGAATTATTCTATCCATCTGGAGTTTTATTGCTTGCAGCTCTTACAAATCATGCATACATTTGAGAAAGATTGGGTGTTTTATATGAACAGCTGAAATTCTGGAAGCATTTGGACAAGAACCGAGATGAAATTTATCCTTCAGTAGACGTGCAGAGAAGCTAAATCTTTTTACGAGAGTAAATTGCACGTGTTTTGCAGAACAATAAAACCATTTCACAGAAGTGGATTCTCTGAGAAAAGCTAGTCGTACGAAGATTTTAATTCGTATAATAACAATATTGGTATAAAAATAAGATACTACTGTAAATGCTAGACATCAAAAATTGCCCAATAACATTTAAGAGAATGAGCCCACACCTCGTCCAAACTTCGGACGAGGCGTTTGGCAAACGCTTGAAGTGCACATGAGCATTGCGCACAGGCTCAAATAAATTATTTTGCTAAACGCAAGGAAAGTTTTAAGTATGAATGTAAATGGAAAAGTCAGGGAATATAAGAGGCCGCTGGGGTCGCGGGTAGTTCGAAAGAGATACGCCCTGGCACGGGCAACTGAAGGAACACGGGTGGGTTTTAGTCAGTAAAAGTCTGACACGCCCTCCCGCTCCGCCCAGAGCGTGAGAAGTCATTTGATGACTTCCCATCCACAAAAAAAAAAAAAAAAAAAAAAAGTTATGCGTGGTCATACATAAAAAAAAAAAATATACGTGTCGAATTGAGAACCTCCTTTTTTTTCGTCGGTTAAAAATAATGAGATGACTAAAAGTTTAAAATTAGTCATAAAAATATCGAAATCCTGTTAAGTAGATAACAAACGAAAACACACAGGTGTTTAAATCCATGACGAAGATTGTGTCTTGTCAGTATTATTTTGTTGTAACTGTCATCGTTATCTAAATAAATTAATATCGTTTTATCATACTTATTACTACGTTCTTACAACTTCTCATAATCTTTGTTGTACTCGTACTATTTGAATAAAAAACCTGTTGAGGAATTAAGATTGAAAATATGTTGAGGCTCTTGCTCTTGGTAACACTAATTTGCCGCAGAGATGTCGCAGTATGTAAAATAAGGTGAAAAGACAATTTTTTCTTCTGTTTTCAAATTGTAACCAAGCTTTATCCAATCTAATCACAATAATATATTTCCTGATTTTGAAATATGAATACTTCTTTCTTCCTTTTTTGATTTTGAATTACGTAGAGCAAATTCCATCTGACGAATTGCAACCTCGGAAGATCTCTTTTTCTGGTTTCGAATTAGTTTAATTCGTAGGTAATAGCTATAAATACAATGCCACAATCTCTGAAGTCCCACCTCTAAGACACGCGCTCCATTTGAGTTATGGAACACAAATGGAGCTGGACAGAGCATCTGACTAGGCGCAGTGATGACAGGTGGAGTAAGGCATCTTGTGGCGCACAAGGACTGGAAGACGAAGCGTCGGTCGTCCGGCAGCGAGATGGGACGACATTATCACCATCGCGGGTAGAACCTGGATGAGGCTGGCACAGGAGCGTGGGGATTGGCACAAGAACTATGCAGCAGTGGGTGATGATGAGCTATAGGTAACCATCCATGGAATGGCAACATTTCTTCTTTCTAATCTCCTCAATGTCAGTCCGATAAAAAAGTTTAGTAATCACAAAATCACAAAATAGGTTTATTAGTTTTCAAGAATGGCTAACTCATTATTTGCTAAGATAAGATATTGAAGTGATAACTGTGATTGCCTTTTATAGAATTCTTGAGTGACGTGTTTAGAGCTATGCTATGGTCATATTTTTTAATTTTTATCACGAACGCAGGTCTACGTTGTATTGAATTCCTCGTAATTTTATGATGACGTAAGCAATATTCGTATAAATATAAGTAATATCACTGAAGGTTAATAATAGTTAGTCCGGCTTTTCCTTATTAAATTACCAAAATTTAGTAGTATGTGTCGTATGTCGGTCGTGTGATCGCACATTTAAACAGTTTCATATTCGAAAAGTATGTTTAGTATAATTTTTTTTTTACTATTTGACAGGGTCCACAATGATCACATAAAATTTTAAGTTACCACTTAAATACACATTGTGGATTACCAATAAACTATTGAGTATTGAATATATAATGTTAGATGAGTTGGGCCCCGTAGGTGGCTAACGCCAATCAGTGGCGTTTTTTAGGTCTTCAGAAGTGTAAGTGTATGGACACTCCAATAATTGTCGGCCTAATTTGTTAACTACCAAGTCCATTTTTCCATAGTTTACAGGACGAAGAAATAGGTATATTTATCGCTTTAGCAATCAAAATTCTGAAAATCGCGTTGGTTCTAATAAGTTTCCTTGATATTTTAAAAGCATAACTATTAGCATATAATTACACACATTTTAGGAAAATTAGGAAAACAAATATATAGCCAGCTTTACTTGGCAGGTTAAAAAATTAGGCCGACGATATGGGACATGGTTTGGTCAGGAACACCGCATACGCACTGGGTGTCGGTTGGGTCAATAATTAATTAATTTTCCTGTAACCAACCCGGAAGTTGTTCATAAAAAGGTTTTGATAAACAAAAACTTATTACTTACTTGTTGACTTTGAAATATGTTAAGCTGACCTATTAGTTATTTGTACAAAGTGAACAAGTCACAAAGTTCATTTCAAACATAAATAAGTTTATGAGTTCCAGAGTTGATACGAGTATTCTTTAGATTTTGCTTTTCTTATGAGCGAAAACTGTGTTGCCCCAGCGAAAATTCAACTAGGTAGCTACGAGTGTCCCGTAATTGTATTAATGGATAACCTCTTTAGGGGTCATCGTACTCGTCATTATGAAGAAACAACTTTTACTATGAGACAAAACCAGAAATCGCGAAAAAAAAATCTGTTGTTCCCTACATTTTGACGAGTTATGCAAACATAATAATGTAGGAAACAACAGATTTTTTTTTCGCAGTTTCAGATTTGATCCCACTCAATCTGCCTAGCCTTTTCCCAACTAGGTTGGGGTCGGCTTCCAGTATAACCGGATGCAGCTGAATACCATTATTTTACATGGAGCAACTGCCTATCTGACCTCCACAACCCATTAACTGGGTAATACGATACCCTTTGGTAAGACTGATTGTCAGACTTTCGGGCTTCTGACGACCCGTAACGACTGTCAAAGATCCACGAATGACAGCCGGGACCAACGGCTTAACGTGCTTTCCGAGGCACAGAGGAGTCTCGGTATGTAAAGATGGTCACCCATCCACGGACCAACCCCGGCAAGCGTAGCTTAACCAGATGGATCGACCCGTGCGGCTGTTATTGCTTAGCCACGAGCTCCTCAGATTTGATCCCACTATCCCTTAGTAAACGTTGTTCATAATGATGAGTACAATGATCCCTTAACCCGTCGCGCGCCAATTAGCAGACACAATTGAAATTCTATTGTTATCTGTACACATGGTGTACAATCGACATTTTAAGAGTTAAGAGTTATCCATTAATTTCGGGACATCCTGTATTTTAGATTCGAGCACTATTTTTATAGGATTGTCTCCATGGTGTACCTACCTAATTATTAGTACCTTTTTTTTTTTTTTTTTTGTGGATGGGAAATCATCAAATGACTTCTCCCGCTCTAGCCAGAGCGGGAGGGCGTGTCAGACTTTTACTGACTAAAACCCACCCATGCTCCTTCAACTGCCCGTGCCAGGGCCACGGTATCTCTTTCGAACTACCCGCGACCCCGGCGGCATCGGCCCAATTGACCCCGTCACTGCTGACATCTCTTTGAGGCGCGCGTGGAACACAACGCGCCGTCGACCCGGGCCTGTTCCTTACCGGACGGCGAGCTGCCCATTACTCGTCGTCCGCAAGCCCGCGCCTACGGTCGCAAGCCCGCGCCTACGGTAATTATTAGTACCTTTCTCTATTAGTAGTAGCTCACATTTTTTTATTTTTTTTATTATTAATTATTAGTACCTAATAAAAATGTGAGCTTCATGTCTGGCCTACGCTACGTCTTCACGAAAAACTATTTTGGTTATTTCAGGCAAAAATATTAATTTTGGCCTGAATCTATCGTCTATGAATAGTTTTAATCTTCTAAGTACCTGAGTTAGCTAAAATCAGACTTAGACTACAACCAGTCTAAGATAAACAAGATTTACCCTTTTGTTTGAAACGCTATCAAGCTAAGCACCACCGATCAGCGGTTTCAGTGGAACTCGATTCAGTGAAGACGTGAGGGGAATAATTTCTCGATAATTGAAGGTTGCACTGTTCTAGCAGATCTCCAGATGACCTCTGAATCTGATGAGACTGTTCAACAAGCTATTGTGTGGAACTGTGAAACGTAGGAATTAAATACAAGGTTGCTGGTATTAGTTTCGGAAAAACTGACTGATTGTTTAGTAGTTATGATGATTCGTGAAAGATTAGGTCTGGCTCTTTTTAGTAAAAAAATAATAGTAGATTCTGATACAGACGTTGATGAGTTTTTAGTGCCTCTAGTGTTTTTAGTACTTCTTCTTCCTTGCAAACACAAGGAAGTGGTGAAGGGTAGGGTGTTTTGGGGGCTGACTTTTGTTGTAGCTAATTTGATTAGTATCCATACTAATCCATACGATCCATAAATTCCATACTAATATTTATTCCATATTCCATACTAATATTATAAAGTAACTCTTGTCTGTCTGTTACCTTTTCACTGTCTGTCTGTTAATTTTTTGTGTCGTGTGAACATGGAATGAAATAAAAATGATCAGAGCAAAGCGTCTAATATTAGAGGATACTCCAGTATATTTCCGAATATACGTTGCAATATTTATTTCCTAAATATCTCGTGATTGGCAGTCAGAGTACAAATTAAATGTAAACCGTAGGTACCTCGGCCAATAGCGAAGTGATATTGACAAAGAGGTCGTTTCAATAATGATGTATTGGTTAGGCTGCCGTATTCGCTATTGTCTGTTGAAAAAATATCATGCACTATCTACAATCTACAACTATGGGTGAAAATACTGTCAATTACTGTGAATCGTGCACTATAACAACAAAGCGTGGGTCTGAATGTCCGCGAGCGAGACGTGTTTGAGAAAAGCAGTTTTTAAATTTTAATTTCCTTGATTTTCGTAAAGTTGTTGTAGCTTTTCCTACATCCCAGCGGCATGGGAACTTGCAGAACGAATTTATTAGTCAGAATGCGAAAGAACATATTGTCGTACTGTACACTTTCGTTGATTAAATGGTAACACTGGCGTGCAATATTAAAATACAGTATCTGTGTTAACAGCTTCAATTGGCATAGAAATGGTATCGCATCTTGATGATTACGCGTGCGAATTATAGACACGCAAGGAAAAGATATAAGTACACATCGAAATTTCGCTTCCGACGATCAATCATAATCTAGACAAGTCACAGGTGTGTTGGTTCCGGCCCAAGCGTTGGTCGAAAAACTTTTTTACAAAAAAATACAACCGACTTCCAAAAACAACACTACAAAGTGAAAAATAACTTTAATTTCGGAAGTCGGTGTCTGATTAAATGTATTTTCGTTTTTGCCACCGACTTCCGAAATTAAAGTTATTTTTCACTTTGTAGTGTTGTTTTTGGAAGTCGGTTGTATTTTTTTGTAAAAAAGTTTTTATTTTTCACTTTTTAGTGGTTCACATGTGCTTACCCCTTCACAGCGTACTGGTTTGATGTTATGTTATGAACTGGTGTGAACAACAAACAGACATGAGATTTCAGCAATCCCAGTCCATTTGCTATCATTTATTGAGGAGTTCCGTTGCCTATCTCAGAAGTTCTTCATCAGGTCTTCACCAAATTGAAATGGGACCACTCCAAGAAAGTACTCTTCCAAAAACTATCCAAATCGCTTCAAGTGTGCCTATAAAATTGGAAGAGTTTTCTCTATTTCTCCAGGATCCCATCATCAGATCCTGACTTGATGATCATGGGACCACCTGGGAAGTATACCCTTTCAAACAAAAAAAAAATAATCCAAATCGGTCCAGCCATCTTCGAGTAATCGGGGAACATACATAAAAAAAAAAAAATAAAAAAAAATAAAAAAAAAAAAAAAAAGGTTCCGACGAATTGATAACCTCCTCCTTTTTGAAGTCGGTTAAAAATTATTATCGTAGAGCGTCATGACGGTTATCAAAGATTCTTAGTAACGCGTATCGCTGACGTTCAGACCACACACTAGCGCATGCTACTAACTACACAACAAACTACAAACATGTTATTCATACGTGCTGAAGTGCAGAGGTATTATAACGTACTACATTTACCTCATCCTTGTTCAAAAAGAACTGAAAAGAAAGGAAGCACGGTTAAGGTTTAAAAGCATCATTAGCGTTATTTTACTTAACGTTAATTTTTGTTAAAACCTAAGTTAATATTTCTAAAGGACACAACTCTAAAATAGTGATAAGTCATGTGACAAGCAGGGACGGTTGTTGAAACTTCCTTATTTAATTTTCGCGCGAAACGAACAGCTGTTTCCATTCTGGGGGGAAAAATCGATACTGTGACATTGGATAGTCCATTTTTTGTGCGCAGACAATGAGACAATCTTAGCTCGCATCGAAAACTGTCCCTACTACCGCCACTGTTTCGAGTTTTTAATTATGACATTTCGGACAGCAAAGATTATTTTTTTTATTTAACTATAATTGTTATCCCTACCCTTGTTTGTGAAAATTCCATTTAGTAGTGTTTTCTTTGACGAGGGCTGACGCATTTTGTCACCTCACTCGCTTTTTTTCGCTCACAAATTTTCAAGAATGTTAAATGAAGAGATGCTTTTTCTTTTTTCAAAAATGTAATCAATTAACGAACTAGTAAATAATATTAATTTAATAGGTAATTATTAAAAATATATTTTTATTGTGACATTTATTTAACTCATCTCAAAAATAGATAATTCTTTTTAATATAAGTAAATGATATAGAAATGTGTTTTTAAAATTAGGTATGTATTAAATTAATACTAGTTCGCAATTGATTACATTTTACAAAAAAACATCTTTTCATTTAACAATCAAAAACATTTGGTCCCGTGTGAGCGAGAGAGGTGATAGAATTATCGGTTTTGATTTTGAATGACGGAGTACGGGAACTATTTTTTGCCAAAAGGTGTAATTTATATTCTTGGACATAGCCCCGCAGAAACACTGAAATCGGGTTACGATATACGATATAAATCTAGCAAAATCTGTCAAAAATGTCATAAACAGCTAACCTTGGGATTCAGTAGGTATTACCGTGAACTCTATTTTTATGTCATCTTATTGCCGTCGAACTTTCCTCCCACTGAATGCAGCGTACTACTAATAATTCTAATTTTATAACGTCTAAAGAGAATTTTATTAATTTGCCACAACCGCTTGTAAAACGAGACGAGGCTGACGCGATTAAACAAATCTGTAGGTATATTTTATTTTCATCAAATCGGAACATTCCTCTCAATGCAAAAACATTCTTTCTTCGAATAATATGGAATGGCGTCGAATTCGAATTGATGATGGCGGGACCCGTTGAACCCTATCCTGTAGCGCCTATTAGCAGAATTAGTATGTAGGTACTATTATCTATTATAGACTTTTTCTTAATAAACCATGTGCTCGCTTTAAGCCGCTGATAGACTTGAGCATTCACTTGTAACAGAACATTACCTAAGCATTCGCCGTTTTTAAATTTGTCAAACTGAACAATGAACAGAGCCAAGCATAGAGCCAAACATAGCTACGAATATTTTCACGATCATTCTAGCGAACGCTATAGTAAATACTCGTTAAAAAAAAAATACAACCGACTTCCAAAAACAACACTACAAAGTGAAAAATAACTTTAATTTCGGAAGTCGGTGTCTGGTTGAATGTATTTTCGTTTTTGCCACCGACTTCCGAAATTAAAGTTATTTTTCACTTTGTAGTGTTGTTTTTGGAAGTCGGTTGTATTTTTTTGTAAAAAAGTTTTTATTTTTCACTTTTTAGTTGTGGTAGGTACCTACCCCACACAAATTCTAATACCACTACCTGCAAAACAAACTAGAACATCATCCATATAAAAGTGGGGAAAAAATACGTATTATTGAAGCTAACTCAAAAACTACTCAAGCAAAGTTAATCAATTTTATATGGGACCAACTGTGATGACCCTCTCAAATAAAACAAAAAAAATCCAAATCGGTCTAGCCATCTTCGATTAATCGGGGAACAAACATAAAAAAAAATTAAAAAAAAGGTTCCGACGAATTGAGAACCTCCTCCTTTTTGAAGTCGGTTAAAAATGTATTCTTCACGAAGATGTCAGACTTGACTTGAAAATTGCACGGCTCGGCAAAAAGCTCGAAGCTTTACTATCGTTTCGCTAGAATGCTCGATAGAACGCTCGCTAGAATGCTCGCTAGAATCACGGATATCTATGGCTAGAACGCCCGCTAAAACGCTCCATTTGAGCATTCGCCAGAATGCTCATTACAAGGGAATGCTCAAGTCTATCAGCGGCTTTTGGTTTCACGATAAATAAATCGTACGACCATTTATAAATAAATACTTTTGATTACCTTATCGATTAAAGACTGATAGCGGATTGTGATAAAGTATTATGTGTACTTATTTTCAATTATAATCGTAATTAAGATAAAATAATCAATAGTCATTATAAAAATTATTGGTTTGCAAATAGGCTTAAACTATTATGAATTTATTTCAATCAAGTTCAATCAAAATTGCAATTAAAGCACAGATTAGAGATAATAATAAAGATTTTGACTATCAACTTAAAACCTATTTTCACGCGCGTATTCAAAAACTTAACTCTGCAAAAATTTCTCATAAAAAAGTATTGTGATGCTAATAAGAAAAATACCTTAATTTTTTTTTTTCAAGCACACCACATGCACACCACACACAAACCTGCACATACATGCAATGTTACACACCAAAAACCATTAATAATGCATTATTTATTAGCAATAATTATAAAATATTATAAATACGACATCCTAGCGTTGTGACTGACACATAAATACCTAAGTTTATAGTGGATATTTAATTAATATTTTATGATGGTGTGAGAAGTACCTACCTATGCACTTAAAAATACCGGTGTAAAACCAAGCACACAATATCAAACAGATATAAAGGTGCGCCCAGACAGACAGTACGAGGCTTGTAAGGCATGGCCTAAGGCATCTGACATAACAAAATGCATTTGCGGCGCCTCTTTGCGGTGTTAAGCGGCTGTACGAAAAGATTCAATAACTGGCGATGTTATCACTTATCACCCTCCTTGACACGATCGGTCGTTAACGCAATTTACTCTGTATTATCTTTTGTAATTATTTTTTATTGATTTAATTTTAAGAATAGGGCGATTATATCCTATGGGCCCCACACGGTACACAGTCCGCCGGTAGGCGGTCATGCATAAAAACTGTCAAAAACATTTTTATGAATGACTGCCTGCCGGCGGACTGCCAGCGGCATGTAAATGTGTGGGGCCCATAGGATATAATCGCTTATCACCCTTCAGCTTGCGGTTTCGCGGTAATTTGGCCGATTTGGGCCGTGTTTTCAGAAATAAATAATATTTGTGTCCACAATTAATTTAAGAACACATACCTACTATTTAGTAGTTTTATTAAGTGTCAGTTCAGTTTATTAATGATTTGATAATGTGTGCACAGTGTGATTCATACCTGCTTATGCTTAATTTTTGGTAATGCTTGATATGCACTCTCCAACTTAGGATTTATTGGAGCTTTCTTTGGTCTAGTGTTCTTAATGCCTAATGATTTGCCGAAAGGAGCAAACCAGTACCTGTAACAAGGAATAATTATAAATATTTCGAAAAAAAATAGTTTTCATTTCACCATCCACCTGGCTTTATCATAATTAAATAGCTGTCAGGGGAGCATGTCTTCTTCCATAGAATAGAATAGAATAGAATACTCTTTATTATGCACACCATTTAAATTACAGGTTACAATGTTGAAATTTTACATAGAGTGACACAATGGGCGGTCTTATCGCTAAAAGCAATCTTTTACAGACAACCTTTGGATGGGGTATGGGGACAAGGAGAGACAATTCTGTAGGTAGTCCGTGGTGTACCATATATATATACAACATATACATACATTAATAAATTTATATATATACTGGTATTCAGCTGCATCCGGTTAGACTGGAAGCCGACCCCAACATAGTTGGGAAAAGGCTAAGTAGATTGATTGATATATATACTTATACAATAATAAACATGAAACAAGAGCAAGGAACTATACATGTAATAATGACGTTTAAAGAGAGAGGAAGTGTTTTTTTACCAGAATTTTAAAGTGGCCAAAGTTTGAGCTAGCCTTATCAACACGGGCAAGGCATTCCATAATCGTACTGCTTGAACTGTAAAAGACTTGTCATAAAAGCTGGTGGAATGCATCGGCATCTCAAGTCCATACATCTCTATCTACCATCATCTCATTATTCACTCCATTTTCCTGGCCATAATATCAACTCTCATACATTCCATCCCATTGGTCTTCCTTCGTCTGGCTAGACAAATGTGTTGCAAATATATTTTTTATTTCTTTATGGACCAATTTTTCAATCTTCAGAAAACTTATGTGAAGAATAAATATGGCGGTTTGACATAATATTATGATCTAAGTAGGAATAGAAAAGCTGTATAGATAAGCATAATTTTTACTCTAAAAACCGTCTCTAAGATGTTATAAAACTGCTTCATAACAGCTGGAAAAATAAATAATAACTCAAAAGTGATACTAACTTATCTGTTACCTTATATCACAGTCCGACGAAGTCCGAGCTGCATACAAAGTTCGGCGAACTTCGTATGCATCTCGGACGACTGTATGATGTATAGACTGTGCTATATCAATCTGCCTAGCCTTTTCCCAACTATGTTGGGGTCGGCTTCTAGTCTAACCGGATGCAGCTGAATACCATTATTTTACATGGAGCGACTGCCTATCTGACCTCCACAACCCATTAACTGGGTAATACGATACCCCTTGGTAAGACTGATTGTCACGACTTTCGGGCTTCTGACGACCCGTAACGACTGTCAAAGATCCACGAATGACAGCCGGGACCAACGGCTTAACGTGCTTTCCGAGGCACGGAGGAGTCTCGGTATATAAAGATGGTCACCCATCCACGGACCGACCCCAACAAGATAGACTGTGCTATATGTTAGACATAAATAAGATAAAAAAATCCCCAGTTTTGTATAATCTTTATTAAACATATTTTGAATTCTTAATTATTTTTTTAATGAGTGTCTTTACTTGGGACCCTATCCTAAGATAGAAAATTGTTCCTCATACTGCTGGTCGACTTTGAATGTTTAAAATAATAGTTATAGACGTTTTAAGATTATAAATTATAAACATTTCCAGTTTGTGATAAGCACAATTTTAATGATGACTGAGAATATTAAGTTCAAGTAATTATAATATTATTAATTAATTAATATTAATAATTGTTTATTTCGGAAATCAGGTTCCATTTTGTTAGTAATAATAATAGTAGTAATAATAATATACATATAATAATACCAGCCTATGATTGTCCCACTGCATGGCAAATGCCTCTTCTCATGGCGAGAAGGCACGAGCATTGATCACCACGCTTGCTCAAGACTGGTTGGCGATTTTAGACTTATATTACCCATAGAGGAGCTTGTGGCTAAGTAATAACAGCCACACGAGTCGATTCATCAGGTTAAGCTACGCTTGCCGGGGTCGGTCCGTGGATGGGTGACCATCTTTACATACCGAGACTCCTCCGTGCCTCGGAGCGCACGTCAAGCCGTTGGTCCCGGCTGTCATTCGTGGATCTTTGACAGTCGTTACGGGTCGTCAGAAGCCCGAAAGTCTGACAGCCAGTCTTACCAAGGGGTTACCTAATTAATGGGTTGTGAAGGTCAAATAGGCAGTCGCTCCATGTTAAATACTGGTATTCAGCTGCATCCGGTTAGACTGGAAGCCGACTCCAACATGGTTGGGAAAAGGCTAGGCAGATTGATTAACTACGAATTTACACATCTGCGAGTCTCTGTCTAAATATAAAAATGTTTAATAGGTATTATATACGTGTCTCTAAATGTTATATTTTGTCATTTAAAAACTTTTAAAATGTATTAATTTTTCTTCAAATTTTACTTATTATTAATATTTTAACTTTGTTAGCTTAGTTGTTAACACTATTGTGCATGCGGTGGTCTCCTATAAGTGAAGGAGTACACCTACTTAATACCTGATGTTCCCTTTATTTATGTTTCATGTATTGTGTACATCTTTTGTTGGAGATCCTAAATAAATAAATAAACTTAAAGTCGACGTCCGCACGGACGTAAAAACATTCGGCGATTTTTTTTCGCGCACTGGATTTTCAACGCTCTGCTTAGGGCCGAGAGTTGAAAATCCAAGTGTATTTTCTATGCGCTAGCATGCACTCTGTTATTTTCTTAACGCTCGGCTCAACAACGAGAGTTGAACAACCAGTGCGCGATAAAATCCCGCCGCGATATTTTTACGTCCGGTGGAACGTCGGCTAATTCTATGTTTTCTCACAATGTTTTCCTTCACCAATATCAGTGATGAAGTAAAAATGTTTACTTTTTTTTTGTATAAATGTACCGGAGTGAAATTTCACTCCGGTACATTTATTGAGAAACTGTACCTATCTAAAATTATATTTATAGTTCAGAATCGTACCATGCATATCTATCAACAATTTGGCCATAAAACATTTTAAGAATGCAAAGTATTTTTTTTAATAAACATACTTTTGTGTAAAAAAGTAATGATTTGACTACCCATTTGTAACAGCGTCCTTAACAGTTCAAAAGGTAAAACAAACAGTATAACTAAGTACTGTTTTTTTTAATTGTCACATACCACATTTAAGTTGTGCCGACCCCAAGTAACATAGAATAAGGGCAGGAAGATGATGACATACCACAGTTAAGAAATGTATTAAATTACGAGCAATATGTTTAGATGCATTTTCTTTTGAACAGACGTACATACAAGAGAAAACGCCGCAAATATCAATCAATCTGCCTAGCCTTTTCCCAACTATGTACGGGAACTTCCAGTCTAACCGGATGCAGCTGAATACCAGTATTTTACATGTAGCATCTGTCTATCTGACCTCCACAACCCAGTAACTGGGTAATACAATACCCCTTGGTAAGACTGGTTGTCAGACTTTCGGGCTTCTCATGACCCGTTACAACTGTCAAAGATTCACAAAAGACAGCTGGGATCAACAACTTAACATTCCAAGGCACGGAGGAGTCTCGGTATGTAAAGATGGTTACCCATCCACGGACCAACACAGGCAAGAGTAGCTTAACCTGATGGATCGACCCATGCGGATGTCACTTAGCCACAAGCTCCTCAATAAAAAATGCCGCAAATACACACATGTAGAATAAAATATGTAGACCCCTGAGCGGAAGTATGAACCTGAAACATAAATTCTTCACTTACAGTGCACTGAAAGTGCTGTACTTTCGCCAAATTGATATCTAATGAGTCACTGAGTGCATCATTGGACTTATTCATCCGTGAGAAGCAATGACATACATTCTGAAACCTAGCAACAGAAAGTAGGTTAACTCACTTCTCTAGAGTACGCCGCAAGAATATCAGCACCAGTGCCAAGGGTAGGGGGTACAGGAGGTGCATGTAGTTATTGTAAATCACATCCTTGTCTGGACCCGGTGTAATATCTTCCCAAGTAGTATTCGGCGGCAACCACACATCTTCATTCCAAAATGTATCTAACAGAGCTCGCAACATTATAAATACTATTTGTAATAAAAATAAAACAAGGCAGCTTTCAACCACACTACTACGGTCTCTAAATAATTATTTATCACGCCATAAACACACCCTCTATAAAATTATTTAGCAACACGGCCGTCCGACAGCCGACCGACATGACACTGCGTGACTGTGTAATGTTACTGTGTGTGTCATATTTGAGTGTGTGTGTGTGGACCACAGAATTATAAAGATTGGTGTGGACTGTGGACAGTGTGACCAAGTCTGAGTAGTGTGACACAGATTTGATTTTGTGCGGCGGCGCGCGGCGCGGCGCGGGCGGCGGGCACAGATTTGTTTTTTTTTTTAAAACACGAAGGTGAAATTAAAAGGTATATTTACATTTTTCATTTATCTCAAAATGCAAGTGTAATGTCAAACTAGTACCAAAAGACTAGTTTCAGAGCCTTCATATCAACGTCATTAAATTTTTTTTAGGGTTTCTTTGTAAATAAGATGTAGATAGAGGGAAGTACCTTTTTTAACCAACTTCAAAAAAGGAGATTCTCAATTCGTCGCGTATATATTATATTTATGTATGTACACCGATTCTCCGTCAGTTGTGGACCGATTTTGAAAATTCTTTTTTGTTTGAAATAATCTAGCGATTTCATGAAATCATGAGGTTTGAGGTCAATTTTAACTTATGGAGTTGTATTGCTGATTCTAATGATTATAATTCTGTAAAGCCATGTTAGTAACGGCCGCGAATCATATTTTAATCAACATACAACTTGATACTTACCAGAAAATTTGAATTTCGCGGGCTACCTCAGCGCATACCCCTTAAAATGAAAGTGGCTCTGCAAATATTTTATAACGAAATTATAACCCCAAAATAATTGAAATAAAAAGTATGTTTAAAAACTAAAATTCGACTACTGAACAATCACGCCGCTATAAAAAGTATGAAACAAGAAAATATTCGCATCTGAAATTAGAAAAAGACATAAAAATAAAAAAGCTGCAGTCACACGTAATCTGTTTGATTTATGCCCTAACATGACGTGCGACTTCGGATTTTTAATTTGTCTGCCTTTTTCTAATTTCAGATGAGAATATTTTCTTGTTTCATACTTTTTATAGCGTGATTTTTCAGTACCTAGTCGGATTTTAGTTTTTAAACTTATTCACTTTGTCGCGTTGGTTTTGGAAGTGTTTGTTTTTTTTTAACCGACTTCATTTGTAAAAAAATCTTTTCGACTTTGCTATTTAAGTCAATAGTTTTTGATATATTTTCGGTTAGGAACGCAGAAATAAATTTCTTTATCGCAGTTTTTCAAAAAAAAACTACTAACTATAAGCTTATTTTTTCGGTCGATAAAAACATTGTGTACTCCTCCCAACTACGGAACTCTTCACTGTGCGTGGTCCGACACGCACTTGGCCTGTATTTTTTTCAGTATCGTTCACTGGGTTCGTTCATGTTCATAATTCATTCGATCTGAGGGGAAGAGAAAGAAAAACATTCGTTTGAAAAACAATGTTTAAGAAAGAGATAGCAAATAACCTTTTATTTTTAATTTGTAAGACCAAGATTTGTATCATGAATGTTTGTTTTATTTTATAAAACTAAACTAGTAGTTACAGCTGCATATTATTCACAAAAGTATAATGTCCACATGGATAGACACTTGTGTGAATGTGCGTAGAGAATTTGTTTAGAATCAATAATGTTATTTTGCCCGACGTGTGCCAACGTCCTTATGGTGGAGGAAGGTCCGGAGTCTGGCCTGCGGTACGCCTGTAACACTTGTCCTTATGTCTTCAATGTAAGGAGAAAGGTGTCCTCGCGTACATTCCCTAAACTGAAGGTAACCAAACTCACTTCAAATGTTCAATAGATTGCATCATCCTCTTTTCTCATGCATTTAATAAGGATGTATTCAGATAGTCTTAAGATTTAAGTTCCATGTAGTCTTAAGCATAAAGATTATCTTACTACAAAGCTGTCACCATAGCTTTTATTAGGCACTGTACACGTCTAAGATTAAATTTCACATCTTTTTCAGGAACTCGACTATATTATGGGCGGAGCAGCCGCCTGGGAGAATGTAGATTCGACAGATGCGGTGTGCCCTAAGTGTGGACATGGTAAAGCATTCTTTATGCAACTGCAAACTCGGTCAGCTGATGAACCAATGACAATATTCTACCGCTGCTGCAATCACAAGTGTGCACATAACTGGCGTGATTAGAAAAGTAAATGTGAAAGACATAAAAATATTGTGAATGTAATAACTAAATACCCTACTAGTATTTAGTTCAGTACTTGTGCTACATAGAGTATGAACTACTTCCAAAAATTTAATTTACTTAATAGGTTTCTAGTTAGATATAAAGGTGCGTCTCCTAAAATGAAGTTAGAAAAGATGGCTACAGTAATATCAAGCTCCGAAGACTCGGCTTGTGCCAAGGCTGCAGAATTCTTGAGCAAAGGACAAGTCATAGCAGTGCCAACTGACACAATATACGGTCTGGCATGTAGTGCCAACTGTCCAGAAGCTATAAAAAAGTTATATGCAATCAAAGGCAGGGATTCTATCAAGCCAGTAGCAATATGTGTGACATACGTTTCAGATGTAAGGAAATGGGGTGAAGCTGATCACCTATCGGATGATCTACTCAACAGCTTACTACCAGGACCAGTGACAGTTGTTCTAGAAAAGACTAAACATCTTGACAATCCATTTCTGAACCCTACAGCTACAAAAATAGGGATTAGGATACCTGATCATGATTTTGTGAACAGAGTAACAAAGATTTTCGATAAG
This sequence comes from Cosmia pyralina, assembly GCA_946251885.1. Taxonomy (NCBI): domain Eukaryota; kingdom Metazoa; phylum Arthropoda; class Insecta; order Lepidoptera; family Noctuidae; genus Cosmia; species Cosmia pyralina. Next base: position 11,540,856 of record OX276361.1, read on the forward strand.
CCTGTTGCACTGACAAGTGCAAACTTTAGTAATGAACCTTCTACTTTGTCTATAAAAGAGTTTGAACATCTCTTTGGTAATTTAGGAGCTGTTTTTGATGGAGGAGTGTTAAGTCAGGGCCTGGAACAGAATAGGACTGGGTCTACAGTGATAGACTTGTCCCAAAAAGATGCCTATAATGTCATAAGAAGAGGCATATCTTATGACAGGGTAGTGAAAATTGTTGAAAGTTTTGGTTTAAAAAATATTCTATAATTAAGTTATTTATGGACCCTGTGATAGATTCATGTTTGGAATAAAATGTTATACTTTTAATGAATTATTATTATTCTTTAATTTGCAGATGAAATATCATGGAATGCAATTTAGATTATGCTAAATAAAGTTTTTATCATTGTGATTAGTACCTCCCCTTTTATCTAATTTAAGTATCTATCTACATTTAATAAAACTAGCTTATAATTAAACAGTTTACTTTCTGAACTATAACAAGAACAAGCATTTCAATCTTATAAATTAAAATTTTGGCTAATTTCCATTAAACTCATATCCCTTTTTACATATTATTTTCATGATGTAATTTACAATATTTTTTTATGTTAATGTAATGGCACTATTAGCAATAAGTACATCAAAATAAGAGAGAATCATACATAGGCTTATTTATTGAGATACCTAATTGAGTTGACAGAACAACAATCTATGATTGTGGTCTTTTATAATATTTACAGTAATAAATATAAGAACTGTCATCATTCTCCTACCCTTATCCCAACGTATTTAGGGTAGGCGCAACATGTCTTAAAATATAGGAACTAATTAATGATAATTACAATTACTAAATTTCACCAAGATTGTTGAGATGCCATCAAAATTAATCAACAAATGTGTGATTTCTATCACAATTTTTCACTCAAACATAGGTCTAATTACTGTTTCTCTAAAAAAGGTTTTCTGCTTTCTGGCAACTTAGCTTCTAGTCTTTGCCATCTACTTGGTGGCCAGACAATGTATGCTGCCCTGGCGTTGACCAAGCCTAACGAGACAGGCCCGAAGGTGTTGCTGTCGAGTGTGTGGCCAGTGTGATCGCCTTCCACCCAACAATGTCCCTCAGGAACCCTCACATACTGCGTCTTGTAGCCAAGAGTACTCACAACATCACCCTGCAGCCCAACAATGCGTTTGATTATCTTTTGGTTCGGATCTTTCGGAGACACCAACGAAATCACGTCACCTCTCCGCACATCATAGTCCCTGACCGACCACCTCGACAGGAACACATAGTCAGTGTTTTTAGAATCCGGGTTGAGCACCGGCTGCATGGATATACCTTCAACTCTGGCCACATAGCCTATCGTGTCAAGAAAGGTTATACCGATCGGTACACCCAAGATGACGGACTTGCATACACTTCTCACCCACATGAATGAACCGGTATGTGATTTTGTAACAGACATGTGTCCGGCATAGTCATTCAGGACGTCGATTTTACTATTTATTGTTAAGTAACATTTTAGAGTACTTAGTAGTTTATTGTAATGAGGTAGATAGATGGGACTAAGAAATAAGAATTTTGTGACATTTGACAAAAATTAAACAGAGGACATTGACACTGACAGCTGTCATGTCAGACAGATAAAATATAATAGATAGAATGTCAAAATTGTGAGTTTTATTGTCTGTGAAGAAAGCATTTCATTTTACAGGTGGGTAACGAGAATATCTTCCCTGTCACGTCACGCTCATTCACTACTGAATGACCATAGAGATACTTTCGGTCTTTACAAATACTCAAAAAAGTGTTGATGCTTTCTATAGTAAATTACAACCAACCAAACAGAAATTTTGGACATTTTATTTGTGTGTAGCGAGTATAATATCAATTGAACTATGTTGGTTAAACACATGTTTCTAACAATCTGAACCTAAAGAGAGATCTGAAAACAATCCTTGATAGATGGAAGTGTTCCGTGGTCGAGAAAAACTTACAATCTGCATAATCAGCTGTCAGTGAGATAGATCATCTGTCCCTGTAAATATAAAAGCTAAGACAATCACAACACGTTTTAAGTTGATATGTGTGTCTAATGAAGTAAACAATCGAGCTACGATGTGACCCTGGTTGCGCCCACGACAGGCAGCGATCTCGAAGCAGATATGGGGTAATAACCTAACAGTGGAGTAAGGCTGGTTACGGTATGGCTGGACTCCCGTGAGGGAACGCATGAGTTTCAAGATCGGATCATTGGTGAATGCTGAAATATGTCCGGCGACTATCCGTTCGTGGCGAAGATCGTGAGCCCGGTTAAGTGCAATGAGAAGCCCTGGGACCTGTGGGTCAGTGAAATAGGGCACCTGTCGCCGCGGCGGGACGATGATGCCACGTTCACGTCGCCGGCGGCAGTGGACGCCAAGGGCGGCGCGTCCGTGCGGCGCGTGCACGATGCGCACCCCTACAAGCAAGCGGACCGGCGCGCCCGCCGCGCTGGCCTCAACCGCCTCAAGCACGAGAGCATGAGTCTCCACGGACTGTTCCCTCAGATGGACAACTTGAATGCTGCAGTGTGTCATATGTGCGGTGTGATAGTGAAGTGTAGTGCGGCATACAGACACTTGCTAGAGTCCCACACGGGAGCAGAGCCTCTCCCACCGCCACCACCACCTGTCTCCACACACAAAAGTCGCAGCCGACATAAAAAGGAACCACCACCGCCCCCCATCCCTGTAGATATACTCCCAGTGAAAATGGATTCTTCCCCAGTTCACACTGCCACACCACCATTATCAAGGCTAATGTTACCACCTCAGCCTGATCTACAGTACCTGGACGACGCCAGCACTTCCTCCAATGTGACGGGGGAGGTGAAGGTGAGCTTGGAGTGTGGAGAGTTACCAGTTGTCAGTATACAGGACACAGAGGATCTTCCCCTCGGTGAAAACTTAACAGATGATATATTTGCAATAATGAATTCTGAAGGCATTCAGAGTGCAGATGACATCACAAATGCAGCTGATTGGAAAAATATTATTAGGGATATTGGAAACATGGGGGAAATTAATTTTCCTCAAGCTTCAGACAGTGTTCCAACACAGGATTTGTATGCACCAATTCACACATCGTCACTCTCAGCATATGCAATATCAGATTCAGATCTATCCAATATTCAATTTGCGCCCAACACATCCCCCATGTTGTCGACGGTGATGGAAACCAATGTACTGAACCCACCACCCTTAAAGCCGGCGGCAACGCCGACCACACCGTCAACAAAATCATCATCTAGGTCGAAAACTAGTAAAACGAAGTTTAATTTACGAGAATACGATCCGAACAAGCACTGTGGTGTGGTGACCGCAGAGAACCCCAAACCCTGCACGAGGTCGCTCACGTGCAAGGCACACGCGCTGTCGCTACGGAGGACGGTCGAGGGGCGTTCCAAGCCCTTCGACACGCTGCTGGCGGAGCACAGGGCGTCGCGGGACGTGGGCGCGGCCGCAGCGGCGGCGGCGGCGGCCGCGCCCGCTCCCGCGCCGCCTGCGCCCGCGCTGCCGCCCGCCGCCCCCCTCAACCTCCCACCGCTCCTAGTCAATACGTCGATAGATCTGAGCACCTTCAACGGCCTCACCGCCGAGCAGCAGGTTAACGACATCTACGCGAGTTTGCTCAGTGTGGAGGATCCTAACTCGGTGCTACCCGACACGTCGAGCATCACGTCTCTGCTGAGCCAGCCGCTGGCTCCGGAGGCGTTCCTCATGCCGGACGACGCGGAGATACCTTCGGACGTGCCCATCCTTAGCATAGCGTCGCCGCTGCCACCGCCGACGGCCCGGCTGGACGACACGCCGGATGAGGCGCCGCCGCCACTGGTGCCGTCGGACGTATGCTGGTACTCGTCCTGCCCGCGCCCGCTGGCGCTCTGCACATTCAACGCGTCGCACGCCGGCGGCGCTATCACTTTAGGTAAAAAATTTGCGACTGTCCGGAGTAATATAAAGTCTTCGCTATCGCGGTCACAGTGCAAGTCTTCGGGCAGCTCGAACAATTACTATTACAATCCTAACGCCTTGTCCTTATCGAAAACTGTACATATGAACGCTAGTAAAACGAATAAGCCCGAGGTGCGTAAACTGATAGTGACGTGTAGTAGTGGTGTGAGTGGGACAGGGGCGGGCTCGGCTGGCAAGGAGGTGCAGCAGACGCTGAGCGAGCTGTTCGGCGGCGAAGTGCGCACGCTCAACGGGCACGCGGGGATAGCGGGGCTCGCGGGGCTGGGCGGGCTGGCGGGGCTGCCCGAGCGCCGCCGCGCGCCGCTCAAGCGGCCATCCGCGCCTGTACTCGACCTCGGCTTCTCACTCGACCCTCTGCTCGCCGACGAGAAGTGCTGAGCACTAATAAGCAATCATCGGTTGTGTAGTCACATAATAATTGTATATTTATTTTTCTGTAAAGAATCGAATCGGATTCATGTATGTAAAATGTAAAATAATCACGAATTTTCCCGAAAGGAATTTAATGTTATGATAATGTTAAATCTCATTTTTTTTTTCGTCGACAAGCGAACTAATGTTTGTATTATTTTGTATATTATTTTATAAGATTTTTTTAAATCCTTTTCCGATACGAGAGTCGGTATGTGTCAGTGAAGAATTAAATAATAGATTATTACAGAATGGTTGTATTTTTTCGAAATGACATATTAATCATTGTTGATACTGATAAAAAAATGGCCTAGGATTAATAATGGTTTAATGTGATGAAAATTTCCATGTAAAAATATAAATACTATTAAAATAAGTATATCCGTAATAGTAAATCGCCTCCTTTGGAAAATAAAGGCAAATACCTCAATAACTAAAATAACTTGTTTTAATTGACCGGTTCGCACCTAAAAATGTATAGATATGAATAAATCGAGCTGGGGAACAGGTTTCCCATTAGTTCCTATGAGTGCTTGCTACTACTTGAATTGCCTATGCGTTTGTGAGAAGGCTGTTTTAATAGCCTCGTGTGAGTTTACCTTTGTAGATAAATAGAATAGATATGAATACTGATTCATATTCTTTATTCACTTCCCACGATTTTGGTGAGGACACGCGAAGGTCTTCAGACAAGCATACAGTTCTTGTTTGTATAAAAACTAGTTATCATGAGTTTACAATTGGCACGTCCACGCAAGCGTGAGTACTAGAGGCGTGCGGCTCCTTGATGGTAGCGTAGCGATGCATCTGTTATTATAATGGACGTGTACGATGCTAGCGCAGTAATCAAAGTCACTACTTACGTTGCATCCGTTCGATATGTTATTTTTACACACAATAGGCTTGACTGTAACATGCGGTTTCCGGTGGTACTGACGTCTTTTCGCTCTTGATTGTCAGTTTATCCAATAAAAAGCTTTATAACAACAGTCTCTCAATTTTTTCTAGTTAACAAATAGTGGTGGAGTTATATTGGAGGTCCTGTAACACAGAACTATCTCTTAGCCATATACAGTTGGAAATGGCCTCCCCAAAAACTCTACTTTAAATTTTCCGACAAAAAATTCATCTCATAATCACTCTTAGGAAGGTACGAGTGCATTTCTTGGTCGGATTGGTAACCACTGCATCATGCATGCAGATTGTCGCAGTATGTTAGATAGTACCTACTGCTTATCCTTCTAACGCAGTACCATAGTTAATCACCTCTTGTGACATACAAGCACACATTAACAAAGCTTTCGACCTACTCAGTCAATAACAAAACGGGAAAACAAAATCCGAAGCCTTGTTATCATCTACTTGTTTGAACTGTAGTCTATCATAGTCCACTTGTGCATAAAGTCCCTAGTTGCACTACGTTACGCCTCAGGTGTCTCCATTATGTTCAAACACCTGCACGAAGGATGATCACAATGCGGCCACTCCTCGAGCTACAGATATCCGCATACACTAGTTGTTACTTCTCTTCTTCAATATCGGCACGGACTATGTATGTAAGTATAAAGTAAGATATTACTTAAGTAGTTTTAAAGCTTTCTCTCCTTTTCTACCCAGTTTGCTGTGTCCGACGCGACAGTTCCTGATCTCCCTATTTATTAAGTTACCACATTATGTACATGCACGTTGTGGAATGCAATAAATGATTAAGAAGTAAGTAGGTACCTATTTAATTGGTGTGTTAGCAAAGTTCGCTGTCGCGGTAAAAGTAGGTAGGTAAGTATATACGACAGTAGGTAAGCAAGGGCAGTGGGGCTGCGGCGCCTGCGGCTGATTGTTCAGGGTGCATTTCATTTAGATATTGTCACTCTCAGAGTGGCTTTTATCCGACTGCGCGGCAGTAGAGCTATGTTTTATATAGGAATAAATTCGATAGATGAAGACTACCTATACCTACACTTGAATCTCGCGGATCTATATCCAAGGTTATAATTGTGTTAGCAAGCGGTATCTATGTAGAGGTTTCTCTAGAATCACATTAGGAAATAGTTCTTCAAGTCTTCTTTGATGCTATACAAATGCTAAACACTGCTTATGCTTGCTCGACTGATATGAAACGGATTGTAGAACAAAACATCACGACTGTAGCTTTCGTTTCCCTCGATGTGGGCTTGTGTCAAAAATCTAGTTGGCTTGTTTTGTAATATTTTTATTCTTACTACCTCAGTGATAGGTAGATTGGTGTTGGTGCCTACTCCAAAAAGCGTACAAGGAATATGTTATCAAGTAGGTATTGATCGGCGTAGGTAGGACCTGCCTCCCAACTTACCTATTAGGTACCTAGGTAGATACCTACGTTTTTTTTTTTGGAGATGGGTAGGTAACTACCTAACTAACTTCGTAGAAACTAATCATGATCCGTCATTTCACCAATATTGAGCGAGTGATTTTAGTAGTGCTAAATATCTGCGTCCGATATTTAGCACTACTAAAATCACTCTCTGATGGGAAGTTATTTCCCATCATAAATTCACTTAAACTCACGCAAATAAGTGATAGTCCGTTTCGTTAAGTTTTAACCAAGGTTTCGATTATTAGCTAATAAGTCTTAAAAAAAAAGTAATTAAAAAAACTAGAAAACCCGACTGCGGTAAAAAACTGAAAAGCTAAAAACAAGCCCATTTTAAATTAAATAAAAGTTGGAAGCAGGCGGGACCCATTTGAGTTATAGAAAATATAAAAATGGAATGGGTCCCGCCTGCTTCCAACTTTTATTTAATTTAAAATGGGCTTGTTTTTAGCTTTTCAGTTTTTTATCGCAGTCGGGTTTTTTAGTTTTTTTAATAATTTTTTTTTATTTCCAGCTTTTTAGTTTACAAATGTGAAAGATTTCGCAGACGATTTAGTTTTTGCAAGGAGTTTTGGTCGTGAGAGTAATTTTAGCCAAGCCTTTTTTTTTATGTGTTTTTTACGATTTGTCACTTTGAATTACTTTTAACCATATAAGTTGCATATGTTTTTGTAATCACCTTTAAAAACCCTTTATTTTGATATCTCACTCGATGGTATTAGAAGAAAAAAAAATGTCGATCTACACAATATGGCTCCCCAAATCCGCCATTTTACTTTGTTTTTGATTTTAATGTAGTCAGTGACACTCGCGCTACCAAGACAAATCTAAAGACGTATAATTTATCCAAATCCGTTCATTCGTTTAGGAGTTACGAGGGAACAAAGAAGCGGACATACATACAGGTCATACATAACCCTCCTTTTGGGCTTCGCCGCAGTCGGGTAAATAGTAGTCATAAGTAAGTTTACTATCCTAATTATTGTAAAAGAAAGACTGCTATTATGTTCCTAATTGAAATAAAAAAGAATTTACTCAAGTATCGAAACTCATCCAATTTCGTGATAAAACCAAATATAAAAATATTTGGTTTTATCACGAAATCGGATGAGTTCACCCTACCTATCCACCTGATTAGGTACCTACTTTCATTAAGAGACACCTGTTTCAAAATAGCCGACGGTAGTTCTACATAGTTCCTCAAGCCAGCCTAGGAGCAAAACAACAACAAGCAATGCACACACTCCAATGGATGTCAAATCACATAATGATTGAATACGGAGTGCATTCAACGGCTTGTTACTCATGCAAATTACGAGACAGCTCAAACTAATTGGCTGTTATGCGCTGCCATGGAGAGATGGGCTGACAGCCCTACCATTATTTAATCATACACAATATGGTACCTATGTCATACCTACCTTCTTATTTGTAAGAATGCCGTACCCCTCTCAGCTACAAAGGAAAAAACCTTGCAACGGTAAAAGCCACAAAGTGCAAAGCACCTAAAAACCCCGAATGACGTAACTAATGGAGATATTTTACGAGTTGAAGATTACACAATTTGTTTGGTTCAATCTGTCTGATGAGAGGGTTCCGTTTGACAAATGAGCTGGGTAGCTTTCTGCACCTCGGCAGTTTGTGACCAAATGACATTTGCAAGCAAGAAGACTCGCAGGAGTCGCTCACCACCTCGACGGTAACCGGGGTAGGCGGTAAATTGTGCACGAGTTGGTACCTACTCTCTTTGGCACTTCCTGTACCTTCTTCACAAGAGCATTCTTTGATACCTCTGTGCTGGGCAAATCTTGTGAGCCATACCTACTCTCTCCGATTGCCAGAGGGCAAAGGGGGCAATTACAGCAGTAATTGGTTTCATTTTGACAGTTCAACAACATTCATTGCGTTATTTCCGTTGCTTGTTGAGCAGACAAATTTTCCGAACATATGAAGCAATGGATTTGAACAAAATCAGTAAATTAATTCAGATTCTGATTGATAGTGTGTTATCTAGGTTCCGGTGCCGCAGTTGTGCTAGAAATAGAACTCGGCGACTCCTCATCACCGGTAAGTGAGCCACACTGGCTCAATGCTTAAAGGAAGGATAAAAATTGGATTGGAATTTTAAGTGTCCCCCAGAATACGAATTGGGGCTGACCGAGCTCTGCTCGGTGAGGGATTCTACTGCTGCGGAGCAGCAGGTGCCTTTCTGGGGTAATTGTTTCGTTTGATGGGCTTTCATAACGGTTGCTGAACTTAGCTTTGCATACTTTATGGGACGGAGGAGTCGATTTTTAAAAGGGTTAACTCCCCACAGTCTGCCAGCCATGCCTGGCTAGCAACCTCGTCACCTCACTGTCGCTTTGGGTGACCACTCAACATCCAGGACTCCTCCAAAACCACTGCTACATCTTCTCAGTTACGTTTGATTAGCAAACGCGTACCTACTAGAAGTGAACCTTCCTTCCCGAGTCTGCCTGATTGGGTCCTGATCCTCAGCACTTGACAATAATAACCCCACCCCAGAATCACAAATCACGTACCGTCCGATAAGCCCACTCCGTAAGCCATCGCACGGCACTCGGTGAAGAACCTTATCCCAGATTCGCTCCTCCAAAAATTAGAGGAGCGAATCACAAATCACATATCGTCCGATAACCCGCTCCGTGGGTCTATCATTACTTATACGACAAAAACCGCAACCCCAGACACACTCCGCGAAGAATTCGACGAGTGATTCGCACATCACACACCGTCCGATGGACCCGCTCCGTGAGTCATCGCATGATGTACGACGAAAACCACTCCCAAAAACTCGGAGAATGAACCGCGCATTGTCCAGCAACACAAAAACTGTTCAAATCGGTGCGCGGTTATGGACCCTGCCACAGTCTCTTTAGGTCTGGTCTCTCACTTGGACCTTTCCGGCAAAGCTACAAGACCATTGAGACACGCCAGCCCCACCACAACGACAACGTGAAGACACCCTCATTGAGGACCTACTAGTAAGGTACAGTAGGTCCTAGGTCCCCACCGAGGGTGTCTTCCTACTTAACCTAGGTTATGTCGTCGGTTTCCGATAGTAAAGCAAAAAGCTAATGCTTTAATAGCTAAAGCTAAGCTAAGCTAAGCTTTAGCTATGTTAATACATAGAATAAAAAATTAAGTTATACAGAGGTACCTACCTAAGTAGGTAAAGAAGACCGCAGGAGTCGTAAAAGGCTATAGGTTTCTACTAATGGATCATTTAAGAGCACATCCTGTGTGCAACCTGATTACAACTAGATTATTTAAGTGTCTTCGCTTTCCATTATGATCTTTGTGTTTACCACGTCATGTTTATGATCATTGCAAAACTACTTAGGTACAAGTTGTTAATTTTCACTTGCCAATCCCGTACAAATATATCCTAATCGATCCATAAGCTAAGGCTAAATAAAGCTATAAATATTCCGCTAACTGAAATATCATGAACTCTTGACATTAGCCGTCGACACAATTGAAAACAATTTGTGATCTCGAAATGCCAACGTCGGCGTCGCCAATATTGTCCGATATAGATTTGTTTGTAAATAATTAAGTAGTTATCGCTATTTGGTTTACAGTTTGCTGCTTTTGAAAGATAGGTGGCATGAAAATGATAACGCTTGTTTTTATAGATGGGTTGAGCAGAGCTATCCAAATATGGCCGTAGGTACCTATATAGGGTGACGGGTAATTAGTGACCGATACTTAAACACATGATTGTGCTCATGATAACAAACAACTTTTACTATGGGACCAAACCTGAAATCGCGAAAAAAAAAATCAGCTGCCCCATACATTCATGTTCGCTTAACTCGTCAAAATGTAGGGAGCAGCTGATTTTTTTTTCGCGATTTCTGGTTTGGTCCCTTAGTAAAAGTTGTTTGTTATCATGAGCACAATCATGTGTTTAAGTATCGGTCACTATAGTATAGTCAAAATCTCGCTGCAGACTTGGTCATAAATCATAATCGGAGTAGGGATGTGCGCTAGTTGCGCGCGCTCAAGGCCATTATCGATAACAGAATCATTAAGGTTATCAGACGAAGAATTTTAATTTTCTGTTTTTAGTTTTATATATACGTTCTTTTGTTTATATATTTAATATACTTTGTAGTAAATTCGGTAATGAAATAAAAAAAAAAATGTGTATTTATTTCTATCACCCATTTATAAATATATAAAACTATCGATATCACTCATCCACTGCAGTAATGCACAGGACTATGTGTGGGCGTGGCCTGCCCATAAGGCCCGTGAGTGGGAAAGAGAGCGAAACACTCGAATGATTTATGACCGAGTCTGCAGCGAGATTTTAACTATACTATAATTACCAGTCAACCTATATATCTATACAGCAGGCAAACTTCAAACTTTAGGATGCTACTGATGTTTTTTTTAATTGCTCAAATTGCGAATCGAAAGCTGTAACTACCCTACTTGCAACAGCCGCGATTCACAGATCACTGCACCGATCAGGAATTTTACTTAAGTAATGTGAAAAAGTATCCACCTAGGGTTCAGCCTCCACCAAACGGAAAAATCCTCGCGGATGCTCCAGTACTTTTTAAATAACACTGAATATGTAATGCATCAATATTGACATTAAGGGCCTATTTCACGATGTCCGATTGCCGAATAAATTCAAAAATGGAACAGATTTTGTATGAAATTATCTGCCAAGTAAGTTAATAGGAACTTAATCGTAGGTGGTGAACAGAAATCAAACGTTTACTTGTAGATGCTCGAGGATGTGCGATCCCCCAGTTGCGGATATCGATGAGCCCGCCCGTGCACCCTCGAGGCTGCGCGAGCACACCCATAGCAGGCGGCGCGCGGGGAGCTGAATATCCTCGAGCATTCTGCTGATCTTCTGCGGCGCGACGCACGTCCGAAGCGCACTTTTGCCCTTCATGTGAATGAGCGGCCAGAAAGATGCTCGAGCATCCGCGAGGAATTTTTCGCTTTGTGAAGACTGACCCTAAGAGTCAGTAGGTGACCAAGCGGAAAAATGCTCGCGGAATTTACTGTCTCCATTGAAAATGGGACCGTATTACCATAGCCTAAAGTATAAAATTGTATGAATATCGACAGTCGGCTTAGCGCGAGCCGACTGACAAATTTATACTTTAGGCTATGGTTGTGTTCTATGATCTGTGGCTATGGTAATACGGTCCTATTTTCTATGGAGCTAGTAAATTCCGCGAGGATTTTTCCGCTTGGTCTGAACTTACCCTAAGACGCCATCTTCACCTATGGATGTCGTGTAAGGGTTAGCGCAGGTATTACCCATAGCCTAAAGTATAAAATTGTATGAATATCGACAGTCGGCTCAGCGCAAACCGACTGACAATTTCATACTTAGGCTATAGTTGTGTTCTATGATCTGTGGCTATGGTAATACAGTCCTATTTTTGAAACACGTAAATACCACGAGGATTTTTTCGCTTGGTCTGAACTGACCCTAAGACGCCATCTTCACTTATGGATGTCGTGTTAGCGCAGGCATCGCAGCAAACTGCCTGAGCAGTTTTTGATTCATAATGAACCCAACCACAAATAGTATAGCAGCTACCTAGTCAATCTTTTCCTGCTGACGACATTCTTTATAAAGTTCTGTTACAGACACAGCATCTCTTTTGAGACCAAATTCATATTCGTCGGACAAAAACCCCAATGCGTAATCTCCACATTACTTCGTCGTATGGGCACAATAACAATGTGTCTGTAAAGTTCAAAATAGCGTGCATGAGATCTTCAGTGTGCTAGTGGTGCGTTGCTCTGCTCCTTATAAAATAACCATACTTACTCCGGCTTCTTCATACAGACTCAGGCATGTGAGACAATCAGACAAGATCACCTTCCATACCTTCTGCGCCTCTGTCTCATTACTGGTTCTGCTAACTAGTGGAAAGTCTATGTGGCCAATCTTAACCAACCTCTTTAGCTGAACTGAAAACTCAATATGGCACGTGATGCCAGGATTATCAATTAATCAACTCTAGCCCTAATGCCTGTTGCGTACTGGGTAACGCGACCAACGTTTCAAGTTATATTGGTAAAATAACGTAAAACGTACGTCGCGATCGTACAGAGCGCAAAGAGCACAGAGTGCTTTTTCTACTACGCCTGGAAATAAGATCTTCCCCTACCAAATAATAAAACTTGCAAATATTTCATATCGATTTATTAATATATACTTTAGTTTCAACATTTCACAAATCAATATAGACGTTTTGATTGGCTGAACCGAACGTAAACCAAGCAGGTGCAACCACAGAGTATAAATATTTACCTTATTTTTTTATAGCGCATTCAGGCAATGAAGCGTCGCGTAACATATGAAAGAAGTTGTATAGTCTATTTGCAGTTCGTATTGATGGTCAAAACGATAATCTTTTTATTTTAATTATTTTTTGATAAAGTTATGAGAAAAAAATAAATGATTGCAAAAAATGCAATAGACTGGCATTAAAGCCTCTGTTGTTTTATTATTATTAGGCAAATAATTTTTAAGGCCCGCTAGCACCACATTACACTAAATGCTTTTGACTCTAAACACAATTAAAACATTATTCTCGCTTAGTCATCCTCAAAAGATTGACAGAAACAGAACGATGTTTTAAATACGTTTAACGCTAAACGCTGGCAAGCGGGCTTTATTCCAAACTTTGACAAAGAACATGAACTGTCAAAAGCGAGATGATCCAATAAAAATTAAATACATTAGGTACTTTTTAAGTTATTTGACTAAAGTTATGTCTCATTTCTTCTTTATCTTTCCTCCTTTAGTTTTAGATTTGACGACGCCTTTGAACTGTTTCGACGTGACTGCCTTTTTCCTGCGAAATAAAAAAAGAAATGCATAAAAATGTATACATGAAACCTTCTGCATTCTGGGCCGAGTCCATTTATATTGCCATCAACACATTAAGATGAAGAAGAAGGGCATCGTAGTCGTAGGGCACAACAACGTGTCAACTCGATATCACTCCAACACCGTCTCAACTCCAACTTTCGGTTCTGCGTAAGCTACTGTAACTTAAATAACGCGCAACTTCTTTAAGGGGTCATTGTACTCATCATTATGAACCACTTTTACTATAGGACCAAGCCTGAAATCGCGAAAAAAAATCTGCTGTTCCGTACATTTTGACGAGTTATGCGAACATAAATAAAGTAGTGAACAACAGATTTTTTTCGCGATTTCAGGTTTGGTCCCACAATAAAAGTTGTTCCTAATGATGAGTACAATGTATTGTGCGTTATTAAGTTACACCTTGTATATAGTCTGTTCCAAAAGCATCTAATGAAAATGTAAACACATCAGAAACCTTCTAAGTGTTACTAATTCCCTTTAGAGAGTGACAGCGTAAGAATTTAAAGTGTACAGGATTTAAGATAAGATAATTTATTCATTTCTCATCACAAATTGTGTTGTGGACTGCTTAATCTAAAAAAATATAGCGTTAAACATTTGTGAGAGACTGGTGCCCAAAAAAGGCATAAAATACCTGTGTTACGGGTCACCAGGCCCCCCAATACTTAAATGTGTTCATCTTAAATTAGATTAGTTATAAAAGGAGGTTTGTTTACACTTTCATCAGATATTTTTGGAACAGACAATAGTTTTCAACTCAGCGTGAACTAGGCGGTCGTGGTCGACCCAAAATTCACTAGTTGACCACGCCTCGTCTGTCAACCCTACGTCAGAAATAACATTTGAACTACGAAAACCGACCTTACTGCTACGAAATACAGGTTGGCGATTTAGTGACCTGCATCCGTCAAGGGGGTGATTCTACCTGTCATACTAAACAACTTTCGCTATGAAACACATAGGTACATGCAAAAGAATAGTAAAAAAAAATCATTCGTGAACCGAAATAGTCTGTCTATTGTTGTATAGGATTTTTTTTCACGAATCTGATAAGTATACTGCATGTCCATTACTGTTTACAACAAATTACCTAATGGCTTAAAAACTCTCAGCTTCAGAACATTTAAATGTAAATTATTTAACTTTCTTTTAAGCAAATGTTCGACTGAAGATTTTATGACTGAAAAATTTGCCTAAACATTTGTACATTATTGCCTACTAATCAGACTTTATCTCCTTGACATCATTGAATTTTGACTTATACAGGGTGATTGGAAGATGGGTGCAAAGCTTTAAGGCGAAGATAGTACAGACAATTTAGAACCATTTAAGCCATGGTTGTCTCAGACGAAGTCTTACCAATTTTTTTTAACTAAGTTTTAATTTTTTTTTTGGAAATTCCCAAAATTTAATGTAAACTGCATAATTATGGCCAAACTGAATGATAAATGAATTAATTTTTTATTTATTTAATTAAAGTAATGTGTAAGCAATCAAGTAAACCATGTTCTAGGTTTCTGTGTCATTAGACATTTTTTTTACAGACATAAAAAGTTCAAAAAAAAAAAAAAAAAAAAAATTGTATCAATACGTTTTTTAAACCTTATTTTAAAAATAAACGGAGGGTGCTCTTTCTGTTCAAACCTTTTTGAAGAAATACTTGATAATCGCTCTTTCTTTTGAGGTATCATTTACGCGGATATCTTACAAATTATTGAAATTAGGACCTACAAACCAATTCGAGGGAGAAATTTTAAATTTTAGAGTTTAAAGCTGAGGTAGTATGGGCTATTAATATTGCAGAAATTGTGTAAATTATAGTGTACGTAACACAATTTAAAGCACACAATTGAATGCTTTACTTTGAGTCGAGTTGGTGTCGAGTCAGTCATCATGGCCCATGGCGACACTACAGTGACGTATTTTTTAGTTTGTAAAATTTAAAAATACAACATCTTCTGCATTCGTAAAATAACCTGTTGTGTCAATGATTTATGACATCCCACAACGGAATGATGTTTTTTTACTCCACTTGGAACAATGCCAAGCCAAACTAGATGAAGTTCATGAAAATCGGCTCAGTATTTCTGGAGAATAGGACGTGACATACAACTTAGTAATAATAATAATAATAATAATAATAATAATATGTTTGGACATATCACACAACGCCATCTAGCCCCAAGCTAAGCAACCTAATGCTTGTGTTATGGAACGAGATGGCTGATAAACTACTTATATACATTTTTTTTTTTTTTGTAAATACATACATATTATAGATAGAAAAACATATTATAGATAGAAATTGTTGCTATTTTTGTATCTACAGGGTTAGTTTTCAATGACCAGCCAAATTTTCACAGGGCGTTCTACCCGTGAATATGAACAACTTTTACTATGGGACCAACTTTAAAATCACGAAAATAAAAACAGCTGTTTCATACAAAAGTTCAATACCTACTCGACCAAAATGTATGAAACAGCTGATTTTTTTATCGTGATTTCAAAGTTGGTCCCATAGTGAAAGTTGTTCATAATCATGGGTAGAACACCCTGTGGAAATTTGGCTGGTCATTGAAAACTAACCCTGTATGTATCTGAGTAAGGGCCTTTCCCGCGACCTAGTTTTAGTTATGTGGGTCCTAGGCAAAAGTTTTGTGTGTTTTATAATCCCAAATTATTAACAAAACTGGAAAGCTGTTTGGTTAAAAGCGTGTGTTTTAAATGACTTCTAGGCGAAAACGAAATAAGTTATTTAGTTATAACTATTTGACTCTGGACAGAGAGCGGTGGAGAGTACGGAGGCCTTTGCCCAGCAGCACAATACAATAATGGCTAGTAAACAAAAACTGTCAAATGTCAAACAAATTGTCAGATAAAGAAGAAGATATAACTTCTTTATCTTTCCTCCTATATATTAGGAACCTGAAACTACCTTTGCAAAAAATAACATAATAATATACCGATCGATAATGTTGCTGATATTCATCAGCAAAAAGAAGAATATCGCATTTATTTGCAGAGTTAAATATGTTAATATTAAACTCTGCAAAGAAATGCGATATTCTTCTTTTCTCTTGTAGGCGACAGCAATCGCAAGGAGCTCGATCTTTTGGGCTGTTTTCTTAGAAGTAGTAAGTAAACAGCCTAAAAGATCGAACTTAGGTCTATTTTACTTAACTGATATTGACGTAATGGCTCTGTACCTATCTACTTTTCAAAGAGAAGAATTCAAAGAAAAGAGAATTCATACGTCGTTACTAAATATGTCGTGTACCTTCGGCAAACTTTTTTGGTGAACCACTTTTCAACCTTATTACTAACGCAATAAGGTTGAAAAGTGGTTCACCGGAAAGTTTGCCGATGGTACCTACAGATTACGTTATGTGTGACTCCGGCTACACGAAAACCGAACCCCTTTTTTGTCAAAATACGAGGAGTAGTTTAGGAGTTAGCAGGGAACAGATGAACATACATACATAGTCTGTTAAAATCATAACTCTCCTTTGGCTTTGCCGTAGTCGGTTAAAAACAGGCAAATCATATTTCGAGAGTGTTAACTTACCTCTTATTCAAATTCTTCCTAGACAGCGGTAGGTACGCGTACGGGTCGTGCTTGCCTTGCTTCTTGATATCACCTTTGGCCTTCTTAGACTTGTATTCTGTGCCTGCACCGGACGCAACAGACGCGGCAGATCCAAGGGGCCTGAAATATAATATGTTATTAGCGCCGTTGCAAACTAAGGTAAGTAATGTCACAGATTAATACAGATGGGACACTCCGCAGTTTAGGTATGAAGCTACAAGTACGCGGCGGGCTCATCTCACTGGGTCAATTCAGTGTGGGCTGCCGCGTACCGGCCGGCTCGCACGTTAGTTCGATACTCATTCACGCGCCGCGTCGTAAAAGAACCCAACCCTAACGAGTCAGAAGGTATAAGAGTTACGCGATAGAAAGAGAGGCCACTTATAGATGAATATAACTGTAGGTTATGAAGCGTCGTGCGACATGAATTGGTCTTTATTGTGTCGTAGCAAGAGTTGCTTTTTATTTAAATGATATTGCGGAGTGTCCCATCTGTATTAATCTGTGGTAATGTTTTTCAAAACTCCGACAAAATCCCGTCGTCAAATGAGCAAACGGCAAAAAAAGATGAAGTACCTACTTAATATAAAGAGAGCATTTTCTTTAGAAAATTGAAGTGCATAAATATACTCGCGGCTAAGTAATAACAGCCGAACGGGTCGATCCGTCATGTTAAGCTACGCTTGCCGGGATTGGTTCGTCGATGGGTGACCATCTTTACATACCGAGACTTCCCCATGCCTCGAAGAGCACGTTAAGTAGTTGATTCTGGCTGTCATTCGTGGATCTTTGACAGTCGTTACGGATCGTCAGGAGCCCGAAAGTCTGACAACCAGTCTTACCAAGGGGTATCGCATTACCCAGTAACTGTGTTGTAGAGGTCAGATAGGCAGTCGCTCCATGTCTCCAGTCAGCTGAGTCCGGTTAGACTGGAAGCCGACCCCAACATAGTTAGGAAAAGGCTAAGCAGATTGATTGAAAATATAAGAACACGAGTGATGATTTGACAATAGGTATTAACCACGATAACCACAGGGTTCCGAAAGCCTCTTAGATAAGATCTGTTGCTAAATATCATTTTTAATCATTTGATTGGTCGTTGTTATTTCCGCCAACCAATCACAGCAACAAGCGTAATATTTGACATTAGATTAAGCCGACGTTCGCACGGAATAGCGCGGCGGGGTTTTATCGCGCACTGGTTTTTCAACTCTCGTTGTTGAGCCGAGCGTTGAGAATCCAACTTAACAACAACAGAGTGCATTCTAGCGCGTCGAAAAAACGCACTGTTAGAGTTTCAACTCTCGGCGCTAAACAGAGCGTTGAAAAACCAGTGCGCGAAATAAAATCGCCGCAATATTTTTACGTCCGTGCGAACGTCGATTAATTCTACTTTATTATTTCTACATTTGTAATTTTTATGGCGTACAATCAATCAACTCAACCTATCGCAGTCCACTGCTGAACATAGGACAGCCATAGCTGCCAGGCTGCGCCACAACACCCTGTCCTCCCCCTTCCGCATCCAGTCTGTCCCAGCCACCATTTTAGGGGGACGTCCCACACTACGCTTGCCGATACGCGGTATCTCCAGGACTCATCTGCTCCACCGGCCATCAGTCCTTCGACAAACATGGCCAGCCTACTGCCACTTCAGTTTGCTTATTCTGCAAGCTGTCGGTAACTCCGGTTCTTTTAACTCCTGATTTTATCCTTTAAAGAGACTCCTGGCGTACATGATAAAGAGTATTCTATCTATCTATCTTAACAGAGACTTAATCAGCGTTTAAGAGAGTCGGGCTCACCTCAGGCTCCGCTACCTGGCTTACTAGAAAAACTTTTACTATTTACAAGATTTTTTCTAATGGACACAGGTTCACTTACCTATGGATACCCTTGCCTCCCGCCTTGTACTTGGAGCCCACAGTAACTGTGGAGGCTCTACTCCTGCCTGACTTGCCACTCTTCAAGCTCAGGATGTCGTCGTAGCGACGTTTGGCGCCAGGTTTGAGCAGCTTCGAGGGCTTCGATGGTTTGCTGTCTTCACCTTCCGCATCTAAAATATCTTGATAATTTAACACGGCCCATAGTGCATTTTGTAGTGGAATAATTATTATACAGGATGTAAGTGTAAACACCGTTATCCTTTTAAGGGGTCATTGTACTCATACTCATAATTATGAACAACTTTTACTATGACCAAACCTAAAATCGCGAAAAAAAAATCAGATGTTCTCTACATTTATGTTCACATAACTTGTCAAAATGTACGGAACAGCTGATTATTTTTTCGCAATTTCAGGTTTGGTCTCACAGTAAATGTTGTTCATAATGATGAGTACAATGACACTTTAAAAGGATAAAGGTATTTACACTTACACCCTGTATATTTTCTTGTTCTTATTCAACTATAATAGTCGTTCAGATGCTTGCTCGTGCATTTGCAGAGACACCTGAATTCTATAGATAGCGCACATAACAAACGAGCGTACTTGTTTTAAGATCCACTTGTAAAAGTCGTTGATAGTTGTGAAGTATACATACACAGTGGCGATTAGGTTATCATATCACATTAATTCAAAAATCACAATAAATCACATATTCACTACATGATTCTGAACCCACTGCGCTGAAATGTTTCGTCAGTTATTAAAAAAAAAATCAGCTATTCCATACATTTTGACCGCATAGGTATTGCACTTCTGTAGGAATCAGCAATTTTTTTTTTAATAACCAACTAAAACTTTCAACGCAGTGAGGGTCCAGAATCATGTACTGAATATGTTGGTTTCAAGTGGTTCCTGATGACTTTGAGAATAGTGTCTATTCAAAATCCATATTAAAAACACCGTTTTCTCAAATAAGGCTTAAAACCAGTACTTTTTCAATGTTAAAAGTTACAAAAGGCAACCCCTAAAACACGTACGCTTCATCACTTCCTAGTGTTTAAGCTGGAAAAAAGAAGATGGCGCAATAAACTCCAAAGCAAGAGTTTACTAGTTCACTACTCTACATTGTTTACCTTGCATTGCCTCATTGGTCTAGTGGACACAAGCGCAACTGCTGATCATGAGGTCCTAGGTTCGATTCCCAGGTCCGGCAAGATGTTATTGAGTTTTTATATCTGGAATTTCTCAGTAGCAGCCTTTTTTTTTTTTTTTTTTTGTGGATGGGAAATCATCAAATGACTTCTCCCGCTCTGGGCAGAGCGGGAGGGCGTGTCAGACTTTTACTGACTAAAACCCACCCATTCTCCTTCAACTGCCCGTGCCAGGGCCACGGTATCTCTTTCGAACTACCCGCGACCCCGGCGGCATCGGCCCAATTGACCCCGTCACTGCTGACATCTCTTTGAGGCGCGCGTGGAGCACAACGCGCCGTCGACCCGGGCCTGTTCCTTACCGGACGGCGAGCTGCCCGTTACTCGTCGTCCGCAAGCCCGCGCCTACGGTGGCCGGGAATCGGCAATCGACTCCCGCCGCCCAGGGCGTCTCCTACGGCGGTCAGTAGCAGCCTGGAGTCTGGACTTGTGGCTTTTTGATGGCAATAGGCTCGCCCCCTATTACATAGGACTTAAACATAACTAGCGAAATGAGGGTGAAATAGGTACACTGTGTACCCCACCCTTCGGGGAAACAAGGCGTGCTGTTATGTATATACGTATGTACTCTACATTGTACTTACCAGTATCATCAGTATCAGTATCAATATCCCCGCTAGGTCTGGGCTCGTCATCACCATCATCATCAAACGCGTCATCAGTGATGATCAGTCTACCGTCAGGCGCGGTCTTGAAGCCGCCATCTTTCTTCTTTAAGGCTTTCACTTCTGAAGCCTTCTGCTTTCGGGATGGGTCGGTTGCTGCAAGAAATTGGGGTGTAAAGTCTGCGTGGTACTTTAGAGCGTATTATGATATGGGTAAAATACGTTTTTTTTTTGGGTAGTAAAGAAGCGTCTTTTACTTAAATTTGGTTAAATTAGTAACAGTCGAAACAGGCTTTGGCCTTACGGCATATTTTGAGCCATTTTGATAGGCGACATGTGAATTATGATTAAAGAACTAGTTGCGCCCTGCGGTTTCACCCGCGTAGACCGGGATAAAAAGTAGCTTATGAGTTAATCCAGGGTATAAGCTATCTACGTACAAAATTTTATCCAAATCGGTCCAGCCGTTTGTGCGTGAAGAAGTAACAAACATACACACTTACAAACTTTCGCCTTTATAATATCAGTGTGACAAATTGCATTTATTAGTTA
Organism: Cosmia pyralina; assembly: GCA_946251885.1. Lineage (NCBI taxonomy): Eukaryota > Metazoa > Arthropoda > Insecta > Lepidoptera > Noctuidae > Cosmia > Cosmia pyralina. The sequence goes on from OX276361.1 coordinate 11,562,372, forward strand.
CATTTGTCTTATATAAATTCTCAATGATAAACTCGAGCGAAATCTATAATATATATTCTAGAGCCAGTATTTTCTCAAATAAATTACTTCAAGTTATTCAGTTATTTAGACCCAAACGTAGATAAGACAATTTTAATGCAAGGAGAACACGTCCCTGTTTTATGTACAAGAACAGTATAAGTAACAAAATCCTACGAAAAAATATTAAAACAGTTGCACATAAAGTTGGCATGAAACCATGATGATGATGATGTTGGTTGAGTTGACTTGACTCGATTGATAAATTTACACACCTGTAATCTTTCTAGAAGCGGACACGTCAGCCAGATCCACAATATTCTCCGGGTCATCCTGGATCCAGGCCTGGTTCCTTCCCTTCATCGTCTTCTTGACCTTAGGCTTTGGCCTGTCTTCCTCTTCATCCATAAATTCCATGTCCGAGTCAGAATCTTTGAGAATGTCTTCCAAAGTCTTTGACGTGCCCTTGACCTGCATTTCTGTGTCTGAATCGTTGTCGGATTGGTCTCTGAAAGTGAATTTAGATTAAGAATGGGTGATTATAGACTTATGTTAGCGAATCCAGTGGAATTATACTAATGAATAAGCTACGACAATCATTTTAACTTATGTCAAGTTTCTCAATTTTGCCTGAATAAAATACGCATAATTTTAATAAACTATTTGATCTCTTTGTATAGATAAAATCATTGGCTAATGCCGTATGAGAAAGCTAGAAAAAAACCGGCGCTATGATTGACCAGCAATAAAATGGAGGTGATATAAAAGTGAAACTTAGTAACACATGGATTCCCTAATCATAAAGAGTACCATACAAAAAAAATCCCGGTTCCCGGGCTTTCGAATGCCTATTCAATTTCATTGGTTGTTAATATATTGATATTTTGGTCAGAATCCATTAACAACAGTAATCAATAGTAGTTCTGCGAACAGTAGACCTCGCGAGCACGAACTTTTTTGCAACAATGGTTAGTATGGGCCGATTCCACTGGTAGAAATCTAAAAGTGACCAATTTACTGCATTTTGAGGAGCTAGACTGCTCATCATGCCGAAGATCCTCATCAGATCTTCACCAAATTTTTATGAGACCAATTTAAAGTTTTTTTAACCTTTCAAATAAAAAAAGAACCATCGAAATCAGATCTCATAAGGCGGAGATATCCTCCTTATATCCTTTTTGCCCCTTTTTGGAGGAAGTACCCCTCCAATCAATAATCTCCGACGACAAAAAAAAAAATCTATAAAGTTGTAAAACCTGTATTCAAGTTTCGTTGAAATCGGTTGTAAAAATACGACCTGTAGAGGAGTACCAACAAACTGACAGAGAAAAGCACATTTTGCCAATCTTGAAGCAGAGACGCTTCACTCGCTCGGTCTATTGATGGATTTGACAGCAGGTTTACTAATCAAATAAAGAATATGCCAATTTAAAATAAAAGTCAACACTCACCTCTGATTTTCTTTCTGCCTCTTCTTCCTATTATCCATCTTCCTAATATTCCTCAATCTCCTCAGCATGACGTCATCAGTGTTCGGTATTAGCTTCTCCACAGTATCAGCGCCGAACTTCCTCATCATCTTGGTTAGGAAGTAGCCTATCTCCAGACGAGAATGTCTCTTGCAGTCTTCTGGCATTGAGGACAGCGATTTGAAGATAAGGGGAAGAGATCCTGCGAGGACGTCTGTTGGTAAGACTTTTGTGTATACCTGGAAGAATTTGGTTAAGGTTAATAGTGTGGCTGACAAAGGATACTGAATGACCCAGAGCTAAAAAAGATCAAGTGAGTAGAAGCACAGATTAATACAGATGGGACACTCCGCAAAATCATTTAAATAAAAAGCGACTCTTACTACGATACAATAAAGTGCAATTCAGGTCGCACAACGCTTCATTGCCTACAGTTATAATTTACCTATAAGTTGCTTCTCTTTCTATCGCGTAACTCTTATACCTTCTGACTCGTCTTCTTTTACGACGCGGCGCGTGAGTGAGTATCGAACTAACGTGTGAGCCGGCCGGTGCGCGACAGCCCACACTGAATTGACCCAGTGAGATGAGCCCGCCGCGTACTTGTAGCTTCATACCTAAACTGCGGAGTGTCCCATCTGTATTAATCTGTGGTAGAAGTTCTGTCTGAAGTCCAGCTTCTGGACTGTAGAAACCTAATAATTAAACCCATCATTCCACGTCAACCGACAAGAAAAAGCAACAGCATACTTAGAACCTGTTTGTGTATTTTTGTCGTATTTATTTGTTTGATTCTGTATTATTGGAAGATGGAGACCGTGCATCTGGACTTATTCGATTTTTTTTAGGACATTTGTGATATAATTGATGGAATCAGTAATAGAACTCTTGACAGAATAATTTCGTATGTTCAGTTTTCGTGGTAAAACAGTTGGTACGCACATGGTACGAAATTGTATGTCCTGCTTTATGAGGATTTTGTAAACCCCAATCACTTATTTCATCTGATGTCTTCCCCTTACCTTCAAGAAGCTCATAGACGCCACAACAACCTCTCTGTTGCTATCAGTCATGTGTGTGACTACGGTATCCAACAGTCCCTGCACTGTGTGCAGTCCCATGTCTTCAGAGAAGTTGAAGAGCGCTGATGAAAACCGCGCAGCGTCGCGCTTATGATGAGACACTTACCTTCATGAAGCTCATAGACGCCGCAACAACCTCTCTGTTGCTAGTCATGTGTTTGACCATGGATTCCAATAGTCCCTGCACTGTGTTCAGTCCCATGTCTTCAGAGAAGTTGAAGAGCGCTGATGAAAACCGCGCAGCGTCGCGCTTATGATGAGACACTTACCTTCAAGAAGCTCATAGACGCCGCAACAACCTCTCTGTCGCTAGTCGTGTGTTTGACCACGGTTTCCAATAGTCCCTGCACTGTGTTCAGTCCCATGTCTTCAGAGAAGTTAAAGAGCGCTGATGAAACCGCGCGCAACGTCGCGCTTATGATGAGACTCTTACCTTCAAGAAGCTCATAGTCGCCGCAATAACCTCTTCGTTGCTATCAGTCATGTCTGACCACGGACACCAACAATTCCTGCACTATGTGCAATCCGCAACAACCTCTCTGTCGCTAGTCATGTGTTTGACCACGGTTTCCAATAGTCCCTGCACTGTGTTCAGTCCCATGTCTTCAGAGAAGTTGAAGAACGGTGATGAAACCGCGCGCAGCATCGCGCTTATGATGAGACACTTACCTTCAAGAAGCTCATAGTCGCCGCAACAACCTCTTCGTTGCTATCAGTCATGTCTGACCACGGACACCAACAATTCCTGCACTATGTGCAATCCGCAACAACCTCTCTGTCGCTAGTCATGTGTTTGACCACGGTTTCCAATGGTCCCTGCACTGTGTTCAGTCCCATGTCTTCAGAGAAGTTAAAGAGCGCTGATGAAACCGCGCGCAACGTCGCGCTTATGATGAGACTCTTACCTTCAAGAAGCTCATAGTCGCCGCAACAACCTCTTCGTTGCTATCAGTCATGTCTGACCACGGACACCAACAATTCCTGCACTATGTGCAATCCGCAACAACCTCTCTGTCGCTAGTCATGTGTTTGACCACGGTTTCCAATAGTCCCTGCACTGTGTTCAGTCCCATGTCTTCAGAGAAGTTGAAGAACGGTGATGAAACCGCGCGCAGCATCGCGCTTATGATGAGACACTTACCTTCAAGAAGCTCATAGACGCCGCAACAACCTCTCTGTTGCTATCAGTCATGTGTCCGCAGTCTCCAACAGTCCCTGCACTGTGTGCAGTCCGATGTCTTCAGAGAATTTGAAGAGCGCTGATGCAACCGCGCGCAGCGTCGCGCTTATGACGAGACGCTTACCTTCAAGAAGCTCATAGACGCCGCAACAACCTCTCTGTTGCTATCAGTCATGTGTGTGACCACGGTCTCCAACAGTCCCTGCACTGTGTGCAGTCCCATGTCTTCAGAGAAGTTGAACAGCGCTGATGCAACCGCGCGCAGCGTCGCGCTTACGATGCGAGGAAGAGGCGCGGAAAGGCCTGAGGTTAGCATGTTGACGAATGCTTGCATGCCTGAGGAAGAATGTTATCATCATCATCATCTGCCTAGCCTTTTCCCAACTATGTTGGGGCCGGCTTGCCGTCTAACCGGATGCAGATATGTTTAAATATCATGTCAAATAAAAATTGTCTTTCCTGTAGGCTTCAATAAAAAAAAAAAAATATTGTAAGTGCAAATCACATGCAATAATTTTACATTTAATTTTATTTCTCCTTCCTGTGTCTTCAGAACGTTACCAACACTGTTGATAAGGTTGAACGCACACTGGCGACATTTAAAAAAAGTGAAATCGCGAAAAAAAATTAGCTGATCCCTGCATTTATGTTCGCACTAGCTTCTGCCCGTGAGTTCGTTAGCATCAAATTTCTTGCCAACCCCGTCGCATCGCATCGCATCGCCTGCCCACGATATTACTTCGTTTGAGCTTAGCGTCCATTAGCGTCATTTAGCGTCTGACAATTTTTTTTTCTTTTTCTTTGGTTCCTAAGGGCCAAAAGGCTAAGGGTTTCGGATCATGTTAAATAGCCTATATCCTTCCGCATCGCCTGCCCGTGCTATTACTTCGTTTGCGCTTAGCGTTCCTTCTGACTTTGTTTTCTTTTTGCTCGGCTCCCAAGGGCCCTAGTGTGATGTTAAATGGCCTACAGCCCTCCTCAAGAATTGGGCTATAAAATGCAAAAATATTTTTTGAAATCCGACTGGGGTACTTCCAGAGATTAGCGCGTTCAAAAACAGTAATAATGTAGCTTTCTGCCAGTGAAATTTAGAATTGGATCATTAGTTCCGGAGATTACCCCCTACATACAAACTTACAAACAAATAACTCTTTATAATATTAGTATAGATAACTCGTCAAAATGTAGGGAACAGCTGATTTTCTTTCGTGATTTGAGGTTTGGTCCCATAGTAAAAGTTGTTCATAATGACGAGTACAATGACCCCTTAATGATCCATTAATTACGGGACACCCTGTATAAATTGTCTAAAATAAGTCTACATACCTTCTTCCTGTGTCTTCAGAACAGTGCCAACGCTGTTGATAAGGTTGAACGCACACTGGCGACATTTGCTGTTGATATCTTTAGTGCATATGACCGACTCCGCGATAGCACTCTTCAGTAGCTTGCTCTCAGCGTTCAAGAATGGTGTCGAGTTGATAAGGTGCTCTATGCATCTGTGTGGGAGATAAATTGTTGTTGAAATTTTTTTAAAATTATTATTTGACTAGGCTGTTGCCCGCGACTTCGTCTGCGATCTAGGGTAAAAAGTAGCCTCCTTCTCCAGGACACAGGCTACCTATCTGTTAAATTTCATCCAAATCCCGTTCAGCCGTTTTAGTGGAAAGCGTACCAAACAAACTCACTTTCGCATTTATAATATTAACCAGCTTTTGCCAGCGGCTTCGCCCGCGTGGATGTCGGTAATTATCCCACCCACACAATTTCCGGGATAAAAAGTAGCCTATGTGTTAGCCCAGGTTATAAACTATCTGTGTGCCAAATTTCATCCAAATCCGTTCAGCCGTTTTTGCGTGATTGAGTAACAAACATACAAACTTTCACATTTATAATATTAGTTGGATTACGATTAGTATGGTTGAAAGGGGAGAGGGAGAACAAAGAAAAGAAGGATTGACGACATGATTGAAATGATAGAACTGGGGAAGAGTGGAAAAAGAAAATATTGTGCGCCGATCCAAAAAAAAAATTACACGAGCAAAAATGGGACGAGGGCAGTCAGAAGATTTTGAATATGACTTGTGCAGGAGAAAATCTTTAAGACTGCCAGACTCTTTGACAATTCGAAAGCGCCTGTAAATGGAATAAATGTTTTGAGTTTGAGTGTAAGTATTATGGAGTTCTTGTCTCATCAATGCTAAGATTTATATTTTCACGGAAGCTGTCTTGTCTATGATGCTATGAAAAACAAAATAAGAAGGAAAATCGAATCCTATGCGGTAATGATGAAGCTCAACTTTTTAAAATAAACTATTCCAATGCTGTGCAAAATGTTGCCCAAAAGTAAAAAAAAAAAAAAATTACCTTAACCTAGCCGCCTTACTGCTATCAGCAACCTTATTCAACGAAGTCATCAACAACTTCTTAATCTTCTTATAATTCTCTTTCAAAAACTGTTTACAACTCTCTTTATCACTTTTGAAAATCTCTTCCAATATCCTATATGCTTTCTTATGTTCCATTTCTAATAGTTTCGACTTCTCCTTATATTTCAAGTCTCCCTTTTTCTTATCTCCTTCTTCGTTATCTCCATCTCTGTCCATTTCTTTCTCTTTTTTCACCTTTTTGTGTTTTTTAGGGTCTTCTAAGACAGTTTCGCAGAGTGGGTATACCCATTCTTCGAATAGTTTGGCTATTCTTTCGCTAGATTGGTATAGGACTAATGCTCTTAAGACGTCTAAGATCGATTCTCGTTGAAAATGGTTGTCTTTCGAGGTTTCTAGCTGCTGAAGCGCATTCGTGAATAATTCTTCACGAAGTGATTGTTCACTGATTGTTAAGTAAACCTGTGTGAGAATATTGGTTTCAGATTATTACAAAAGAGTTGTAGCATTTAAGGTGGAATTAGTCGATATTTTTTTCCATTCAAATGTCGGGAGGGTATTACTCCACTGTTTGACATTGTGCATCCAAAGTTAAACATGATATTGTTTTGTCTTATTATTAATGTTGTCTATCCGGAAACAGAATAGTAAAATAAAAAGCAGTTAAAGCGTTATGAGCCAACAAAGATTCGTATTTCTTGCTTGCTTTATCGCAACTTTGGGCGTAAATAAGTAACAAAAGAAAAGTAAAATCTCCAAAACAAAGTCGGTACCGACAAAGTTCAATTATCGAAGAGTTCTATAAACCTTATTTGTAATTGATTTTTGCAGTCGTTTTTTCATAAAACTCGATCTTCCAAAGGACTTTTCGTAAATTTTTGCGCACTCGTTTCACTATTACTAGTTTTACTTTACTACTACTTACTATTTATTATTTTACTAGCGTCTAACTGCTCATCAATGATACTATCTCTGTCGGACACGATGCCAGGTGAGACAGCGTGCTTTTTGGCCAACCCCACTAGTGAGTTCGAGCCCGCGACTAGTTCAACCTTTAGGTACTCAAATTGGGATATTTGAAATTTGAATTTTTCTTTTTCTAAGTTTAAATTGTGATGAAAATTTTCAGCGGACAGTAATAAAACACTGACTTGACTGCCTCGTTGGCCTAGTGGCCGCAAGCGCTACTGGTGATTATAAGGTCCTGAGTTTTATTCCCAGGTCGGGCAGTGTTATTGGGTTTTTCTATCAGAAGTTTCTCCCGTAGTCTAGATTTGAGCCCGGTTGGTGGCAATAGGCTCGCCCTCTATTACATTGGACTTAAACATAACTGGCGTAATGTGGATGTACTACACGTACACCTCTGCCCAACACTTCGGGGAAACAAGGCGTGATGTTATGTAGTAATAAAACAAAAACGATAGCTACATTAACACATTGCGAGACGCACTGCATTAGCAGTTAATTTCTCGATGTTTGAAAATGACAGTATGGGCACCACCGTAAAAGTTTAAACTCTTCTGAGCGGAGGTATGGGCAATACATTGACATTTTGTATATAGGGTGACTGGTAATTAGTGACCGATACTTAAACACATGATTGTACTCATGATAACAAACAACTTTTACTATGGGACCAAACCTGAAATCGCGAAAAAAAATCAGCTGTCCCATACATTCATGTTCGCATAACTTGTCAAAATATAGGGAGCAGCTGATTTTTTGTTCGCGATTTCAGGTCCCATAGTAAAAGTTGTTTGTTATCATGAGCACAATCATGTGTTTAAGTATCGGTCACTAATTACCAGTCACCCTATAAAGGAACAAAGAAAACTGTTTTTACTGAAAATATGTGTGTGCGTTTTCTAGGGAGTCCTCGTACGCACACTACGGTAATGTAGTATTGCTATATAGCGCAACGAATATAACAGTGGTCGTAACTTGTATGGAAAATATTACTCTCACAATTTGAAAAAGTCAGTACTGTCCCACAACGTGTTAATTATTGCACTAAGAGGTCGACATAGCATGTTTTTTTTATAGTAATATTTATTTAATAAACTAGCGAATTTTCTTAACCATAACCAAAATTAAAATGAATAAAGAGACCGTTGATATTCACCTGTATAGTCTCCAATGCCGCTAACCTCTGTCCCTCCGCGCTGCTGCCCTTCGCCGGTGACATATAAATATTCAATAAAATTGGCAAATAATTCTTGGCAAACCGTCCCAATTCTAACTGATCTTCTTCATTATCAACCGAACAAGAGATCAATTTCCTTAACGCCTGCATAACGGACAGTCTAAATTCCGGATTATCTTTTAACACACTACCTAACACTCTTGCTACAGACTTGAAATTATCTTTTATATCTTTTGGGTTGTTGCAAAAAGATGGCAATAAAGCCCAGAATTGATTGCAGAGTAATTCGTAAGTATGTGATCCGGGTACGTCCTTTATTTGTGTTAATTCTCTGGATTTTTTTCGGCAGAATGTTGCCATTTCTAAAATTTCTGTTGCGAAGTATTTTAAGTTGGAACTCGTGATTTTTTCTTTGAGTACTGGAAGGAGCCAACTTCGTTCTAGGTTGATTGTCTCTGGTCCGTCTCGTATGGGTATGATTCTGAGTACAAACTCGGGACCTAGCGCTTTGATAGCACATCCAGTGGCATATTCGACCTCCTTGTCGTTGTCAAAGTTGTGGCTCTCGCGACGGTCATTGAGTTTGCGTAGAAGAGGTCCGAGGGAATTTGCTACTTTCTCGTTCCCAATCTGCGGAGTGTAGGTACAGGTTAATTTAAATCTAACAGTATTTTTCTTTTGAGACAAATATCTTATGTGCATATGTATACAGTTTATTATTAAACCAAATAAATAACTCGAGTCTAAAAAAATATTTTAACCCAAACGAAGAATACTCGCTCAATGTGACAGACCAAAGAGGAGCATTGATTTTTTTATATGACATTGAATAATAAACCTTAAGTCTTAAAGTGCAAACGAAAACAGCGCGAGCAAGCTTAAGCACACCAGGAGGAACCGATTGATAACAGTTTTATTGTTTGTACAGATTTATACTCAATGACAATGACAATAAAGTCTATTCTTCAATGTCATCGTCTCGTTACTGCTCCTCCTGTGTTCCACACTACTTTCTTTTTATTCTGTAATCAAATATCAACATCATCATTCGCCCTTATCCCAATTTATTTCAGGTGGGCACAACATGTCTTCTTCTTCCATACTTCTGTATTCGTTGTCATCTCAGTAAGCACACACACACAGTCAATCAAATAATAATAATAAAAAACTTGATTAAATAAGTCTCACCTCAAAACACACAGCGATGGTCAATATAACATGTCTAATAGCCTGATTAAAGGGGTTATCTAACCCAGTACCGATGCTCTTGAATATAGCGTCGATGTGCGACTTGTGCTTGATGAACGACTCGTCGGAATCCAGGGCTGACTTCACGCAGTCTACGAGGACTGCCTGTACGAGAAAAATTGCATTTGGTTCATTTTGAGGTTAGCAAATTAGGTGCAGGGTAACTAGACGTAACTACTCGTATTCATTGGAAACAAACTTGAGGTTACGTCCATTAATACAAAACATTTGCCGGTTGCCAGCAACACTACAACATGCTTCCCGCTACAAAGAGACATTACGTTCCCACTGCTGGGACACAGACCTTCTCTCTATGTGGGTCCACCACGTGAGCCCAGTGCGGGTTGATGGATGTCACATGTCTTCGAATTTTTGGTTCTAGGACATGCCTGTTTCCTGATGTTTTCCATTGCCGTTTTAAGAGCAGCAACAATGTAACATGTTGCAGAAAAATATTGCGCAACTTTATGCCTTATCTAAAGTTACTGAAGAGAAAATTATATTCAAGAATGAGAAATTGTTTTTTTTTTTGTCATAGCAATTTTTTTTAAACAAAATATTTCGGATTAGGTAGTGCTTTGAATTAATATTATGATGCATTTCAAATATTGAGTAACTTCTGTAAAAACAAAAGTTTTATAGTATAATAAAATTATGCTGTCGCGTCACTTGGCATTTTTGTCCATAATATTCTTGATATTTGGGTATTCCAAAATATACCCTATGCCTATTGCAATAAAGTTCATTTTGTATTAGCTACATAACGCAAATTTGTTCAAAATTTGTACTAAGCATTACAATAGGACACGAAATTTCATTCAGAATTTGGCAACCAAAAAACGGACAACATAATAACCCGGATGAGAACCGAGCGAACGAGTTGCTGTTAGCAATGAGTGTGATGAAGAGTGTTCTTACCTTTAAAGCATTTGTTGATGCTGAGTTGATGTCAGCAACGTCAGACAGCCACAGCTCAGTGACGCAGATGTTTACGAAAGCTGGCAGGTTGGGCATGCACAGGTTCAGATCCAAGCTAATAAAAATAAAATAAAATTGATTATAATAAACATAATAAACTTTTTTAATGTTTATTATAATCCAACATACATAGTGAAAAATAACTTTAATTTCGGAAGTCGGTGTCTGGTTAAATGTATTTTCGTTTTTTGCCACCGACTTCCGTAATTAAAGTTATTTTTCACTTTGTAGTGTTGTTTTTGGAAGTCGGTTGTATATTTTTGTAAAAAAGTTTTTATTTTTACTTTTTAGTTGTGGTACCTACACCACACAAATTCTAATACCACTACCTGCAAAAGAAACTAGAACATCATCCATATAAAAGTAGGAAAAAAATACGTATTATTGAAGCTAACTCAAAAACTACCCAAGCAAAGTTAATCAATTTTATATGGGACCAACTTTGAGGTATACCCTCTCGAATAAAAGAAAAAAATTTCAAATCGGACGACTCTGTAAAAAGTTGTGCGTAGTCATACATAATAATAATAATAAAAAAAAAAGTTTCGATTGAGAAGCTCCTCCTTTTTTCGTCGGTTAAAAAACTAATATAAAAAGACACTTGATCTGGCTGCAATAACTAGCAAGTTTATTAATTAAAGGCTTGGCTGGTGACCTAAGCCGTTATTTCAATTTTAAATTCAAAGTTAAACCCACGTCTTTGTGGTCTCGGAGCAGTGTGATAGCCCAGCGGTTACGGCCGCGACATATGGCTAGTTTACACTGTGCGAGCTAGCGTGCGAGTCGGCCTACCGAGTATTCGAACTGTCAAGTTACTGAATACAATTAAAAGTCTAAGTTTAGGCGAATTTCTTTCAACGTGTGTTACATTTTCTGTTACGTTTCACCAATCTGTACGAGGCGAAGGCCTTTCCTTACACTTTTAACTTACTTAGCCAGACTTCCAAATCCCTGCGTCAGTACGGCCGCCCAAGCCTGCACTTGTCCCGTATCGTTGGCGGGAGGCCGGGCCGCCATCAGAGCCCTCGTCAGCTGTACCGCTAGGGCTGCGGTCATGTTGCTAGCGTCGCGGGCGTTCGAGAATAGTGCGTGTAGAGTGTGGAGGCAGCATGTCTTTATATACACGTTGTTGTGGGTCATTAGTGAGAGGATTGCTTCGCAGATTGACTGGGGAAGAAGGTAATAAAATAAATGCTAGAAGTATTTGGCGTTTGTGAAGCGGTTCGGCTTTCCATTGAGTTCCATAAGAGACTACAATGGAAATATAATATGTATCGCTATGTGAGAAGGTTCTTGCAGTAAACACTGCTAAGTTGTGATCACAAAAAGTCTCGACTTTTCAGGCCGAGTATCCATGATGACAAACGTTCCCGCATCAACAGTCCTTTCTGGTTACGTCATTCATATTTAAGGAGACCACGCCATCACTACTCTTAGGTATTATTTAAACGCTCATTAAAAATTACCAATTTTCCCCAACAGAATACGTACACCAAAAATACTGTTTGCACATCAATATTTGCATGTCTAAATAAATTAAACATAACGTCAGGTCGACGGAGCCCTGCTGCGCGGGGCTCCAATTTCTGTCTGTAGGGTTTAAAGGAACCTAACCAAACCGAACCTCGGGGGTGCCCAATAATTATAATTTGTAAAAGTTTTGTTATTCAATTATTCAGTGTACTTGTAGATTATTAGATGTAAGAATATTTTTGTGGTGTGCGATTAATAATTTCCCGTTTTATTTTCGCTAACATAAGCATTCAACTATCAAAGGAAGAAGTCTTTTATTAGCTTCTTATTAATCAACATTAACTTACCTTAATATAATCCTTGCTGAACGCCGGCAAAACATCTCTAAGCATGGTCAGTGTATGTAAAACAGTTCTATGTCCAGCCAGCAATGCTTCCGCTTTGATTTGAGACAGGCAGTACTCAGCCACGCGGTTTGAACCCGGGTGGAGTTTTGGTACCTGCAATGTAAGACTATTAGAGAAAGTGAGACTGTCAAATATTATTCCAATATAAATTAGCAGTGAATAGCAAGAGTTTAGAGTTTTTTTTTTTTTACATTAATTCCAAAAAAGCTGTATTTATTATGGTCAATATTCTTTTGTATTTCATCTTGCGAGTGAAAACTGCTTTTACCCGGCGCCAATGACTGAAAATAATTACGCGGACCATGACACCGGGTCATGGTGACCCGAAGTTTATCAGCATTTTTTTTAATGTTATGTAATGATAACAGCCTATTTTAATGATTCATGTATTAGTTTGTGTTATTGTTTACTGGGGAAAATAACAAAAGTTACAATATATTCACTTTTTTGAACACAACATGCAAAAATTTCACGAGCGGTGAGTGCGGAGAGGTACTGTATCTACAGTTACTAGAACATTCAAAACCACAAAGCACGTAAAATACAAAATATGGCCATTTGAAGTCACCTCGGGTCAATATGACCCTGCGTCATTGGCGCTAATGTCTGGTTTGAAGAAACGAGTTTTGCTTAGTACAAAAAAGGGGCAAAATGCTCAGCGCTAAGCAAAAAATTAAAGGAAATAATTCATATTTTAATATTAATATTAAAATTAACCTATTAAACCTACCTACCTTATTTTACCTATTATTATTATTTACCTATTTAATATTTTTACCTTAATTTTTTGATCTTCAGAAGGTACCATGAAACAGCTGCCACGCAAGACTGAAGTTACGGCGTGTTGAGCTGCTTTACGGACCTAAAGGAAATATTATATTAGTAACGCTTTTAACAGTTACCTGAATATTTTTCTTTTCCAGAATATTTTTTCACTTAATCAGCCTACAATGTTCCCACTGCTGGGACACAGGCCTCCTCTAGGTGAGAGGGAGTGGTCCGTAATCCACCACACGGACTCAGTGCGGGTTGGTAATGTCACATATCTTCGAATTTTCAGTTCTAGGACATGCCGGTTTCCTTCACTGTTTTGAGAGCAGTGGTGATGAAATTATTTACACAAAGTAAAGCGCCTGTCAGGGTTCGAACCTACGACCTTCAACCCGTAAGTCGCGGCCGTTACCACTGGGCCACCACCGCTCTCAATATTTTTTGAATTAGATCAAAATACAAATAAAACATACCTTAGGCTTAGAATGCAGAGCAAAAGCTAGTACAGACTCAAAAATCCTCATCGTCGACGAATCACCCCACAGAGCATATTCCTGAGCCCTTAGCAACACAGACAGACACCCGATAGCACTCCTAAGCAATGCCCCGTTTTCACTTTGTTCATTCTTCACAAGTATATCTGTGAAGATAGTTGCAGAATCTGAGAACTGTTTTCTTAAAACTGCTTGTGGTACTGCCTTTATGCCCATGGATAGAAGTGTAAGTGTTGCTACTAGGTTCTCTTCCATTTCTGCTGATTTTAGGGTTTCCATCTGTAAGTGGTAAATGACAATGATAAATGAATATGTACTTGTAACAAAATAATTGAAGCACCTTCACACCATTTCTATAAAATAAAACATTTACAATTTCTACAGGGGCCTTACTAAAAAATTCAAAGTATCACTGTTCCATTCATATCTCCACTCCACCAAAATAATTTTGGTTTAACACGTCATAATTCAGATGAAAATAAAAATGATGATTATAAAAAAATTATGATGATGATTATTTAATGACGCTTTTGGCTACTTATTATGTGTGTATTTTATGTTTTATCTTTGTAATGTGCATTTTGTTCGTGCTTATTCTGCACGCAATTTAACTTTCGTTCTTTCTAAAATCAGTAACAGCCCAATCTTGAAATATGCACTGTCTACAAATGGCTGGACAAATCAGCAACCAATAACAACTAGATAGTTAGATTTAGAAATCACTGTTTATCAAACTCACCAGTGCTGCAAAGTACTCAGTAGTGGACTCCTTGCCACCTTGCTCTTTGATAACCTCAGTGACTGCAGCCAGAACTGCTAGCATCTCTTTATGAAGACCATTGTTTGAGTCGAATCTTGTCAGTAACCTGAAGGTACATTGATTGTTTAAAAACCGGCCAAGTGCGAGTCGGACTCGCGCACCGAGGGTTCCGTACTACAGTTTTTTTTAGTTCAGATAAATGAAATAGTTACTAAACGAAGAATATTTTTCATCTTAAATTTTAACAATCGCATAGATAGGTAGGTAATAGGTAATACGGGCTGGTATCCGAAACTGCGCATATTTTGCGTATGGAATCGCATAGATACTTTGTATTTCATAATGATACTGAGAATTACAAAGTTATTTTTGCAGTTGCAGAAAATTGCCCATATTTAAACCTTAAGAATCTGATTTTCTAGTATTTGTTGATTAAATACAGTATAATATATATGGTACATGTTATAAAGAAGTTTCATATTCCTAATTTGTTTAGTTGTTGTGATAGAGCTCATACAAAAATTATCTAAAACTAACAACTTTTACGGCCCCCTATTTTTTTATTTTTGAAGATAAAAAAATAATTATTATATTTCTACTGTACTCGATGAGTTTTAGACAATGACACCCCACATGCCACGGTAAAACTTTTTTTTTCAAAATCAATAGTTATATTATATTTATTTATACCCCTGTATTTTTTAACTTTATTTTATTTTTATTTGTAATAGAAACACACAACCCGTGAAAATTTCAACTGTCTGCCTATTACGGTTCATGAGATACAACCCGCTGACAGACAGACAGCGGAGGCTTAGTAATACGGTTCCTTTTGGCAGCCTTCGGTTAAAAGAGGTTGTGATTTAACTAAAAATCATTCCTGTGGCTTTTTCTCTTGCATTGGCATAAGCTATATTATATGATTCATGCCAGGTGATATTAAATATATACATATAATGTATAGTAGTATGACTTTATTTGTTGGCAGAGTAGTTTAGGTACTTTTTTATTGTAGCTGGAAGAAACAACTATTGGTGTATTACATCTGAAGAAATGAAATTGTAGTGTAGGCAGGCTAAGGAAGCACTCCCTACAATTGATGGCCGCCTCATGAAACAGGCTCTCCAACTAACTAAACAACAGCTGCATACAGTTACAGCTGCTATAATTGGCCATGGGTCATTTAATAAACACCTCTTCGCCATAGGAGTCACAGACAGTCTGCTGTGCAGGGCCTGCATGGAGGACGACGAGACAGCAGCTCATGTGCTTCTAAACTGCCCAGTGGTTGACGCATACAAGGCAAAGTACTTCGGTAACCCAGGTACACTTCGAGGTTCAGTAACATCAAGCCATTGCTGGCCTTCTTTGAGGAGCTGGGGTGGATTAAATAATCGATTTTCCCACCCATACGCAAAATACGCGCATTGTCAAGGAGTTGCAGATACCAGCACATATTACCAACCTAGTACCTACTCAATCAGCCCCTACTCATACCCTCATCTTGTTTATTATTGTCTTTTGCTACCATGTGTTATTAGCAATTTACTGTAGTCTCATTAACCTGGCATTGCAGTACTTCGGCACATCCAATAGTCTGGCACCCTCTGTTAGCGTGTGTGTAGTAGATATAAATACATGTTCCCATATTAAACTAGTACCTATATTATGAAACACTTTATTTTATTAATCTTGAATTTTTCTATACAATCCAGTATGTGTAATGTTGTGTGTTTGGAACATTACAATAATCCGGCACCCCCTGGTTTTTAATAGTGCCGGGTTAGTGAGACTCTACTGTAATATCTTTTAGTTCATTTAATACCATCCATCCATTCTTCAGTATGTTACAGGGTTTATTTATCAGTGATAAAAATTATGAGAAAACTAGAAATTCGCATAAAAATTTTGATTATGATCTATTCAGACCTTAAAAGTCAAATAAATACATTAGTAAAATGAGATACTTACTTGCTAAAACTAATATTAGAACACTGACTCCAGTCAGATGCAAATGTCTGAAAAGTTTTGTATGTTCCAGCTTTGAAAGACCCAGAGTATTCAGTGTCTGAGGCATCATCTGCACTCTTCATAGACATGTTCTCTAGTTCCTTAGCTATCAGCAACTCTGATTCAGCATCAGATTTCTTTTTCAGTGATGCATGCCCATATGTCATCATGGCATCATGTTTTGAAACAGCCTGCTGGGTTAAACCCGTGCTTCCTACAAAATTTAAGAATTTATTATAGGCTGGTTTGTTAGAAATGAGAATAAATAATATTTGGGGAATGGAAATGATATTTTTGTTTTGATTCTGGTTGTAGGTTAGGGGCATAAAAACCTTGCTTTGTCAACAATTAAATCTATGATATACATCGTATGATGAATAATAGACAAAGTTTAGGGTATTATTCAAAGGTCCAAAGTTAAAAAAATATAACCCAGATTACCTAGATTCTCTTGGAAAAACCGGGACTTCGCCATCTCTCGGTATTTCTGTATTTTCGGGTTGGAGTTCGACGACTGGCCTTTCTGCCATCGCTTCCCCTTCGATTTTCCCTTCAGTTTAGATCTGAATTTTCCCATTTTTCTTACTTCCTAACACGAGTTTCAATATAATAACACCGCACGTGGTTGTGCGGCTATTTGAAATGAAGTTCGTCACAAATGATTGTCAAAAAAGACATTAATGACATTGCCAAAAACCAGCATAGCCACCTTTCAGCAAAACTCCAAGCTAGAGATGAGCGCTTTGCTTAATTCATACTCTTTAGTAATTTTAGTAATTATACGTTCTTTAAAGAAAATGTTTAGCGCTATGTGTTTATTTATTTCCAATGAACTATAATTTACATGCTTTTTACAGTTAATTAACCCATAGTTTCCAATATTGGGTTTTTCAGTTTTTGACCCACATTGACTGCGTTCCCAATCATGCATAACGCGCTTAATAATTATTCAAGAACAAAAACAAAAAACCATAAACAGACAACATATCATCATGCGTAACGGAACGCAGTTCTAATAATTTTTATTCATTCACCTTCGCTTTACTTGTTTCATTGACGTTTTTCTTGTTTGTAAATAATAATTGCTGGAAATAGTACGCAATGTGAAATTGTACGCATTCCTCGTTCTATTGCACATTACGTAAACGTTAAACATCGTTTTGTAGTTGAATTGATAGCGCAAGGAATATCCTAACCTAATGTGTCTTGTTCTGTTGAGGTGTTGAAGCTATGATAGAAGATAATGCCTCAATTTAGAAGAAAAAAGGCGTCCAAGTCGTTCCCAGTTAAAGTATGTACACTAGACGCTGAATTGGAATTTAACCTTGAGGTGAGAATTTTGACAAATGTTGATAGATTACGTATAGAAAGATTACATTGTTATTGTTTATTGTCGAAATTGGTGTGTAAGCGCGATCCTTGGCTTACAATGCGTGGGTTGTGAGTCACCGTCACTCGGCGAACTCGTAAATTACCTTAATAATACACACTAGTGATAATTGGGGCCTTGTTTAGTCATTATTTTCAGTATGGTTGATAGATCGTGTGTAATCGTGTTGTAGGTTCGATTCCGAGTCATACATGTTTTGACAAACATGATAATTTACTCACTGTTTGCTAATGAAATGGAATTTTTGTATGTTTTGAAAGATTACTTTTAATTATTAATTCAACCACTGATTGTTATAACAATGAATGAATTCCTTATTCATTCTCAAAGTATTCATACACCAATGTTACCTCAATAGTACCATATTTGGAAAGTCTGAATACTTTACATAATTGATCATTATGACCCCAAAGGTTAAGAATGCAGACATTTGAATATGGATGGAATTAGCTATGATAATGCAAAACAAGACTATATGTCATTGCTAATCATTTGTAATATTGTATGTAGGTAATAATTTACATAATATGTAGGCTATGTAGCTATTCAATCAATGCATTAACTTGAGACTACTCAGTTCATTTGCTGTTATTAGGCATCACTTAGGATTACACACAACAAATAAAAATCTTAAACTGTTGTCAAACATGTATTAAGTTCTATTGTATACCATCATCTTTGGCAAAAAATTATGTTGTGTAAGGCTGTTGATATAAGCCTGCTACAGCTCTTGTAGTGATTATTAAGTTAAAAAAATCAAAATAAAAAATTAATTACTCAAATTAGTTTGAGAATCAGCATTTTTTAAATATCTAAAATTACATAGGACGCCTGCTCATCACCATTTCCAGAAATCTTAATTCCAAGTGTCTTGAAATGCAAAATTGCAAATGCAGCCAAAATGATGCCTTTCTCACCTTATCCTAACCCTAGACCCCACTATCCCACCTATCCCTAGACATAAGCCTTACTTATATGTAGTATAAAACATTATGTCCTTTAAATAAACCATTATAGAATCTATAGTTCGCAGACATTAGTCACAGGATGACCAGTAACTTAATAGATGTTTGACATTTGATAACAAATGAACTCTACACTGATAACTGTGTTATGTGCCAATATAGTTGTGGAACAAACATAAATAGTATATAACATATTGCAGTGTAGAACAGTATTATGTAAAATGGACTATAAATAAACTTGCCGGCTAAAAGTTTGTGTACAAACAAGCCTGTTTTGAGAGAGAAATAAGAATTTAAAGAACAAAGAAACTGAAGACTTTTTGTGGAGGAATCCATGTATCTACATGGATACCTACCTACCTTTTGTCTGTCATACCTTAGCGGCCACGGCTTATTTTAATTTAATTTAAATATTTGAATTGTTTTTTTTTTAAGGACGCTTTTAACGTTCTGCATCATTCTCACATGTAAAATTTCAACATGAATGATTTAACCATTATTTTGTAACCATGTCTTGGTTTAAAAGAGTGTCCGTGGAGTTTCTTGCCCGTTCTTCTCCATAGGTACCTACTATGCTTTGGAATGGGCGCCTAGCTTCATCTTTCTGACTGACTGACCCCTTGACAATTCAAAAGTGCCTGTAATTGGTTTAATTGAAATAAATGCTTTGAGTTTTGAGTTTGAGTCTGACAGACTCCTGAGTAAAGGGGCCCATACAGTCTGCCGGAAGGCGGTCATTCATAAAAACTGTTAAAAACAGGTTTTATGAATGACCGCCTGCCGGCGGACTGCCAGCAGTCTGTAAATGTATGGGGGCTCTAGAAGCCCACAATGTTCCTTCTGCCACCACCATAAGTTGAGACTGTTGAGAAATACATTATTTTTATGTTAGCCTACACTGTCCCTCTGCTGAGCAAAGGCATTCCTCAAATCCTTCCAAGCATCCTTTTCCAGAGCCACCTCGAAAGCACTCTTAAGCCTTTTTAAATTCAATACTTCAGCAAGCTACCTGCCTATATTTCTTTATTAATTTTAATTAAATGTGCTAAATGTGTGAACGATTTAACCTTTGAATGTCTTATAAACCAGCGATTGTTCATAAGGAAAATAAACTCAAAACAACAATAAAAATAATTGTGAAAACTGTTGAGTGCTTAGATGCAAACGGCTTCTAGTGACGATCATATTAATGATGGGCTCATTTAAACGATCGCCTATTAGAAGCCGTTTCAAGTCAGTTTTGTGCCAAGTCATTAGAAATTCACTGATAATAAATATTTAATATTCACTTTCATTGCAGTGGCGAGCTACAGGAAGAGATCTGTTTGATTTAGTATGCAGGACTATAGGTCTGAGAGAAACATGGTTCTTTGGACTGCAGTTCGAAGACACAAAACATTTTATAAGTTGGCTGAAATTGGATAAAAGAGGTGAGTTTATTTATAGCTGCAACAATAATCCAGTTATTGTGGACACAGACAGTGATCGGCGTAGTACTTAATTATGTTGCAGGCGTCTGCCACAGTCTAATAGTAACGACAGTCGACGTCATCACGTCCACAACTGCTGTAATGAAAACCAGCTTTGGGGCTCTGTCTCGCACCACGCAGTACACGTACACAGCATTATGCTGAGCGATGGCCGTTTTCCCCCAACTTGTTCTTCTTTGCGTGATGTTTACCGCAAATAAATGTATTGTCTTTCTTTCTTTTTTTTCAACTTGCCAGTATATCGTTGCATGTAGTGGATGCATGTCATATGCGCCATACCAGGATTTGCAACACCCTTGACCTGTATTCCAGTGTTTTCTGCAAGACATATTGTTAAACTTTCGGGCTCCTGAAATAGAAAACAAATATTCATGTCTTTGATTCAACATTTTTGATCTCTATTATTTATATAAGTCCTTTCGTTTTTTCAAATGACTTTAGAAAGTTACTTGTAAGTATTAATTACTTAAGCAGATAATCACATTATGTAATTGTCATTCATTACACCTTATCTGTACTAGAATGTTGAAATGCAATGTTTATTATTACATTACACTGAAGTACTTGATAAGAATATTAAGTAACTTTTAATAAGGTGTGTTAGAGTGTTTATATCTAGGAATTTCAATGTTTTTGTTGATAATACAACGTGTCGTTTTGCATGCTCCTCAAATTTAAGGGTGTGGTATAGACCATCAAACCGAACAACTTTTTCCATGGCATCAGCATCGTAATCGCGAAAAAATAATCAGCCGTTCCATAATCCATACATTTGCGTCTAGTAGATATTGAAGTTTTCTATGGTACAGTTGAAATGTTTTTCGTGATTACGATGTTGGTCCTATAGAGAAAGTTATTTGGTTTGATGTTGTATATCCAAATAGTCGTATTAAAGGGTGCTTGCATCGTGTTATTTGAAGTATCTCAACAACTTGGTTATAGATAAACCACAGCAAGTTGACTAGATACAAGTGAATGCCCTAGTTATAAGTATTTTAAAATATTTGCTAGGCAAAGACAGCACTTCAGTATAGTACAGGTTATACTAAAAATGCGCCATAGCAACTCCGCGCCCCATTTTTTTATATTCATACATTTTGTACATACTCTTTTCGAAACTTGTTTAGGTACCTACTTACTTATTATTGAAATATTGGAACATTTTTAAAGACATGTCTATGGTCAACAGGACGAATGCCCCACGTAAAACTACGTCACCATAGTAATAAGGCTGATTAACCATTGTTTGGTAAGCCATTGGCCCTGCGTCTGATCTCTCTCTCTCCGTCTCATCGTACTATGAGAGTGAGGGAAGAGAGAGTGCACCTGTGTCTGCGCACACACTTGTGCGCTATATTATCTCCCGCGCCGAAGGCTGGTCTCCGCTGAAATTTTTCGCCATGGCCGAAATTTGGTCTGAAGGACTATTATTAAAATGAAGTGTCCATGTGTAATTTTCATTCCCATTCCAGTACAAGACCAATGTGTCTCACAGATGCCTGGCACCCCATTCATGTTACTATGCAAGTTATACCCGGAAGATGTGGCCGAGGAGTTGATACAGGAGGTCACCCAACACCTACTGTTCCTCCAAGTGAAGCAGGCGATACTGAGCATGGATATCTACTGCCCGCCTGAAGCGTCCGTCCTGCTTGCTAGTTACGCGGTCCAGGCAAAGGTTGGTTATGTAAGCTTGATGAATGTCATTTTATTTTTCTTTTAGTTGTTAGACGTTTCGTAGTATAGATGTATAATATCTGTTGATTTGGTTCTGATCTTCTGCTCTTCGACTATTTGGTTTTTGGCTGATAACGTTACCTTTCAAATGGTAATGCGGCCTTTAGACTCTCGGCGACAAGCCCCGAGAAGGCGAGAACTCCAGAGAAACGTGAATCTCAATATTTTCTCGCCGTCTCTTTGTCATTGATATTGCCTATTCTAGGTGATAGGTTCTCAGTTCTCACCATGTCTGGAGGTCGCATAAAGACTAATGTGGGGTTGAGATACTTGGCGGGGCAAATAAATGTACAAAACTATACGAAATATTGAACTACAAAAGGAAAGCTAAAATCGAAAACCCAATTACGACCAAAAGGTCAATCAAGAAGACATCGATGGCGATTTTTTTCGTTTTTGTCGTAGTTCGGTTTTAGTTTTTAACTTATTTTTTAATTTGTATGTAACATCCGTCATACTGATTTTTAATCCCGACATAAACGGAGGGGTGTTATAAGTTTTAACGTGTGTATTTGTCTGTGGCATCGTAGCAACCAAACTACTGACTGATTTAAATACAGTTAGTTATCTTAAGACAATTGTAAGTCTACTGCAGAGACATTCATACCAATGTCATCATCTTCCTGCCCTTATCCCATATTACTTGGGGTCGGCGCAACACGTTTTCTTTTTCCATTCTCCCCTGTCAACCGTCACGCTATCATTCACTCCCTTCTCTTTCATATCATTCCTCACACAATCCATCCATCTTTTCTTTGGCCTTCCTCTGCCTTTCCATCCATCAACATGTATATTCATCACTCTTTTAGTCACATGCGTTTCGTCTCTCCTCATTACATGCCCATACCAAAACAAACGATTTCCTTTCAACTTTTCTGTCACTGGCACCACTTTCAAACTTCCTCTTATATACTCATTTCTCACTTTATCCATTCTCGTCACTCCACACATCCATCTCAACATTTCTGCATGCAATTTTTTTTCATCCGTCTTCTTCACTGCCCAGCATTCCGATCCATAAAGTGCGACAGGCCTTATCACGGACTTGTAAATTTTCCCCTTCAACTTGAGGGGCATCCGTGGGTCGCAAGTTGTTCCTGTAACCTGTCGCCATTTCATCCATCCTGAGTTGATCCGGTGCGTTATGTCTCGGTCTACTTCGCCATCCCCTTGGACAAGTGACCCGAGGTACCGAAAGTCGGAGCAGATCGGTAAGGGCGTTCCGGCAAGAGCACACATGACCATATGACCATATGGGCACAGGACCGGAGAGTCCGCCAAAATCACAAAACAAATACTCTGTTTTGGTCCGACTTACTCTCAGGCCAACGGTCTCCAGTCTTTTCCACCACACCTCCAATCTGCTCTGACATTCAAACCAATGTATTCGTATTTTAATATGTGATACTTCCTGCGGCTGAACACTGTTTCCCAAAATACAAGCTTAGTTAGTAGCCTAGTTTTTGTGAAATACATTAATACGATGCATATGTTAGATTACTCTAAGATAAGGCGAGTGTATTAACTGGCGACAATAAAGAAATTTTATTTTATGGTGCACACAGAAGCGAATGTATTTATTCTTACAAGAACATTTTTATTTCAGTACGGTGACTACGATGAGAGCGCGTATAAGCCTGGTATGCTTGCCAGCGAAGACCTGCTGCCTCAGCGGGTCATCGACCAGTACCAGATGACGCCGGAAATGTGGGAAGACCGCATTAAAATATGGTATGTAACAAACAATACATATTTTCTTGTGTTGGCATCAACTATACAATAATGCTTATGTACATCTATATCTATACTAATAATAGCGCTGAAGAGTTTGTTTTTTTTTGTTTGTATGTTTGAACGCGCTAATCTCTGGAACCACTAGTCTGATTTGAAAAAAATTTGGCATTTGATAGCCCAATTCTAGAGGAAGGCTATATGCTATTTAACATCACGCTAGGGCCCTTAGGAGCCGAGCAAAAAGAAAAAAAAGTCAGAAAGAAAGCTAAGCGAAAACGAAGTAATAGCGAGGGTTGGGGGCTGAAATTTCATGCGGACGAAGTCGCGGGCTGGAGCTAATTTATAATATGTATAGAAGATATTTCAATTTGTAATCAGGTACGCGGACCACAAGGGCATGTCACGGGATGAAGCTGAGATGGAGTATCTGAAGATAGCACAAGACCTGGACATGTATGGTGTCAACTATTTCGCTATCAAAGTAAGACAAAGCAAGTTTTGCTAATGAGGCATTTTATAGGATTAAATTAACATATCAACATCAGCTTATGGCAAATAACCATTATTACCTCTGCCCAACTCTTCGTACGCACGGCTATAGATCAAGCTATACATTTCCAGTATAAGCTGATCTCGCATTGTTTAGGATTTTTTTACAATGAGAGGTCAGTGTAAACTGGAAATGTATAGTTTGATGTGTGCCGTGTGTACCACCATCAACGGCCTAGCCTTTTTCCAACTATGTTGGGGTCGGCTTCCAGTCTAACCACGGATACAGCTAAATACCAATATTTTACATGGAGCGACTCCGTATCTAATCTCCACAACCTAGTTACTGGGTAACGATACCTTTTGGTAAGACTGGTTGTCAGACTTTCGGGCTTCTGACGACCCGTAACGACTGTCAAAGATCCACGAATGACAGCCGGGACCAACGGCTTAACGTGCTTTCCGAGGCACGGAGGAGTCTCGGTATGTAAAGACCACGGAATAGAAAAAAACAAGTGAAGTGCCTACGCAGCTATCCCGCGGGTTTCACAATTATGCGGAAAAATATGTAAAATAATAACAACCTTCGTCAGTTGTAATAAGTCTTAATTTTGTATGAACAACAAATAAGCTTTTCGTCAAAGTTGGATTTGTGGGTTATGTAAAGATGGTCACCCATCCTCGGACCAACCACGGCAAGCGTAACTTAACTCAAACAATCTCAAAGCGTTTATTTCTTTTAAACCAATTACAGGCACTTTTGAATTGTCAGAGTCGGTGAGTTAGTCAGAAAGTTGAAGCTAGTTGCGCAGTTCCAAAACGATTCTTCTCTATGGAGAAGAACGGACAAGAAACTTCACGGACACTCTTTTAAATCAAGATAAGTAATAAAACATCCTGGGTACATTATTCTTGTTGCTTCTACATATGTGAGAACAATGTAAAAAAAAAAGAAATAAGTACTTAAACACAATTCAAAATATAAGATTAATAAAAATAAGCCCTGGATAAAGAGATGACCAGTCTCAACTGACGGCGCCCGTTCACGAACATGACAACCAAATTGATCGACCCGTGCAGCTGTTATTACTTAGCCACAAGCCCCTGGTCCTGGTGATTTGTGATGGAAGTGAGCCTAGCAATAAGGTTTACTTTTCATTTCCTCCTTTGGACAATATAAGTCTCTTCTACATTGTTCTCACATTTATATTTTCAACATAAATGATGTAACCAATATTTTGATTTAAAAGAATGTCCGTGGAGTTTCTTCCCCATTCTTCTCCATAGACACCTACCACACTTTAGAATGGGCAACTATATAGCTTCATCTTTCTGACTGACCGACCCCTTGACAGTTCAAAAGTGCCTGTAATTGATTTATTTGAAATAAATGCTATAAGTTTGAGTTCAATCTTTCTAAAAATAATTCCATTCCTTCCAGAACAAAAAAGACACAGAGCTCTACCTCGGTGTGACAGCTCTAGGCCTCAACATTTACGAGAAGGACAACAAGCTAACTCCTAAGACCACGTTCCCTTGGTCCGAGATCAAACACATATCTTTTGATGACAAGAAGTTCGTCATCAAGTTCGTTGAGAAGACAACGAATAACTTTATATTCTTCTCGCCTAAGGGGATGAATAAGTTGGTGAGTATTGCTTTTTTTGTGAAGATTTTATTTTCAATCTGGACGTTTGTCCCGTACAATTAACGGGGGGTTATCCGAATTTTCCTGTTTTCAGAATCAATTTTAAATGGTCAAATTAGTGTATTAAGGTCCTGAAAAAAATATATGCCATAGATACATCCTTGCTTGAGGGAAATTAACGGTTCAAAACATGATAAGTTGTACTTTCCTCGATGAAAAAAAAATCCGAAACATGGTCGATTTCAAAACCATTTTCCGTTTCATTTCCTAATTACAGCATAAAATTATATGAAAATTGCATGTATCATGAGGTAATCGTATTTCGGAGGGAATTTAACGGTTGGATTTTTGAGTTTAATAGATTTTTTTTAAATAAACTCAAAATTAGTCAATTTGGCTAAATCCGCTCGCGATCAGAGTCCTGCGGGACGTCATGGAGGTTGGACCTATGTCAAAATTTTTAAAAATTCGCTTTCTCTGCAGTTGTTCAAAAAATTCAAATAAAAGAGGGACACCTTAGATATAAAATTGCGACAGCTCAGAAAAAATATCTCGTAATTATATTATAGTTTTAATTCATAATATCGTTTTCGAAAATGTGATTATTTATATGTGGTATGATGACGTTTAATTGTCATCTTACGATAGTGTTAAGACACATTGCAAATTATTATCGATAAAATTATAGTCAAGCGCGAGTAGTTTATAATTTTTTATCGTGGTCCTTTATGAAGAAGTTTTAAAACACATTTTTCTAAGATTTTTTCATCAGATTCATCCATATTACTATTTCACTCTCCATCGAACTGTCTTCGCTACTACCATATCCTACATTAATTACACATAATATGTATAAATACAATGTATCCGGTTGTCGGTTGGATACTAATATAATCAACTTTCACTCTGGCAACAACAATGAAAATTAGAAAAAAATAAAAATGTGCGGTCGGGGACCACCGTCAGGAATGAAGTTCCTTCTAACGTATAATTTAAAACACAAACACAAAATTTTCACAGCCGCCATCTTGAATTTTCAATTTAACTTCACTACCGGCTTTGGCTCCCTCGAAAACCATGAAAACGACACCCATGGAGTAAAATTCGAAAATTTTCCCCCTCTCCGTCCTCGTCTGTCGTCGTTTTGTCCTCTCTCTCTTTGTCTCTTTCAAGATATAATAGAAAGAGACAAAGATACAAAGTCGCATGTAGGGGGCATTTAAACGTTTTTTCGTTACGTGACGATTTTCTGCCAGAGAATTTCGTCGAGCTGTTTCAAACAAAAGTGCTATACTAACATGACCTAATGCATGAACACGATAAAAATTGTCGATCGAAAAGATTATTTTCTTGTATCGTTTTAGCTGTGTGAACAAACTTTCAGTTTTGAGTACAAAAAGTCACTGTATACGATAAAATATCGTATTCTATACTCTTGAAAAATAGCGCCGTGTGGACGTAGCCTGGTTAGGCGGTAACCGTACCTATCACTCGGTGTCCATGTTCCAAAGCAAGTTAGTCGATGACGTACCTATCGTATGTTTGTTGGTTTGTAACTTTTAAAATATTGATACTTGCAATTTTTTTTTAGGCTAATAGTCCTAAGGGATGGCAATCCGACATGAGCGGGGCCGGTTAAAAAATACACTAAATTAATTTTGATGTCTTAGAATAGTAGATTCGATAAATTATAGCTGTAGCAGTAGGTACGTCCCTTGACAATAAAGTACGGCAATTGTTCCTTCATATGTAGTTGTCAATATTTACTTATCTTTATGAGCAGTGGTCGACATCAAAAACAAAAGAATATGGTTACAGCAGAAGCAAAGCAGTACGACCATTTTTAGCCCGTACTTAATAAAAATCTTATTGTTTTTTTCATTTAGTCACTAAAGGGGTTAAATAGGGGATGAAAATTCACCATTTATGTCGATGGGAAATACCATCGGGCACACGGCTTTTTTACTTGATAAAATTCTTATATTCACTAACAGACAATCCACAGCCTAAATCGCTGGGCTAGAAGCATGAAATTTTGCAAAAGAGATCTTTTTTTAACGAAAAACTTAAATTTCTATTAACATTAACTTTTGCGTGACTTTGATACCCAGTAGAACCATTGCAATTTGAAACTTTCACCTTACTACCTCAAAATCATGTTTATCTCTAACTAGCTTCCGCCCGCGACTTCACATTATACTAAAACAACAGCCATATTTTATAAAACTTTTCTGTACAGTACGTTTGTAGTTGTGGTCTCAGCAGCCAAAATATACAGAGAGTCGTCCGTTTGAGAAGCAGCTCGTCCTAAGGTCGAAACCCGCAGCCTTCAGTAGCAATTTCCCATTGCTTGCAAAGTTTTTCGTTTTTAGTGAATAAATACTCGTAAACGCCTGTTCGTGCCGTTCCTGCATTTAATACATAATGGCACAACGCTGATACACTGAGTGATTCTTACAGATTATTCCTGACGAACCCGGCTATCGCTAACAAATATAACAGTAGATTGTACACACGGGATTTCTCATTAATACTGTCAGCTAACTATTGATATTTATTTTTATTATAACCGTAGATGACATAAAAGGAATAAACTTCATGGATTCTGTGTACGTTCTACGAACTATCAAATAACAGTATAACAAAATGTAAAAAAAGAATCGAAAAAAATATCAACAGTTGAGAATAGAACTTTTAACCACAGGTTTGCAAAGAAGTCTTCGAACCACTAAGCTATTTGCTTGGATGAATGTTGACTAAAATAGCCGTTCTTATGTTATTATTATATCACGATTGACATCCTTCCATCCGCTAAGCCTTAACTCCATAAAGATTTAGCGCGATGATAATCATAAGGTTAAATCTGAAACTATCTGCTATATTCGTTTCCTGCTCCGCCCAGTGAAGTAATGGAATAATTCGCTTTTACATTGTGTTTTATTGTCACCTATATCGTCGTAGTCAACGACAGACACCGATCATCTACATTCTCCTGCCCTTATCCCATTTTTTTTCGGGTCGATACAACTTGTTTTTATCTTCCATGCTTCTATTACTTAGTTGTCATCACGGTAGTCACTCCCTTTCTAGCCATATAATCTTTCACACAGATCATCCATCGTTTCTTTGGTCTTCCCTTACTCGTATAGCCATCCAGATTCATAATCAAAACATTCCAGACGACATTTTCTTCATTCTCCGCATCACATGCCCATAACATTGTTACCGATTTCCACATACACCGACACCGATATCGGCATGATATCTACCGGCGAAGACAGTGCGGGGTGAGAGTAGCGGGCATTCTTTCACTTGAGCAAAATTTTTCGCATTGCCGACGTCGATACTTAGTAGTGTGCTTGTTTGTCGAGTCGCGATGGTCATCGATATTCAACAATATCATGGGGCCGGTAATAATTGAACCTATCGCTATCGAATCGTGTTGGTATCGTTATCTGATAATGTGAAAACAAATTCACGACATTTTTTGTAATCATCTTAGTTCACTCCACCGTAGATACCATAAAATGTAAACCTAAGGAATAAATATCGACCTAAGAAAAACTATTTAAATTGATCAACTGCAAATATTTTACACTGTGGCATAGATTTTCTGCGAAATCGTCGGCGGCGCGTCGTAAATAAACACGTCGCGCTGCATTTGGGGGAGGCGGAGGTAGCGTTTCAAAGGCCTTACAGACCCGAACAACCTAGCCTTAATGGGATATTGTTGTTAGCCTGACGAACTATATCCATTTGAAATAAGAAGACTTTATTTACAGTCCGTTCAACCGATTTTGACTTCTATTGCGTTAGTGGCACAAGTGGCAGCTGCAGTAAACAGTTGGTATTGTAACTTTTTTTTTTTGCTTTTAATGCCATCCTTATGCCTACGGAATGTAAGTCAAAATCGATTGAACGAACTGTAAAAATGTCTAATCTTATTTCAAATGTAGTATAGGTGTGTTTGAAAATGGATGCTGAAGGTGATGGGAAATGGTTAATTTTAATCAAAACCAACTCATTTATCCAAATTAGGCTGAGAATCAGCAATTAACCACCTCCTAGTGTTTATTGATAAATGATTTTTTTGTAACAAAAATGGCTTTTTCATCCTTCTAAAACCTAACATGAATACATCTAGTGGTCTAAAATAGGTCTTAAAATACTTGTTAAAGAAGGGTGAAGATATTATGAAAAACAAACTAAGTAGTACTTTACTATTTATAGTACAGATAAGTAAAGCGCATCCCTATAAAATATTTTTCAGATACTAGACCTGTGTATCGGGAACCACGATCTGTATATGAGGAGACGGAAACCTGACACCATGGAAGTGCAACAAATGAAGGCACAGGCGAAAGAAGAAAAACAGGTAAACTTTTATAACTAACCACTTCCTCTACTAAGTGCTAGGTTTTAACCAGACTTGGTGCCAGCAAAGGAGGTACTTACATTGTCATTTTCAGTGGAAATCCTACTGCAATCGAAACGCAACGAGAAAACGTTTATCGATAAAAACTAATTTTACGGCATTTTATTCATAAGTACAAATTTTAATAAAATCAAAGTAGTATAAAACTCAATTTAACTCATTCACAAAGGTTTAATTCTGACATTAGTCTCATCGTCATTTCGAGGAGGAGGAGCTCGTGGCTAAGTAATAACAGCCGCACGGGTTGATCCATCAGGTTAAGCTACGCTTGCCGGGGTTGGTCCGTGGATGGGTGACCATCTTTACATACCGGGTCTTCTCCGTGCCTCGGAAAGCACGCTAAGCCGTTGGTCCCGGCTGTCATTCGTGGATCTTTGACAGTCGTTACGGGTCCTCAGAAGCCCGAAAGTCTGACAACCAGTCTTACCAAGGGGTATCGTATTACCCAATTACTGGGTTGTGGATGTCGGATAGGCTGTCGCTCCATGTAAAATACTGGTATTCAGCTGCATACGGTTAGATTGGAAGCCGACGCCAACATAGTTGGGAAAAGGCTAGGCAGATTGATTGAGTCTCATCACCATCAGCCTACAGCAATCACTGCTGGATATAGGCCTCCTATTGCATGCCATTCAGATCGATTCTCGGCAAATCTCATCCAGCTGCTACCAGCCACCCTGCGAAGATCATCTCTCCACCTAGCCTGAGCGCGTCCTACCTTACGTTTGCCGATTCGCGGTCTCCAGTCAAGAACTCGTCTACCCCAACGGTCATCGGTTCTACGGCTAATATGGCCCGCCCATTGCCACATCAGCTTGCTTATTCTGTGCGCTATGTCGACAACTTTGGTTCTCTACCGGATCAGCTCGTTTCGAATTCGTTCTCTCAGAGAGACTGACATTAGTGCCAATCGGCTATTTGCAGATCTCATTACGCTAGCGCATACTTCAAAAACATATTCTTCTCTCCCGTAAACTAGCTATCTGTGAACAGCATTGTGGGCTGCAATATTGTCTATAATTTTTAAGTATTTCTTGTTTCTATGTTTTATATTGTAGCTGTTTATTGTTCCTTTTGTATAAAAATAACATAAAACATATTTGTCTCCCCCGTTACCAAATAATAGGTCTTTACCTATGAAATTGCCGATTTTTGATACCGGCTAGTGTGGAGATCAATATCTTTCATTCTTTAGACTTCCAAATTCTAATTAATTTTATAATATAGCAATCAATCTGCCTAGCCTTTTCCCAACTATGTTGGGGTCGGCTTCCAGTCTAACCGGATGCAGCTGAATACCATTATTTTACATGGAGCGACTGCCTATCTGACCTCCTATCTCCTAATTTTATAATATAGCAGGATATTAAAAAAAAAAAATTGTTCATTTGTTTTCCCGCCGTTCGATTTTTCTTTGATATCCATGTTTGTAACCATGGAAAAATCGAAATTGCGCTCTATTTTCGAATACGAGTTCCGTCGTGGCACCAACGCAGCATAGACAGCACGCAATCTTAACGACGTGTATGGACAAGGTACTGCAAGTGAACGCTCGGTACGTTTTTGGTTTGATCGCTTCCATTCTGGAAATTTTGATCTCAACAATGAGCCCCGGGGAAAAATTTCAAATTCAATGGGGCGGAGAAAAACGCCTTAGAATTCATCGATTCCCGTCCCCAGGATTTCTATAGCAGAGGCAACAACGAACTTTCATTAAAATGGCAAAACTGCATACTTAGACGTTTTTTTTTTTAAAAAAAAATTGTTTGATTTTTCTACGTAAAACGGCAATTTCATATGCAAAGACCTAATAGTAATCGTTCTTCTTCACAGCGTCGTCAAATAGAACGCAATAAGTTAGCGCGGGAGAAGCAACTAAGGGAAGCGGCGGAGCGGGAGCGGCAAGCGATGGAGCAGCGACTGAGGCAGTACCAGGAGGAGATACGACTCGCTAATGAGGCTCTGGTGAGAAATACTGATATTAGTTTCAAATATAAAGCCTGTGCTTTTAACATTCCTCAAGAATGTTTTAAAGGCGGCACGCCAAGCATCATTTCTATCGTGGTTATAAAAAAAAAAACCCGGCAGCCTTTCGGCATGTGATGAGCTTTTAAATCGAGATTCGTGCACCAATCTGTGAAACCAACTGAAAGTTGTATTCCATATTTTTAAAATTTTAAACTCTTGACATTGCCGTGTATTTTTGAGATTGCAGTATTTGTCAAATCCAACTTCCATCTTTTTAAAACATTGAGATCTAAACGACGCAACAGAGAGATATGCGCTAAGCCACATAGCACTGCTCTTAATACAAAAAGTTTTTTTAGGAATGGAATGGCACCTAAAATTTATAATAAGATCCCTAGACGAATTAAAGAAATGAACAACATACACGATTTTAATAAGGCTTTACTGGAAATATTATATGAGCAAACATATTATACAGTGATCGAATACCTAACTGACACATTATGATTACCTTATTATTTATTGATTTGACAATTTACACTACAATTTATTATTATTACTATATTTTATTGAATTTTTTTTTGTGTTGATTATTTGAATTGGAGTTATTTCATAATGTGTGATAATTTGATACTTGTTTAATAATTTGATATAATCAGTGTTAACGCCATTACTTTCTTTAGTTTTATATTTCATGCCTAATTACTGGCAACTCTAATTAATTAGTATCTGTGTAACATAAAGTTCCTTCCGCTTTCCTTCTCCCTTCCACAACCCTTATAATGCCTAAGTGAGAGCGAGAAGGAAGATCCGCAATGGCGCGCATACGCTGCCGCCAAGAAGATCCGCCAGTTCTCAATCAACATCGACGCCTGTTGGGTAAAATTAATCCCAAGTCGAAAAAGGACTCATATTTTCACCGCGAAGAACGAAGATGGCTATTGAACAGTGCAAGTGCGTGTATGTGTGTTGTGGAAAGTGTAGATTCTCGTCCGTACGTGATATCCTGGACGCGCCAGCCACGTGGCTAAGGAAACCCTTCTCGTCGTGTCGCCATAGCTCACCAGGCAGGTACCATCATCATTTTCCCACACCACAAAAAACACCTACTTGTGTCACCGAACCGCCCCTCATACAGTCCACTAAGAAAATTTCGATTTTCACCCCAAGGCTTTAGGCCGCCGCAACATTTTTTGGTCCTTCGAGACGGATATCCGACATTTTTTGGTCCTACGATCACGGATATCCAACAGTTTTTGGTCCTACGATCACAGATATCCAACAGTTTTGGTCCCATGATCACGGATACCTATTTTTCTTTATTCTCTTGATAACGGATATCAATATTATATCCGTATATCATCATCCCGCAACTATATTTCATTTCAATCTTCGTTCCTTATACTCTTATACTAAACCGCTTTCATTTATTCATTTATTACAGTACCTACTTGTCATTGCGTACATTCACAGGTATTTCGCATCCCGCTCAACTTAATATTTTAATATACGTAGGTAGAAGCAAAATCTACCGCTCGCTCGCTTCGCTATCGTTCGGTACTATATTCGTAGGTACCACCTACCAATCCCGCACCGCGCGCAACTCGTTGAAGTTTGCGATTTATTTTAGCTATTATAAAAACCTACAAAAATATCGAAAATGCCTAAGAAAGTGACCATGGATTCGGATGATCAGATAGAATCCGCGATTCAAATAGCACTGTCATGTCGTAATATGATTTTTGCCCGCATGCAAATCATTTACGATTTAATGGAAAAAATGAAGTCCGGTATGGAACCGCTAGAGAAGTTCTTGTGTGCGTGTGTCAATGTTGATGCGTTGCGCACCGAGTTCCTCGAGGCATTTAATAAATATAACTCGCTTCTTCTAAGACAAGACCCGGAAAATAATATTGATGATCAGTCGTGGATTAGTTTTGAGGAATTATATTGCTGCGTTAAATATAATTATTCGAATTACTCAAAATCATCAGCCACATCGGCTCCTACTTCTAGTGGTAGTGGTGTCAATAAGCAAACAGTTCGCTTGCCTCCCATTGAAATTGTGTCATTCGATGGCGATATTCGTAACTGGCCCCTGTTCTATGCTAATTTTAAAAGCACGGTACACGAAAATAATACATTGACTGATTCGGAGAAATTATATTATTTGATGGGGAAATTGAAAGATAAGGCTCAAACCGCGTTCTCAGGAGTTTGCCCTAATGGCGATAACTACCAATTAATTTTTAATTCACTCATAAACAAGTACGAAGACAAACGTATGTTGGCTTCTAGTTACCTTAATCGGATGTTTGAACATAAATCTTTTAATACCGCATCTATTCAAAATTTCGAATCCTTTTCTGATAATTTTGTTTCCGCCGCAAACGCATTAAAAAACCTTAAAATAAATGATTTATCAGATTTGATTTTTTTCCATGTCGCTATAAAAAAGGTTGATTCTGAAACCGCTCGACTTTTTGAAATGAACTCAAAAGACGAAATTCCTAAATTCGACAATTTAGTACAGTTCATTAAAAATCAATCTCGCATTTTACAAAATACTAAAGCTTTAAACAGCTTGAGTTTCACTCAGTCTAACAACAATCCTGTAAATAAAAAAACGTCCAAAACTCCGCAACCGCAATCTTACACTGTAATTGATAAATCCGCAAAGTGTTTGTGTGATAGCTTTGTTCATAAACATTTATTTAAATGTCCTGCCTTTTCTAAAATGACACCAAGTGATCGTTTCAAATCGGTGAAGCAAAACGATGCATGTACTAACTGTTTAAGTATTAAACATAAGGCCAGAGTCTGTCAGTCTGAATCTAGATGTAAATCTTGTAAAAATAAACATCATACGCTTTTACACTTTAATCGCGAATCGCACGCGACTGTATTATCGAACGGTGTTGATGATACCGCACGTACACAATCGGGTTCAAACTCCACGGCTTCGAGCGAGCAAGATGCTCACGCCGCCGCCGCGCCGCTCGCCGCCACCGCTCAGAGCGCCCCGCAATGTAATGCATCCATTGCTGCGTCGATCTTTTACGACTCGAACTCCCGCGTATCAAAGCCGCAATGTAATACGAATACTACTATTTTGTTGTCAACCGCTACTGTAATAGTTCGAGATTCATTTGGTAAGGAGCATTTTATTCGCTGTCTATTAGACAGTGGCTCACAAATTAATTTTATTACCGCAGAATGTTGCAAACGATTAGGTTTGACTAGACATTCATCTGATACGCCTTCCGTTAAGGGTATCGGTGGTACGGAAAAATCCGTTAAGGGTTCCGTACAATTCGCTTTCTTTTCCCGTTTTAATCCGAACGTTACTTTTAACGTTAATTCGCTAGTTGTCGATGCAATCACCGATAATTTACCTACCGCTCCCGTAGATACTTCCGCCTTGCCTTACTTAAAAGGTTTACCGCTCGCCGACGAATCGTTTGGCAAACCCGGTCGCATCGATGTGTTGATCGGGGCTTCGCTTTTCCCGCATCTTATGCTGCCCCGCGTAGTTAGCAGCAACTCCTCCGCGCCGCCCGCCATGCAGACGGTACTCGGTTACGTCATCATGGGCACTGTGCCCGCGCTGCCTGTACGTCGTAATAAGCCTCCACAGTCTTGTTACTCACATATTTCGCAACCATCCGACAAAGACTCGTTAGAATCGGCGTTGAAAAAATTCTGGCAGGTCGATGAAGCGCCCGTCACTCTTTCGACGAGCAAATCGCTCGACGAACTTGAGTGCGAGTACTTTTATAATTCGACCACGGAACGCGATGGGGACACAGGTAGATACTCTGTAGCCCTACCGTTTCGCAGCGATGTGTTCTCATTGGGGAACTCACTCGATATCGCGAAAAAACGTTTTTTCTGCCTAGAAAAGAAATTAGAATCCGCACCCGAGTTACGTACTGCGTATGATGACGTCATTCGCGAATATATTGATAATGGATATTTATCTCCTGCTCCGCTCGATAGTTCAGACAGTAGTTGTCCTGACTATGTAATTCCGCATCACGCAGTTGTACGTTTAGATAAGACAACAACAAAACTACGCTCCGTGTTAGACGCTAGTGCTAAAACGAGTACTGGATTATCTCTCAACGATATTTTACACAGTGGCCCAAATTTACAGGGTGACTTGTTTACTATAATTCTGAATTTTCGATTGTTCGCATTCGCGCTCTCGGCTGATTGCCGACAAATGTTCTTACAGATTGAAGTAAGAGAAAGCGATCGTCGCTTTCAACGCATCTTATATCGTTTTAGTCCAAACGATCCTCTGGTTCTATATCAGTTTAACCGTGTCTGTTTTGGTCTCAAGTCAAGTCCCTACCATGCGATCCGCACAGTACAACAGTTGGTTCAAGACGATGGTCATCACTTCTCGCGCGCCAGCGCTATCATCGCGGATTCGCTGTATATGGATGACGTAGTCTACAGCGTAAGCTCCGAATCACGTGCAGTCCAGGTTTCGCACGAACTGATTAAACTCTTTAGAGGAGGTCAGTTCGAGTTGGTCAAGTGGACCAGTAACTCTCAAACTGTACTAAACAGTATTCCCGCGTCGCATAGGTTGACCGAACAACTAGAATTCGACAAGTCGGTAGAACAAAAGGTTCTCGGCTTGCGCTGGTGTAGGTCAAATGATTGTTTTGAATTTCTTATTTCCGCACCGCCAGACACGTGTACTAAACGTGCTATTCTGTCGGCCGTAGCTAGACTGTGGGACATCATGGGGCTTGTCGCGCCTGTAGTTCTCTATGCTAAACTACTTATCAAAGAATTGTGGTTACTGAAGCTCGATTGGGATGACACTCCCCCGCGTCACATCATAAATATTTGGCAAACTTTTCGCTCTGCCCTGCCGCTTTTAAATGATTTTAAAATCCCGCGCCATTTAGGTATTTTTGAAAATTGTATTCTTCGCCTCATTGGATTTTCCGACGCCAGTGAAAGCGCCTACGGCGCTGTCATCTATGCGCACGTCACTCGCAACGATGACGTAGTCGTTCAGCTGGTTTGTGCCAAGTCGAAGGTATCGCCGGTTAAACCATTGACTATCGCTCGACTGGAGCTCTGTGGTGCCGAACTCCTCGCTAAACTTCTTCGCCGTGTTCATGACACTTATAATCCGCGTTATAATGTTACCGCTATTTACGCATTCACCGATTCTAAGGTGACTCTTTGCTGGATAAATTCTTCTCCGCATCGTTGGCACACGTTTGTGGCCAATCGTGTCGTTCGCATCGTAGACAACGTCCCCGCGGAACATTTCTACCACGTACCTGGTACTGAAAACCCAGCGGACTGTTTGTCACGTGGTTTAACACCTGACAAATTCATTGAGCACCCATTATGGTTGCACGGACCCGCTTGGGCTAAGCGCGACCCTTCCGAATGGCCCATACATAAGGTTACAGACTTGAATTCGGAACCCATTCCGGAAGAAAAGGTCCACGCGCATCCCATAGTCGCGGATTCAAGTTCGGAAAATTCGCTTCTACTCGCACTCGCAGAACGTACGTCGTCGTGGACTAAACTGCTGCGTATTGTTGTTTTCATATACCGCTTCATGAAAAAACTCCCGCGTCGGACTGACACCGTTACTGCTAGCGACCTCGAGTTCGCTGAAACCATTTTGTGGCGTCATGTTCAAAGAAAACACTTCATGGATGATTATTCCGAGTTAAAAAATAATAAAATTTGTTCACCCGCTCTTATTAAACTCAAGCCATTTGTAGATGGTGATGATTTAATCCGCGTTGGGAGTCGATTAACTCATTCGGCTGAGGCCTATAGTACTAAACACCCGGTAGTGTTACCCCGTCATGATCGCATAGTTGAAATCCTCGTAGACTATTATCATATAAAATATTTACATGCAGGTCCAGAACTCACTATGTCGTTATTGCGCCATAAGTATTGGATTTTGTCCGCTAGACGCATTATTCGTCATAGAATCCACAAGTGTAACGCATGTCACAGGTGGAGACCGCGACCTCATGGTCCGCCGATTATGGGCGATCTCCCTAAATCTAGAGTAAATGTTGCAACCAAAGCTTTTTCTCATACAGGGTGTGATTACGCTGGCCCTATACAGTATGTGCCCGTACGCACTCGAGGTGCGAAGAGTCGCAAGGGTTATTTATGTATATTTACCTGTATGACTACTCGCGCTGTTCATATTGAATTAGCTACAGATCTTACGACTGCGTCGTTCATAGCCGCGTTGAAACGGTTTTTATCCCGCCGTGGACCGGTACAATGCTTGTATTCGGACAACGCGACCAATTTTCGAGGAGCTAATTCGTTTTTACGCGACTTGTATACTTTCATAAATAAAGAATACCGCCCGCGCTTTGAAGAGGAGCTCGCTGAGCATCGCATTAATTGGCACTTTATTCCGCCCGCGTCACCGCACTTTGGTGGATGTTGGGAGTCCATGGTGAAGGCCGTGAAGACTCACCTTTTCAAGACAATAGGTCAACAACTTCTATCTTATGAAGAATTAGTTACAATTCTCTCTCAAATAGAGTGCCTGTTGAACTCCAGACCTCTTACTGTTCTTAGCGCTGATCCGGAAGAGCCTAAAGCTCTTACCCCTTCGCATTTTTTACATACTGTACCGCTTAACTCATTACCCGCCGCGGAAGTAGGTTTACTGTCTGATCACCTGCTTCAAAGACACTCTCTTATGGATAAATTAGTCCAGTCGTACTGGAAAAGATGGCGAAGCGAGTATCTTCATAGTTTACAATCACGCTTAAAATGGAATAAACCTGATGGAGACATGATTAAGGAAGGCACTGTAGTAGTGATAGTTAATGATAATGCGCCTCCTCTATCCTGGCCTCTAGGTGTTATTGAGAAGTTGCATACGTCTATAGACGGTAGCACGCGAGTCGTTTCAGTACGCACTTCTAATGGGATTCTTGTGCGACCTGTGGTCCGCTTATGCCCCATTCCTACTCAGTAATATCTTATTCAGTCCATTCCCTCTTTAGTTAGATTTAAGTGTAATTTCACTGTATATATTATTATATCATTCTCTTTAAAGGTGACCCTTTAAGGCCGCGAGGAATGTTAACGCCATTACTTTCTTTAGTTTTATATTTCATGCCTAATTACTGGCAACTCTAATTAATTAGTATCTGTGTAACATAAAGTTCCTTCCGCTTTCCTTCTCCCTTCCACAACCCTTATAATGCCTAAGTGAGAGCGAGAAGGAAGATCCGCAATGGCGCGCATACGCTGCCGCCAAGAAGATCCGCCAGTTCTCAATCAACATCGACGCCTGTTGGGTAAAATTAATCCCAAGTCGAAAAAGGACTCATATTTTCACCGCGAAGAACGAAGATTGCTATTGAACAGTGCAAGTGCGTGTATGTGTGTTGTGGAAAGTGTAGATTCTCGTCCGTACGTGATATCCTGGACGCGCCAGCCACGTGGCTAAGGAAACCCTTCTCGTCGTGTCGCCATAGCTCACCAGGCAGGTACCATCATCATTTTCCCACACCACCAAAACACCTACTTGTGTCACCGAACCGCCCCTCATACAGTCCACTAAGAAAATTTCGATTTTCACCCCAAGGCTTTAGGCCGCCGCAACAATCAGCATGTTTGTACATACAAAAATAATATTTGTACGCCGATGACGGTTAGAAATAGCGTTCTTTAATAATGACAACATCTGTACCTAACCCACCTATGTTCAACAAATAAAATGTATTTGTATTTAAACTAGAAATTGGCCTAAGTCACGTCACAGTATAATAAAGTAAGCAGTATTACATCTTCATAGGAAACGGCCGAAATGACGCGCTTCGAAATCTCAGTCTATACCAGTAGACAATAGGTCGAGCGCGTGGCAGTTACGTACGGACGGACGCGTATTTATCTACCGAGCGGCCGTAGGTAATTAATTCAAGGTCACTGCCCAGATAAACTACTGCAGGTTTATTATTCTGTGGTCACGTCGAGTTTGCTTGGCAATAAAAGGAAAAAAAACTAAGCTTTTCTGTCTGTCTCGCTAAAGTTGCAACCGACCCGAATAATACACGACATGAATACTACTTTGTCCCTACACCTACGATACCTTAAGATAGCGAACATTGACACGCGTCATCACCTATCATTTCATCATTCCCCTGCCCTTATCCCAGTTTATTTGGGGTCTCGCCATCGGTAGTAAACCCTTTTCTAGCCATATCATCTTTCACACAGTCCATCCATCTTTTCTTTGGTCTTCCCGTACTCGTAATAAATACATCTTACATGTTTTAAAACGTCTTCTAAATCATCTTATAGCGTCGGTCAGAAGAGACGGCGGAACTTCTGGCAGAGAAGGGGCGCGTGGCAGAAGAAGAGGCTTCTCTTCTGGCGCAGAAGGCGTCTGACGCCGAGCGGGAGAACGCGAGGCTACGGCTATCGGCTATCAAGACTGAGGAGGAGAAGGTAAGGGCTATCCAACTAAATTATAAATGTGAAAGTTTGTGAAGATGTTTGGATGTTTGTTACTCAATCACGCAAAAACGGCTGAACGGATTTGGATGAAATATGGCACACAGTACATAACCTGGATTAACACCATAGGATACTTTTGATCCCGGTAGTAGGTTCCCGTGGGATAATTTCCGACATCCACGTGGGTGAAGCCGCGGGCAACGGCTAGTAAAATAATATTTTTTATAAAATATCTGGCTGTATCAACAGACTACTAGATAAAAAAAAATCTTAGGTTAAAATTGTGGGCTGGCTGAGAATCAGCACTTTTTAAACATTAAAAACGCCCTTCCTTCATTACACTTACATTTAAAAAATCTAAAAAAAATATTCACAAAGCAATAGGGATGTTTACTGAAAAAAATATTAGACAAGTATTTTTTGCTTTATCATATTATTATAAAATGACTTAGATAAAACGCATTAATGTTGGGGAGTGGGGGCTCGCTACTTCACAACTATAACAAACTACGTATAAAATCTGACAAGGAGTGACGTCATGCCACATTTTAACTCAATGTATAGATAGCCATAATATTTCGATTCCGTAAAAAAAAATATGTGTCCAATATTTTTTAATAACTTAATGGACAAAAACGAATAAGCCAATGTCCCCATTGTGGTTGCGCATCATTATGCAAGACAGCAAAAATATCACGCATAAAAACTATAAACTTGTCATAAAACGCCTTTATTTCCGACGGGTTGGGTGAACCTACAGTACCCACAAATTTCGCAAGTTATGTTTAAGTCCTATGTAATAGGGGGCGAGCCTATTGCCATCAACCGGCCACAAATCCATAATCCGGGCTGCTAATGAAAAATTCCAGATGCAAACACTATAAACTTTTGTGTTTGGCAAATTCTAGTCTATAGTCTGTTTTTTTTTTTAACAAATGAGTACTGAGTTATTTCTCTCGCACATTTCCAATATTGACAGAGTGAGATGGGTCATTGGTCGGGGTGGGGCCAAAGCCTTTGTTTTGTTTAAAAATTCTTAAGGCCCGTTTATATTGAATACTTCTAAAATTTACTGTACAGGAGACATGTCCGCTATGACTCACGCACAAATAATATCGTCTATATCACTCTCTAAAACACGTGCGACACGCAGGTAGTCGATGACTCAACTTAATGTACATGTAACTACAGCGTTTGGTTTGTGTGGAACGGACTTTACGTTGATTACGTGGACCAACAGCAACGCAGTCAAAATTTTTGGTACTCGTTTGTTAAAAAAACAGACTATAGTAATGAGGCAACCGTCTTGCTACTGGGTCAGAATAATAAAGCCATCTCTTCTACTAAGATACACATTTTAACACGTTACACGACTGTTTCAGGTACACTTAGAACGAAAAACCCGCGAAGCCGAATACCTAACCGCCCGTTTAGTGGAAGAATCAGAAAAACGGGCAGCTGAAGCGGAAAGACTGAAAGCGGAACTGATTTCCGCAAGAATGGCGGAAAAACAAGCAAAGGAGAAACTCTTGAACTTCCTTAGCAGAACTTCTACCGGGTCGTTGCCCCCCGTGAGTAAACCTTCTAG
Organism: Cosmia pyralina; assembly: GCA_946251885.1. NCBI lineage: Eukaryota > Metazoa > Arthropoda > Insecta > Lepidoptera > Noctuidae > Cosmia > Cosmia pyralina. Next base: position 11,604,723 of record OX276361.1, read on the forward strand.
AAAGTACGAGGAATCTATGGAGTCGAAGATGACTGAGAAGCAGGCAAATGAAAAGCTGATTAATTTCTTGAGTGATACAGTTTATAATGGTTCGTGGGATCTTGGGCCTCCGGTAAGTGTTTAGATTTTGATACTGGTTCCTTTTTCTCTCTGCTAATGCCATCTTCTACTTCGCATTTTATATTAGGTATAAGGTAGGTATGTTTTTTAAGGTTATTCCAATGAGTTAATTTACTTTTGAGTACAAAAACTGGAATTTTCTAAGAAATAGTTGCAATCATGTGACGGCTACAAAATGAAAAGCCTTAATTTTTTTTCATCGGTGTTTGACTTTACGGTGTCAAAAACATCATAATGTGTTCAAATGAAGGCACCGCTTTCGTAAAAAACGGGTCATCCCATCAGATCTTAGATGTAAAACGCATACAAGTACAACATTTTTTTTTTTAATTTATGAGCTTCTCTATTCTGAATTGTTTTAACTCTGTTGTATGTTGCTAAAGTATGTCTCTCAGTTCAGCATGCCTCTTGGCAAAGGCCTCCTCTAGCTGTTTCCATTGAATTCTATCACGATCCACTGATTGATATCCCAGAAATAGTAAATGAAAAAAAAAGAGGAAAACAGCAAAGGAAATGGGGGGGGGGGGGGGGCGAGATGAAATCTTACAGCGGGCCCTAACTGGAGGAGAGTGGCTCGTGAAAGTACTACATTACTAATTAATCATAGACAATCTCGGGCGGCCATTACTGTTGTTTAAATTATTGGAACAAGCTGGCAGAATTGGCTTTAGTCTTCTCAACTCGAAATCTACAAATGCAATATTGGCAATCAGAATACACTACTTCTCTATCATACTTAACTATTTATCTGTCAAATTAGAACTTTAACAATAACATCTCAAACATAGACAATAAAAATGACAAATAATACTTTCTATTTCAGTCATCAACAGTCCCATCTAGTCTGTTTCCATCCACGTGCTCGCTACCAGCGGAACTAGGGGGCGAAGTCCTACAGAACGGCACCGCGACAGTTACGGAGCCCGAGCTCAACTCATACCAGCTTGTGCCGGACGATTCTGATCCTCATATACATCGGCTTTCTTTGGAAATTGAGAAGGAGAGGTAAGATTTTGATATAATCCTATCCTCGTACATTTTCTGGTCACTAATTTAGTGGATTCTGGCAAAATGGTTGTTATTAACGCCATAAATAACTATAGCATTGTTTGAAATAGACCTATACCCACTGACGCGTCCCACTCCCCGCGCGACGTCATTACGATTGTCCTTGAGATTTTTTGTCGGCGCGCGACGGGGCGCCTAGCCACTTATACACAGCTTGTACACAAAATATTCCTATGAATCGCTATGAAAGTAATTAATGTTTCTTAAAGTGGATAGACTAGGCTAGATTATGAATTTTGTTTTAGAACAATAGATGACTTAGTATTTTTCCAATATCCAAAAAAAAACCAATTTGTTTATATTACCGCCAATCTTACCGTCGATATCAAAAGTGCTTGAAAAGATTATAAATATCAGACTAACTCATTATCTCAAAAAAATTAATATTATATCTAATTCACAGTTTGGCTTTAGACAAGGTGTATGTACTGAGGATGCAGTAAGTGCGTTAAGCTCTTTTGTAACCAAGCACCTTGACAAAGGAAAGAAATGTCTGTCTGTATTTTTAGACCTCAAAAAAGCATTTGATACCGTCTCTGTCCCAATCCTTGTGAATAAGCTGGAAAAAGCCGGAGTAAGAGAGAATGCGCTCAGTTTACTCAAAGACTATCTTACCAATAGGAAGCAAAGAGTAAAAATAGGACAGTATACCAGTGACGATGAGGATGTGTCATACGGCGTCCCACAGGGTAGTGTCTTAGGGCCTACCCTCTTTCTCATTTATATTAATGATCTCTGCAATATGGAAATAAAAAATGCAAAAGTATTTTCGTACGCTGATGATACATCTATTGTATTCACGGGTTCTACCTGGAAAGAGGTTAATCTGAGTGCAGAGGCAGGGATGGCTCGGGTAGCTGAGTGGCTAAAAAGTAACTTACTTTCACTAAACACTAATAAAACTAACTACATGTGCTTCAGTATCACTAACAGAACACAGCTTGTTGATGACTTACGTTTAAAGGTACACACCTGTGGAGACTTGACTACCACAATTTGTAACTGCCCATTCATTGAGAAGGTCACTAAGACTAAATATCTGGGAGTTGTGGTAGACCAAGCACTGTCCTGGTATCCCCATATTGAGCAAACTTGTGGGAGAATGGGGAAACTCAGTTGGATCTTTAAAACCCTCAGGCATATTGTCCCATGTAAAGTAGTGAGCAGTAAGAACCGTCTCAGAAATGTCCTCAATGAATTATATGTAGCACTGGCCCAGTCTTTGCTACTGTATTGCATCCCAATTTGGGGTGGTGCTGCTAAAACTAAATTTATAGATGTAGAACGAGCACAACGTACATTAATAAAAATTATGTATTTTAAAAATAAAAGATTCTCCACTGAAAGCTTATACCAAATATGTGATTTACTCTCTGTTAGAAAACTGTATATAACACAAACCGCTCTTAAAAAACATAAAGCTTTACCATATAATATTAGCCAAGAATCTAAAAGGAGAAAAGATTTAGTTTCCCAAATTCCACAAACTAAAACTAGATTTGCAAGCAGGCAATTTAACAAACGTTCGGCACAACTGTACAACAGAATTAATAAACATGTGTATGTATATAATAAAAATTACCGAGACTGTAAAAAAAGTATAATAGACTGGATAAAACCACTTATCTACGAGGAAACCGAGGCACTGCTGGAACACGGTTAGTAGCCGAAACTCATAACATATAATATACCATAATCTAATACACCACACACGCACACCACACCACACCACACTACACTACACTACACTACACCACACACACCACACTACGCTACACCACACACAACACACTACACTACACCACACCACACATTACTCCACATAGAACAACAATAAATTGTGTTATTTATTGTTAGTAATTAATTTAATTTATCAATCTAATTTATTTTTTTTTTATATTTTTCACCAACTATTTTATTACTAGCACACAGTTAGTATAATGTATAATACTGCAATGTTATGGAAGAGCGGAGTCTCCTAATACAGGCATTTTTTGCTTAAAGGGAGGCTCCAAACACGTCTTAGTTTATAATATGTTAATTGTGCCAATAAACAATTTGAATTTGAATTGAACCGCCAATAAAAAACAATTAAAATATTATTTCAAAATCTAAAGCGTTAACCCTATTTTTTTTTTTTGCCTAAAATATTGCCTATGTGTCAAATAATCAAATGACATCATAAAATTTCCAAAGTTCCAAAGTTTTGAAATACGTACAATAATCTCTGTAAACAAACGCCCCCCGCGCGCGCCTCTGTTTCTGCAAACTGATTTTCAACCAGACTAACTTTGTTCGTAATGCCGATACAACCTCACGGCTTGTGGCAAAAATATACCGTACCTAACCACCTTTCCAAAGAACCTAGAACGCAAAGGGTGGGTCCGCACACAAAATTACAAAAAATAAAAAATAACGCGCGCGCCGTCATTGTTCGTTCAGGCTCACTTTCGTGCACTCGGACAATCCTGGGTTTTCGTTCGGGCTCACTGTCATGCAATGGCCGCGTGAGTGGGTAAATAAGAACTAAGGCCGCGTTCCGACGTACGCGTTTTATGTGTCGCGCACGTCCTTAACGTTGTTACAATTTTCAGTCATGAGCTAATTACGTAAAGCTTATTTTGAAATCCTCCTACAAACACCGCGTACGCGCAGTCACCGAGCAGCAACCGTGCAGTCACCCACCCGCGTACGTTCAAAATAGGCTTTATTTAATTAGCATAGAGCTCAACATTGCAATAACTTTTGGGATGCGCGCTCGTATAAAGCGAGTACTTCGGAAGGTGGCTCAAGGCCTTAAATAATTTCTCCTAAGTTTTCGCCACATATAAATAAAATTATAAATAAAAGTCTAATCTGCTCTCTAAGTATCAGTAATAAGGTTCCTTTTCCAATAGCGAACAAACAAAATCGAAGGATATCCGCACCAGACTACATTGAGAATAAAATCGACAATATACAAACGCGACTCTTTAAGGAAAGGGGCCTGTTTGAATAATGTAAAACTGGTCAAACATAATTGGTTAAAGACCTGTCATTTGTTTCTTACACCAGCTTACCATACCTTACCATTCCAGAGTGGAATACCTAGCAAAATCGAAGCATCTTCAACAACAGCTAGATGAACTTCGCTGCGAGTTCTCAGTTCTTCGCGTGGACCAGTCCACCGCCACCTTAGACCGACTCCATGAGGAGCAGGCCCGGGCTGGAGACAACAAATATTCAACCCTGAGGAAACTGAAGCAAGGGTCTACCAAAACCAGAGTCGCCTTCTATGAAGAGCTGTGAAGTAGGTATGTTAAATATAACTACTTACTTATTAAAAATCTTAATTAATTCACTGACAGACAAAGCACAGCCTATTAGGCTGGGTCTAGAAGCATGAAATTTTACACAAGAGTTCCTTATACAGGGGTTAAATTGGCTAGCAAAACTCGGCAGACGCGATGGATATCGATATCTATCAATCTACCTAGCCTTTTCCCAACCATGTTGGGGTCGGCTTCCAGTCTAACCGGATGCAGCTGAATACCAGTATTTTATATGGAGCAACTGCCTATCTGTCCTCCACAACCCAGTGACTGGGTAATACGGTACCCCTTGGTAAGACTGGTTGTCAGACTTTCGGGCTTCGGACGACCCGTAACGACTGTCAAAGATCCACGAATGACAGCCGGGACCAACGGCTTAACGTGCTTTCCGAGGCACGGAGGAGTCTCGGTATGTAAAGATGGTCACCCATCCCGGACCAACCCCGGCAAGCGTAGCTTAACCTGATGGATCGACCCGTGCGGCTGTTATTACTTAGCCACGAGTTCCTCGGATGGATATCGATATCTAAACACGAAAAAATTAAAAGATTTAATGTTTTTTCTTTTTTTTTTTCTGGGAGGCGAACGACCGCTGTTAGTGTACTTGAAGTATGAGTTGAGAGAAACTGTTTCATGTTTCATCATGTTTAGATGTCGACACGCATCACGTACAGATTTTTTTAAACTGATATTTTAAGTAACTATAATCCCCACAAAAAAATCATCAAATTTTTTTTTTTTTGTCTATGTTTTGTTTAGAGTACCTGGGCGACCGAGCTCTGCTATGATGCAAATAGAGAAAACTAATTTTCCCAGATATGTGACCTAACTAGATAGATTTTTCGCCCCTGTAAACCTCTATATTGCAAGTTTCATCGAAATTAAAGCCGTTTTCGAGAATGTGATTACATACAGGGTATAGTATATACAGGGTGTATCAGAAAGGTGTGATCAAATTTAAGGGTGTTTTACAGACCATCGTACTGTACAGCTTTCTCCATGGGACCCCACATCGTAATCGCGAAAAAAATATCAGCAGTCATGTACATTTGGGCCGAGTAGGTATTGAAGTTACCTCCCCGGGTCCCTGTATACAAATATTGCTCATTATAGGATATCGCGTCTGCGTAGTTTAGCTAGCCAATTTAAAATAATCCTGTTTAACGATAGTGAGAGCACTAAGGAAAGATTTTTGAAAATTTATTTCCTAAAGCAGTAAATAGAATGCGAGTTTGTGTGGGAGTTCGAGTTCGTCATTTTTGTAGATGGGAAAGACCATCGGGCGTACGGCTTCTTTTGTCAGTTAAAGGATTTTTATTTGTAATGGCCCATTGCGTGTTCACTATTCGCGCTCTAAAGCTCAATTTCATCAAGCAATAAAGTTAAAAAAGAATTTTCATAATCGGTCCACAATTGACGAAAATATCTTGATGAGCATCCACACCTACAGACGAACATAGAACCTCCTCATTTTTTGAAGTCGGTTAAAAAGTAATGGATTTAAATACTGAGACTGGATAGAATCTGCTCCCTCACAGGAACAATGATGATGACTTAAACACGTTACAGTAACGGCTCCCAGCATTTGTAATATCCAGTGCTTATTAATTTATCTTATTTTCAGGTACTTGGTACCAGTTTATTCTCAACGATGCACAAGTAGGTGATTAAATGACAATACAAATTAGTTGGTATTCATACATTTTGAGTCCGATCAGCGAGAGATGATACTATTTTATCAAAGAATGATAAAGTTATCTTGTCGGATGGCACAACGAATGAAGAAAATTATTTATCACGCCCGTAGTGCGTGGTGGTGGTAATACCTACCCAAGATTATTTGTCTATGGGTAAGGTTAGCAGAGTCTATGGTCAGTTGCGTAGGTTAAAAAAACTGCCATAACACAAATATGATTTACTCGATATTGGCACATTTCGAGAGAGAGAAAATAAGTAGATATTATTGAAGAGACAAAAGAATCATTCTCATGCGGTATTGAACTGTAAGTTCGTTCCATACAAAATGAAAGCCGTGATTTATTCATGCATTGTTCACTTGTTAGGCAGTTGTCTCTTGTTAGGCAGTTATGAACTTTGTCTAGTGTACTATAAAACTCATCGTCGCTCGTAGATGTTCCCATTCATTTCAAGATACCTTTCAGGTAAATTACGAGTAGTTAGTTCAATATTAAAACTGATAACGATTGGTCCATGTACGTTCAAGGGCTGGTAAGAAAAAATGCTATTCAGGGTGTATTTATTCGAACCTTTGCAAAATAAGCTGTGATTATTATAAGTCGGTCAATGTTGAGAGGCTCGTAATTATTATGAAGTAAGTAAATTAATTCATTGAAATATAATAATTAATTAAACTTGCTAGGGTTCAAATATTCACCTTGCATATTGCTTGCTAATATGACTTCTATGCATAATAATTTTTAATGTGACATAACGAAAATATTTTATATTTTTCAATTAAATATATATAAAACTCTAAAATGAAACCGCAACTTTTTCAAAGCCGGAATTAATATAAGCTTTGCTTCTATGTTTATTGGAAATATTTGTGAATTCAGTACTTTACTCAAAACGTCTTTACGTGAATACTTGAATTGTCTACTGAGAATCTATATTCTCAGTAGACAATTCAAGTATTAGTAGTATATCCAATTACTATTAATTGGATAATCATAATGGTTCATTCAACTCTAGGGGCATCACTAGTGCATTATATAGATGGATATTATTATAGTATGTATGCTTCAATATATGGAGCTGTAAACGCCAAGATTTCTAACAATTATAGTGTCTATTGACACACGTTCCTAGGAAAGTGTACATAGTTTAGTAAAAGTGCCTTATTTTAAAATTAAATAAATTATATACAAAAATGTTACAATGTAGGGAGTGCTCGATAAGAAAGTTTCGACTAATTCGGTTCAAATCATCGATTCAAAAATCGATCGTAGTTTATAAATCGGACTGACTGAGTCGATTCAGTCGTTTGTATCGTATTTTTATTACAAAGGCTATCGTTATAAATTAATGATCTCTGAAAAAATATTCACTGTTGAACGAAAATTAAAAGCTATAATTTTTTTAGTGTCTTTTATTTTGAAATTGACAAACCATTTTGAAACCAAAAAAATATTGATCTGTTGTATAAAAAAGAACAGTCAAAAATCTTTGTATATGTATTTTTATAAACTATGCTTACAATTCCTTGTATACAAGGAAAAAATAATTAAGTGTATAATATAAGATCTGTGTAGATATTTTTCCATATTTTATAATTTCTTTAATTTTTGTTTTTCGTCATGAATCGTGCACAAAGTTAACTCACAATAGAATTAATAATAATTGCGTCTAATTGAATTGTATTTTATATTTACTTATACGGTCTAACATCACCAATTTCAATTAACGAATCATTCATTCCTATTTTTGTGTTTTTTTTTTTTTCAAGCATTTACTTTTAATAAAACTAATAAACATTTTTTTACGGATTGCGTTCCGTAAAATCCAAAATCATTTATTCAAACTAGGCTGAGAATCAGCACTTATTAAAAAAAAAGCGTCAAATTTACTTATGACAGTCCCACAAAACCCCCGCCCTTCACCACTTCTCTAGTGCTTTAGCTGGAAAGAATTAGTCGCGCTACAGTCTCCCTAGGTCAAAACTCACGCATGTCGGCTAAGCCATATTGTAATCTGCGGAAAACAGTTTTACAACGACACAAGAAATAATCGCTTGGCTCTCGATAAGGGAACAAACAATTTTAGCGAGCTCTAAGAGTGCGATTAGATTAATTGATTTCGTTAGCTGTAACATTGAAGAGGTGCGCGATTGTGGTATACTAAGTAAAACCAAGCCTGCGCAAAATTACAACTTCTGATTCGTGATAACGTGGCACGCACGCATTGATATGGATGGCACAATAAGACTGGGCAATTTTTTTTATCACTACCCAAATTTTTCACAGGGTGTTCTTTCTACCCATAAATATGAACAACTTTCACTATGGGACCTTCTCGGAAATCACGAAAAAAAAAATCAGCTGTTTTATACAAAAGTTCAATACCTACTTGACCAAAATGTATGAAACAGCTGATTTTTTTTTTTCGTGATTTCAGAGTAGGTCCCATAGTGAAAGTTGTTCATATTCATTGGTAGAACATCCTGTGATTTGGGTAGTGATAAAAAAAACATGCAAAATTTCAAATATACAATGTGGAGACGACAATGCGACAATTAATGAGAACACTGGCAATACTAATGCATAACGGTATTTTGGAACGATCAAATAAATCCTAACATCGAAATTAAAAAATGTTTTTTTTTTTTCGAACGAACTAAATAGCAGTTATGAGCCAACTTTGAGTTTTGCCAATCTTTGACTAGCTCCTTATATAAAATAAAATATAAAATCTGGTCGTGACACATGACTACACGTGTTTAATTTTGACGTGCGGATTATAGACAAAACGGCCCAATTTGGAGGTTTTCGAGTCCACACGACGCGCGCGCGCTATAAACATATCTGCTACTTTTTAGGGTTCCGTACCGATCAATTCGTTGTCCGTCTGTCTGTCAGTCTGTCAAGACCCTTTTTCTCAGGAACGCGTGGAGGTATCAAGTTGAAATTAATTTCAAATACCCTTGGAGCTCTAAAAAAATCAAGCTTATAAGTCATCGTGATAAAAAAGCAGGGCCATTTATGCAACATATTTTGATACTCGCAAGTAAATCAAAACCTAGGGTACTTCCTGTTCACCTAGAATAATGAAATTCGGCAAGAAGCAACGTCTCACTGCGTAAGTAAAGGAAAAAGTCCGAAAATTGTTAATTTGTTGTTGTTTCACAGAAAAAATAGTATTTTGCGATTCCAAAAATTTTCCTTGACTTATATCAAAGCGGAGAACATGTTTTTCAACTATAATGTTAGGTAAGTTTGTTTTTGTAATGCTTTATTCAGATTTAAAATAATATTTAAGTACGTAAAAAATTACTTATACCTAATTAATTAATAAAAATTACAAAATTATATCATAACAAACTATTCACAAACTAAAATAAGGCGTCGAAAAATTCTTCCACATCGCTGTCGACTGGTAATGTACCCAAGAGACTGTATGCATTGCCACGTTGTATGGCAATGCTTAGCCTCTGGCCAAGGTAAAAGTTTGTTTGGGATAAATTCTTTTCAACTACGGAACCCTTCATTGTGCGTTGTCATAAGCGCACTTGGCCGGTTTTTTATCTATATATATATAACTAGCTGCGCCCCGCGGTTTCACCCGCGGACACCGGGATAGAAAGTAGCCTATGTGTTAATTTCAGCTACCTCCGTACCAAATTTTTATCAAAATTGGCCCAGCCGTTTGAGCGTGAAGAAGTAACAAACATACAAACACACACACACACACACACACACAAATTTTCGCCTTTATAATATTAGTGTGAGTATCATTGATTCAGACTAGGAACGTCAATACGAAGTTTAATTTATTGACGAAGGTATACGTCTCCACCTTGTATAATATGTTCTAAACTTCCTAGTCTTATAACATTTTTGAACTCTGGACGTTTATCACACGCTTGAGACCACTACTTCTTATATAGCTAACAAGTTAACTAATTAACAATTCTATTGCATTCAAGTGATTGTAACCGCATTTTGCAGTTCAATATTTGATACACTGACGAAAAATCTGTTGTCAGATAGGCCTAAGGGCGAAAATACACATGCCTTTAGCTGGCTCAGACCAAATAAAAAACCCAGACATAGTTCTGTCAGCAATACAGGGAAGCATGTGCAAAACTACACCTCGCTCAAATTTAAACCAAACTACAATAAATTGATTAAACTACTACAGTCATGTTTACGAAACCCGAAACGTGAGGCCTCACGTCACTGTTGACAGCGCTATGTCTTAGTTTTTATTTAGTTTGAGGTATCTGGTACAAAACTATGCAAGCAACTGGCATGCCATTGTGACATTGACCAATCAGAAGTTATTATGACGCACGGCATGCCAGCTACTTGCAGACTTTTGTACCAGCTACAGGCACGTGTGTATTTTCGCCCTAAGTCAGTACTTGGTAGAATATTTTTCGTTTTGGGAGGAAGACATTAAAGATCCTCTGCCTCCCGCCCGAGCCATTTGCATATAGACTAATAATAAAATATCCTACAACATTCTCATTAGGAGATGTAGTATAATAATAAATACAGTTCAAACATTATACCAGACCATTCTATAACGTACCTTTATTTTAGTTTAATTTATATTTATGATACCGTCTCTTTGACCATAAATAAAAATAAATCACATGGCTAATAGTTAGGTGACGAAACATAATATTTTACTATTAGACATGGTGAATTATTTCCCATTGTGAATAAATTAGTAACACCACAGACTTTGATACGATATTATCTAAAACATTGTTAGTCACTAGATAAGTATACAATGCGTACATTTGAATTCAAATAAGCTTGATCGGAGAAATATATCCCTTAAAGAAATTTTGTGGCGTTCGCCGCACCCCAATAAGAAAACACCTCACCTATTTATTAAATGCACCGATCCATATCAACATTAAATTGTGTTTTTCAAAATACTTGTTTAGCTTGGTTTCCAGAATTATTTTATACTTTCAAGCCCTTTTTTCTGTGGGGAGTGGGGACGTCCTCATGGATACCCCTCCGTTTGGTAAAAACGTAGGCTTATGTCAGACTCCTACCGACTAAAACCCCACTGTTCCTTCTAGTACTATGAGTTGGGGGCCCGGGAGATACTTGTATATTCGCAGCACCCCCGACTGGTATATACTACGTTCAAGCTTGCTTGGTTACAAATATACCTTGCATTAATGTTGTTTAAAATGTATGGCATGTCTACACTAAACTGTCTGTAATACTATACCAATGATTACCGTGGAAACGTGTCAACATACACATTACACGTACATTATCATTAAGAGTTCTTTCAAAAAAAGCCTATCAAGTCCTAGGCGCATTTTTTATACATCGCAGTACTCATTATACAGTTGTTTTTCTTAAAATTACATATTTATGAATCTTGATACAAGTTCATTTAGATATTTTAATTTAAAATGTCGTTGTTTAAGAGGCCAGTCTGTAGGAGACCAACTTGTATAAGAGGCCATCCTGTATAATATGATGTCATTTTATACATACGCTTTTGTGTAGACTAGCCATATCCCATAACATACATGCTATAGTTAGTGGTTCCGTGTTATCTGTTTAGTAATAAGTTCAATAAACTATATAATAAGCAATGTTATGTGAAAAAGTACACGTTAAATTCTCATACGCTGGGAATGTTATGTATTGTTCTCAAAAATGTGCAAATGTACCGTCAAAAAATATTCGTATGTCGCCGTAAATCGTGCTATTTGTAAAACAGGAAAGTCGTATTTTTTTTATCCTGTTATCCTGTAGCGGCAATTAATTTCTATTCTCACAGTTCCGGATCACAGCGTTCATTGTGAACAAGTACAAAATGTATGCAAGCAATATTTATCCTGTCATTAGCGGGACACTGAGGCCAGATGTCGTGGTGCCCGGAAAGTCCCGAACCTTATTAGTATGGTATGGATAAACCCTAAACTTAAGTCTTCGTCACACGGGATAGGGTAAGGCAATTCATTCTTGGTGTCGATGCCCTTTATCGCGTCGCCACCGCTTCCGGTCCCCAGTGTAGCGATGGATTAAAAGATAAGCTGATATGCGCAATCAGCTAGTACTTGCAATGAAAAAAAGAGCTCGATATTCATGCAAAACAGGAAAAGAGGTTTTTTGGAAAAATAAGAAAATTGTGGACCGTCAAAATTTTCTTACTTTTCCAAAAGGCCTCGTTTCAAGATAAGTGTGTGGGCCGCTTTCTGTGATTAATATTAATTACAATAAATACATAGAGAAAAACCCCCAATGTTGATGTAGATCGTCTAATTTAAAATTGCGCGTCCCTTCTGCTGTTTGTTACGTGCACATTAATACCTATTTGTTTACAAACCAAAATTCTAAATTCGCTACTGAAATAAATAAGACATAAAAACTACCTACGCATAATTAAAATGCATTGTAAACATAGTTCTTAAACTGCGCAACAAGTGTAAATTACACTTAAAAAACAACTAAGTAAGCAAATGAAGTATTATAGTTGCCAAGAATGTTCACGGTAAACGAAACACATTGTAATGCTGGCACTTAGTATTTGTCCAAATATTTGCGTTATTTGGGCAATACAAAATATACCCTATTCTTATTAGAATAAAGTTCATTTTGTATTAATAACTAATATATTGGACATAATACGCCGAATGTAGTGCCAGTATAAAGTTATGTGCCTCTCTGAATAAATGTTGTGATTATAATCAAGTTATGATAAGTCTTCACTGTAAGTATGTGCCTTGTAATCAAAATTTTATATTTTGTAAATATATTTATAGTCAATTTTATAACTTTTTTTTTATTTAAATCCTATTTTGTTCAATCAAGCCCTATGCTGCGAGTCATTTTCGGACTACTTATAGTTTTGGGTTTGATTCCCATTCTTTGTAGGCCGGTAGGTAGGTACTAAATACTCATACACTACAGATACTTTTTCACAGGCTGAAAAAATGCCCTATAATCTGAATTTACGGAAAGACGCGCTACAGTCCTTCACAGCTACCTAATTGTATCGAGAAAAAGTTCACTGATTTTGACAAGTACTGTAAGTAGAAAATTAATTACAGTCCGATTATTTATCTCGGGTGTTCCCACTAGTCCTACCATGAATTCTTACCAGTAGGAATATTGTGAAATTTCTTCTCACTATAATATGATGTGGGGACGACTGTGAATATTCGATTCCTACTAGTATCTAGTAATTATGTGAAATCAATGTATCAATATCCCGTAGGTAAACTGTGAAGAAAATTCACACTATACTTACTGGTAGGAACAACCCAATTTTCTACGTAGGTACAGTAGAGGGGCAATCCCCGTATTTTTAACAACGTTCGCATCTCATCTCAGGCTCAATCTGTCAAAAATTGTATACAGTTTACCTACATTTTTGACATTTTATTGTCGCTGGCATGAGATTGCGACTTGAATTTGACCGTTTTTAGATGTACGAGAATTGGCCTTCAGATAAGAACAAGTTATCAATAGATTGATGTCACTTGATAATGCAGTAAGTGCATTATTGATTGACATGTATCGGCATCACCGATGGTCGATCGATATTTTACGGTAAAAGGGTGCGTTGACGTCCCACTGTTTATTCAGTTTAAAACAAATGCAGTAGGTCCGAAAAATAAACTGTAAAATGTAGTGATGATCGCTGTGTAAACGCCTATCGTGGATATTATTATTATAAGCTGGCAGAGATCAAGATCATCACTCTGTTTTAAATTACCCTGTAACTTTAGCCGCTCGCCACGATCACCAGTAAATGCTTGCGACTTCGCATCAATCCTGAAAACAGACCGAAAAGCAGAGGGACTTCAAGTACAGTCAGATAAAAGAAGGCTCTTTTATCTGACTGTACTTGAAGTCCGGCCGGCCGGCTTGAGGCCGGAAGTATAAAATAAAGCCAAATCAACATACAACTTTGCATTTAATTTCAAAAATATACACCACAATCTTATAACAATATATAAACATACACAATGTAATATGTACAGTCTAACATTGTTAAGTTTTTTATTTAAATAATAGGTATATTATTGCAAATCCTCGCGAATACCATGACTAAGGATTGATTAGTTTATTACTTGTGTGGATACAGAATAAACCCCCGTTCGGGCGTAATAAAATCGCGGCGGGATTTTATAGCGCACTGGATTTTCAACCCTCGTTGTAGAGACGAGCGTTGAGAATTCAACTTAACAATAACAGAGTACATTCTAGCGCGTCGAAAAAACACTGTTGGATTTTGCAAAATCCAACAGTGTGTTTTTTCGACGCAGAGCGTTGAAAATCCAATGCGCTATAAAATCCCGCCGCGATTTTATTACGCCCGTGCGAACGGGGGTTTACTGTCCTAGTTATTCTGTGTTCACACAAGTAACTATGGTCTGTTTATTAATCCGAGAGTAAATTGACAAGTGAATATGTTAAAATGACCTTTATGATAATGTAATGTAAGCCAGTTTGACATTTGCACTTATCAATTTAGTCTCCGAGATTTAAAAATGCACCATAGGACTTCGATTAGATAGGAAAACAATGCCTTTAATTTATAAACACGATTTTCACTTCGCAGCTATGAACAAGTTTATCGTATATCGACAGTGAAGTAGGAAGCTTTTAACAAGACCGTATCAAGCACTTGAGATATCAATCACACTTCCATTTAACTTACTGGGCATACAAATATTGTGATTGTTCTATGCCTAGCTGCTTCACCAGCCCATAACCAAACAATGTTTAAATTAATTTAATACTATAAACAATCACATCTCTTTAAAAAATAGTTATTCTATCGTACATCACTTCGGCATATTTTTAATTAAGTATATCTAAAGTTATATCAAATTATAATCCGAGATCACAATGCAATAATTCAATTTGATTAATTTTTTTATGCGTTTACGTTTTCATTAGGTACTTAAATTGGAAACTGATTAAAATCTTGTTTAATTTATGTTGCTTAAGGCGAAAGCGCTAGGTTGCCTGCGAAATTCAAATTTTCTTACGATTTTTGCAATTTACAAGTCTATATTAGGTTGTATGTTGATCAAAATATGATTCGCGATCGTAACAAGTACCTACCTATGTATTTACAGAATTATAATCACTAAAGTCATCAATACAACTGGTAGGTAATCCTAATGAATGACTATTTCATGAAATCTTGACATTTGAGGATTATACTAACTTATGGAGTTGTATTGCTGATTCGAATGATTTTATTTCTGTAAATACATATTTGTTACGGTCGCGAATCATACTTTAATCAACATTGCAAAAACGCATAAAAATTTAAATTTTGCATGCTACCCTGGCGCTTCCCCCTTAATATTCGGATACACGTTTTATCCAAATGTCAGCTACATATTTTCACCTCAAACAGAGTCGAATAATTATGACGATTCCAAAAACTGAATCATGTAACAAAATAATCAAACTACAGAATCCAAAACTGAAAAAAAAAATAAAGTCTGCATTGCTGTTCAAAACAATCATCTTTGAGTACATAGTAAACTTTATTTTATAGCCTCCTTATCAAACAAAAATAAATAATATGAGTCAATGATTTTAACAACTGTTTTCTTCCACAAATGTTATTGTTTGATAGCAGCTCTAGCATCCATCCTGGATGTATTAGATAAAAATAAAACAATACGCCTCTGTGACAAACAAAAATAACTTACAGAAACACACCAGTAATGAAGTCTGCATACTATGAATGCTATTTAAACTTTGTACGCTAATTAAATAGGCAGTGATGTCTGTAAACAATACGAGCAAGTATTGAATTATACTTTCCGTTGGTTGTGCATAAAAAGCGTACATATCAGTCAAGCAATGGACAATGATGGAACACCCATCTTACTAAGGCATATACTTCAAGGCTTGTTGTAAAGCCTTCTATAACTCCCACCATTATCGCAAAACTCATTCATGATTATTCTGCACAAGAATAAATGGAAGACTACAATAAGAACTATAATTGATATCCAGAATAGGGGATTAAGGCCTCCTAAACTGTGCCCATGTTTATGTAATGCTATCACATGATTATCATGAGCGGGGGCCTCCACTACTTCTTTGACATGAATTGCATGTCTCAGATCTTCCATATGCTGTTTGTCAGCTGTCACATACAGTATAGCTGTTAAAGGCTCTGTTAATTTGACAGGGAAGTATTTTCTGTAAGGTCCTAGTTGCACAGGAGAGTCCAAGCAACCCGCATCACATGCATAGTATGTCTTGTCTGAGCGGTCTAGAGCCACAAATATAGCTGCTTTATTGTCTTCCTGTAAGATAACACTTATATTCACATGAGTCATATTGCCATAATTGAGTCGGCGGAACAGAAAGTCCCTATGTAACTTTGAAGGATGAATGTTGTATTCAAGGTGCTGATTGCTGAAACGCAAACTTCCAAAGCTTAGAATCATTGCTTGGTTGACACCACTTGCTCCAGCTTTTAATAAATTATGGCATCCTTGTTTTTCTAATGTTAGCAGCCATACACTGGCCACTTTGTTTAAATTTTCCAAACGATTCAATGGTTTCCATAAATTCAATGCATCAAGTGTTGAATGTCCTTCATAACAGCCTTCAGAGTAAGTCAAACTTCTCATAATATCTGATTTTGTACTAGCTTTTATATTGTCTTCATGTTCGTAGCTCCTTACTTGAGAGAGAATGGCATATATTGTAGCATTAATTCTATCACCATTGATGATTCCTTCAGCTTTTGAGTCAGAGATATAGAACCCTGTGTACCATAGTCCATTCCATACTCTGGCATGGTTCTCTCTTAGCTTCCTTACAGCTGTTCTGTCACCAGTTAGCGCAATCACTTTTTCCATTTCCTCAATTGCTTTTTTTTCAACGCTGTCTTTATGTTTAGCATAATCTGATTTCCTTATTGGTTTACTGTATTGCACTGTGGTTAGTATGAGGATGTCCAGTCCATCTCTGGCATCTACTTTGATGGTGTTACTCATTTTCCTGCATACCACTGCTGCAGCTAATACATTGTCACTGTCCGGTACTGGTATCATACCAGTGACTACTTCATACTCCTTTGTATCAACTCCTTGGTGCAAATTGATAGTCTGCTTAACAGAGGTTGGCCAATCAGACACTCTTGGTGTTGTTAAGTGCAAATTTTTCTCTGCACTTGTTGGATTATTAACCCAAATCTCTTGCACAAACAATGAAGGTATTGTTCTGTGAGCATAATACTGATAAGATACTTGTAAGCCAGAATTTGAACACTGAAATCTGTGTAAAATGCCCTTCTTATATTCAGCTACAGTAAATTCTTTCATTTCATAGTCGTCTATGACATACAAGGGGTGATAGTACATTGGTAAGGAGAGAGTTCTTCCATGTTTTATGTTCAAATGAGGAACTTGTTCCAGTGCCAACCCCACTAAACCGTTTCCAACATAAGGCACATAGTTGTGGTTAAGCGAATTTAATGTCGCCGAGGATTCTTGTCGCAGGTACACATCGTATTCTTTCAGAGAAGATTCGAAAGGTTTCATGAAATTCTTTACGCATACATTTTGGTGGCTTGTCAGTCTCTCAGAATCGAACATCCAATTCATGAAACTAGGTCCAACGTATAGAACTAAGAAGATAATAACCAGACATATTATCACTAGTTTCTTTCTCGTCATGGGTCCATCAACTAATCTGTTGATACGCCTCAAAACATCCCCGGCGCGGCGGCTCATGTCTGCGACGTCGGAACGGATCCTTTCCATTACAAATCTTCAGCAGCGTTATACAATATACTGTTGGTTTTTAAACGCGTTCAAGTGAGACCAGTTATTGTCATTGTAAATCGGTAAATCCACTAGAAAATGAACCTTTTATTTTTTATTCAAATACACGGAACAATATCATAATCATATCACTTGACTTGACTTGCACAGATAATGAATTTTTACTTGCTTAGGTCCGTCTAGGGTTGCCAACTCGATTCTAGAAATGGGTGCTAAAAGGAATCTCAAAAGTGTTTGATTGCTGTAGATTTCCAAAAATAGTGCTAAATTTATGAAATCTATACTATAATTATAATTATAATATATAATAATATTATAAAGAGGAAAGATTTTTTTGTTTGTTTGTACCGAATAGGCTCCGAAACTACTGGACCGATTGTAACCATGTTTTCACCACTAGAAAGCTAATTTATTAGGAAGTAACATAGCCTATAATTTAGTTTCAAAAAATTTAGAGATCCTTAAGAAAATTGCAATAATGTAACCCAAAGTAGCAAAATTTTGCCTATAAAATTCACTATTTGGCGTACGCTGAGAAAACTATTGATGATACATAAAAAGTACATAATTAAATTACTCATTATTACCTTCAAAAAAGTCTGCAAGGCAATATATTTAACTATCATAGTTAAGTCACAATAGCAGCTTTTGTGTTCTAAAATTTAATTAGATCGCTGGTAGAAATAAAAGTTGGTTACATTCGTATCGTAGTATTAATTTTTATTAAAATAAATAGTTTTATCATCAAGGGTATTTACGTAGCAGTAAAATACTTTTTAATTCATTCGAATTTCGAAGTTATCACGATTATAAAAATGCCATACGCGTTCCGTTCGACGTCGCGCTGCCGCGCCGCGATTAATTCGAAACTCAGTATTTTTATTCTTGAGACCAAAACTGAAGAATAACTTGTATCAGGGTTTTTCGAAAATCTACCCATAAGGGGGTGAAAAGGGGTAGTAAATTTTTCAGGGGAGGATTTTACTGCGGGGCTTGTTTAACTCGAAAATTGGTAAAAAATAATCTTTCAGTCAAGTTATGGAAACATCCGAAACGATTATTTTAAATTCCACTCCTGTGGGCATGAAAACAGGGAATACAGTTTAAATGAAAAATCATATTTATTAGTTTAATTAACTTGAAACTTGGCACAAATACTTGCCTAAGCAAGTAATAAAAAAAAAAAATTAAAACTATTTATTTCATAAAAACTTGACATGAACATTATCGTTACAATAGCGCTCAGTCTTGGATATAAAAAAAAGATTATGTAATAAAGTTTGTCATTAATAGTTTTCTCCCCGAGGCGAGGGAAGGGAAGAGGGGCAAGGGAGGGGGTGGAAAGGACGGAAAGGGGGGAGGCGAGGAGTGAAAGGTGAAGGGGAGGGGCTGGTGTGGAAGTGAAGGGGAGGTGAGGGGTGAGGGGATGGGGACGGGGTGGTGAGGGAGAGACGGGGAAACGGATGTGGTGAAGGGGGTGTGAGAGTGGGTGAGAGGGGGAGGGAGAGGTTAGCGGGAAGAGGATGCGGTGAACGAACGTGCTAATCTCTGGAACTATCAGTCAGACTTTAAAAATCTTTCTGCATTTTATAGCCCAAATGTAAAGGAAGGCTATAGGCATATTTAACATCACTCTAGGACATTTACGTGGCGAGCTAAAAGAAAAAAAGGCTGAAAGAACGCTAAGCGAGGCAAGTAATAGCGCGGGCAGGCAATGCGATGCGACGGGGTGGGTCGGGGGAACAAGAAATTTTACGCGGACGAAGTCGCGGGCAGCAGCTAGTATGTAATAAAACAGTAATATCACATGAAAAAAAATCCACTCAAGTTATTCCAGTTTTTTCTATAACTTTGAACATAACTCACTTTTTTGCGTATAGGAACATCCATTTTGTAGTTTTTCTAACTCGCTAAACACTAACCTTTTCCGTTCGTATATAAATAATAATAATTTACAGAGAAAATGTTGACTTTTAACTAATGCCTGATTGCACTATCAATCAATAAGCGAGACAAAGAAAGGGTTATATTATTAGAACAGCATAAACATAGCAGTTTTTTTTTTTTAGCTTCGCCTTTTGGTGCAGTCTGATTCACGCTCACAGTAATAATAGCACCCTCACACACAGCTGGGCCGAATCTTAAAAAGGTATCAGAGGTAGGGGGTCAGACCTTTGAGTATCATGAGTACCTACTGTCGGCTTGAATCGGAATGCGCCCTATGTCATAACAAAGTATAGAGCTAAAGCGTTTTGTTAATTCCCGCGTGGCTGCGTCTTATTGCGCGGTATTGAAAATTAATCAGCATGATCGCTATTTAGTGTTAGATTAAAAGCAACTTTGCACTCTTGTATAACAAATAACTATTTTATATCATAATAATTAAAAACAAAGGAATCATCATTACATCTCTCTATGTTAGATTTCTTCCAAAATGTCATAATTTCCAAAATCATGACAACATATTGAATAGAGAGTTATATGATTTTAATTATTGTAATTTTGTGAATACATCTATGTCGGTCGCGAATCTGTACTTTGATTATTGTAAAGCTATAGGTATAGGGTATTGAAAGTACAACCTGATACTGACCGACAGGTCAGTGTCAGGCAAGCAATTGCAAATAATATCAGAAATTTTGAATTTCGCGGGCTATTTTCGCATTAGGTTCATTAGGCGAGATTTGGCGTATTGTTTGTTTTTGGATCTCACTCATATGCTCTGTGGATCGGTCGTAAAAACTGACAAGTAGACTCACGACACGGACGGACAGGGCTGCCAACTCGATTCTACGAATGGGTGCTAAATGGCATCTCAAAAAGTGCTAGATGGCTGTGGATTTCCAAAAATAGTGCTAAAGGACATTGGGAAGAAACGTCCCCGAGCTGTGACCGGCGATGCTCGACCTCACGCTGCATCGGTTCACCGCCCCGTGCCCGCGCCTCCTCACGCCATCGGTACAGTGACGCGAGGGCTCTCGCCTCTAGGTCCCAGGGCGGGGATCCGGCCAGTGAGGTTAAGTTGCCTAACCTAACCGAAAAGTTTTTGTTATTACAAAAAAACTCCATCGATTTTGCAATTGAAAATGACAGTGTCTTTTCTGAATTCCTATAAACATATTGACATCTGTCCAATGACTGTTGGAGGGTGGGGACGAGGTCCATACAAAATCGCCATGGTCCTTTATTAAATATGAAATAAAACAATAATATCATATTAAAAAAAATCACAAGTTATTCCACAAAGTTATTCCAGTCTTTTCTATAACTTGCGCTGTAGTAGTCCGCGAAATTCAATTTGTTTTTGGGTTTTTTGCAATTCGCAGGTCCGTGACAGGTTGTATCTTGATCAAAATATGATACTTACGCGGGAATAAAACATATGAAGTTATATAATTTTAACCAGAAAATCATCAATACATCTCTTTATGTTACATTTCGTGCAGATTCGTCGAACGAACGAAATCTAACGACTCTGCACGAATTCTAACTTATAGAGATGTATTACCTGCAAATTGCATAAAACGCAAGAAAATTTGAATTTCGCGGGCTACCACAGCGCATCCTCCTTAAAGGAACATCCATTTTTGTAGTTTTTCTATCTCGCTAAACTAAATGTTTCCGTTCATAGATATACAGGGTGTTTGGCAGAACTGTGAACATACGAAAATGGTGGATAGGTGGGGTCATCTGCTACTTACTCAGCCCTAATTTATTTGGCCCTGGCCCCATGGATATTAAAAAAAAAAAATATTTCTTCTAGTTTCACCACTTTCTTAACTTTAAATTCTAGCTAACATCTGAATAAAGCAATAATTTTATAAGAATCTGCCAACATTAAAAATTAAAAAAAAAAACAAAATATTGCCTGTTTTACTCATTTTTAATAAAAATTACAGTTTAAAGTTAAGAAAGTGGTGAAATTAGAAGAAAGCATAAAAAAAAATTAAATATCCAGGGGGCCAGGGCCAAATAAATTAGGGCTGAGTAAGTAGCAGATGACCCCACCTATCCACCATTTTCGTATGTTCAACGTTCTGCCAAACACCCTGTAGAATAATAATTTACAGCGAAAATGTTGACTTTTAACTAATGCTCGATCGCACTATTAATCAATCAATGTCGATAAGCAAGACAAAGAAAGGGTTCTATTTATTAGAACAGCACGAACATAGCAGTGTTACGTCGCCAATTGGTGCGCTCCGATTTACGCTCACAGTAATAATAGTACCCTCACAGCTGGGCCGAATCTTAAAAAGGTATTGTCAGACCTTGAGTATCATGAGTAACAGGCTTGAATCGGAATGCGCCCTATGTCATAGCAAAGTATAGAGCTAAATTCCCGCGTGACTGCGTCTTATTCCGCGGTGTTGAAAATTAATCGGCATGAGCGCTATTTAGTGCTAGGTGCTGATAATCAGATTTAAAAATCTTTGCACTCGAGTGCAACACGTAACTTTTCATCCCACCTCAGCGAGGAAATGACTAAATGCAAAAAAAAAAAAACATTTACAATCACAAAGATAGGTAGGTACCTTAATTTCAGTTTTGGTATTAAAGAACTACTACATTATGATAGGTAAGTATTACAGAATAATCTGTAAATATAACAAATAATACATACTTAGGTATAATTAAGAAAAATTGAAAGTAACGTTGCTGCAGTTACTCGAGTGTAATATTTTTGTTAGGTATTGGTGCCGATTCTCTTGTCACAAATGCCACTAAACTAGACTAAAAATCACTAAAATTTAGTTTATTCCTGTCAAACGACGATTTCCCATTCTGAAATTGACTAAAGTGACACAACTTAACTATATTTTAGTTTGACAGGACTAAGATTGTACGGAGTTATTAGTTTAGTGAAAATGGCAATTTTGCTATTCTGAATTTTTTTATTTTGAATTTCTGTTTTCACACGGTTTTCACCTAAAATTTTAATTGTCAAACTAAATCAGACTATGTTTAATCGCGATTAAAAAGGTGTGGAATAACATTAGTTGATATGAACTAAAATTCACACCGAGACCTTGACTTCGGATGCAAAAACAGTAGTGTATTTTTTCTTTTCTTTTGCATATATCTCGAAAACGGTGAGTCCTATCGCAAAAATAATGAAAATTTGGCCCCCCTGTATAAAACCCATGAACCCCTATGTCTCAACATGTAGGCACCAAAAAAAAAAAGTACCAAAAAAAAATGTACCAAAAAAAAGGTAAAGGTAGGTACCTACATTCCATATAAAACACGTTGAAGATGCCCCCTCCCTGCGCCCCTCCAGCTCAAAGATATTTGACCCGGTAACGACAGCGATGTCGGTGAACAAAATATGACAAGCCTGTCACTTCATAGTGATTTCGTTAGTTCCAATTAAAGCCACCGGGTCAAATATACTACAGGCACTATACCACGCGGAGTCACGATTGTCAAACTCGATTTTAGTTGTGTCAAAATTGTTATTAAATTTAGAGGTTTTTTTTGTCAGAATAGCTCTAAGATTCTCATAGCAAAAAGTAAGGAATTTTAGTGATAGTTTAGTTAGTTTAGTTCGGTGTACAACAGAATCGGCACCACTGTATGACTTTGTACTGTTTTTCGGTAAACTATCTGTACCGATTCATCGGATTCCCTTAGCGTAAATGTTGGCGAGAGAGGGCGATGGTTAGGTGTCTCGTAACGACTCATTTATGATGTAGAAGGGCCAGTCCAAGAAACTGACTGAGGCTCTTTCAGTGTAATGGCTACGATGCCTTTACATATTTTACTTACATAGACTTATTTTGGATGGGATCCTCTATGTATACATAGAGGATCCCATCCAAAATAGTCCTCTACAACCGCATTGAACTTCCAGCCTCCATGGCGCTTAAGGGACAGGAGATCAGCTCCTGAATCGGCCAAAAGTGTGGCTGAAGTTCGTTGGAAACAATGACCCTTGTACAACAGGGGTTCTGGAAGTTCAAGAAATGTTGCTATTTCTCGTGGGATACTGCCAATTTTATTAGCACCCATATGCAATCGATTTTTTCTAAAATATCGCAACGGACAGTGTGTTAGACATAACTACTTCGTCTGTGATTGGAGTGTTAGGCTAAGAACTCACGGAGCGATTTTGACCCGCAACCGCCGCGGTGGTGGAACTGCGGTTTTATTTCTAAACTCACGAGACCAGTTATTTGCGCGGTTACGCAGCCGTCGCGGTTGCGATCATCGCCCGCAGACGTGTCGGGCGATGACCGCAAGACGGGCGGTTGTAACGGCACCAAAGTAATTAGAAGTTAGATTTCAATATCCATTTTATAATGTTTGTTTAATTTTAAACATGCACAAACATGTCTCGATGCCACAAGTCACTTGTCACTGGTGCAAAATGGCGTTAGATTTCTGTACCCGTCCCCCGCCGGCCCCCGCGGTCGCCCGCCAACCGATCGCAGAGCGCGCGGGCGCCACCCGCCGAGGCTGCGGGTGACCGCGGCCCGCGCGATTCTACTAGTTGCCCGCCGGTTCAGCGGGAACCGCAAACAACCGTGCACACCGCGGGCGTAACCGCGTCGTGAGTTGTGCTTTAATATTTTACATGTATATCTGCATTCTACAGAAGCTGCGGGCCCGCAACCGTGGCGGATGCGGGCGAAAATCGCTCCGTGAGTTCTTTGCCTTAGGCGGGCGCATGCGGGCGTAAGGCTTGATATTTCTCAACAATTGTTACGTATTCCTTGCGAATGACGAAGTTGCGGTCTCTTTTTGTATTTGTATTAGGTAAATTAATTAATAGTAAGTCATCTGAATGTTTCTCAATGTTTTTGGCAGTAACTGGTTGTGTTTGTTCATTAGTTCGACATGCTCCGTTTATACCAATAATAAGAAAAACCTGTAACGTAAAGAGTATTTTAATAGATAAATTAATATGCATACATAATTATGCCTATCAACATCTACTAAGTAGGTAGGGTCAGATGTCTAACAATGAAACAGTGGTACACAATAAAACACTGTGATATTTCTAAAATACTGCATTGCCAGATCGTGCATTATATCACGTAAGGACACTCGAGAACCCCGGCGCCTACCCCAGTTTGCATCGGCGGCGCGTAGGAGAAGACTGTCTGCGGAGCATTTTTAATTTTTTCGACAAAATTGTAAGTATTTTCAGCATTCTTTTTTGATTTTTCATTAAATTATGGTTGAAAATGACATATTTTTCATGATTACCTAGCATTAAACATATTTCGTAGATTAACGTGGAATAGATATTATGTTAAAATGTTACAATTTAGTGGACTTTTTTTTCGAGGTTAATAAATTAAACCTTAGGTAGTCAACAATGAAACAGATGCACAATGGACACAATGAAACACTTTCGTTGTGTACTATCTTTCATGATTCATGTATTTTCCAAGGAAATTAATAAATTTTGTAACTAGAAATTAACCGTAACATTTCATATGATAATTTGTTTTTCTTTTAGGATGCGCGTACTACAATTCAAAAACGAAAGAAAGGCGATAATTTAGTGGAAACTATGCTTCGAGCTATTCTAATGCATAGACAAGGAAAGAGCTTGAGAAAAGCTGCACAAGAGTGCCTTTTTATACTACGCTACTTATGATTAAGAATAAAACCTTTTTGGATTAACTCAAGCATTTTTTGTCATTCACCTACTCCCTACACAAATATGAGACAGACACTATTAATTATTATGTTTCATTGTAGAATTTGTGGTGTTTCATTGTGTACACCACTGTGGACACAATGAAACATTTCCCATTTTATAGTTTTTAATTTTTTGCTGATTAATTACACATTAATTTAAAAAAAACTATAAATGCCATCCGATACCCAATAAAATTTCCTATATACCTGTAAAAGATTTGACTTCTATCTGTAAAAACAAAAGCTGTATGAGAGTTTGAATTTTTAGTGTTTCATTGGTGAACACATGACCCTACGTATTAGATTATGTTAAGTAGTTGATTAATTTAATATAGGTACTGAATCTGCAACTAACTTACTTTTGTCGCCGAATATACGGAATCAGATGCTTCGTTATGAAACTTTTCAATTTCAGATGCTGTGAAAACCTCGCCGCGCATTCCCAAAGCACGGTACAGCGGTATAGGCCAAACTATAATTCCTAAAAGTGATGAAAAGGCGGTTTATAAAATAAAACAAAAACAAACTGGTAAAATGTTTTAAATTATTTACTACAATATCAATACGGGACTATCACATTACAAATATAAAAATAATGTACAAAATTGATTACAAGCACCTTTAACATGTTTGTCTAAAATTGTCATAGTAAAATAAATTCGTTAGTATAATTATTGCTGATTTACGGCTTATTTTTAGGAGATTCTCTAAATACCTATATTTTTCTACATCTAACTCATTTGTAACTTGTTGAAACAATTTACTTACTTATGTCAAAATTACCATTTGAATATACTTACAAAGATTTAAATTGCTAGATTTGCCCTCATCGTACTTAGTCATGCGAAAGTGTCCGTATAGAGAAGTTTTTCTCTCACACATAATTCAATATCGTTTCTATGACAATCAAGTCAAGCCTCTGCATCATTGGTGAGGTGTCAAAACGAAAGAAACGCGACTATCTTATGACGCGGTAGGGCGAATCTAACGATTTAAATATTTGCAAATAACAAATTGTTGTGCATACATAACAAAATATCAAAAGACATAATGTAAATTATGATAAAGATTATATTTGCTCAATAGATAATCCGATATAGTATCAATTTTACATTTAATAAAGTAAATATTTGCAAAATAGTAGACAAACATTTTTTTCTTATTCTAACCTGGAGTTGTTTTCAATTGATTGTTTAACACTAATGAGAAAGCGATCACTGTTTATATGAGGCTAAATTACATTCAGACCGTGATTTTTGCGTTAAATGGCCAACTTTGGCGTTCTTATTCTGAGAAACTGAAAGACTTCGACAACTTTAACGTTTTGAGTGGTGGAGAATAGTTATTACTTTATTAGTAGTTTATAGCGGCCTCGCAACTTTTTCTTATTTATTTGTATAAAGCCAAAATTCCGAAGCAAATTTCTCATAAAATGCGCGACTGCATATTTTCGAGCTAATGGATTGAACTACTTTACAAAGCAAATGAAATGAAATATCTCTCAAATTGTGGTTTAGTTCATAGCGGCCTCAGAATTTTGAAATATGTATGGAATATTTATAAAAAAAAAATCTCATTGAAAACTATAAAACTACTAAAAATGCTCAGAATTAACTGTAAATTTATCCTTAATACATTAATATTATTACGTAAAAATATCAGAATAAACGTTCATAATTATGAAGTAAAAATTTCTCAAAATAAACAAGACAAATGAAGTTATAAGAACTCAAAATAAACGTAATTCCGACTGCCCAATTGCTACATAATGCGATGCGTCGCCATGCTTCAATATACATAATCTGTCAAAACGCAATTTTATGATAGGCCTCTTAAATATGCTAAAAGTGGTGCAATATATAACATGACATGTATATTTACTAACGTCAAAAAACGTTGTTTTGTGGAGAAATAAAGTGTACGTAATACACCCCAAAGAGTATATAAAGGACTAAAGTAACTATATAAAGGATATACACTCTCGGACTCCTAATCAAACAACCCTGCACTTTTTGTTTAGAAGTCCGTAACTTTTTAAATGGTCGTGAATTCAAATTCGGAACAATGACGACACCAAAATAATGGCCAGTTTCGGCATCAAAACTACATATTTTTTTTTCTCTCACTCGTCAATATTTTGATGTTCTAGGCCTATAAACCTGAGATAGAATCGCACGGTGGCTCGAGTCCGGGAGTGTATAAATAAAAATACCTACGTAGTTATGTAATAATATTTATAAAATACCAAATAAATCGTACTTTAGTTATTGCGTTTGTATACAACCATATCAAAATATGTATGTAACGCACCAAATATGGTGCATTTTATAGATTACCAAAATAGTTTTTTCTTTAATATTATAAAATACACTGAAACCCTGTAGTATAAAATTTATGGTACCTATTAGATATAACATCATAAATATAAAGAGTATACAGCACAAGGAATAAGAAAGGAATGTACAGATGTGTAAAGGAATAAATAAGCTTATTTTCTACGATTTCTACAAAAAATATACTTTTAAGTGTTACATACTTTAAACTGATTTTTGTTGTGTACCTTTTTATCCGACTTCGCAGCAGCAAAGACAGAATTATGTTTTTTAAACTTGGTTGTAGGTATATCTTTTACCACCGACCGGAATGTGAGCCAATATTTATATTATATTTAGTTTGTCGCCTAATACTGATTAATTTACAATAATAGATGTCTTTTAGAGATCCTTCCAATTGTTAAAAAAAATATAAATATAATTTTAAAGATTCCATAATTATCTACTACATTTTAATTTTATATTAATTTCTTCCGTATTTTTTTAAACTTTTTCGATTAATAACAACATTTAAAATAACAACCATCTAAGTTAGTAATAAGTAATAAACAATACATTTTTCTACTGTAAGAATATTTCGTTTCGTCTGTTACTGTAACATAGTTGCTACAACTATGTTACAGTAACATAGTTGTACTGTACGTACAACTATGTTATAATAATTACCATCATTCATTAGTCAAATCCTGAAATACCTAGTCAGTTCGGATATAATCTTCTTATGTCGCCATTACCCGAGTGACTTTAGCTTTGACATTGGCTAGTAGTGTCGATACTAACCAGTCAAAGTAGATGACATATTTGCTAATAAAATAAAATTACCGATACAGCATACTCAGCCTATAATGTTCCCACTGCTGGTTCACATGCCTTCCCTCCGCGAGAGGGACTGGGACGTAATCCACCACGCGGGCCCAGTGCGGGTTGGTAGATGTCACATGTCTTCGAATTTTTGGTTCTAGGACATGTCGGTTTCCTCACGATGTTTTCCTTTACCGTTTTGAGAGCAGTGGTGATGAAACAATTCACACAAACCAAAGCGCCTGCCTGGGTTCGAACCTGCGACCTACAACTTATAAGTCGCGGCCGTTACCACTGGGCCACCACTGCTACCAAATTACCGATAATGGTAGTTTATTATTATGAGGCGCATATAACCAAGAAACCTGAAACCTACCAATGAACATTCAGACTTTTTCAGTCTGTCAGTTTGTCAGTCTACGAAAGTCTACGATATTCACTGGTCAAACATGTGCGACTAAATAAATACAGATTTTGCATTTCACGAACGCGCGGCCATTCATTATTCCGCGAAAACTGCGCGTGATTATTGCGCGGAATGTTGCCATTTAAATATCCTATATACTATACTGTTAAATGAGCAATATTTGTGTATTTAATCACGTTCTCGAAAACGGCTCTAACGATTTCGATGACAATTGCAATATAGGGGTTTACGGGGATGATATATGACCTAGCTAGATCTATGGATCTAGCTAGGTCATATATCTAGGAAAATTCGTTTTCTCTAATTTCACCCGTAAAGAGCTCAGTCACCAGGTACTAATATTTATGTAAAGATACAGGCCCTTAACACACCTCCGCCGCGAAAACATAACAGCGAAAAGGCAGTAGTTTACTTGCAACTGACTCGCATGATGTTCCGTTACTCGATTAGCGGAACATCAGCGAAACATGCGGTTTCGCTGTTTCGCGGTGGAGATGTTCTAAGGCCCTTAGAACTTGTGTATATTTTATTATTTCTTATTTTGATTTTTGTATCTCATTCTATGCTGCACCGGTTAACATCATCACGTCCACGCCGGCTGTCACTGAAAACCAGCGCTGTGGCTCTATCTCGCATAGGGTAGCAGCATTATGCTGAGCGATGGCCGTTTTGTGTGAGATGTGTCGCATATTTTCGCCCATCTTGTTCGAGTTTTTTCTTTGCAACATGTTTTACCGCAAATAAAGATATTTTCTTTCTTTCTATTCCAATTTATACCTTACTAGCTGCGCCCCGCGGTTTCACCCGCGTGGACCGGGATAAAAAGTAGCCTATGTGTTAATCCAGGGTATAAGCTATCTACATACCAAATTTCATCCAAATCGGTCCAGCCGTTTGAGCGTGAAGAAGTAACAAACATACACACACACACACACACACAAACTTTCACCTTTATAATATTAGTGTGATTACAATGATATAAGAGTCACATGACGCGCGCTCGTAAATTGCATTATCTTTCTGTAAATGATTCTATAGGCCTCAGACTATGATAATTAGCGATGGAACTTTGAACAGTTCGTAAGGAAAGTTTTGAGTATGAATGTCGATGGCTATAAAAGTAAGGGAAGATCAAAGACACGATGGATGGACTGTGTGATCGATGATATGGCTAGAAAGGGGGTGACTACCGAGATGACGACTAATAAAGAAATATGGAAGAAACAGACATGTTGCGCCGACACCAAATAAATTGGGATAAGGGTAGGAGAATGATGACTTTCAACAGTTCGTCATTCCCTCTCTTTCTAGCGCTCGCTTGTCATATAGCGCCGTCTCTCTATAGCACCCGAAGTCGAAGGTCCCATCGCTAAAGACGTGAGTATTGTATAGTTTATTCTTGGTCCACCTGTTTCCACTCTCTATCTGATCTGAGAAGTACAATTTCTTCTTCAGAGTCGGTCTCCGAAGGCGGCAGATCTTCTTCATCGAAGTATGGTTTGCGTATTATGTCTGAAACGAATAATATTTATCATTCAATTTGTTTTTAATGTTTTATTCAACTAGGTTAATAAAGCGATAGGTACTATAATAATACTATAAAAAATAAAGAGAGGCCCGTGGCTAAGTAATAACAGCCGCACGGTTCGATCGATCAGGTTAAGCTACGCTTGCTGCGGTCGGTCCGTGGATGGGTGACCATCTTTACATACCAAGACCTCTCTGTGCCTCGGAAAGCACGTTAAGCCGTTAGTCCTGGCAGTCATTCGTGGATCTTTGACAGTCGTTACGGGTCGTCAAAAGCCCGAAAGTCTGACAACCAGTCTTACCAAGGGGTATCATAATTACCGAGTGACTGGGTTGTGGAGGTCAGATAGGCAGTCACTCCATGTAAAATACTGGTATTCAGTTGCATCCGGTTTGACTAAAAGCCGATCCCAGCATAGTCGGAAAAAGGCTAGGTAGACGATTGACATCCTCGGTAATGTTTAGTAGGCCACGAGTTTGAACACTGTCTCACCTGCGGTTTCCTCGCAGAGCGGCCGCTTGTCGTCGCTCGGTATCTGAGTGAACATGTACTGTCGGCGCGAGTCCTTGGCTCGCTCGCGGCAGCTGAAGCACCACGCTGATATAGTCACCACTGCTACTCCGATTACACCTGAAATTAATGTTAATTTTACAGTGTTATCACGATTTAATGGGTGTATGGAATTTTGATTTTATTAGGTAAAGTTTAAGATTCATATTCTTCTGAAAGTTTGTTGAAACTTGAGTCTAATTTGCAGTGATAAAGATTTCAGGACTTTAAGAATATGTGAGATCGTTGGTGCATTGTAATTTGGATTTTCTCATGAGAAACATAAGGTTCATATTCCAATGAAAGTTTGTTTTAACTATTGTACTTTTATTGTTTCTCACTTTTCCATGAAGTTTTACAATATTTGTTAGCATGCCATAATTATGTCATGCAAGTACCATTGACAAACGCTAGGCCTTTCCAATTTTGAAACAATTTTGCTTGCAAGCTGCAATTGTACTTATGACAAAGTAAAACAAAGGACCATAGGGGCAGGGTTTCTTCAATGAATCAGTGTATACAAAAAGCAACTTTATTGAGTAAAGGTTTGTCGATAGTACATAATTATGTTTTCTCTAGAAATGTATGGCAATTTTTTATGATGGTATTTAATATCAAGTTTGAATATTTTTTTACTAACTAGATTATTTTAATTGTTGTTAATTCGATTGCCAATTTATTATTAAATTAAATAAGACTAAGTAGTTTAATTTGAATCAGAACCCCATTCCCCCAACCCCCTGACGCGAACAATGCGCACACTAAATTTGGTTGCCGACAAAATAGATCTTTTCTCATGTTCACTGAGCGAGTTTGCAAGGGCAACGTTACACGTCTTATGTTATACGAGTATTATTGCATGAATTGTAAATTAACTGCAGTACCGAATTGGGACACTGTAATGGTAGTGTAGGTATGTATGTAAATAAATAAATAAAATTCTTGAGTAAAAGCATTCTTTATCATTATTTTCTTTTATCAATAAGTATGTTTTTATTTTTCTAGTTCTGAGCATATATGTGTGTTTACCTTGGAGGGTTTTCGTCGAACTCTCCCGCGGTGATCAACAGTACAGTGTTATATCCAAATACAACATTGTTTTAACTAAGGGCTTATTAATAGTAATACAGACCTGCCAACATGACGAACACAAGTCGCGGCATGCCCAACACGTAGTCATCGCTCTCAAGTTTGAACAGTATGTTCGGAGTCAAGTTTTCTTTACCGTTTATCTGTAAAAAAAATATGAATAATCATTCTTCAGTTTTAATTGTGTTTTCATTGACCCAAACCCCATATTTATTTACCGTACAGATCCTCATCATCTGCTTAGCCTTTCCCCAACCATGTTGAAGTCGGCTTCCAATTTGACATGGAACGACTGCCTATTTGACCTCCACAATCCAGTTACTAGGCAATACGATACCTACTCCTTGGTAAGACTGGTTGTCAGGTTTTCCGTAACGACTGTCAAGGGTCCACGAGTGACAGCCGGGACCAATGGCAACGTGCTTTCCGAGACACCGAGGGGTCCTGGTATGTAAAGATGGTCACCCATCCACGGACCAACCGCAGCAAGGCAGCTTAATCGTATCGATCAACCCGTGCGGCTGTTATGACTTAGCCACAAGCCACTTTCATTTACCCTACATATCTTTAGGGCAAAGTTTTGTAAACTTAGCACTAAGTGCAGTTTTGAAGCAAAACTGATTTGCATCGCTAAGTTTGGAAACCAAGGGGACAGCCCTGTGCTCAGTAGTGGGATGTAGGCTAGAAAGAGATGTTTAAATTATAAAAAAGTTCATTTAAACTGGCATGCGTCTGCGCGGCATATACGGACTATGTGCGTCCCTATTCACATTTTACGGTCAGTGCAAGCCAGTGCCGATTAGCAATATTTTTTTTATTTATTCGGAAGAAGTATCAATTAGAAGAGCTCGAGGCTAAGGAATAACACACGTGGTTAAGCTACGTTTGCCGGGGTTGTTCTGTGGATGGGTGACCATCTTTACATACCGAGACTCCTCCGTGCCTCGTAAAGCACGTTAAGCCGTTGGTCCCGGCTGTCATTCGTGGACCTTTGACTTGTTACAAATGTCCACACAATCATAAAAGTTGTTACACAGATCGTATATAAATATAGTCCCAAGAAAGATAGGTCTAGAATATAATACGCAATATAGAGAGACCTCGAAAATAAGGAATATTACCACCTCAGCATTTCTTGATTTTCAAGAAGCTTCCTCCGTACCTTTAGATGAAACATCCATGACAATTAATCTAGAAACTTCAATAATATCTCACCACGATATGTTTCTGCTTAGTGATGTATGAGCTGACAGAGGCGCTGGCGACCACTTCCTTGGCCTTGTAGTCCAGTGGCAAAGCGATCACAAAGCGACCAGTAGCGTCGCTCTCATTCTGAGCTACTATGGGAGACTTGGCTCCTATTGGTCGGATGTTCACGGAGACTGAGGGCAGAGGGTTGCTGTCTTTGTCCATTGTTAGACCTGGAAATGACATTTGGAGATTTTAATACGATAAGCGAATTGTTAGCACAATCTGATATTACAATATAGGTACTTTATATCAATACAAAACAAAATGGGCGGCGAAACGGACGATGAGTCAAAAAAAAATATATAAATCATTAGGAGTCATTTCACGTTTTCACGCGAATATCTAAGACTAGACGCCTAATTTACAATCATCATCATCATCATCTGCCTAGCCTTTTCCCAACTATGTTAGGGTCGGCTTCTAGTCTAACCGGATGCAGCGGAATACCTGTATTTTATATGGAGCGACTGCCTATCTGCCCTCCACAACCCAGTTACTGGGCAATACGATACCCCTTGGTAGACAGCTAATTTACCCTCTTAGGTAACACTGACAAAGTTGAATAGACGTACAAAATAACTTTCGTATTGACATTAAAAAAAAACTAACTGGGATGAAATATACATAAAAAAAAAATCTCATCGAGTTAAAGTAGAAAATACTTTGGCACATAATTTATTTACATACATTACAAAATATATATTGCATTTTGCTATAAAAGATAAAAAAGATAAAAGATAAAAGATCATTTTATTTTGCAAATATGGGTATATAGGATAACAAAAATCATAACAAGTTCAGCCATATTTTACCATATAGGCATGCAAAAGATACAAAAAAAAAAAAATACACTAACTTAAAAATCTTTTTCATTCAGGAACTCACTTACATTATAATAACCTTTCACCACTAAAAAGCTACGAAGTCTTTTTTTAAATAAAGTAAGCGGAAGCTCTTTCCAACTCTTCGGTATTTTGTTGAAAATTACTGGAGCCATGCAGTAGACACTTTTGCGCATAAGTGCTGTCTTGGCTGACTTTAGACATAGCACGCTGTTATCCCGTCGATTGCGAGGAACTACGTCGGCTAGACGTCTAAAACGACTCGGGTTTGTCTTCACAAACACAGCTAGTTCTAGTATGTACAGACAAGGCAATGTTAATATTTTGTACTTTTTAAAGTACTGTACACAACTATCCGTGGTTTTGAGTTTAAACATCGCTCGAATGCATCTTTTTTGTGCCTTGAAGGCGGTTTCTTTTTCAGTGGAATTTCCTCAAAATATGATCCCATACCGTAAGTGTGATTCTACTATTCCATAATAGGCTGTAAGAAGAGCATCCGTGTTTATTATAGATGACAAAGTGTGAAGAGCGTACGCAGACTTGCTGATTTTCTTGCATAACATATTAATGTGTAATTTCCAATTTAGTTTTTTATCTATTTCGAGTCCCAGGAATTTTGTACTTTCCACTTCTTCTATTGTATCATTATTGTAGTGTATGTTTAAGTTTATGCTAGGGGTCTGTTGTCTAAAATGAATAACTTTAGTTTTGCTCCAATTTATTTTTAAATTATTTGCGTCTAACCAGTTTACCGCCTGTTTTAAACTATTATGTATGTCATTCTCATACGCTTCTACACTTTTACAGGGTATTGTAATAGTGCTGTCATCCGCAAACAGTGTTATCGGTTGTTCAGTACATTGAGGTAGGTCATTTATGTATAATATAAATATAAAGGGACCTAATACACTCCCTTGCGGTACCCCAAATAATACTTTACGCTCTGAAGACCGAAATACCTCTTCATGTTTATTTACTATATTGATTTTATTGACTTCAGTTATTTGTTTTCTATTTTGTAGGTATGAATTAAGTAAATTAAGGACATTGCCTCTCATCCCGTAGGCTTCCAATTTCTTTAAGAGAGTAGGATAGTGGACATAATCAAACGCCTGGGTCATATCGCAAAATATGCTACATACAGGATTACGGTGATCAACATTTTTAATGACATTGTATATAAAATCATATATAGCCATATTAATAGTTTTATGGATTCGAAATCCTTTCTGTTCCTCACACAGAATGTCATTTCTTTCAATGAATTTGTACAGTTCCTTATAAATATATTTTTCAAATATTTTTGAAATTACTGGAATTAATGAGATTGGTCGGTAATATTCCATCAGTTCTCTATTTGTTTTCTTAAAGAGTGGCTTAATAATTGATGTTTTTAAAGCATCAGGGTATATACCTGCACTAATACTTAAGTTAATTATGTGACTTAAATGTCCGCTTATTTCCATAGACACATGTTTTAGTATCTTTGTGTTAATACCATCATATCCTACACTACTTGTATTATTTAATGAACTGATTATTTTTTCTATATCTTGTGGTACACTAGGTGCCATAAACATCGTTTTGTTATTCGTGTTTATTGTATTACATTTAGGTTTGCTAGTTGCATCAAGTTTCCCCTGTACTTTGTCGATAAAATAATTGTTGAACGCTTCAGCAATATCATTGGGATTAGTTAGAATGTGGTTGTTATTTATAATTGAACTAATAGCAGTCTTTGGCAGGTTATACTTTGCACGATTAATAATTTGCCATGTAGTTTTAGACTTATTTTTAGATGAATGGATTTTATGATTGTTTTGCGCCTTTTGTGTTAAGTGTATAATTTTTTTGTGTAAATGAGAGTAGGTAGTGAAACTGTTTTTATTACCTTTGTTCGGGATTAATCTAAATTGCCAGAGAAGCTTTCTTTTTTTTTTGACTGCCTAATTTAATTCCTTTTGACAGCCATTTAGGTTTTTTTACGACATCTATTTTAATCAATTTAGCTGGAAAACACAAGTCGTATATTAATTTAAATACATCAAGAAATTTATTATATGATTCATTCGGATCGACTGTGTCGTAAATCTCTGCGAAAGATAGACTTTTTATGTAGTTTTTAAACTTTGAAACGTTGTCTACACTATAGTCTCTTTTGGCCGTATACCAACAATTTATGACACATTTGGTTTGAACAGGACAGTGAAGTAGCTGTGCAGTATGATCGGACAAAGCCAATTCTACCACGTCAGTTTTACACGCTTTAATGAAATTATGGGCAAAGTTGTCTATACATGTCATACTGGTCAAGCGGGTCGGCTGTTTTAATGCTAGTTTTAAGTTATAGCTCATTAAAAGACATTCGAAAGCATTTGATTGGCTATTAGGTTTAAGCATGTCTATGTTAAAATCCCCTGCAATTACAATGTTATTATATCGCGTACGTGATACTTCTTGCAAAAGATTTTCCAGTTTATCCAGGCAGTAGTTAAGATTATTTATATTTGGTACTCTGTAGATACAGATAACAATTATCTTAAAATCGGTCAGTTCAATTGCACAACATTCAAATATGCCTGATGTAGATAATTTAGAAATTTTAGGTATTTCCTTATATTGAAGACCGTTTCTCGCAAGAATACATGCCCCTCCCCTTTTTCTTCCCTCTCTACAGAATCTACTCTATACAATATCTAATAAATAATCTACTCTATACATCATAGACCCTAGAAAGACAAGTTCAACAATGCATTTACGACAAATATTCTTTAACGTAAAATAATGATATTCGTTAATTAATGAAAATAATATGTGATTGTTTTCATTTACTTTTTTTTAAATACTTTTTACATACAGTAAGTGCGGGTTACTTTGACTCTAGGGCATAACTTTGGCCCAAATCGAGACAGATGTTTACTGTAATTAAATCCACACAAGGTTCCGCAAGTACGCGTCTATATCACCATCTAATAGTTACCGAAGGACATATGACGTTCGGTTGTGTGGTCGTGACACTTCGGGCAGTTTATACAGCTGTCTCGATTTGGGCCAAAGTTATGCCCTAGAGTCAAAGTAACCCGCCGTTACGGTAATATATTTGTGTCCGTCTCGACACTCGCGCCACACTGCTTGAAATGTGTACATACACATTTAATTTCAATAATGAAAAGTGAATTTCACCTGGTTTAACGCTTCACGCTTCTTCAATGCAGAGATGTTTTCACGTAAAAAATAAAAATAAAATAAATATTCATGAGTGAATATTCACGAACACCAATGAATACTTATAAAGCTGGTATATGCTTAAATTATATTTCATATACATTAAAATGCTTAAATACATATAATACAACCAACTATTTACCTCAGGTACTAGATTAAATGACTAACTAGCTATCGAACTAAATATAAATACAAAAACAAAAGGACATTTAGGCGTCGAAGTATTCGTCCGCACCGCTGTCATCCGGAAACGTGCCCAGAAGGCCACGCATTACCACGTTGAATGGCAATGCTAATTCTTTGGCCAAAGAACGAGGTTTGGCCATCTGGTCACGTGGAGTGTCGACCAGTCGGCGAGAAATTTCCTTAAAAAGGACACGCGCACCCGAGCGTTTCGACCCCAAACGGCTCAAGGCTGTAGTTACCTATATGGTTACAGTATTTGCGCTACTTGAGGGTCTCAGCAGCCGCAGCAGTGGCGCCAGCACAGTACGTCGTGCTTGGAACATGAGATAGCGCAAGGGTGTCGACACACAGGTTGCGTCCCACACCAGAGACCTACCCACCTTCCAAGGCAACAGCGTCATATATAGGTTGTATCAGAAAGGTGTGGTCAAATATAGGACCAACATCGTAATCGAGAAAAAAATATCCGCTGTCCCGTACAAAACTTCAATACCTACTCGACCCAAATGTATGGGACGGCTGATAATTTTTTCACGTTTACGAAGTTGGTCCCATAGAGAAAGTTGTTCAGTTTGATGGTATGTACCACACCCTTAAGTTTGACCACACCTATCTGATACACCCTGTATAACTAGTGTTATCAGTTATTATGAGTCAATCGATATTCGTATGCGAACTGATGCTTTAAACCTTTTCTTTTTTTCTTTTTTTTTAACATTATATTAATGAGCTGAACTTATTAACATCTACAGCGACTACTTAGAACTTTAGACAGGGAAGTGTACTCACCAGTAACATATACAACATTAGGGTTGTCATCTACCGTCACTTCGGTAAACTGTCCTCCCGGCATAGTGTCTGTGTTGATCCGGCGCATAATGATGTCCTTGCTCTTGAGCACGCCTTCCACCACCGTCCATGTTAGCATCTGAAACATGATTGGTTTGGATGGAAGATTTAGGTGGAAAAAAAGTTTTCAGATTTAGTTGCTACTACCTTTTCTCCGCGACTTCGCCTGCGTGGAGGTCGGGAATCCTACGGGAACGTACTAACGGGATAAGAAGCATTCTAAAGCATTCTATGTCCCACGATATGTTCTAACAGTGTGCTAAAATTCATCCAAGTCCGTTCAGCCGGTAAGGCATGAAAAGGTAACAGACAGGCAGACCGATCGAGAGTTACTTTCGCCTTTATTTATTGCTAGCTGTTGCCCGCGAGTTCATCTGCAATCCATATCCTTCTCCAAGTAATGGTCTACCCATGTGCCAAATTTCATCCAAATCCGTTCAGTCGTTTTAGTGTGAAAGCACAAACAAACTCACTTTCGTATTTTTAATATTAATAGTTTAGGATATTTATGTAATAACTAATAAGATATAAGTATAATAAGTATGAGTTGTCTGTAGCATTTTGAAAAACTTAAAAAAAAAATGGTATTGCTGGTTTTAGTAGGTTTAGCAAAAGTTATTTATTTATCAGAGTTCTAAGAAAGACTAAAACTAAACTGGCCAGCTAAACTCTACGCAAGTTCCATCACTTGGGAACGCTTTTCTTATGCATAGTAAATGGAAAAAGTTATTCGATTTGGAAGGGATTCTTTTACCCATGTACTGGTTAACCGTAAAGAGAAAGCTTTTCGTGCTATTCATAAAAGTGATTTTCAGCCCTTTTTTATGCAGGCTTGGGACGTCAATTCTACAGTAAATTAAACTTCGTATATCGTAGTTGACCGATACCGCTGTACCGCGCCTTAGGAATAAGCGGAGAGGCGGGGGGCGGGACTGACGAATGAGCGGCATACACAGTGAGCGTTGAGGAATGATCAGCCTGCACTGCCCCCCGTCTCGCCGCGCACATAACTGAGGCGCGGTACAGCGGTACCGGTCAAACTATAATGACAAAACATTTTTTAAATTTATGTTTGGATTGATGATTTCAAAACTGCGTTTTCATTTTTTGTCGTATTGTTGTCCTCACATGGTGTAGCTAGTGTGTTCTTACCTGGTCATAATAATTATGGCAGCGCACGATAACCTTGTACACTCCCGGCGGCAACATGACGCGATAGTGCGCTTGATTACGTGTGACTCTGTACTGCCGCTCTACGCCCGTTACCGCGACTATTGCTTCCCGCATCGGCATGCCTTCTTCGTTCTTTATGAAGCCCACGACACCTGAGAATTGGGTTAATGTGATTAGGAATATTTATAAAATCTAGGTTGTATGAATGTTCTTAGGAATAGTAAGAGAAAATAGTATTTTAGACTAGGGTTAAAGCATCCATAAATATGGGAAACTTTTCGTTCAGAATCATGGAGAATTTTTGGACTATAAAGTATTGATATGGGTTCTAAACACGATAAAAGAAAAAGAGAAGATTTGATAATATTTTCTGGGGTCAACGACCGCTAGTGGACTTAGGTACTTGAAGTATGATTTGAGAAAATTTGTTTCTTTTATCGTGTTTTGATATCGATATACATTACGTCTGTAAAGTTTACGCATAAAAACTAATATACCAAGTAACTGCAGTCGTTGACTAAAAAAAAAAAAAAAATCATCAAATCTTTTTATTTTATCATTTTTTTGCGTTTGTTTTTTGTTTATCGATGCTTCTGCGGAGTTTCGCTAGATAATTTAATTTGACCCTGTATATTTTTACTAAGCAAAAAGTTTATGCTATTCAATGTCCTCTTTTATCATAGCGTTTTTATAATGTACTAATTTAATTAAATAAATGACTTGTCAGATTTTTTTTTGCAAGTTGAGTACGAGTATGTGTAGGGGTACGTCCATCAAAATTGTTCCACGAGAAACAAAATGTAGTAAAAACTACTGCAAAATGTGGACATTGAAACTAAGTAACACAAATAAACATAAAACAACACTTACCAGTATTAGCCAGCTCAACAAACTTCATAATTCCTCTCAGATTGTTCCTCCAAACCCACGCAATCTCGCTTTCCACCGGCATCTTACAACAACTCAACCCAGCCGAGATCACAGGGGTATTGAACCTTTCACATAATACATCTATCAAGTCCCCGTGCTTCACTCCCGTCCCCTTACATTGATACTTGTCGTCCCCGCTCCTGATATCCTGGTACCTCTGAGCGAACTTTTCATACAAATTCTTCGATAACTCCGGGTAGGTAATATCTTCGGAACCGGAAGAAAGTTCTAGAATAACATCGTACTTTTCTGCTTCTAACATATCTGTGAATGATTTTTCTCTGGTATAGTTTGATAGGGGGTTTAAGTTTTTCTTCGTTAGGTAACTATATAAGCTATCTCCAAATTCTTCTTCCAAAGGTTCTACGTCACATCTGTCGGTACCATCGTATTGTTTGATGACTTTTTCTGATAAAATATCAATGTTCGGTATGAAATGCAGGACTGCGTTTTGAAGTAAGCGCTTGTGGACAGGCTCTCCGATCGTGTAGGCCGTGCCTATGTGACGTGCAAAGTTCAGGAGCATTTCTTGACCTAAGGGCTGGGAGCCGTAGAAACTGCTGCTTATGGCGATGTGGAATTTTGTTTCTTCTGGGGAGCCGACCTATGGAATAAATCATTGTTTAGATTAGATAGCTCGGGATTAGATTCTACGCACAATGGTCCACATGAAGGACTAAGTGCGGAAACCAAATCCTTAACATAGAACATAGATAGCTCGGGTGTCAAATATAATCACTAAAGCAGTACAAGTGCCAGGTAAAACGTTTAGTTCTTTTCCAACGCTTGTTATTGCGACGTTATACTGCTTCGTATTTTTCGGGTTCCGTAGTCAACAAGGAACCCTTCTAGTTTCGCTATGTCAGTCCGTCTGTCCGTCCGCACCTTAGCTCAGAGACTCTTAGTACTAGAAAGCTATAACTTGGCATGGATATACATATTCATCACGCCGACAAAGTGGTTAAATAAAATCATGAAAAAAAAATTTTTTTAGGGTACCTTCTGTACACGTAAAGTGGGATGTTTTTTTTTCTCGTCTGCCCCATTGTGTGGGGTGTTGTTGGATGGGTCTTTCAAAAATATGGCCCCCTGCCAGCTAACGGTTAGTTTTGGATGGGTGAAAAAATTAACGGTAGTAGTATACATAACGATGTTAAAAGGAAAACTATCACAACTAAGTAGACTTTTCAAGTTTACGAGTAATAAACAACAAAAAGCCCTCTTCTTAGTCCGCATTATTGTGCAACTAAAACGACTATTGCCGCCACATAGCGGCCGACTGTCTAATGAGTAATAGCGTCGTCACTGAAAGATTATTTTTAAAAGAAGTTGGTGGTACCCTAGACAGCGTTTTTTTACAATGTAAAGTCAAACCCAGCTGCCGTTGTTTTCATGAAGGCCGTCGCTGCGGCCCTAAGTGGCGGCCACCGCTGTCATAGGAAACCTAAGCTTTAGGCCCTTCGTAGACGGCACGGGTTTAAGGTACGGCGTATCAACCGCGCCGTAGAATAAACGTGTCTGTCAAACTGACGACCGTGTCTACACATGGCGAATAAACCGTAGTTTTTCACGGCAAGAATAACTTGTGTGTACAAAGGTCCTTACTCGTTATGGCGTAGGGAACTGGAAAGCCAATAAAATGGAAAGTAATAATAATCAAATTTTCTACATGTACAAACCTCGTCAGTCATCTTAAGCTGATGGAAGGTGGACGTCAGCATGCTGTCTCCAGCCCTGAACTCCGCAATGCTCGGGAATCTGTTCTCCAGCTCCGACAGAGCCGCATACATCTCCAGTCGAGAGTGATACCGAGTGTTTATTATGTTGTCCAACACGCTGTTGATGAAATGTCGTGACAAATTATGTGTTATTTATTTGTTGACAATTATTTATAGTTGACCTCGTAATTGGCTTGCCACCCTATGGTTAAATGTCACTTGCACGTTGGGTTACCATTTCGAAATTTGAAAAGTGCTGACAAAACCCCGAACATTTACGGACACTGTAATTTTTTATTTTTATTTTTTCAGTACTCATTTAACAATTCTATTTTCTAAAAATATCCTCTTAAATAGAAATTCGAACAAAATCCGGACGCAAAACGCCGGGTAAGTCCGCACGGAGGGGAAGCCCACTTGCACTACATAAAACGACGAGGTCTGTTTGTCTAGTGATAGTTTGATACACTTCTTGAAGTTTAAATTTTCTGGGAGTTGCGAAAAGTTCTGGAAATGTCGTCAAATGTGGTAAAGCAATTACGAGGTCCGTCTATAGATACAGTTGTTGTTGTTATGTTGTTAGTGTAGGTATATTTACAGGTTTTTCTCCCTATTGGCTCAGTAACAACTTACAAGAGGATACTACGCTGCGTTCCCCAGTACCCCGATTGCGTAACACACTTTCATTCACTTTCCCACGGATTTTGGAGGAAATTACCAATACAATGCTTCATATGTCTGCTCAACAACGTAAATCAAAAAGGAATGTTGTGGAATAGTCAATTGGCATTGCTATTGTAAGTGTTTTTACGCAATTATCCCGCAGGTCTGCGCTGGCCCTTACACTAACTATAACTCAATCATTTTGATAAGTATTTTTCCTAAAATGTTTTCTTACTCTTACGCTCATTCAAAAAACCTAAACATGACTTCGAAAACTAAGTGCACAAATAGCGGCCGAAAAGAGCAGCCACTTGTCACTTGTTATAAATGCAAGAAACTGGCGGAATACAGAAAAACATTAATTTGCTCTTCTTGCAAAAACCATTTTGAATTTGATTGTGCTGGTTATCCGGAGTCAGTGTATCGATTGAAGAGTTTAGAGGAGAGGAAAACATTTAGGTGGGTGTGTAAATCATGCTCTCAAAAAGCAAAAGAGCAGAATATACCTACCCCTGGAGTATCCAATGTGACATTGAGGAAAAAACACTCATCACCAAAAGCAGAATCAAGTAGATGTATCACACCAAACGTACCGGAAGAGAATACACTTTGGTCCACCCCTAAGAGCACAACTTCTGAAGCCTATGACTCACATATATTAACAATGTATGATGATTCAACAGCTATATCGGATAAAACATTATCAAGAAGTATGGACTACACAACTATTGATCCTATGCAGAACCTTGAGCTCAAAGAATCAATCGAAAATCTCCAGATGGAACTTAGAAGTTCACAGAATGAACTTGATAATGTCATACTTGACAACATTGAGCTCCGCAAACAAAATGAAAAACTCCTCAAAGATAATATCACTTTAAAAAGATTCTTAGGCCAGTCCCCACAGAAAGTACTTTACAACAATGAAGGCACGAAACATTCAGATATGCAAGCATTCTTTACGCCACCCAGACATTTGCCTAGAATAACAAATATCACAACAGGTACACATACAAAAACAGATCTAAGCGGGAATATCATAAGCTTACAAAAAAACATCGCTGACTTGGAGGATCAGTTAAAAAAGGCTGGAAACGAAATAGTACACCTAAAGGATCAAATTTTAAAACTACAGAAGCTATTGGATTTAAAACAGAGCGATAATATATCCAATGATAAGAAAACTTCTGTTGGACTAAAA
This sequence comes from Cosmia pyralina, assembly GCA_946251885.1. Classification (NCBI taxonomy): domain Eukaryota; kingdom Metazoa; phylum Arthropoda; class Insecta; order Lepidoptera; family Noctuidae; genus Cosmia; species Cosmia pyralina. The sequence continues at coordinate 11,649,132 of OX276361.1, forward strand.
GAAGATGACACCAACAAGATATTTATCTTTGGAACACAACAATGTGTTGGACTTTCTTCTGCGTTGATTGAATCCAGAGCGGCTACTCCGTATATAAAATATACTGTGACAGCGGAAACAAAACCACACGCCCTCACTAGTGAAATCATTAAGAATTGTCAAAGTATTTCTCCATCAAGTGGTGACAAACTTATAATTTGTGTGGGTGAAAACGACTATGATTTAAAAATCTTATCTACGCAATTACGCCACCTCCTAGACGCTTTCAGTACTAATTATATAATTGTTTTAAGCCCACTTAAGAATCTGTATATAAATATATATGAATTGAAAGAAACTATACGTGATATTTGCAGTGAATACAAATGTTGTAAATATATTGATTCTGAATACAAATTGTACAATGCATGTAAATCTATAAACTATGCTATTGACTGTCACGATTACGAAAAAAAGTATTTAAATGTTAAAGAGTTGAAGAAAATAATACTACGTAATCAAACTAACTGTAAAAAACCTGATAGTAAACATGTAATTGCTTTGAAAGGTACAATCCCTTATTATTTTGCACGCCATCAAACGAAGTGCCCTGCTTCAAATAGTGCTGTTATCGAAAACTCTACTCATACAAAAAAAGGTACAATTCCACACTATTTTAAAGTTATACAACATAAACAGCTTTTTCGTGAACAACAGCTCCGTAACAAGTGAACCTAAAACTTTTAAAATATTGCATCAAATTATCGCTAGTTTTCTTTCAAAAAAGGAAATTTTGGAACTAACGTTACTGGAGCTACGAGACATAAATAAAGAACCAGACATATTATGTTTCTCTGAAACCTTTGTGCGTGACGGAAGTGAGAAATATTTAAAATTAAATAACTACGCAGTAGCAGCTGCATTTAGTAGAGACACACAGAGAGGGGGAACCTGTATACTCGCTAAACAGGGGATTGTTTATAACGAGCTTGCTCACATTAAAAAGTACTCAACCCCAAAATCATTTGAAGCCTGTGGCATTGAAATTCCATTGCACAAATTACTAATCGTGTGTCTTTATAGAACCCCTAAGTCTGATCCTAACATATTTCTGGATAAACTTGATCAATTAATGTGCGAAACAGGGAAAAAATTTGGGACAAGTACAAAAATTGTTATTGCCGGTGATTTCAATATAAATACTTTTAAACAAGGGAAAATCACCTACTACTTAAAGGATCTATGCAATAATTATAACTTACAGATTCACGTTCAAGTTCCCACCCGTAAAGACTCGTGTATAGATCACATCCTAAGTAACATAAAAAATTCTTCTACTGAGGTTTTATCCCTGTACTTATCCGACCACGACACAGCACAACTATTAGATTTCCCAATAAAAGAGCAAAGTTTAAAGGCCAAATCATACTTTATGTATAAAAAAGACTATTGTAGTGAAAATATAAGTAAATTCAAAAAATGCCTTGCAAGCTTAACGTGGTCGGAGGTACATCTCGAAACTGATATAAATAATGCATTTAATAAATTTCACGAGTTTTTATGTTTATTATATAATTTATGTTTCCCAAATATTAAGATTAAAGTAAATAATTCTAATGCAAATAAACAAAAATGGATAAGCAAGGGTCTCAGAAATAGTTGCAAAACTAAACGATGTTTACGATATCTCTATTATAAAAATAAAACCCTAACGTACAAACTTAGATATAAAAAATATTCATCAATACTAAAAAAATGTATCTTTAAATCCAAAATAAATTCAAACATTAAATACATAAATAACAGCCAAAACAAATGCAGAGCAACGTGGTCTGTCATTAATCGTGAACTGGGAAATACAAAATGTGATAATAGTATTTCTCAACTAGAATTAGATGAGCGAATACTGACTAATCCCTCTGACATAGCAAATGCTTTTAATAATTATTTTATTGTTTCAACTAGCACCGTGACATTTGATAATTTAAATGATAATGACAAGCCTAAAAAAACTATGTCAATTCCTAACTCCATGTTTCTCAGCCCCATGACTGATGACGAAATCAAAAAAGAAATAATAGCTTTAAATAACACGAATTCAGAAGGTTATGATGGAATTAGTACAAAGGTAATTAAAGCTTGTAGTATAGAATTAATTCCTATTTTGACTTATTTAATTAATCTTTCATTTTCATCCGGAACTTTCCCTGATGCGTTAAAATTATCAGTCGTTAAACCTCTTTACAAAAAAAACGATAAAAATGACGTTAAAAACTATCGTCCGATAACCCTTATACCCATAATATCGAAATTGTTTGAAAAATGTATGCAAAAGAGACTTTCTGACTACTGCACCAAATACAATATTATAACAAAAGAGCAGTATGGATTTCAAAAGCACAAGTCAACAACACTAGCGATTGCTCATCTATTGGGCCATATTCATAGTTTTCTAAATAAAAATTATCTAACGACAGGATTGTTCTTCGACCTGTCACAAGCTTTTGACTTTGTGGCACATGACATCTTGCTGAAAAAATTAGAAAAAAGCGGAATAAGAGGTTTAGCACTGCAGTGGATCGCGTCGTATTTAAGCAACCGAAAACAATACGTTGTTATCAATAAGGTAAATGATAATTTATTGACTTCGTTTACATCTGACAATAGAGTTAATAATTGCGGCGTCCCTCAAGGGAGTGTATTAGGACCATTATTGTTTCTAATATACATAAACGACTTGCCGTTAGTGACTAATCATAAATGTGTATTATTTGCAGATGACATTTCAATTATTGTGACATCTGACAAAAAGTGTAAAACTAAATCTGATCATGAGATGGACATTAATAACACTATTGACGACATTATAAAATGGTTACAGACAAATAAATTGAAAATCAATTTGGATAAGTCAAATTTTATACAGTTTAATAAATCAAAACATTCGAAATACAATTTCAAGCTTCATATTGACAGGCTAAAAGAAGTTCCACAAACTAAATTCTTAGGAGTACTCATAGATCAAGATCTGAATTGGAAAGTACATCTGGATAGTTTGTGCAGTAGGATCAATAAGTTTGTGTATGCTCTCAGACAAATAAAGAACATAACCGACAAAAAAACAGCAATTACGGCATATCACGCCTATATAGAATCCATCTTACGATACGGGCTTATCCTTTGGGGTAACAGCACAGATAATCACCGAGCATTTATTGCGCAAAAGAAATGCATCAGAGCCATTTGTGGTATCCGTCCTGATGAGTCATGTAAACCATTCTTTAAAAAGCTAGGTATATTACCATTTCCGTCACTGTACATTTTTGAGGTTTGTAATTATGTTTATAACAATAAGGGATTGTTCAAAAAAGCCTATCAATTGAACTCTCGAAATAGAGATCCTGCAAGGATCTCTATTTCGAGAGATCCTTAAGATAAGATCCTTGCAGACTAGTTTTGCAGGATACTCCCAAGTCAGCCAAGTATGCGAAAAGTTTTCTAGTCATGTGTATACGCATTTACAACAAACTTCCCAAAGAAATAAAATTGTTATTAAATACTAACTCATTTAAAAACAGATTATTGAAATGGTTGAAGGAACACATGTTTTATGAAATTAAAGATTTTCTTAGTTTTAAACAATAAATTTCAAGTCTAATTGTCATTGTATCCGCAATGCTGAGAAATGCTGCTGAAACTATTATTATGCTTTTGATTATTATTATTATTAATGTATTTCTAATAATTTTATTGACTTTTTATCTTTGACATTGAACTTTAGAATTCACTGATAATAATTAATTTGCATGCAATTGATACATATCCTGTATAGCTAAACATGCGGACTTAACATTAATATCTGACTGTAACAACTTTATACCATGTTTAAGGCAAATAAAGACTTATCTTATCTTATCTTATCTTGATCTGTATACAAATATTTACAAATTAAACCATACGTAAGTAGAAATGAACCATTCTAAAAATGAACGCCCCTCCACAAAACGTGATTATTTCAATGTGGGACAGGAAATACTTATTACAACACTTTACTTGTGTGCGTGCGGCGACTTTACTGTCAACATGGACTCGTCACCACACTTAGAGGTCAACTAATCGTGCGATCAGTCCAAGTAACAACGTATAGGTACACGTACAATGGTACGCGGGGAGTATGCGCTTTGTATGGAACGACACGTTCGCTCTGTCGCGCGTTCGTGTCATTATATACTAGTTGGTCGACAAATCCGGCTGCTGTGACGTTTGGGCAAGTCGGATAGGCATTGTTTGCAAAAAAAAAAAAAAATCAGTATTATCGTGTATATTTTTATGTATGTTAGCCTGCAAGGTATTTATTTAGTTTAGTTGTTGACCGTACTCGCCAGTGACTGCGAGCAACCAATGACAAAGACCAATTATGTGTATTGCGTCTATACACTTCTTGAGCGTAACCGCTGTGGGGGGGCGTTTATTTTTAGAATGGTTTATCTCGAACAACTATTAATTGAACCCGTCATTTCTAAAAGAGCATGAGTTTGAATGAGCATGAGATAAGATATTTTGGGATATTTATTAATTAAAAAAAAAGAGTCAATTTTCTTATAGATATTTTGAATTAAAACTTTTTGGACTAATGGCTTTTTCAGTGTGACTCGTGCCCTTTTCGAAATAACGGGATAAACTTTTTAAACTATTTTTAAAATAAAAGTTGCAGTTTACCTGTAATGTCTTAGTTTCTTACCAAGTTTCATTAACATTTTCTGAGCAAAAAAGCTTTCCAATTTTTTTCATTTTTTTTTATAGGATTAGGTCGAAGCTGATCTTACATTTAGTAATGAGCTAAAATGTGTTTAATTTCGAAATTGTGACAAAAAAAATGGTTACTGGTTTGTGACAATGGATTTTGACTATAAATAATCACAATGATTTGCCCTAAAACAAACACTTAGGTCCAGATCGACTTTGAGCATTCAATCTTTAGTTTTGTCGATAAGAACTTTTTTCAAAGTTGTTTAGTTATGAGATCTATGAAGAACATGGCAACGGTGCCGTTTAAAAGAATATGTAGTGACAAAAATTTTAAAGAGTATGCTTAGAAGGTTTGGTCATGTTGAGAGGATGAGTCCAAGGCGACTAACAAAAAGTATTTACAAAGTCGATGTGAGTGGAAACGCCGGGAGGGAACGCCCTAGGAATACATACAGTGATTAAGTGACTTTATTGATGATGTTCTTCAGAAAGGTGAGGTCCGTAGTACTCGCAACCGGCGTACGTGTATGACCAGAATATGTATGAACGTAAACGAGGCAAAAGTAGTATGTAAGGATCGTAGTAGGTGACGTTCCGTAGATTCTGCCTACCCCCATAGGAAGAAGATGCGAGTTTATGTATGTAATTTGTATCTATGAAGATGTTATTAGTAACAACATACAGTTAGTGCAATAAACAACACAGTTGCGTGCAAATTATTTATTAATAAAAGGTTATAAGCAATATTAATACATTGTGACATACAAATAAACTAATATTAAAAACTACTGTTAAGAACCAAACCGTAGGAAATTAAGAGTAAAAATAAACATAGAAAATATTGTCTAAAACTATATTTAAAGCTGCCACTGCAACTTAATCTCAAAAAGACTATAATACTGTTTTAGATCAATAGTAAATTCTTCATAGAAAATACTTGAGTAATTCGAGATTTCGAATGAAATTGTTATGGTGCCTTTTTATCTGATTTTACATTGCTATTAACTTATAAAGCTTATATCAGGAAGGTGTGATCATATTTAAGGGTGTGGTATAAAACATAAAACTGAACAACTTTCTCCATGACACCAACATCGTAATCGCGAAAAAAATATCAACTATCCCATAAAAAACTTCAATACCTACTCGAACCAAATGTATGGGATGGCTGATATTTTTTTCACGATTACGATGTTAGTCCCATGGAGAAAGTTGTTCAGTTTGATGATCTACCACACTCTTAAATTTTAATATGACCACTCACCACTCCTTTTTGATACATGCTGTTATTATTTTTGTTCCTTAAATTATTTTGTGATATAGCATATTGTAAATATTTATCATTTCTATAGAGCACACAATATTTGTCATTTCTTTACTATAAATATGTATAATTGACTAGGTATTATAATTTTCCTTATTAAAATTTAACTATTGTAAGGGCACCTTAACGACAAAAATGAGGAATAGAGAGCAAAATAGTACTAATACTATCAAAAAAAAGCTTAAAAAATTATATGGTCCGTTTTTGCTCTTTGGCTACGGAACCCTTAAAACGACGAAAAACCATTTAGAAATCTTTATTTTATATTGTTCATAAAATTTGTAAAAAATAAAGAGCAATTTGACTTTGAAAACTAAAAATAATTTTATAAACGACGAATTATAATAATAAAAGTAACGGTGAAATAATTTTATAAACGACGAACAATAATTAAAAAAATGACTATGAAATAATTTTCTAAACGAAGACGTATAATAATTAGAAAAGTAACTGAAATAATTTTATAAATGACAAATAGTAATTAAAAAAGTTACTGAGAAAAAATTTTATAAACGAAGAGGTATAATAATTAGAAAAGTAACTGTGAAATAATTTTATAAACGACGAATAATAATAAAAAATAGTTACTGTGAAATAATTTTCTAAACGAAGATGTTTAATAACTAGAAAACTAACTGAAATAATTTTATAAATGACAAATAGTAATTAAAAAAGTTACTGAGAAAAAATTTTATAAACGAAGAGGTATAATAATTAGAAAAGTAACTGTGAAATAATTTTATAATCGAAGATGTTTAATAACTAGAAAAGTAACTGAAATAATTTTATAAATGACAAATAGTAATTAAAAAAGTTACTGAGAAAAAATTTTATAAACGAAGAGGTATAATAATTAGAAAAGTAACTGTGAAATAATTTTATAAACGACGAATAATAATAAAAATAGTTACTGTGAAATAATTTTCTAAACGAAGATGTTTAATAACTAGAAAAGTAACTGAAATAATTTTATAAATGACAAATAGTAATTAAAAATGTTACTGAGAAAAAAAATTATAAACGAAGAGGTATAATAATTAGAAAAGTAACTGTGAAATAATTGTATAAACGAAGATGTTTAATAACTAGAAAAGTAACTGAAATAATTTTATAAACGACAAATAGTCATTAAAAAAGTTACTGAGAAAAAAATTTATAAACGAAGAGGTATAATAATTAGAAAAATAACTGTGAAATAATTTTATAAATGACGAATAATAATTAAAAAAGTTATTGTGAAATAATTTTATAAACGTCGACGTATAGTGAGTATTAAAAAAAACTGAGATTTTCTTAAAATTTTGTACATGCTTATAGAAAAAATATACATTAAGGATAAAAAATATACTGTAAATAAGCAAAGTGCATTGCCATCACAACACGGTGCTTAAAAAATAATAAAGGGTAGTTTAAAAAGGAATGTCATTCAAAAAGTAAAGCTGAGTCTTCACATTAATAATAAGTGAATACTTCGAACTTAATTTGTACAATGTGTTGCAAAAGGAGAAAAAATACACACACAGTTGTAATGTACGATATTTTACAATATAATGTTTGAAAAACATGACAATATCTCGCTGTCGATTTTACTCTAAAATATCGTACAGTGCGTCGTCGTGTGACCGTAGCCTAACGCTAATGCAGTTATCAGTGCGTTTTGATTTCAGGCTTATTTTAAGCCGAGACTTATTTAAATCAAGTTTGTAAAATAAACTTATTATTTATAGAAAAAAAGCTGTAAATTCTAAGATACTGATACATGTTTTTTTTTTTCAGTGTTTATAAATAATGTTTCATGACAATCCTTATTAAACCACGCCTTCGAAACATTCACATTAACGTGCTTAATAAAAAAACATATACAAGTCAAAAACATTGCGTACAAGCGTCGTGAGAAGCGTGTGACAAAGCAAACGGGTGCGTATTGCCACTGTATAAGGTTGGTATTCGTGCGACTCACCGGAAGTCGTAGGCTGATGACCAGTGTTGCGGGTCGTCCGCCATTAAAGTGAAGTTGACGCTGACGGAGCCTTCCGCGGGAACTGTTACTTGTTCGGTTATGCTTTCGTAGCTGGGAATAAACGGATAACATCATAAAATAAAATGATTATTTGATCGGCGAAGAGTTGTTGGCTAAGGATCGAGTTGAGTGGAAAAAGGAGAGAAGCCTTCTCCCAGTGGGACAATACAGACCGATTATTTATAGCTGTCAAAAATATTTAGTAGGGACAAAATATGAGAACGCAAATTCTCGTACCTAAAAACGTTCAAATCAAAGTCGCAATCTCATGCTAGCGACAATCAAATGTCAAAAATGTAGGTAAACGCTATAAAATTTTTGACAGATTGAGACTGAGATGAGATTGCGAACGTTGTTAAAAAATACGGGAATTGCCTTTTGAAGTCGTCGAATGTATACAAAATATTGTGAAACAATTTTAAAAGTATAACGGTGGAGTTTCTTGCCCATTCTTCTCGAATAAGAAATAAATGATTTGACTTTGATACTTTGACAAACTCTTTCTTTTAGGACCCATTGAAGAAAGGAAACGATCCTTCAAAAACTATACCCTAATTCTGGGGCAGTCGGGTAAAAACGGGGCAAACTCGGGTACAAGGATTAGATAGCATTAGATCAGAGTAAAATACTCGTACAAAATCCATATCTGGACACGGTACTAAAATACCTAGTGCAAAAAAAATACAACATAGTCGACCGATGGTATCTGATCATAGAGACTGATGTCCTAGAACATGCATAGCTCTCTATAGAGGTATGAAGAACAGGGTGTAAAATTCACTCATCCTCCATAAAAAAGAGAGGATCCTCCGACCGTGTCGGGTGTCGTGTCTGGTGAGCAACTGCCCGAACGGTTGATATGTCGGGATGTTGTATATATACAGGGTGTAAGTGTAAACAGTGGCAACCTTATAAGGGGTCATTGTACTCATCATTATGAACATCTTTTACTATGGGAACAAGCCTGAAACCGCGAAAAAAAATCAGCTGTTCAGTACATTTTGTTCGCATAATTCGTCAAAATGTAGGGAACAGCTGATTTTTTTTTCGAGTTTTCAGGTTTGGTCCCATAGTAAAAGTTGTTCATAATGATGAGTACAATGACCCTTAAAAGATTACCACTGTTTACACTTACACCCTGTATGCCAGTCGCGCGGTAAACTCTGTTTGCACGATGCAGCGGATTTTGCGTGACGGCAGTGTCATGCTTAGTTCGCATGTGGCGATGTAGATGCCGCCACACTCAATATGCTTACCCCTGTTTAGCAGCAGTGATATTGTAAGTGCCAGGCTCCAACAGTCGCCAATAGTCGCCGTCTTTCGCCGTCTTAACTGTATGTGTGATGCCATTCACTTTAATAGTAGCGTTGGCGAGAGGGTGGCCGATGTGACTGTGCACGAAACCGTTTACGCCTGTGTGGACCTGTGAAGAAATTGAAGAAAATTAGGTGGTTTATAGCGATGGACCGCGTTGTAAGGAATGTAGATGTATCTATGATGATTAAGGTGCGGTATTAGCTCAATATTCACAAAAATTGGTTTCTTGGATTGTCGAGTATGACGTAATGAAATGAAAATATCCGACGCAAAAATACAGTGGACAGAGAAGAGTTTAAATAAAATTTTTAACAGAATATAATAGTAAAACATAGTTTGATATACCCAATAAAAAAAACTGGAAGTTGCTCCACAAAAATAAACTATGGCGTCGAACATCTCTGTATTTTCAGCGATAATGGCATTCTTTTTTTTTTAAAGAAAATAATAGAATTAGCATTGTTTTAAAACCTGAACAATTATTTAAATTATTGTGTATATTCTTAATAATCTAAAGAAAACCGGGAAAATAAATACCCATTCGCAGCTTGCGTCATATCGTCATCGTCAACACAAATATTATTTTCAATTTGTAACCTTATTTCAAGCCAGCTAATGGGGACATTAGATTACGCGGTTGTGTGAGTGCGGTTGTACCGTTTGAAATCGTAGTCAGTCCGCGCCTTAAGATTCATATTTGCATGTGGTTTAAACATCTACGAATTTTTGCGACTGCTCGTGCATGTCGCGGTATATACGCACGGCTACAGATCAAGCTATACATTTCCAGTATAAGCTGATCTCGCATTGTATAGGATTTCCTTACAATGAGAGGTCAGTGTAAACTGGAAATGTATAGCTTGTATAGCAACGATGAACACGACCAGGTACCGCTGCGTCTGCTGTTTTGTGAATTTTACTCGAGTCTATTCAGCTGCCACCTACCACAGCCGCTATTTGCAAACTCTTGAAAAGAATCTGCGAGGATGCAAGATAATTTGCGCAAAAACGGCTTAAATGCGCGTGATTACTTTGCGTTTTGATTCCATTTGCTCAATGCGCTTTTTTACGTGTCGATCTTAAATTCGCTTTTTACAACTGACTGATTAAATAGCCGTTACTCTGAAGAGCTTTTATGAGTGTCACCTGTTCAATAAACTTCAGCAGCGCCTCCCTGTTGTCCTGCCAGTAGGTGGGCAGGTCGGAGGCTGGAGGGAACTTGAAGCAGCCTAGTTCTAGAGTTATCTCCATGTCATTTGTGTTTAGGTAGTTCCAGTCTTGCATGCCACCGGCTAGGACGTACCTAGAAGGTTATAAGATGTATGTTGAGATGGTGCTTGATTTTAGCTTTTATTTTCTATATCATAAAGTTTAGGAGACGTGTTGCAGAACAGCAAAATATTTTGGGTTAAAAGTAATGAAAAATAACATTCAGTTTACACCTGCAATTACTGCTTTTGTGTATTAAAGTAAGAGACTTTTGCAACGCAGCTTAACTAACGAGCTTATTCGCAAACCTACAGTTTTTCAGTTACTAAAGATTGGTCAATCTAAGAAGTCCGATTTGACATGAGGATTGTCCTCTTTATCCCGCTACGTTTGTCTCTCTTTGGCATATGAAACGATATGGGCTGTCAAAAGGGATCTATTATTTTGTAGCGAGTTTAAACCATAGGTTATTAAAAACTGCTGTTACGAGGTAAGTTATAATTAGATAAGAATAATGATTATTACCATTTAGCGCCATTAGTGATGCCCTCTGGGAACTTCTCACTGGGTAAGTTCTTGCATGGTTGTCCTAAATGCATTTTGTGGTGAGCCTGTAACGATAGAAATAAAAATCGCTAAATTTTATACAACAGAGTTAAAAGTTGATCTGACACCTTGTAGAAGTCCTAAAAGACCTGGATATACATATATATACTTAAGGTGAAATTAAATTAGCTAGCGAAACTCTGTACACGTGGTGGGTATCGAAATCTAAACATGATAAAAAAAAGAAATTAATTTGATTATGTTTTTTTTTTCTAGAGTGGAGACTGCGTATCGGTAAGCGTAGTGTGGGACGCCCCCCAGCTAGATGGACCGATGACCTGATGAAAGTGGCTGGGGCAGACTGGATGCGGAAGGCGGAGGGCAGGGTGTTGTGGCGCAACCTTGGAGAGGCCTATGTCCAGCAGTGGATTGCGATTGGCTGAGCTGAATTGATTGATGTTTTTTTTTTGGGTCATCAACCGGTACTGCTAGAAATATCAGTTTAAAAATCTGTTTTTTTTTTTTTAGTAAACTTCACAGACGTGATGGTATCGATATCTCAACACGATAAAAGAGATTTTATCAACTCACACTTCAAGTATTACACTACCAGCGGTCATTGATCACAAAAAAAATCATCAAATCATTTTTATTTTGTCGTGTTTAGATTTCGATACCGAGCACGTCTGCGGAGTTTCACTAGCTAATTTAATTTGACCCTGTATAAGATAAAATGTCTTTTTTGTTGTAACGTTTAGCTAAGATTCTACACAATGATGTAAAAATATTGCAAGTATCAGCATCTCAAGAATAGTCGAAAAGAGGCAATGTGATTTTAAATATCAGAAACTTTTTAAGACGACGATAAACGACTTTTAATGATTTTGAACTGAAGATCACGTCTAAACGAGTAGTGTTGATGATTTGGAAAAAAATATATGTTAAATTAGAGCATTTTCTTAATAACCTAATATGTGAATAAATGTGATTATGTTTATACTACAATAATAAAAAATTATATTAATACAATAGTGTAATTAAAAAGTTATGTCTAACGTGGATAAAAAACTTCACCATTTTATTTATTTATTTATTTTATTGTAATAGGAAAACAAACAGTATTAACAACTAACAAATTAACATCAAACTAATCAACTAGTAATCAATTATATGTTTAAAAATAAAAAGATAAAAAGAAGATAAAGATAAGATAAGATAAGATAGATAGAGAGATAGATAAGATTTTAAAGATAAAATAATTATTTATCGTTTAGTATAAGTGTTTTAACGTAACACCTTGTGTTTTATGCATAATAAATTAATAATACTTTGTGACAGCGCTCTATGATGGGTCAGTCCTATACTGGATAGACGTACGATGCGTTGCGTGAGCTCAGCACAGAACACGCAACCTATCCTCTAACCACTCAAGGTCGTTGGCATATATCTGCGTCTTAAACATCATACATAAATAAATAAAATAAATAGAAATGTTTATTTCCTCAACTTATGTAAATTACATGATTTAGTTTGGAGGCACCTTTTAAGCATAGATTTGCTTGTATTAGGTTGTCCAGCTCTTCCAGTTTACATGAACTGTGCATAGTTGAGAGAATATTTTTTTTTTGAAACATGCCAAAGGTTTTTAACAAAACAAAAACAATAAGAGAAAAAATATTTAAATAAGGAATGAGGAATGCGCACAGTGTTTCGTGTGTGTATGGGGGAGGATATGTGGGAGGTGGGGGTGTGTGTGGTGTAGGGGTATCTATGTTGGATCATGGCTGGAATGAATAATTTTCACGTGAATACTTACATTAGAATAAATATGAGCGAGATGCAAGAACACAGGGTTGTCCGGCGTCAGATACTCGAGCCCACTCTTCATGTTAGGGTTCGCATCGTACGGGTAGTTTGCCACGAGGGCTCCACCATGCAAGTTCGCTGATAGCACGAACGGTTCCGATAGAGACCAGTTCATCACTGCCTGGGTTTCTGGTTCGGGGATCTTGTTTTCCTGAAAGATAAATAAATTAAATATAAATAATTAAATTTAATAGAGTATGCGTAGATGGTTTGGTCATTTTGAGAGGATGAATGAAAGGTGACTAACAAGGTAGATGTTAGTGGAAACCTTATTGGTGATGTTCTTCAGAAAGGTCAGGTGCGTAGTACTCGCAACCGGCCAGCGTGTATGACCAGATGCATGAACGTTATCGAGGCAAATGGAGTATGTAAGGATCGTAGCAGGTGGCGGTCTGTAGTTTCTGCCTACCCCCATGAGAAGAAGGCGTGATTTTATGTATGTATGTAAATAGAAATATTCTTTATTACCCGTGGCTCGCGGTTACAAGGAGATTCCCAGAAAACCTTGCATTTTACTGGCATAAAAAGTATCTAATGTGACTCGGCAGTAGTGCCGCTTTCTATAGGTGAACGAATTTTTGTAACGGATCAGCAATTGTTAGCTGTTACATACTCATCTATGTTGGCAATCTTCAATCTAACGTCATCTATGAGCTAACTCAGGATCCAGTAACCTATTGAGACGCCATCTAGTGACCAGGATAAGAATTAGGCTCTCAGCCAATCAGATTCGACCACGTGCCAACTGGAATTGAGGAAGGGGTGCACGGCTCTGGACTGTGGCATTCAGAGACTTGGGCTACGGGCGGTTAGGTTGTGCGTAAAAAGAAGGATTTGGATAACATAATTTAATATTGTTAATTGAATATTTAAATAAAATAAAATATTATATCACTAATAAACTTGTCTATTTTGTAGATTTGTTAACATCTATACTTATTATACCAGAAATAAAGTCGCTTTTCGTGTCTGTCTGTGTGGCCGCGTTGTTCTTCTAAACTGCTCAACGAATTTTGATGCGGTTTTCACTATCAGTTAGAGAATTTATTCCGGAAGGTTTATATGTGAATTTATTCATTAAGGTATATATCAATCTGCCTAGCCTCTTCCCAACTATGTTGAGGTCGGCTTCCAGTCTAACCGGATGCAGCTGAATACCAGTATTTTACATGGAACGACTACCTATCTGACCTCCACAACCCATTAACTGGGTATTACGATACCCCTTGGTAAGACTGGTTGTCAGACTTTCGGGCTTCTGTCGACCCGTAACGACTGTCAAAGATCCACGAATGACAGCCGGGACCAACGGCTTAACGTGCTTTCCGAGGCACGGAAGAGTCTCGGTATGTAAATATGATCACCCATCTACGGACCGACCCTGGCAAGCGTAGCTTAACCTGATGGATCGACCCGTGCGGCTGTTATTACTTAGCCACGAGCTCCTCATGAAGGTACAGGTATAAGGTATAGGAAGGAGGTATATAATATAGAAATCTTCATGTTTTGTTAAGTCGTAAAAACCGCGCGAAGCAGGGCCGCGTAGCGCTCTTTATAATTAAAGTACTGATTTATCTGCTTAGGTCAGATGAAGTACTTACCTCTGTCTCGCTGAATTGATCTGGGAAGTTCCTATTAAGATCGACATCATGAGCGTTAGCTCTTCCTTTTACACTGCTGAAATCACCTGTAAATGATATTAATTATATTAAAATACATGATGATGTAAAAGAAATTAGAATATTCTGCTGGTGTGGAATCGATTTCCAGTGCTTGTAAGGTTTAACTGTCAAATATTCTCTTCGTCGTAAAAAAAATACATGAAAATGTTTAACTATACTCTATTTACAATAAGATTAGACATTTAAATCCAATAGGGGTAGGTAGAAATAAGAGAACCTGCTACGATGCTGTGTGACCAATGCGTCATACTAACATAACGTCCGGGTACAAAATTAGATAAACTAACGCCTGACTACAAAATTTAATACATATTATCAAAATCTTACCAATCGTCGACCTCTCATACCCATCAGGGTTCATGCTCGGTAGCAGATGTATCCTGGTGCTGTTCAGCATCCTCTGTATCCTCTGGTTGCCGCTCACGTACTCCTGGCACAGGTACTTGGCTAGGAGCAGGAGGAGCTCCCTGCCTATCACCTCGTTACCGTGCATGTTCGCTACGTATTTGAATTCGGGTTTGCCTGTAGGAGGGTATAAGATCACAAGGTGTCAATTTTGTATGAAAATAGTTTTTTTTAGAGCGAGTCTTACGATTTTATTAATTTACTAGCTGACCCGCCAGACGTTGTCCTGTTAAAATTTTAATTTCTTTTTTTTTCTTTTAAACCACCCCAGTAGAGGAAAATAATACGAAAAAAAAAAATCAAATCGGCCCCTCAGTTCTCGAGTTTTAGCGAGACAAACGAACAGCAATTGATTTTTATATAAATATATAGATAGATATGCTACTGAACATTTCATAAATCAGTAATGCTTTATGGAAATATTACGTGTCTACTGTTTTTATTGCTAATTTTGACTTTCACCAAATAAAAACCATACGCTGAAATGTCTTGTAAGGTTACAGTGTCACTTTTTCTTTAAAATAATCTGCCTAGCCTTTTCCCAACTATGTTGGTGTCGGCTTCCATTCAAACCGGATGCAGCTGAATACCAATATTTTACATGGAGCGACTGCCTATCTGACCTCAACAACCCAGCTGGTGGGTAATACGACACCCATTGTTAAGACTGGTTGTCACTTTCGGAACGTGCCTTCCGAGATACGGAGGGGTCTTGGTACATAAAGATTGTCACCCATCCACAGACCAACCGCGGCAAGTGTAGCTTAACCTGATCGATCGACCCGTGTGGCTGTTATTACTGAGCCACTTGACCTCATTAACATACAAAAAAGAAAAACTCACCAGGTTTATGGACTCCAGGCTCATTTGTAACTTCAAGCACATACAGCTCCCTTCCCTCCACAGACTTGCCGATGCTGCTCAGCTTGGTCAGGGTGGGGTACTGGTCGTGCAGCTCTTTGAGGAAGCTCTCCATCTTCACGTAGTCGTGGTGCGCGAAGTCTACTGGGGACATACCGTCGATGTCGTGACGCTCGCGCCTTAAATGCACTGGAGATTTGCCCGGTTAGATTTTAGAATTTGTTGACGTTATTTTGTTTTTTTTTTTCGTGTACCTATCTTTTGTCAATTGAATTGCGTTTGATTTGTGTACTTACTTTTTGTAGCTATAATTTATACCTTGGTATATGGTGCTTTTAACAAAAATGTTACCTCAGTAGCATTTTTTTAGCCCGCGGCTTCGCCCGCGTGGTTGCCGGAAAATATCCCACGGGAACCTACTACCAGGAAATCTTTCCTTATTCCTTGTCTACATTATAAAGGGAACCTCTGTGCAAAATTTCAGCTTTCTAGGTTCAAGGGTTTAGGCTGGGCGTCGATGAGCCAGTCAGGACTTCTCTCTTTATTTATATAGATTTAATTAGTTATTTATTTCAAATAATGATAGTGTAAAAACTTATGAGTGTAACAACAAACAACTTGATGTCTTTTCATTAATAACTACACAATACGCACCTTGATAAATGGTGTTTTGAACTCAAAAACGAGTGTTTAGAAAACTTCAATTCGAAACTCACATCAAACAAAAATTAAAATTTTGATTAGAACAATTTTGTCATGCAAAAAAGCTTCTGTTTTATACACAGTGGTTTTAAAATAATTTTGAAAAGCACAAAAATACGTTTTGTCTACTAGGAATCCAGGATTGTGAGGAGGTGGCTCTACGTACGGTTAACAAAAGCATGTTTCGAAAAGATACGGGCAAATCTACAGTGCACAAAAGTATGAAAACATCCACCAAATAAAACCATTAAAAAGTAACCACTTCCAAAAAAAATAATGTATATAACCACCACCAAATAAAACAATTGAAGAAACCACCAATCAAAGGAAATAAAAGAAAGGAAAAATTTCACCAAAGAAAAAAGGGGAAAATACAGAATATTTAAAATAATGTAGTCAGATTCATTAACGAACTTAATAGAATGTCAATCTTCTTGAATTCTTATTGTTTTATATAAATTTTAAATCAACTTCTTACATAAAATCTCTCTCGATAAAATCTAGTGAAATAAACTGTACTAATATTGTGCTCAAATTATTGCAACATTTTGTTTACCAAAACTCTATTAAATTAGTATTTAACTAAAAACAATTAAATATCTCTAAAATCAATGTTCGCTAAATGAATCAAAACTACTTAGAAGGTGTTAATTAAAACAAAGCATTAGATTACTGTGTACCTGTGACGTTTATTGTTCATATACAACTCCCTCTGGCCATCTACGTACAAACAACTTTTTACACATTGTTTAGTAAATGGCTGCAAAGTCATTTTAACTTTAAAATCATACATTCTAGGTTCATTTCAGAATAACAGAATCATGTATGTCGTAATACAATTTTAGCTGCACTGGAAACTGAACTTTGGGTCATCGGATTTAAGTTCTAAATGTCAAAGAGAGTGAAAAACTTATTTAACATTGGTGGCGAATGGGCGTTAAAATAAGTTAATCGTTGTAAGAATAAGTGACACTAACTGTACCATATTTCGTCAAGAAATAATAGAAATGGCTCCACAAAATAGTAAAAACTAAAAACCATTTTCAAGACCCGAATATCGAACCTAGGTTCTCTTCAACGCTTCCAGATATCGTTTCCGATAAGCAGATCACCGAAGCTAGCTGACATTTGGCTTTATATCTTTTTATAAATAATTAAAACTAGATGCCGTTGATTGAGAAGCGACCAGGCATTTGCAACTATTTACCAAACACTAAATAAATACGAATGTATAAATAATATATGACACTCTCACATAAACTTATCAAAATATACACAACCAACTCCTAATTAATATTTTTAAAATCACAATTCATTATGAGAAAGTTTTCTAATAATTTAAGTAATTTAATTACAATCACTGAGATCCGTTTTTAGAATTTATAATTGATCAAATAATTTAATTTATTGGCACAGTAGTATGGCCTTAATTTTATTATTTTCTATAAAATATGCCTACATACAACATATTTGTAAAGCTAAGAAAAATTAGAGGTACAAAGTTTTAACTTTTTGAACTAAGTCGTCGAAAAATTTCATTTTTTTTAAAACCTACAATATGAGACCAAATGTTTGAGAATCGAAACAATACTTTTTTTTTTCAATGCTTACCTAATAAAAAAATATTTTTCACTTCTGCTATAACAGAAAATCTTGAGCAATATAATTTGAAACTTATCTCTAACAAAATTAAGTTATTATTTCTTAGTTGATCTAAATAAAATTATAATAAATATGTCGACATAATTAATTATTCATTGACTGGTCAATAGACCATTTTATTTTCGTCTTATTCTAAATTGAAATTGGGCCTTTTTTGCTTATGGTCCTATGTTAAATTAGGGAGTACACTAGTTTCGACTTTATTGCTTTGTCATTAAGGTTAGTATTACGTCACAAAACCTAAATCCTAGTGCTAATATTAATGAATGGAATTAGGAAGCCCGATGGTAATGAATTGCATGGTTTACATTTACACAACAGCTGTACACATACATATTGATGTTTCAACTAAATAATTAAAGCAGAATAAAGTTAACAATGAAAAAAAGATTACCTCGATTATTATTAGTTATTTTTTTGTTTGCAGTGTTGTGAAACAAGGGCAAAAGAGACAACAGGCCTATAAAATATAGTAAAACATTGAGATAAATTCATTGTAAATTCCTTGAACAAAATATCGATAACTCTTGATTTATTCATTTAATTGAAATATCTTTAGGTAGTCACATAACTAGCACACATAATAATAATGACGTAACCAATGTAGTAATTAATCTAAATCATAGAGTAGTAAGAATGGAGTGATATTGCATGTATGAATGAACACAAGTACTGGGCAATACAAGACAGTAGCCAATCAGGAACAAGTTTATGACGCGAGATTAGCGACCGTCCAATGACAGACGTTTCTTTTTACCTTGTAAATTAGATGCAAAATATGCATTTTACCACTCTATACTTACTACTCAGTGTTCTATATGAATGATATTACTTATTAACTAACTAAGCTACTATCTGGTAGATAAATTTAATATAGCAGCATATTGTACTCTTTATATTGGAACCATTGGTTAACCCCAAGGGATAAAGGCGCTTTATTATATAAATGGCACTGAACTTTATACACAAACATCATTAAAGTTATTATTGTTCATTATTAACGCATTTTAAGTAAATTCGTCAGAATAGAAGCGTAGTATTAAACAACCATGTTAAGGCTAAGGTAACTCGTATATTAAGTCGACCACGCTTATAGGTGGCTTCGGAATTCTTCGGAAACCGAACCTTGCCAAAGGTTACGACGGACATAACACGAATTTGTGCTAGTAGCGAATGAAAATCGACTTTACGGCTAAGGTTTTAGGGTTATTATTGCTCGACACATTGTAATTAAAAAGTTACCGAATAGCCCTTTTGAACATGGTCGAAGCACATAGTTACAAATGGTAGTGGACATGATGAAATCGACAGTAAAGTACAGATGAGATACAGAGGAAAGTCGATTGAATAAAATGGGGTTGATATAAGCTTTCTACATAGTTATGTGAACCAACGATGTTAGTCTATCATTAAGAGGTCTAAGTGAAAATATAGCTTTCCAGTTAGGTTATTTAGACCCTGTGATGTACAAGAGAGTGGTGGAATTCGCGTAAAAGGGTAGTTGACCATTGTTATATAGATACTAAGAAAAATAATTTAAATATTTACAAAATCGTAAGTTGTCAGCGATTCAAAATAGCTTAACAGACAGACTCGATGTTTTTAAAACAGTAATAATAATTATTCGAAAACAAAATAGTCAACTACCCTAAACTGTGGTCGTGATATGAGTGTATAATATTGTTAATAAATATTGGAAACTGATGAAGATCATGAAAAACCAGTAGCTTTCAATTTAACGGTCACCAATAACCTGAGATTCAATACGAAAACCATTCGCCAGACAGAGACAAAACGAAGTCCAACTTTTAGCGAGATATCCGTTTTGGGCAACTAGGACGGAGAATTTACCTTCTTAAGGTAAATCTGCAGCGATACCCCGCGAAATTAAAATTTTCTTGCGTTTTTTGAACCATCAATACATCTCTCTTAAGTTAGATTTGCTGTGGTTTGGTCTGATTTCGGAAATCGAACCAAACCATGGCAAATCTAACTTAGGGCTAATTGTTCTATAGTCAGATAATTTCTATTTGAGAAATAAATATGGCAGTTTGACAGCTTTTGTATTGATAATATGTCAAACTGTCACATTTATTCTTCAGGTAAAAGTTATCTGCCTATTGAACAATCAGCCCTTAGAGAGATGTATTGATGATTTTTATGGTTATAATTATGTAAATACATATTGGTTATTGTCGCGAATCATATTTTGATCAAGATACAACATTACACTGACGTGCAAATTGCAAAAAACGCAAGAAAATTTGAATATCGCGGGATACTACTGCGGATCCGCCTTAAACTTAAAATTGTGTATTTAGTTGTCTCTTGCCACTCTGCGTTTTTTGCATTACGTGCCTTTTTAACATCTGAAGAACACGAACCTCAAAAGGACTTAAGAACGCTGGGTCGAATCTAGCAAACACTAAAATACCTACGAATGATTCCCTAGCGTAGATTTTATATGACGTCATAAATTGAGGACTGCTAAAAAATCTTTGGTCAACGATGCAGCATTTTTTTACATTAAATTAACCATTTTTTTTTTAACAAAATACTACCAATTTTTACGGGTGACCGTCAAATTGTAACCCACCATTTCTAACCCCTCAAGCTTCGACAAGTAGTACAAGCAGTAGATTGATGACCAGCACCGAGGCGTGAGTGAGTGCGGTCACAGCGGAGTTGTCATGGTAACGCAGCTGCGACTTACCGGCTGACAGCGAGCGCGGGTGCCGGTGCACCGTCATGTTGACGACGACGGGTGACGATTGGTTGGCTGGGATGGTTATTGAAGCGTAGGGTGGGATTGAGTAGCTGGAAATAAATAAGTTTATTTATTTATTATAGAACATCAACAGCATAGACATTCAACATTGGTTTACAAGAGTATTTAGGAAAGGTATTACTGCTAATGTATACACAAATTATAGGTGTACTTAACATTTAAAGAAAAACAAAAGACATTGGACAGAAGTTGCTTATAAACTAAAAGTAAAATTTTAACAAAGTTATTTAACTTCTATAAAATAAAATACAACAGATAATACAATTAATGAAAGGCATGAACATAACAACCGCAACAATACTTAAGTATCAAAAAATATATTATAATAAATAAAATATATAAATATACCTTGATATAAAAATAAGAAAATTACGTGTACCTAGTGCTTCCGTGTTGGAACGTGTGTCTATTTTTTGTCGTCACGATATACGTCGTCACACACAATGGATTAATCTAAATCTTCTTCTATAAGTTTTCTTTTATCCTTCGGATGAGCCCTATTAATTTTCGTTTTTTTATAAAACTTTCAAAAGTTATTAACAAAAATTGATGATTTTTTTCGTAAAATTGATCATCAACATGTTTCCGTCTGTGAGGCGTGCATTTTTGGATTTTCCACATTAAAATACAGTGTGTATCAGAAAGGTGTGGTCAAACTTAAGGGTGTGGTACAGACCATCAACCTGAACAACTTTCTTCATGAGACCAACATCGTAATCGAGAAAAAAAATCAGCCTCCTATGCATTTGGGTCGAGTAGGTATTGAAGTTTTGTACGGGGCAGCTGATAATTTTTTCTCGATTACGATGTTGGTCCCATGGAGAAAGTTGTTCAGTTTGATGGTCTGTACAACAGCCCTTAAATTTGACCACACCTTTCAGACACACCCTGTATATGGCATATCGGGAAGCTACCGCCTCGTCGTTAGATACGATTTGACCATTCTTCTTTCTCTAATATCATTTTAATGTGTTGTTGTTGTTTTTGATTCGCCAAGAGACAGTCGTTGGCTCTTGAAACAGAACAGAAAATTTTATTCATACCACTAAAGGTGTGAATAAAATTATTATAACATCCAAGAAAAACGGAAGTATCTATATTCTTCACAAATGTGACCGAATAAATGATTTCAGAAACAAGATTTTTTAGGTCAGTATATGTGGGTGGGGGAACTTGATGCCGAGTTGTCGCTCGACAAATCTGACTCAAAGAGGTGACGCGCAGTGTTCCATGTGCGCCTTTATGGGAGGATATCGGGGGTTTAGCCGCATTTGGTTATGGGGCCCGCTAGGCATGGCGGGCTGTTACCAGTCAGGGGTACGCGCTAATGAAAGAGTATCTTCCGGGCCTCCGACTCATGGTAGTGGAAGCAGCCATCAGGTTATGTCCCCAGACGGAGGGTATCCATGAAAATATCTCCCCAGAAAAAAAAAGGTTAGTGAACTTGCTATCAAGTGCACACAGAGATACACACACACACGCGCAGTGTTCTAGACACTATCTAGAACATTCGATAAAAATCTTATCAGTAATTCGTAAAACATACCACAGATTATTATGTGATTGGTTAAATAATTTAATCAGTATGCACCTACACTGATAAGGTGGAGGCTAAAATCGTTAACTTGCTTATCAAATATGACTTCTTCACAACGTTTAGTAGTCACTGACACTGTGACATATCATATTTCAACGCTCAGTTAACGATGGCTGCGAAGTTTAAGTAGTGAAATAATTAGTGCAGATAAACACTTCTGAGAGCGACATAATGACACAGAATAGTGATGATGCTCCAACTCTTCTTCAGCTTCAGGTCTCGGCTTCAGCTTTAAGGAACAAGGACATACATTTGGTGAAAATGTTTTGCATGAATTTAAAACCTTGGTACATATTTGAAGATGGCTTCCTAGAATTCATAAATAATATATCAAATTATTATACCTTGCCGTCTAAGGACAAATTCTCTAAAAAACTAATTCCTGAAGAATTCAACAGAGCGAGATTAGACTTAATGAAAACCTTGGAGTCGGTCCATCATGTGGCGATCTCAATAGAAACGTGGAAGTGGGGAGAGAGCGACATAGTCAATATGCTTACTGCGACAGCACATTTTGTTCATAATTCGAAACTCGTATCTCAGACTTTATTCACAATACAGCTGAAACTGTGGACAGTAGACGATATTGCCAGTGCGATAAAAGACGAGTTCATCAAATGGAAGATCTTAAAAAAAGTGGTGTATATTATTATTAGTTGCGTAAAGAATGAACATTCACCAATAATAGCAGCGATTACAAATTTGCGAATACCACTCATACCTTGTGTGACTGATACATTAAACATTTATTTTCAAAAAAGTACAAGTGATTTAAATTTTAAAGTATTAGAACTAAAGTGCCGAAACGACTTATTGTTTATGAAAAAGAAAGATGAACCCTTTAGTTGGCATAACCAGTATTCAGTGCTAAAGTATATAAGTGAAAACAACGCAGGCAACTTTACTGCAGATGAAAGAAAAGCACTCAGTGAATGCTTTCAAATGTTAAAACCATTTAACGATTTGAACAACAAGTTGTGTAGTGAACAATACCTACCAGTATCTTATATTACTCCTCTATTTGTCGGTTTAACTTTCAGAATAAGGGGATGCACTCCATCTACTTCTCTAGCAAAAAAGCTTCAGAAGCAATTAGAGGAAAACGGCCATTTTCACAGGAATTGGCTGTGGGTAAAGGCAACATTTATGGATCCCAGATTTAAGAAAGCAGTTTTAAAATATAACCCGGTCTTTGCTTCCGCGCAGTCGAGTAAAAAGGTAGGGGATGCAGTAACACATGTAGAGCAAGATGTGGAAAAGGAATTAAATCAATGTATAAATTCAAGCAAGCAACACAATCCAGTTCCTTCTACTTACAAAAACCAATCAGAACAAAATAAAAATCTATTGGACTATTTAACCGGTAACCATGAAATTATGGCTCATACGTCGTCTTCTCTTGCGAAGTCTGTGGTGTCACACTATGCTCATATACCAGACTTACATCCAGACGAAGACCCTTTTAAATTTTGGGATGATTTTAATCGTATCTTTAAGTGCAGTCAGTTTTATATAATGTCTCAAAAGTATTTATCCATCCCAGCGACTGCAATACCTGTAGAGTCGATTTCTGGTGAGTTCCCTTGGAAGAAATTTGTTCGTAATAATATAGATTTCAATGAACGCAGGAGTTCATTGGAGTACGAAAATATTAATAAAATATTATTTTTGCATAGTTACTATTCCAGGAGCCCAGGAATAAATATTTAAAAACCCACATCCAACACTGTTCAATGTTACCGTTGAACATTGACTCGGTACTCGACCCGGCTTACGCGCGGCCCAGTTTAAATAATGATTTGGTTGCATCTTACACGCATAGGACACTAAGATTTTGTATATTAGTGTGTGTTAAGAAAAAGTAGTTTATAAGCTGTAACATTTTGTAAATAAATCAGATTTGAATTTTATATTCATCATCATTGTGGCCAAGACACCTTTAGATCAGTCTCGTGAGTCAGCGGGACTGGCAGTGAGTATCCCTTCCCGAACCTTGAAATCCTGTCTACTATCCGTCTGTAACCTTAAGTCGCATGGTGCAGACATCCTGAACTTATTTATATATTTATTTATCACGTACTAGGTATGTGATAGGTTAGGGCTGTAGGGCTTATAGGGCTTAGGGTCGTAGGGACTGTTAGGATTGTAGGTTCCTTTAATGTATCATATGTTTTCATGTACCATCACACCCTTAACAGAGTTGCGGTCGCAGGTGACGTTTGTCAAGGGTGGATGTACAGTCAACAAAAGAGATATCTAGGCAGGGTATACTAACATATTTGTAAGTGAATTGTTTTATGTTCAATTTTATATATATTAATTTGTTTTTGCAATACTCCTACATTGTAACACACAAACACAAAATTGTATACTTTCACGAAATTGAACATGAAGCAATTCACATACAAATATGTTAGTATACCCTGCCTAGATATCTCTCTTGTTGACGTACATTACATCCTCCTTGTCTTTAATATATAATGAATAGATTGACCGCTACAATGAAGACTGGCCGAAAATAAACAAAACAAGTATACACATACACAATTTCCAAGTGAAAGGTGCGGTAACGCTTTTGAGTTCGCTCCTCATAAAATACACCGCGGGCGGGGGGGCGGGGGCGGGGTATGAACAACGATTCTTAAGGAGGAAACTCCAAAAATCCATGTCCATCACTTTCGTACATTTTCTAAGAACCAACAGCCGGGCCACACCGCACTATTTTATTCTATGAAAATGCGTTGCGCTGCGGCCCGTTGTGGCTGTAATGAGCGCTTGGCTTTACGGTTTAAAAGAAACAGCTCTGTGGCAGACTGAAAAAAAAACTACTAAAAATAAATTTTGTTTTGGAAATCGGCGGCCAAAAATGACCACCATTATTTACGAAACAAAAATTACAGTTTTTTTAAGTCAGTTGTGTGTTTTCTATTCTAATTCTAACCAGCACAGCAGCTGATATTTAATTTATTTAAACTTCTCGCACTTAAATAAGTTACAAATTTTGTACAGCAACTTACTTGTTCTTTTTTTTGTGTTATTTCTTTGCGTCATGTTTACCGCAAATAAGCGTATTTTCTTTCTTTTTTCTTTTACGTAAATGTTCAACTTACCCAGAAGCAACAGCAGTGATGTTATATTGTCCAGGTAGCAACATGCGCCAGAAGTAGCCGTGGTCTGTTGTGCGCACGACGTGATCGTTGCCCTCCACTTTGATTTGAGCATTCTGGAAATATAACAATATTTCTATTTAGTTTCCATAAAAAAAAAAACACACCAAGTACGTGTCGTACGACACACAATGAAGGGTTCCGTAGTTGAAAAGAATTTATCCTCAAAACAAACTTAACATTGTAGTTGAAAAATATGTTCTCCCATACATTGATATACGTCACGGTCATTTCTCCAACCGCAAATTTAAGTTTGTAATCCCAAAACAACATTTTTTTATGTGAGAATCACAAATTAACGATTTTCGGACTTTTTCCTTTACTTGTGCCGTGAGACCTTGCTTCTCCATACAGGAACGGACCTGTGCTTTGTACAGACTTAGAAATCTTACATAAACCTTAAACTTAGAATCCTTTTGAGGTATGGAACCCTAACAACTAAAATACATGATATTTACCTTAACTGGATCCCCAGCCTCATCAACTACGACACCAGTGACACCTATATGCGACTGCTCAATGAACGACAAGAGAGCATCCTTATTCAGATGCCAGTACTTCGGGAGTTCATCCGCGGGAGGGTATTTACAGCAGGACAGTTCGAAAGTCACCTCGAAACAGTTCGAGTGGACGTAGTTGAAGTCTTGCATGCCACCTGGAAAATTAATAAGTAGAGATTTTTTTTCCATACAATGAAATGATCCTTACATGAAACGAATAAACAAAAGATTGGTTAATTTAACTGTTTTTTTATGGACAACTAGCACT
The DNA here is from genome assembly GCA_946251885.1 of Cosmia pyralina. Classification (NCBI taxonomy): domain Eukaryota; kingdom Metazoa; phylum Arthropoda; class Insecta; order Lepidoptera; family Noctuidae; genus Cosmia; species Cosmia pyralina. Next base: position 11,675,774 of record OX276361.1, read on the forward strand.
TGACACAAAAATTATGTACTTAAGGCAACATTATTTTCATGTAAAAAGACCTAATGGTTCCCTTATCTCTTAAGCTGCAATTACACGGTGCAAGTTTAGTGCCTACATACAACACATATTTTTTCTTTTAATTTAAGTGACTTTTAAGGCTGACGGACATTTGGGCGGCCGCACCGGAACGCATAAATCCTCCTCCATCACTTTCGTATATTTTGTATGACATTACAGGTCTCCTGCACGTCACATTTTTTGTCTAGAAATTGATGCACCATAGCCCATTGCGGCTGTAATGTGCGCTTTGCTTAAGGACCCTGTTAGAATGGGTAGTCAAATCATTACTTTTTTACACAAAAGTATGTTGATACGAATCATTGATAGATGTGCATGGTACAGTCAGCAACAAAAGTCGATTAACACTTGAGTTTTCAAAATCTTAATTATTGAGAAAAATACTTCATTAAAAACGCAACCGATGTAAATTTTAAAGAAAATTAACTCTTATCTAATATCGAACTAGAAGAACGAAGTGAACTATAAATATAATTTTAGATAGGTACCAAAAAAAAGTACCGAAATGAAAATTTTTACTTCGCTACCTACCTTTATTGAGAAATGCATATATACATTTATATATATAATAATAAGGTTTATTCACAAGATAAAAATACAGAAACACATTTAAAATGTACATTACAGTTCATAAAATTTCAAAATCTGTATAAAAAGTATATAAACCCTGTCTCCTAGACTAGGATAGCCTGTATTCTAAAAGACAGATATATATATTATATAAATAAAAATATATTATATTATATAAGTACTTATATTTTTTTTTATGCATTTTATTTAATAAACATACATTTGCGTAAAAAAGTAATGATTTGACTACCCATTTGTAACAGCGTCCTTAAAACTACTAACCTTGTACAGAATACCAATGTGCTCCATTAGTGAGTCCACCATCAAAGTTCTCGGGTGGACAGGTATCACCCGCTTGCATGTCTGCGTTACGAGACGCGTACACATTCGCCAAGTGTTTGAATAGCGAATCGTCTGGGGAACGACTCTCTTCACAACATTCCTTGCCAGTACTGAAACAGAATCAATGAGAACATTTCATTTTATCATCAACCTTTAACAGTTCACTCCGGGACGTTTAGGGACTAACTACACTTAATCAGCTCAATTTTGCTTTTGTCCATAGAAAAAAAAAAACAGTTTGGTATGGAGATGCGTTCAGTTTTCCGCGTCGTTCCTAATACCTAAAAAAAAAAAAAAATATTCAAAAACATTTATTTTTAACTAAACATTGTGTTGTACATAAATTGAGGCAGCCCCAGTAAGTTACAATAGTACTTGTGTCGGGGCTGGCTCACTCTTCCTTAAGTGGTAGCTTAACAATGATAAGGCTAATAAGTTACTAGAAAAAAAAATAATAAAAATAAAAAATAAAATAAAAATAAAGTAAAACATTAATTTAGCAGCTCTCAGCGTGTAAGGGGTGCACGTGAGCGTAAGTGTGCGTGTGTATGTGTGTGTGGGGGTGTGTGTGTAGGTGTATCGTCTTATTCATTACCATTATTATTATTATCTCTGACTATTATTTATTTATTTATCAGTTTATTCTTATAAAACTGTTTTTTTTTCTTCTATGGACAAGCTCAGTTGAGGTGAATAAGTATAGCTAGTCCCTTAAGCCTCTCCAAATGTAAGCCAAAGGGCTCGATTCTCGGCCACTTTCATCAATCAGAAAATTTTTGATGAAGAGAATACTTGTGGAAATAAAACTTTCTTACAAAAAAATACAACCGACTTCCAAAAACAACACTACAAAGTGAAAAATAACTTTAATTTCGGAAGTCGGTGTCTAGTTAAATGTATTTTCGTTTTTTGCCACCGACTTCCGAAATTAAAGTTATTTTTCACTTTGTAGTGTTGTTTTTGGAAGTCGGTTGTATTTTTTTGTAAAAAAGTTTTTATTTTTTACTTTTTAGTTGTGTACCTACCCCACACAAATTCAAATACCACTACCTGCAAAACAAACTAGAACATCATCCATATAAAAGTGGGGAAAAAATACGTATTATTGAAGCTAACTCAAAAACTACCAAAACAAAGTTAATCAATTTTATATGGGACCAACTGTGATGTATACACTCACGAACAAAACAAAAAAAATCCAAATCGGTCCAGCCATCTTCGAGTAATCGGGGAACATACATAAAAAAAAAAAAAAAAAAGGTTCAGACGAATTGAGAACCTCCTCCTTTTTGAAGTCGGTTAAAAATAGTTCAATCTGAAGTCACATTATTATGTTACGTGAAATGAAGCTGACCACCTTAAACTAGACCATAATGTGAAGCGTTGTTTAAAAAACCGGATACGAGCGAGTCGGACTCGCGCACCGAGAGTTCCGTACCATTATGTAATTTTTAACCGACTTCAAAAAGGAGGAGGTTCTCAATTCGTCGGAACCTTTTTTTTAATTTTTGTTTTATGTATGTTCCCCGATTACTCGAAGATGGCTAGACCGATTCGGATTTTTTTTTGTTTTATTCGAGAGGGTATATATCACAGCTAGTCCCATATAAAATTGATTAACTTTGCTTTGGTAGTTTTTGAGTTAGCTTCAATAATACGTATTTTTTCCCCACTTTTATATGGATGATGTTCTAGTGTGTTTTGCAGGTAGTGGTATTAGAATTTGTGTGGGGTAGGTACCACAACTAAAAAGTGAAAAATAAAAACTTTAAAAAAAAAAAATACAACCGACTTCCAAAACCAACACTACTAAGTGAAAAATAACTTTAATTTCGGAAGTCGGTGGAAAAAAACCAAAATACATTTAACTAGACACCGACTTCTGAAATTAAAGTTATTTTTCACTTTGTAGTGTTGTTTTTGGAAGTCGGTTGTATTTTTTTTTTAAAGTTTTTTTGTTTATGATTTCGGAAGAAAAAGTGTGCTATTTAGAGACATCGTTTTATTTTTCTTGTAATCTTTACATACATTTCTATCTATCAAATGTTTGAGAATGTGCAAACAGCGCTCTTTCATATGATACCCCACATGCCCTAGTAGCCCCACTTCGAATTTTTAAGAACCTATTTCAGACCCTTTAGCAAAAAAAAAATTTCGTTCTTATTTGCAAAATAGCTGGGCAAACGTCATCTCAATAAAAATATTGCGAATTTCAAGTTGATACCATAAGTTGTTCTTGAGATATCCAGCTGTGACAGACGGACAGACAGACTGAGTCGCACCATATTTTTACCATTTTGGTACGGAAACCTAAAAAGGAACGAACATAAAGATTCCTACTACGACCCAGTACGACAACCCGAAGTATTAGACAATTAAGATCATTTGGACAACCTTTCATATGGTTTATGGTTTGTATTGAAGGTTGATACTGCCACTCCCTCTCACACAGGGGTAGCAAGCCAGCGGTAAAAACAATAATAATGACATCATCATTCTCCTGCCCTTATTATCCCAATTTATTTGGGGTCGGCGCAACAAGACCCTTTTTTCTCGACTGACTTTACTGTTTTTCGCGCGTATGTTATGTCCATTGTGACCTCATGTATCCTAAACGGCTTGACTGATTTTGCAGTGTTATGTCGTTAGAATTCGTCTTTATTATGCGTGTCACTGTGTACATTAAAATTATAAAAATCAAAATGGCGGGTTTTTAGCACCAAAAGGTATGATTAAAAAAAAAATCTCCTAAAGCTATCGAGTGGGGTATCAAAATGAAGGGTTTTAAAAGGTTGGGTGTTTAAATGTAGTTTGGAATGAGAAATTAAAAAAAAAACAATCCCGAACTTTTGGAGTGAGCAGGAAGAAGGCCGTCTTCACCCGATTAAGTACGCTAAAAAGTGTAAAATAAAAAAAGTATATAAAAAAAAAACCGACTGTTTAATAAAAGTGAACTTTAAAAAAGATGGAAATAAGATGACCTATTTTGTCTCCAAACAATCTCATTCAATCCCCCGGCATCTTCTTAAATTTAACAATGACAACCTATTGCCTCCGACTGCATTAGATAGGTCATCTTTTTTCCATCTTTTTTAAAGTTCACTTTTTACGCAATCTGGTTATTCGATTTTATATTTTTTTTTCCATATTTCTCTATTAAGGTGAGCGTCTACTGGTGCGCGCCAGCCGCAACGCACGCACGGCACGCAACGTATTTCGGTTAGCTTTGTATGAATTCATATAGCACTGCGTCCAGTACCGGTACCGCCCGCATTTTCATTTCTTTATACAAACAAACCAAAATTCGTTGCAATCCTTGCGTGCGTTGCGGCCGGTGCGGACCAGTGGACGCTCAGCTTTTGTCGTCATCTCAGTAATCAACCCCTTTGTAGCCATATCATCTTTCACACAGTCCATCCATCGTTTCTTTGGTCGCCCTTACCTGACATACAATTATTTTTTTATTAGATACTAAAATATGTCAATTCTTGAAAACCAACCTGGAGTCATCATAAGGATAACTCGCAACAACAGCGCCTCCATGCAGGTTCCCTGACAGCACAAACTGCTTGCTGGTCACCCATCGCATAAGCGCCACGGTCTCAGGCTGCCGTCCACCATACAAGTACTCGTCATCATTCGACTTGTTCTTGTCGAACTGGTCAGGGAAATCCCTATTCAAGTCCACGCCTTTAGCGTTGTTTCTGCCTAGGTATTCCCTTAGGGACTCGCAGCTACCCTCCTGAAACAGAAAGGTTAGTCTCAGTGACATGTAAGGATTTTCAAGCTTGCATAATAAATAGGTTATGGGGGAAGCCCCAGGGTAGCCTGCGAAATTCAAATTTTCTTACGTTTTTTGCAATTTACAAGCCAGTATTAGGATGTATATTGATTAAAGTATGATTCGCGACCGTAACAAATACTATACAAAAAAAAAAACAAACTAGGTACTCAATATAACTCATCTTTACAAATACTATACACATGCATCCTTATTAAAAAAATCATCACCAAATCCATATTAAAATCACTGTACTTAATTGTAATAATTGTAATTTAAATGATTGTAATAATTGTAATTTAAATGATTGTAATAATTGTAATTCAAATTGTCCTTACAAATTGTTATAATTCAAATAGTTCCAATAATTGTAATTTTATTCAAATTGTCAATTAACTATATTTTGCATGCCCGTAATGAGGGTGAAATATGTTCTGTGCTATAATTTAATTTAACATCTTATGTACCCACCATATTTCAGGCAAATAATTGATTTATGATTATTATTATGATTATAAAAACAAAATCCAATTACAACCAGCGCACGCTCGCACTAATTATGGCAAAAGAACGATATTGGTTGAAGGAGCACGGCTGTTCAACAGCCTACCGGAGGATGTAAAAAAATGTGACAGTGTAAAGACATTCAAACGCAGATTAAGGCAATACCTACATCACAACATTTGAAATAACATAAATAATAATTAGAATGTCTCCAGCACCCTAGATGTAACCAATGTTAATAGTAACATTTAGAATCACTTAAGTATCTCATTTTAAGCGAACTGTTATTTTTATAAATAAGTTCTTATGAGAAATAAAGTTCTTTAAACCCAACAAATACTTATAAATTTACATAATTATAATAGTCCTTTCAGCTGTCATTCGTGGATCTTTGACAGTCGTTACGGGTCGTCAGAAGCCCGAAAGTCTGACAACCAGTCTTACCAAGAGGTATCGTATTACCCAGTTACTGGGTTATGGAGGTCAGATAGGCAGTCGCTCCATGTAAAATACTGGTATTCAGCTGCATCCGGTTAGACTGGAAGCCGACCCCAACATAGTTGGGAAAAGGCTAGGCAGATTGATTGATTGATTGAGTCCTTCAGTTAGTATAATCCTCAAATGTCAAGATTTCATGAACTAATCATTAAATAGGATTACCTGGAGTTGTGTTGATGACTTTAATGATTATAATTCTGTAAATAATACTTGTTACGGTCGCGAATTATAATATTTTGATCAACATACAACCTAATACTGACTTGCAAATTGCAAAATACGAACGAAAATTTCAATTTCGCGGGCTATCCTGGTGCTTAGATCAAGGACATATTCATTTCAGCCGAAGGATTTGCACCGGTAGTCATTCGGCGTCGTTGTCGGTACCGAGTAGCACAGGAACGTGCAGCGTAGGAAGGCGCCTAACAACATGGACATATTAATTTACTACTTTTATTTGAATTCAAGATGTGTGTCCCAAATTCAGTTTGGGGTTCCCATTTCTCACTTTCATATTGGTATGTGTAATATCGTAAGATCGTTAATAAGGTGGTCACGAGAAATTGTGTTCACATCATAGAAAGTCTCTAACGTATGTTTATTACTCTCGTTAAACAAAGTTAAAATAGGAAAACTATACAGTTCTAATTTAAACAACAGGCAGCAGTTTTGAAAAGAATTTGTTCGTTCTCCTGTCGTATCGACGAAAATAATAGTAATAATAGCATAGTAGAGCCAACCCAGTACTAGGAACTTAAAGGCTAGTTTATTTGTCCCCTCTTACCTAAAGATTAAATCAAGAAGATGGGCAATCTACACAAATAGCTAAATAAAATTGAAGTGTCTGTTTGTAATGTCATAATAACAGCCTTTTACTAAATGCTTAGGAAAGTATATACGATAGGAATTAATAAAAAAAAAAATTGTATGTCTGTTTGTTCCGACTAATCTCCGAAACGGCTCGACCAGTTTTGACGGAACTTTCACTGGCAGCTATCTGATGTTATAAGGAGTAAATTAGGTTACTTTTATTTTTTTAAAAGAGTTAGCGTTCCGTGCAAAAAATTAAAACCCATGAAACTCAACATCCACGCAGGCGAAGCCGTGGGCAGAAGCTAGTAATAGGATAATAGAAAACTGCGATCACCAATCTGTCTACCAAAGCATAGTTAGGTACTACGAGAACTACGACAATTTTCTCTAGTAACGGTCACTAGCATGCCCATGTAGCAGGTTGATAGCAGCCAGAAGCGCATATGAATACATAATTATTGCAATTATCAATGCATCATGTGATGCGTCCGCCGTGCGTAACCATGTACTGAACTTGATGATTAAGACGATTAATGAAGTCCAGGTCAATTAATGCACACATCATTCAATTGTAGACTTTATTTCCAGTATGTTTAAGGTATGTTTTATATTTTGTAGTGCATTTCAAAAGTAGGTGGAACGTATAAAGCTTCATGTACACGACGCCGGAGCCGCACCGGCGCCGGACCGCATGTTTGTGTATACGAATGAAAACCGCACATGCGCCGCACCGCCACGCCGGAGCCGCGTGTAGGTACACCGCATTTATGCTGAGTTAAATAGTAAAGCAACGATCACAGTTCAGTAAAGCAATGCCAACGAAACTGTAAAGACATCTACTTTTAATTTTAATATTGATAAATTCAATCTGCCTAGCCTTTTCCCAACCATGTTGGGGTCGGCTTCCAGTCTAACCGGATGTAGCTGAATACACACCCCAGCTATCTGACCTCCACAACCCAGTAACTGGGTAATACGATACCCCTTGGTAAGACTGGTTGTCAGACTTTCGGGTTTCTGACGACCCGTAACGACTGTCAAAGATCCACGAATGACAGCCGGGACCAACGGCTTAACGTACTTTCCGAGGCACGGAGGAGTCTCGGTATGTAAAGTACCCATCCACTGAACAACCCCGGCAAGCGTAGCTTCACCTGATGGATCGACCCGTGCGGCTGTTTTTACTTAGCCACAAGCTCCTCCTTACCTTAATATGAATATGATTTTAACTTTAACCAAAACAAAACAAGGTTTTGACGCGGTATGAAATTACTTTTTATACGTTTTTTTTTACAACTTTGACATGCTGTAACTTTGGATTCCTCCTTGGGTGCAGTGGCTGACTCTCACGTGCATGATTAATGAATATTAAAACTACTACAAATGAAATTTATTCGGTACCTACCAATAAAATTGGTCTCAAAAATCGGGCAGTACCTGCCCTACTATTACTGAACTGTCATCGTTGCTTTACTACTTAACTCGGAATCAATGCGGTGTATACGCGGTTCCGGCGCGACTCCGGTGCGGCGGCGGTGAGACGCATATATGCTAACGGACGCAAGCTATACTTTTCCAGTTTACACTGACCGCTCATTGTAAGGAAATCCTATACAATGCGAGATCAGCTTATACTGGAAATGTATAGCTTGATCTGTAGCGGTGCGTACGCAAACATGCGGTCCAGCGCCGGTGCGGCTCCGGCGTCGTGTATATGAAGCCTTAGTGTTTATGTAGTAGCATTCTATTATCTAAAGAGACGTGAATGACCTATTGAAATACATGCAGTTGCAATAATAATTTTCTCGTCCAAGTCAACAAGGTGATATGACATTCCTCATATTATTTCTTAGAAAATGTTTGAAGAGAAATGAACAAAGCTATTCCAGTATTTTATGTTTATTTTACCTATAATAGGCGTCTTATTTGTGTAGAATAAACAATTTTTTTTACTTTTTTCTAGCAGCCAGATAAATTAGAAAAACCGGCCAAGTTCGAGTCGGACTCACGCACGAAGGGTTCTGTACCCATATCTATAATATACAGAGCGTGATTTGACACCTTAATGTCACTGGTGAAAATTACAGATTTTCATGACGACCCTTTTTAGGGTTCCGTAGTCAACAAGGGACCCAGGAAGGAAGTTTCGCTATGTCCGTCTGTCTGTCCGTCCGTCCGCAGCTTAGCTCAGACTCTTAGTACTAAAAAGCTATAATTTGGCATGGATATTTGGCATGGTTGGGGAAAAAGTCTTTTCGCATTTATAGTATGTATGAACTTAAAATAAAATCTCTTTGGCTAAACTATTTGTATCTGGCTGGTTTTGGTATCATTGAAAGTTTAAATTGTAAAGAACATAATTCCAAATTCAAATTTGGAAAATGTGTGATTTTCATTTGTTTTTCGTATTGTCAGGATGAGTGAATCTAATGAAGAAATTCGATACATTTTAAAATTTTACTACAAAAAAGGTAAAAATGCAACGCAAGCCGCGAAAAAAATTTGAGATGTTTATGGACCCAATGCAGTGTCTGTGAGAGTAGCACAAATTTGGTTTAAGCGTTTTCAATCCGGAAATTTTGATGTCAAAGATGCACGTCGCTCTGGTCGCCCTATTACGGACAAAATGGATGCCATTTTTGAAAAAGTGGAGCAAGATCGACATATCAGTAGTTACGACGTAGCTGGATAACTAGGAATTGACCACAAAACAGTTTTGGCGCATTTGAAAAAAACTGTGTACACAAAAAAGCTCGATATTTGGGTACCTCACGAGCTCACTGAAAGAAACCTAATGAATCGTGTACTCATTTGTGATTCTTTATTACGACGTAATGAAACCGAACCATTTTTGAAGAAGCTGATGGTGATGAAAAGTGAATCACGTACGACAAGAACGTGCGTGGTCAAAGGCCGGTCAGGCTTCACAGACTGTGGCGAAACCCGGGTTAACTCGCAATAAGGTGATGCTGTGTGTGTGGTGTGATTGGAAGGGCATTATTCATTATGAGCTGTTACCACCAGGCAGGGCCATCGTTTCTGAACTCTTATGCGAACAACTGATGAGATAAAAGCAAGAAGTTGAGAGAAAGCGGCCGGAATTAATCAACAGAAGGGGTGTGGTTTTTCATCATTATAACGTTAGACCTCACACATCTTTAGCCACTCAGCAAAAATTAAGATACTTTAGCTGGGAGGTGTTAATGCATCCGCCGTATAGTCCTGACCTTGCACCTTCAGATTTCCACCTGTTTCGGTCTCTTCAGAATTCTTTAGGCAGTGTCAGGTTAACATCACGAGAGGACTGCCAAAACCACTTGTCGCGGTATTTTGATCAGAAGTCCCAAAATTTCTATAGCAATGGGATCATGTCCCTACCTACAAGATGGCAAAAAGTTATCGAATAAAATGGTACCTACATACTTTAGATAAATGTAAATAATGAATATTAAAAAATGTTTTGAATTTTCTTAAAAAATGCGAAGAAACTTTTTCCCCAACCTATTATGTATTTTTATTTTACCACTTTGTCGGCGTGATGAATATTCATCACGCCGACAAAGTGGTAAAATAAAAACATGAAAAAAATTTTTTTTAGGGAACCTTGTGTACAGAAGGTACCCTAAAACATTTTACCGTGTACCTTCTGTACACGTAAAGTTGGGATACTTTTCTTTTTTCGTCTACCCCATTGTGTGGTCTTTCAAAAATATTGCGGGTTTGTGAAAACAATTTTTAGATTTAGGGATCCGTTTCTAAAATATAAGCTTTAAAGTGCTAATTTTCGTTAGAGTCAAGTGGGGGACACTTGACTCTAACAAAAATTAGCACTTTAAAGCTTAATATTTGCCAGCTAAACGGTTAGTTTTGAATGGGTGAAAAAATTCACGGTAGTATTACATATAACGAAAATAAAAGGAAAACTATCACGGCTAAGTTTACGAGTAATATTCAACCAACTTGTAAAATGTACTTGGAACAGTAAATACTTTTTCTTTATTTCTAATTAATATAGAAAAGTTTGAGAATTAGGAGAATGCAGGACGCAAGAGCGAGCGTAGCAAGTTCGAAAAATTTAGCACCCCGCCTCGGTAAGCTACTTTGTCGTTGACTTATTTATTAAGCAGAAATGTTTGAGTCAAAAAAAATCAATCTGCCTAGCCTTTTCCCAACTATGTTGGGGTCGGCTTCCAGTCTAACCGGATGCAGCTGAATACCATTATTTTACATGGAGCGACTGCCTATCTGACTCCACAACCCATTAACTGGGTAATACGATACCCCTTGGTAAGACTGATTGTCAGACTTTCGGGTTTCTGACGACCCGTAACGACTGTCAAAGATTCACGAATGACAGCCGGGACCAACGGCTTAACGTGCTTTCCGAGGCAAATGTTTGAGTTTGAGAAGAATATAGGATGCTAGAGCGAGCGAAGCGGGCTCGAAAATTTTAGCATCCAGTCTCAGATAGGTAAAATTTTCTTTTTAACATTTGTACAGAAACGTAATAAAAGAGCTTGAAAACGTAGAAAGCGTACGATGGAAGAGCGAGCGAAGCGAGCCGAAAATTGAAAATTTTAGCGTGCTACGTTTATATTTTGCATACGTAGGGGGGCTACAAACTGCCTATTTGTTATTGAACATATTTTGGCCTGTTTGGGATTTAAAAAAGTAGTTCTCGAGATTTTGGGGCCCCCAGGACCTGGGCCTGGGGGTGAAATAAACACCAATAACTAAACTTTTAATAACTTGTTTTACATTCAAAAATGCCTTTTAAAATATGTCTATTTGAAATAAATTATTTGACTTCATTGATATAAAATCTAAAGATAGGGTGCAAACATATAGAAGCAGCACCCTAATTGCGTAACACATTATAGATCGGAGTTGGTTTCATTTTGAAACAAATTGCTAATCCATTGCTTCATATGTTCGAAAAATTTGTCTGCTCGACAACGTAAATAACGCAATGAATGTTGTTGAACTGTCAAAATGAAAACAACTCCGATTGATAATGTGTTACGCAATTAGGGTGCAGGTTTCCGGTACAGACAAGCAACAAGTTGAGCAGCAAGTTGTGCGACAAGTTTAAACCTGTTTCCTTATACAGAAACAGGTTAAAACGATAAGTTTAAATCTGCTAAGTCAGCTGTGAAAGGATTTTAGGAAACACCCTGAGTTTCCTAAAATCCTGTCTTAGCTGACTTCTCCTACTCTCGTACCTCTGTGCCAAATTTCATCTTCATAGGTCCAGTAGTTTTTGAGATATCGTGTATAATCAGTGAATGAATGAATGAGTGACCTTTTGCTTTTATATACAGAACAGAACAGACAGAACTTACAGAAGGGATAATGGTTGGTGGGTGTTCAAATGTGCTTTAAACCACATCAACCACATGGTAAGAATGTTCTCATTTTCTCCATCAATAGATTATCCGATGCTTATCAGTTAAATCAGTACCGTGCTTGTTCAATACGGCAGTTACTGCTAACACGTCACGGTAATTTAGAAACTGAAAGTAAACCGAGCCTCGTTGATAATAAGTGCCGCATAGAAAATGATTTCAAATTGGTTATGGTTAAATAAAAGGCATTTTTCTTTAAATCAAAGTTCAACTGCAATTTTTATCCATTTCCAAATTATTTATGCTGGACCATTACTACTGCTTATGCTGTGCATGTTCCACATTAAATGTTTCTTTCTAATCTTACAGCCAGGACATGATGTGGTTGGGGTGAAAGCCTTAGACCCTAGATGCAGTTAGCCTAATTTATAATAATAATATTTTTTTTTTTGTGGTTTAATAGAAAATGTAGTGACAAAAGTTTAAAAGAGTATGCTTAGATGCTTTGGTCATGTTGAGAGGATGAATGAAAGGCGACAAACAAAAGGTATTTACAAAGCAGATTTGAATGGAAAAGCCGCGCGCCGGTAGGGGACGCCCTACGAAGGCAGATAGACTCAACTCGAAACTATTTATTTCAATTAAACCAATTACAGGCACTTTTGTATTGTCAGAGTCGGTCAGTTAGTCAGAAAGTTGAAGCTAGATCCTACCTGACCCAGACCCTGACCTTATGGACCTTATTGGTTATGTTCTTCAGAAAGGTCAGGTGCGTAGTACTCTGCGCCGGCGTGTGTGTATGACCAGATGTATGAACGTAAACGAGGCAAATGTAGTATGTAAGGACCGTAGCAGGTGGCGTTCTGTAGTTTCTGCCTACCCCCATGGGAAGAAGGCGTGAGTTTATGTATGAGTAATAATTGATTTATTTCACTTCAAGACACAAACAACTGTTTAGCCCTGACTCTTGTACTACGAGTGCCTGTATCACAATGATGGTATTTTTTTTTAAACATTATTGTTACTCCACACGGTTACCCCTGAGGGTCCCCCACTCGCTCCCCATCTCCCAAATATTTAGCCTTCTAAACCTGGCTGTCCTGCCAGACTATAAAATGGTTTTTGACAAAGGCTTGCAAGTCTTACAGCCCATAGTGGCCCTGAACGTGACTTACAAATGTCTAATTACCTGTCATTAATGACCACACATGCTCAGCCATTGATGCGACTAGATCATAAGATAAACAATAAAAATCTATTTTAAACAAAAGGCCACAGTATTAACAATGCACAGATGAAAAGCATGTTTCCCGTGCTTGTTTCATTTGTTATGTTTGTCATGCTAATTTTCCCTATTTGCTTATCTGATTTTTAACTTGTACGCATTCCACCTGTCACAATCATTATTGTGTTTTCTGTATAGAATTCATATTTTCATTAGGGAATTTATTTAAGTTAGAGTTTGTTTATAACATACTAACTAATTTCCGAAATTAGAGTGGGACGAATTTGGACTAAATATATATGTAAGGAGACTGCACCCTTTCCGATTTGCAGACGACATTGTCTTTTTTGAAGAAAACCCTCACAGGCTGGAAGAAATGATACAAGAATTAAATAAAGAAAGTGAGAAGGTCGGGCTGACAATAAATACAAGCAATACAAAGCTATTATCAAATTCAGTTCCACACGAGATAAGAATCAACAACAAAACTCTAGAATATGTGTCAGAGTACATACAACGTGTCGTTTTGGATCCTCGTCAAAGTATGGACCATCAAACCGAACAACTTTTTCCGGTTAGTTCCCGTTGTCCCCGTCCTGCGGGGACAGCGGTACTTCAATTAAATATATAAAAATACTTCCCGTTGTCCCCGTACACTGTCCCCGTTAATATAGTTGAATAAAATAAGTAAAAATTATTGCCCACAGTCCCCGTTTTTTTCTTTTTTGTGTAGTATTATGTGTGATCTTTTACCCATGGTGGCATCTTTTACCCATCAAACCAAGTTTTTTATTTGGTATTTAATCAAATGATTTATTACAGCAAACAATCTTTAGACAATAAACATTTGGTCTTTTTGGTCAAATGATTTGTTATGACAAAAAATATTAGGTCTTTACCTATGAAATTGCCGTTCTGCAGTACTGGCCATTTCAAATCAAAATAATTTTTGTTTGGCTAAGAATTCTAATTTCAAATTAATTTTATTTTAAAAACATGGATTTTTTTTCCAAAAGCCGTCATTTAACGTAACAATGTAGCACCTAGATTGTACAATAAACTTAATATAGCTCATAAAACCAAACAATTATCTAACTATCAGTTTAAAAATAAAATAAAATTATGGCTGAAACCATTAAATTACGACGAAATAGAAAATCTATTCCTAATTTTAAAATAAAAATAAAGCAGTAAAACACAAAACCCACTCTCAAATTGCCACATACACACACGCACTCCCACAACCACAAACATGCACATGCACACACACACTCACCCACACACACACACAAACACACACACACTATTTTTAGTTCGCAGATTGTAAACTTTTGGTTATAAACTTAATTAGTAGATAAATTATTATAAGTTATGATTGTAACACTAGATCGACATATTTATCTGGAAGGAACTGATTCCCAACATACAGCTCACGCTAGTTTGGGAAACAGGGCTTGCACATGAAATGTAAATACTTGTTGTTGCAATAAAGATTTTGTATTTGTATTGTATTTGTATTTGTTTATTGATTACTGTTACATTTTCATCGCATTTCAATCTTTTTCGTCATCATGGATACGTTAAAAATTCGAGTAATTATGGAATATGAGTACCGTCGTGGCAGCAACGCGGCACAAGCGGCACGCAACATCAACGACGTTTACGGAGCTAACAGTACAAACCAAAGCACCACTTGTTATTGGTTTGCTCGCTTCCGTTCTGGAAATTTCGACCTGAAAAATGAACCTCGCGGTCGTCCGAAGACTTTGGTCGACAATGACGAATTAAAGGCGATTGTGGAAGCTGATGATACACAATCTACGGCTGAATTAGCAGCAGCTTTCGACGTTAGCGTCAAAACAATATTGGTCCATTTGCGTCAAATTGGCAAGGTAAAAAAGCTTGACAAATGGGTGCCCCACGAACTCAATGATCGCCAGCGCGAAGTACGCATCGAGACGTGCCTTGCACTGCTCAACAGACACACAAATGAAGGAATTTTGAACCGCATTGTTACCTGCGATGAAAAATGGATTCTGTTTGATAACCGCAAGCGCTCAGCAAGTTGGTTGGATCCTGGTTCAGCACCTAAACAATGCCCTAAACGAAAACTTACCCCTAGAAAAGTGATGGCCACTGTTTGGTGGTCTAGCGCCGGTGTGATTCATCACAGCTTCTTACCAAACGGGGTGAGCATTACTTCAGATGTGTACTGTGAAGAACTGAACACAATGATGGAGAAGCTGGCACATCTCCAACCAGCATTGGTCAATCGCTCGTCTCCGCTGCTCCTACACGACAACGCGCGACCTCATACTGCACAGCAGACGGTCTCCAAGTTGCAAGAACTGGGGTTGGAAGCTCTCCGTCATCCGCCCTACTCACCAGACCTTGCGCCTACAGACTACTACTTTTTCCAGAATTTGGATAACTTCTTGGCGGGAAAAAAATTCAATACCCGAGAGGCAGTACAAAATGCCTTTGAAGAATTTGTTGCCTCCCGTCCAGCTGATTTTTTTAAGAAGGGCATCAATAAACTGCCACTGCGTTGGCAAAGATGCATTGATTGCATGGGTGATTACTTCGATTAATACAAATAAAAAATGCATGAAAAAAATTCGTTTAAATTTTTTCATACAAAACGGCAATTTCATAGGTAAAGACCTATTATATAGGTTAGGTTAGGTTAAAACTGTGACCTTCTACGCACGAGCCGAGCGAGCGAAGCGAGCGGTGCCGCAGCAGCGGCCGGCGAGTGCCAGAAACGACTAGATTTTACAGAAAAAAAAAATGTGGAAAAAAAGAGATTATTTTTAACAGGCTATCAAGAACCGAACTAGTTAGTTAGAGGACAACGACTCGTGAAAAGTTTGCTTCCCGTTGTTCCCGTTAGCCGAATGTACGTTATGGGGACAGCGGGAAATACATTTAATCACGTCCCGCTGTCCCCGTGAAGGGGATATGGCATACGGGGACAACGGGAATAAACCGGGACAGTTGAAAATTTTTTCGCGATTACGATGTTGGTCCCATGGAGAAAGTTGTTCGGTTTGATGTTCTGTATCACACCCTGAAATTTGACGAGGATGCAAAACGACACGTTGTATATCTGGGACAAATAGATGGAAAAGACATTGGTCACTGAAAGAGATTATGAAAGCAACAGATCTCAGTAATAAAATTAAGCACAAAGTCTTCAACACCTAGGTATATTCTCCCTTGCCTTACCTATGGAAGAGAAACCTGGGCACTCTCCAAACACCACAGGAATGTTAGAACATTGTCAGAGAGCTATGGAGAGGACCATGCTGGGAATCAAGAAAGGAACACAACCACTAAGACTAAGATTAGCCAAATGAAATGGAGATGGGCGGGCTATGAGCCATTAGGATAAATGGAGTAAAATTCTGACAGAATGGGTACCCTAGAAACGGTAAACAAAATAGAGGTCGACAACACAAAAGATGGGAGGAAGAACTCAATCTCACAGCAGGTCCAAACTGGAGAAGAGTTGCAAAGGATAGAAAGCAATGGAAATCGTTAGAGGAGGCCTATGCCAAGAGGCATACTGAACTCCGAGGTATATGTATAATACCTAACTCAGGAAAGAAAAATAACAAAACCAAAATAGCACAAGATAGGAGTTTCAGGATAAAAAGGGCTATTGTATGTTAATAACAAGTTCTTAACAACGGGCATAGGAATGTAAATAACACAATTAATTTACTACACTTTCTTTAGAAAATAACTGATGTTTACGTTCTTCTTATTCATGTTTTCATTAGATTCAAATTAGTTTTTTTTTTTTTTTTTCACATAAATGTACCCTATGATACGTCAGGAACTAGGTGCACACTCAAACTAAATAAAAAATTAAGATTCAAGACATAGCGCTGTCAACAGTGACGTGAGGCCTCACGTTTCGGGTTTCGTAAACATGTGTGCACGTAATGAGGTGTAGTTTAATTGTAGTTTGGTGTAAATGTGTGCGAGTGAGCGTGTACGCAGAGAGCGAGGTGTAGTTTTGAGCTTGCTTCACTGTATTGTTTGCAGCTATGTCTGGGTTTTTTATTTAGTCTGAGGATGCATGGTTCCAAATGGTTATTTCCTATGGAGCAGAGCCGGCAAGAAACTCCATCGTTACTCTTTTTGTAAATAATTGGCTTTTACAATGTTTTCATATGTCTTCATAAAACTTCATCCACCATCCTACTCTGGGCCCGTATGGTGGATTACGGCCCACCCCACTCCCTTTCACAGAGAGGATACCTGTATCCAGCAGCAGCAGTGGGAACATTATACACTCCTTATGCATTTTGCAAAGCTTCATTACTAGAAAACATATGGGATTTTATCTTAAAAAACCGGCCAAGTGCACACGAAGGGTTCCTATCACCATATATTATTTAACACTACATAGGTACTTATTTAAAAAAAAAACACTTCAGTTTAAAAAAAACACGTTTCTTTTAAGGACCCCCTTCAATGGTTAACTTTATTTTATTTCTTGTTGCATGAACAAATTAACCACTTAGTTCATGACTTGTTGTTATAACGGCAATAGAAATACACAATCTGTGAAAATTTCAACTGTCTATCTATTATGGTTCATGAGATACAGCCCTCTGACAGATTGACGGATGGACAGACAGCGGAGGCTTATTATAGGGTTCAGTTTGACACCCTTCGGGTACAGAACTGTAATAAAAATTATCTGTATACCCACCTAATTCAAATTATAAACTAACAGACTAATCTCATGAGTTAAAAGTAAATAATGTAGGTACATAATAACAAAACAACTTGAACTCAATTACAAAATAAAGATAAACTCGTCCAAGGGTAAACTGAATTATGGAAATAATTGATTTTGTTATTACTTACAAGCTATATTCACACTTTAATACAAACAATACTGAAGGATTTGTAGGTGTTTATATTATAGTTTTCTTTTCTTAGTTTTCTTGAAGAAGCAAAAGGAATATGTAGGGATCATAGCAGGTGGCATTCTGTAGTTTATGCCTATAGGCCACAGGAAGAAGGCATGAGTTTGTGTATTTTCTTTACTTTTGTTAGTGCAAAAACTTACAGAAAAACTGTCTTATAGTGATTGTAGGAAATGCTTTAAATGTTGCATAACCTTGAGTAGGTCACTTTTTTATTTGTTGCTAATATACTTTGAATTTTATTATTTTTGTGTTCTTTTTTTATGTCAACCTATTACACAGTACTCATAATACAAAACACAAAACAAAAGGCACAAACGACTTAGGATACAAGAGCGAGCAAAGTGAGCTCAAGACTTGGGGCACCCCGACTCGGACAGGTAAGTTCGAAGGGTTCCCATTTGTGGTTATTTTTTTTAAACCACCCAGAAATAGGAGACCCGCAAAGGGGGCTCTGTCGACCACGCCTTACTACGAAAATTTTATATTATTATATAACATTTTATCATTATTTTATATTATTATTATTCACCTTGACCTTCGAGACGTTTGACATTGACTTTGAAAATGTCCTTGATCTGAGATCTAAAAAGGTCAATTTAAAAAAAAAATGGATGGAGTACTCTAAAAAAGTTTTTTTTTTCTCTGCCCCTATGATTTTGTGCACTTTTGGGTTTTGAAAAATACACTAAAAAGGGTCTATTCTACCAAAAAAAAAATGCGACTATATAAAAGCGACGGGTGTTAAAGTACAGTCGGTCCCATTACACCTGTATTCCCTGAAGCCCTTAATTCATCATAATTATTAAAGTTCTAATTAATAATGCAAAGATTTAAAATGACATTTAAATCTGCCAGTATGTCATAGTTCTAGTTTTAAATGACTAAAGTGATTCACAAAGTTTCCTTTAAACTTGTATGATTCATTATTATTACAGCAATGAATTAGTATTGATTTTATACTGGTACACAATATAATAAAAGCCACAGAAGTTTATACAAAATTATAAGGATGTTAGGATAAATTAATATTTTAGGGGTCCAGAGACAAGGTGTGTGGTTATTCCAGCTGCAATTTTAGTAAATAATAAATAATATGTCATTAACAGTCAATTACCCTGAGAGTCGAGAGAATTTGAGTTGAAGTTGAGTAAATATTTAACATATTATAAAATAAAAATTGATAATGGCATTGGCATAATTATATTCAATATTTAATGTTAATTAACACAGTGACACTTACAAGTTATGTAAGCATTCACCAGCTACACTCAAACCTGTTGTAATGACACAAGCTCTATGACAGACCAGTTTCTTCTAGGAATGTTAATTATACATGCAAAATTAAAAATGTTCCTTACCTCACTGCTTTCATATCCATCAGGATTCAATGACGGCATCAAGTGTATATCAGTTGTATTCACCAGCTTCGTGACTCTGTCGTCTTTGCCATAGTTGGCCAACAAATATTGGGCCAAGTATATCATCAACTGGCGGCCAATAGACTCATCACCATGCATGTTGGCCACATACTTGAACGACGGCCGCTCATAATGGGGCGACTTTACATCCTCGCTTATTTGCAGCACCAACAGTTGCCGTCCTTGCACGGACTTCCCAATAGAATACGATTTGATCAGATCCGGGTACGTCGACTCCAATTCACTAGTTAACTTCACCAAATCATCGTATTTCGGATATTTAGGGGCCACAAGGAAATGTTCGTCATTCTCCTCGATAGATCGGGACACGCAGCTATCAATAAATAGCGCAAATAACACAAATAAACACGTGTGAACAAGCAACATGTTTGCTCCTCTATAACGAGCTAGTCATGTGCACGAGGGTATTTACCATTTACAGACGATGTAGGAACGTAAACACTACTTTATCGCCGTAAACATGTTAAGCGGCACAACGTTCAATGTAAATTAATTACAAAAAATGATAACAAGGGCAATAATAGGTACCTATCTATACGCTTTGACAGCTGACGCATTTCATTGCTCTGATGACGGCTAGACGGAGACAGACTGGGTTACCAGACCCATTGGCAATTTTACCATCATTTGTACCTTTTCATAAGGCATAACTGCTGTTGAGCCATTTACCTTATCGACCACTCATAAGGTTTAGAACCCATCAGATATTTGGATACTTTCCTTGGGTTCCAAAGTCATCATGATTTTTAAAATACGGTACTTAATTGAATTTCAAACGGATAGTAATTATGTATGTTTAAAATTGAGCCGTAATTGAAATGAAACATACTCAATGCAAAATTTTTTGTTGAAACGAAACCTATTACAATAATTGCAATTTCCAAAATTCAAACTAAATCTAAGGAGGTAGTCTTTCCCCCTTACTGAGGTAATTTATTTTATGTTGGTATTGTTGTCGCAATGTGTTGTTTGACGTGTCATATTATGCTGCGTTTCGTTGTAGGTAATAAACACGTTTTCACAGTAAAATTCGATTTATAAATGGGTTTCGTGCCAACGCTGCCGCTGCTGCTTGTCTATTTTATTTTTATAATGACATAACCGTAAGGCTGCTGAAGTAATTCAGCAGCTTTAATTAAGCAGAAACTTTATTATATTTTCATTCTCTGTAAACTTTTTCACGAACAACAAAAGCTCCGCGCAGGTCAGAAACAACACATAGCTGAAAATTATATATTGGTGATTCATCTATGTCATTCAAATGTTATCACATATGTGATGACACTGATGAATGACCGAGCGAGCGAAGCGTCTGCTTCAAGTCTGGCAAAAGCTTTCGTCTGTCAGTTTGTTGGTTCTCTTATAAGATAGCCAATAGCCCTGCTGTCACAGATTTAGTCAGGTCTTAGTTTAGAAGATCTAATGAGTTCAATTTTTAAGTATAGTCCAAGAGCTAGATCGAAGAGTTTACGATAAAATCTTTGACCTAGCTCTTGACTATACTTAAAAATTGAACTCATTATATCTTCTAAACTAAGACCCAACTTGGCGAAAAGTTGCGACTAAATTTGGAAGAAAACAGATCTTCGCAATTCTGATATTTGGCGGCAAATTCCGACAATTTTTTTTTGTTATCAAAATTGAAATCCCTGTGGTGGCCATACCAGTGTCAGTTACACATTTCGTTGTAAAATGGGAACATTATTGAATGTCATAAGTCTTTTGCTACTGTGAATGGGAGTGCATGCGCGCGCAAGTCTTGCAGCAATAGGATTTTTAATTACCACATTTTGTTTATCTTAAACTTGGCTAGGTTTGAGATGTAGTGAAATGGCGATATATTAAAATAATAAAACAGAAATAAAAATAATGCAGTTTATTATCCCTTTCCTTTCTACCATTAATAATCTAAAATCATACAACAAGTATTGTGCAAATAAAACGGTAGGTACAAGGTTACACAGTAACTTATCCTAACAAATTCACTTAGAAATAAACTTTAGGTACTTAATGAAACTATAATATTGCTATGTATAATCTCAAGGTACTTTCTGCGTATTTTTGGAATATTATTGTATTTCTCGATCGCTTCTTCAGAAGATTATTTGGTTTAAAGCCCAAAAAATCTTGTTAAAGCTATTTAATATAGTGGGGCTATGTGCTTTCAGCGGAAAATATAGTTTGGCTTCAGAATAATTATGTCGAATTTTAAAATATATTTATAGAAATTGAAATGAGACTTAGTTACTATCAAATTCTATAGATATTGGGCAAAAAACCATTGATGTAGGATAAAATAGAACTTGTTTAAATAAATACAACAAAGACTAACATGAACACAATTAAACTCTTGGCTTGTAAACCTATTTGCTGTCACTTTTTTTTAAATATTAAAGAGCTATTCATCAAAACTGCAAATGTTGGAAGATAAAGACGGATTACTGATTATCAGGAGGTACTCTCTTATCAATGCATTTCCATTTGATAAGATTGTAAAATCCAACATATTTGAGAAAATGACATCATGTTCATAGCAACAACTAGAATATTTATCAGAAGTGAATGATATTTATACAAAAAAATTTATTTTTTTTACCTTGGATGATTATAAATAAAAATAAAATTCTGATGTTGTTGGTAAGCGCCTCACTTGAGAACGGCTGGACCGATTTGGCTATTTTTGTTCGTAGTAGTCCGAATCAGGGTTTTATGCAAAGAAAATTTGGAAAGTTTCCAAGTTCGGAAACACGGAATGACCTTTTTTCTATGGGATTTTTGTATGAATTATTGTTTGGAAAGGACGTCTGTCGGATCAGCTATAGTTTGACCGATACCGCTGTACCGCGCCTTAGGAACGTGCGCGGCGAGACGGGGGCAGTGCAGACCGCTCATTCATCAACGCTCACGGCGCGGCGCCTCCTGCGGTACAGCGCTATCGATCAAACTATAGTAAGTTGTAGAAAACACATACTTTGCTTGGTACTACGGCGTTATATTCAGTTCAGCAATAAACAGGTGAACATCAAAGTGTAGCCAGCATGGGCCATTGTGTAAAATGCCTATAGAAGTTACAAAACAAGAGTTGATACACCACACTACTATTACAGATACATCTCTATACATAACAAACATAAATAAAACAAGATAATGGCAATTACAAGACTTCTAGCAGCTAACAAATACGCTCAAATTCATGTATTTACTCTAAAACAATAACAACACCCAACACATAGGAAATATACAAAAAATATTATATCTGTATACAAAAAATATTATTTAAATGTAGAAAAGTCGACAGTAAATGCATAGAAACTAGTAAGTATGTACATTTTGTTTGTAAAATAAGGCACGTGATGTGTTTCGTTTCACGTCCATACCTTAAACGACTATTAGGATTTAACATATTACATACGTAGAATAGTATTTTTTTAAATTAACGTGTATTTGTGCAGAAATTGTGCTTCAATAACGAAGTTTTCAGAAATATAATTCAAAGTTAATTTTAATAACAAATCGGAGGAAAAATTGTTCGTCTGACTGTATGGAAGTCATAACACTGTGCGTTCTAAAGTTTTTTTGTTTATTAATATAATCACATCGATTCAGCAACATTAGATCTGCAGCAAGACATACATTTTCTAAGCAGCTCTTAACTCTTATAGTAGAGAAACTTAAACAAAGCTAGCAAATAATGTCTTTAAATGTAATTCGTAGGATAATACTTTTTCAGGCACCCTTTTAAACTCATATACACATTCTTAACTCCTCAAACTAAGGCTGGGTTCACACGGTAATACACTGCACTTTTTTTAAAATATGTGATATAAACCCTATTAACACCTCTGTCCACACGATACATTTTCCCCGTGTAAAAACGAATAGCCACATTTTCCATAATAGCGATCACATTGCATTGTATTAAATACGAATACGATAAAAGTTCATTCGGTTTGCTTGACAAGTCCGGTGGGGGTGGGTATTCGATAAACGTATTTAGCTATGTACGTTTTTTTTCAGTACAAACGACGTGTGAACGGATCTATTTACTCAATGTATGCGCCACTTCGATAAAATTTATCCCACAAAAAAATGTGCAGTACAATCCCTCAGGGTGCGTAATTGCGTATGCATCGGATAATACATTATAAACGCATACTTTTTTTTGACCGCAATCTTTGTGTTATTGGTCAATTTTTAAGCACCCTTATATTGAAACCACACCACAAATCTTGCCCCTAACTATTTGGCGAAGTAGTTGGCGCCAATATGACATTTGATCCAATATATGGAAGTATACGATTTTCTTTTTTTACATCACCGAGGCCAGCATAATCAAAATAGCTTAAGTAATAAAGTTTTTTATAAACAAGCATTCACATTCTTTAAACTATTTATATACAAGAAAAACTAAGCTACTAGTATCGTTTCTATGGCAACGCTACAGGACGGCACAGAACAATACTGCAGTTACACAATACTGTACAATGACATCACAGTACATAATAAATATTAGTTACATTGCACAAACGCGAATCATCGCAATTTATACCTTGTTACAATGACATAAAAGTCACGTGAGGCGAGCTCGTAAATTGCACGGATTATAATATTATGTATGATGATATCACATCACATTCCACAAATTCATAACATATCAACTTATTTTTAGTGTACTATACTCGTAGAAAGCCGGGAGAGAGAAAAATTACGTACAAAAATAGAATACTTTTGAAAACAAAATTCGATAGACCTTCTCAGTTGTAATTGTTTTGTTCGATAATTGAAAATAATTGATACTTACGTGTCAAGTTCTACTTAAAAGCTTTAATCAACACTATCTTATTGTTAAATATATTAATTGAATCATCGTTTAGGTCGGAAAATAGACAAATTCCACAACAACAGGAATGGCCTGGAATTTTACGTAGTCTATAAAGTTCATTATATTATGCTAAATACGGTCAGGGAATTAACTGTTTATCAAATTTAAATCACAACTGTCATTATTTGACAGTCGTAAAAAATGGCCATGTCACCGTAAGATTATGAGAACCGTTAGTTTATAACTTATCGGTATTATTTTCGTTAGATCATAAACTGTCGAAAAATTGTGAACTGGGATAAGTTAGGTTAGAACTGTGACAAACCGCGCGCGAGCCGAGCGAGCGAAGCGAAACGTGCCGCGGTAGCGGCCGGCAGGCGCTACTTCCAAGTTGCTCACAGCTGGACAGGCTATTTAGTTTTAGCACAAGGTGCGTTACGTCGCAAGCAAGTTTGATACCAGTTCACAATTTGTCGGTTCGGGTTCGGATAATTATAAACTATCGAAAAATAATGCATTAAAATGTAAATGGTCACAATTTTTCGACAGTTTATAATTTAGCGGAAATAATACCGATAGATTATAAACTAACGAGGTTCATAATTATATGGTGACAGCCGTAACACGGGAAATTGACAAAGTATGCCAATTTGATAATCAATTAATTTCCCTGACTACATGGGGCGTATAAATTACAATACCTATTTAATAATTTAATAATAGAAAGCTCCAAAAATAGCAATATTAGGTACTTACTACTGAAATAGGCCACAAGTGTTCAGTTCAGAAAATACTAAGTTACTTTTGCAAAATCTGCCCGATTGTAAAAACAATTTCATAGAACGGTACCTAGCTTCGTTTTCTTTACTATTTCATACGTTAAGCAGGCCGTAGATATTTTAATAAATAGTTTATAAATATCGCCAAGAGAGCAGTAAAGTTTTAATTGTTTTACGTTTCAAATCACAAACAGCTCTGAAGACTGTTTCCAAAAACCTTAACAACTCCTATAGTATACATAAATCTAATGAGCCTGTATTAAAAAGCCAGGCAAATGACATTCGATGGGTCATACAAAAAAGCTTGACATGCAAGTTCAGGCCCATTTGAAACTGGAATATTAATCGTTCAACAGTAAGCCGACGTTCGCACGGACTTAAAAATATCGCGGCGGGATTAAATCGTGCACTGGATTTTCAACTCTCGGTGTTGAGCCGAGCTTCGAGAATCCAACCTAACAACAACAGAGTGCATCCCAGTCCCAGCGCGTCGAAAAAACACACTGTTGGATTATAAACTCCCGGCGCTAAGCAGAGCGTTGAAAATCGCCGCGACATATTTACGTCCGTGCGAACGTCGGTTAACAGTTGCGAAAACGGTACCATTCTTCTTAGGACGATATACTTTTAATAACCATAGTATAGCTCCTTCAAAACCTTGACTTACAATAAAAGCCACTTCACATACACACAAGAAGCCTGTGATCCACATCAGGTATCTAACAGTAGGTTCAGACTTAGAACGGTGACGTCACTAAAGCTAGTTGCTAGGCTGGAACCTCGCTTTCCAGAAGATGTTGGCGAGAATGCCCGCGAGCATCAGGGAACAGTACAGTAGGACTGCCGCCCACCAGAGTCGCTTCTCCCACTTCCTCTTTTCTAGGTTACGGAGTACTCCGATGCCTACTAGAAGACCTGGAAACATAAAAGTCAAAGTCAAATCATTAATTTCAAATAAGCCATTAAAACACTTTTCAACGTCAACATTTACACGAAAATAGAATTGATTTTAGTTGTCCCTTCCAAAAGGTAGTTTCGTATGAAGAAGAATTGGCAATAAATTCCATAGTACTCTTTTAAAATCATCATCTGCCTAGATTTTTCCCAACTGTGTTGGGGTCAGCTTCCAGTCTAACCGGATGCAGTTGAATACTAGTATTTTACATGGAGCGACTACCTATCTGATCTCCACAACCCAGTTACTGGGTAATACGATACCCCTTGGTAAGACTGGCTGTCAGACTTTCGGGCTTCTAACGACTGTCAAAGATCCACGAATGACAGCCGGGACCAACGGCTTAATGTGATTTCGGAGGCACGGAGGAGTGGAAGATGGTCACCCATCCACAAACCGACCCCGGCAAGCGTAGCTTAACCTGATTAACAAACCTGGATCGACCCGTGCAGCTATTATTACTTAGCCACGAGCTCCTCGGGAATCGGGAATTAAGCATCGGTCACAAATATATGACGAGTGTAAAGTAAACACATGAGTGCTTTTAATCGCCTAAGAGTTTCGAATCGATATTCAGTCGAGAAACTCCACATGTAAACGAAGCTTTAGTAAGGAATACATACCGGCAATAGCGCCTGCCAAATGCGCGACGTATCCGATGTTCTGGTCTAAATGGCGCCAGTAGCGGTCGTACACGGCCGTGCCGATGTCCACCGAAGCCAGTAACACGAATACTAACAGCTGGATAATCGCGAACTCCATCTCTGACCAGTTCTGAAATGTCAGGAAAGAAATTAGAGCTTTTCCTTAGTGCAAGACTCAAACTCTTAATCTCAAAATCATCAGAGGATGATGATGACTGTTAGACAAAGGCCTTACTCCATTATTTTTAGTTCTTATGGCTGTTTGGGTCACGTTGAAAAACTTCACATGGTAGACTCTGAGTCAATGAGTCAAATTATTTTTACATACGTACTACATACATAAATTCCATAATTCTTCCCATGGAGCTAGGCAGAAACTACAGATCGCCACCTGCTACAAAATATTTTTACCCAACTACGGCGAAGCAAAAAGGAGGTTTATGTATGTATGTTCATCTGTCCCCTCATAACATCTAAACTACTTGTCATAATTTGACAAATGAGGTATCGTTGGAAGCATAGATATATGAACAGATTTCTATGGTTGGAAGCGTCTTGATCATCCGCTGGTTACAAGTTATGTGACGTCACATTAAATTGAAAATGGCGCCCTCTAGTATCGTTAGTTATCAAATAACAGGGCAAAATTAGCACATTTCAAATATACAGGGTGTTTGGTGCATCGTTTGCCAAATTGAATTGGCCGAAAGAAGAGGTCATTTGCTATCGCTTCAGGCTCAAGTACTCATTTTTGGCCACACCGGTTTTTTTATTACAACTTTCTAATTTTTATTTTGAAAAAATCCAAAACTCAGCATTAAAGCTTAAATTAAAAAAAAGTTTTAAGTGTAGTCGTCAAATTTCATTTTTATTTACATATGTACTGTTGTATGGCTCTATCAAATTTAAAATTACTTGCCAGTTACATCTAGTTTTTTTTTAATAAATCACAAAGTTTTTGGAAAAATAAAAAATGAACTTAAAACTCAACTTTAAATAGCTATAAAAAAAAAAACTAAAAGCGATCGGGATCTTCGAATTATTTTAAAAAGTTCTCTAGTCTATCCCCTTTCCAACGGTATGTAATGTGTTAAAAAACTCTTTTAATATCTTTAATAATTAGCTAAATGTGTAGTCGAGACACATCAGGCTGATATTGGATATTACGTTTAAAACACTAGTTTTCGCATAAATTACATGCTATTAGTAGATAGATACTGTTATCTCACGTCTTACGTAGTCTCTTATCTCGTTCTTACATAGGGAACTTTCCTCGAAATTGAAAAAAAAATACATTATTACAAAAATAATCATTTATTAATAAGTAATTTAATTACATACTAATCTTACAAGAATTAGAATTTCTGCAAACAGAGTTGCCCTTATTATTAGCTGATTTGCCAATTTTCAGTGAAGACAGGTCTTTTGTTTTCCAACATGACGGTTGTCCCGCTCATTGGAGAATAACCGTCAGGGAGTACTTGAATGATGCATTCCCGGACTCATGGATTGGGAGGGATGGCCCTATTCCTTGGCCTCCACGTTCTCCAGACTTAACTCCGTTGGATTTTTACGTCTGGGGACGGGCCAAAGAACTCGTCTACGCCACGGAAGTTGAGACAAGAGATGATTTAGTCCAACGCATTGAGGCGGCTTTCATGACGATCAAAGCAGAAATGCGTTTACGCACCACTACAGTTGAGATAAGACGAAGATGTCGCGCGTGCATACGCAATAGTGGTAGACAGTTTGAACAAGACTTGTAAGATTAGTATGTAATTAAATTACTTATTAATAAATGATTATTTTTGTAATAATGTATTTTTTTTTCAATTTCGAGGAAAGTTCCCTATGTAAGAACGAGATAAGAGACTACGTAAGACGTGAGATAACAGTATCTATCTACTAATAGCATGTAATTTATGCGAAAACTAGTGTTTTAAACGTAATATCCAATATCAGCCTGATGTGTCTCGACTACACATTTAGCTAATTATTAAAGATATTAAAAGAGTTTTTTAACACATTGCATACCGTTGGAAAGGGGATAGACTAGAGAACTTTTTAAAATAATTCGAAGATCCCGATCGCTTTTAGTTTTTTTTTTATAGCTATTTAAAGTTGAGTTTTAAGTTCATTTTTTATTTTTCCAAAAACTTTGTGATTTATTAAAAAAAAACTAGATGTAACTGGCAAGTAATTTTAAATTTGATAGAGCCATACAACAGTACATAATGTAAATAAAAATGAAATTTGACGACTACACTTAAAACTTTTTTTTAATTTAAGCTTTAATGCTGAGTTTTGGATTTTTTCAAAATAAAAATTAGAAAGTTGTAATAAAAAAACCGGTGTGGCCAAAAATGAGTACTTGAGCCTGAAGCGATAGCAAATGACCTCTTCTTTCGGCCAATTCAATTTGGCAAACGATGCACCAAACACCCTGTATATACCTATTGTTAACTACAAATATTAAAATAAAAAAAAACAAAAAAAATTAAGCGGCTCTACAAATACTTTGTCTTGTGACAAAGCCGCTTAAATTTTTATTATTATAACCCCAAAAAAATTTAAATAAAAAGTAAGCTCAAAAACTAATACCCGAATATTGGAAAATCACGCTCTAAAAAGTATGAAACAAGAAAATATTCTTATCTGAAATTTGAAAAAGACAAATTATAAATCACACGTCATGTTATGGTATAAATCGAACATATTCTTTACTTGTACTTGCGACTCCGGATTTTTTTAATTTGTCTGTCTTTTCAAATTTCAGATGGGAATATTTTCTTGTCTCATTCTTTTTAGAGCGTGATTTTCCAGTAGTCGGGTTTTAGTTTTGAACTTACTTTTTACTACGTATAAGTAATAAAATGTTGACAAATTAATTTGCTTTCATGGTCATTATCATCGTGGATGTTTGCATACAAATACTTATCCTGAATAACATGTTAATACGCTCATATATATAAACACCTAAGGCAGTTAAAGTTCAAGGTAGGTACTGCAAAGCAGAAGCCTTACCTATGTTTTTTTTTTTGTTTTTACTATATTGGACAGAGTACACAATCCTAATCGTGACTTAAGATATTTTTATAAATACATAATGAAATGATCTCGCATATAATCTCGATGCAAACTCACTTAAAATTTTTGAGAATGCCAGCAAAACCAAAACAACATCTGCATCAAAAATTATAATGATAATAGTAGCGACATCAGCAGTGATCAACGCATACACGCCTCGCGAAGTCCCGAAGCACTTGCTAGATACACCTTAGGGTTTGTCAGGCTGGTTGCTAAGGACCCTGCGGCTACCCCAGCTAAGTAGACCGGGGTGACTCATTGCCAATACAAGTAAAACAAACAAAACAACATCTAGAGGCAACTTACCATGATAATAGTAGCGACATGAGCAGCGATCAACGCATACACGCCTCCCGAAGCACCTGCTAGATACACCTTAGGGTCTGTCAGACTTGTTGCTAAGGACCCTGCCGCCACCCCGGCTAGATAGACCAGGGTGACTCGCCACCATCGATGCACCATCTCTAAGGGTACTCCGAGGAAGAGTTGCACGAGGAGATTCACCAGTAGGTGGACCACACTGGAATAGAAATGGGTAGTTTTGAGATATCTTTGATAAATTGATAGGTACAGTATTAAACTCCGTTGTAAATAAAAGGTCAAAATAAATTAGCTAACGAAACTCCGCAGTCGTGATTATTATCGAGTTAATTAAATATTACCATAACAATACATAACCATAAATAACGCAGTTCCCTTTTACCAGAATTGTAATCAAATAAATAAACCCTGACGTTTATTCACAATGCAGTTTGCATCTATCTACACACAATGCCAAGGTTTGTGCAAATATTATTATGTAGAGACTTGCAAAACTGTAACAGTGGATACACAAAGCTTGCAATGAAGCATTTCCGAGTCTGGGAATTTGATTAATTTACTCTCCACATTCAAGTCTGTTCCTACAGTCCGGCCGTCGAGAGAATGCGTTCCTGACACCTGTCAGTTGGACAATTTCTAGTTGTAATAAGGATCAAAATCGCAAAACACATCTTCATTAGAAACTGACAGCTGTCAAAAACGCATTCTCTCCACGGCCGGACAAGTAGAATAAGCATTCTTTTCTTTTCTCGTGGTTTTGTGACTTGTGATATTCATCATCTGCTTAGTCCTTCCCAACTATGTTGGGGTCGTCTTCCAGTCTTATCAGATGCAGCTGCAGCCCTGTATTTTACATGGATCCTATCTGACCTTTACTACCCAGTTAAGTACTGGGTAAACACGATTGTACCCCTTGGTATGTCTGGTTGTCAGACTTACAGGCTTCTGATTACCCGTAATGACAGTAACGTATTACCCAGTTATTGGGTTGTGGAGGTCAGATGTCTGGGTGGTGGAGTCGCTCCATGTACAATACTGGTATTCAGCTGCATCCGGTTAGACTGGAAGTCGACCCCAACATAGTTGGGAAAAGGCTAGGCAGATTGATTGATAATATTAAAAAAAAAACCGGTCAAGAGCGAGTCGGACTCGCGCACCGAGGGTTTCGTTCCGATTTCTGGAAGGTGTGCTATTTAGAGGTCGTTTTATTTTTTCTGTAATCTTTACATAAACTTCTATCACATAGAATTATTTCAGATTTTTCTCTATGCAAACTTCGGAGATAAGGGAGGGGAATGGTATTTTTTTTTCCATTTTACATCAAAAGTCGAAAACTATGCGGCCTAAAAAAAGAAAAAAATGTTTGAGAATGTGCAAGCAGCGCACTTTTATATGATAGCCCACATGCCCTAGTAGCCCCATTTCGATTTTTTAAGACCCCCTTTCAGTCCGTTGCAAAAAAAAAAATTCTTGCTTTGCAAAATAGTTGGGCAAACGTCATCGAAAACTGTTCCAAATTTCAAGTTATTATAGCATTAGTATTTCTTGAGATATCCAGCTGTGACAGAAGAGGGACAGACAGACTGAGTCGCACCATAAGAGTTCCTATTTACTATTTTGGTACGGAACCCTAATAAACATTTTATCTGGCATACATACATCATCATTAAGACCAACTCCTGTTCCTAATTCATGGCGGATATCTTAGATCCGGTTGCACATAATTGACAGGAAGATGCTGCGATAAACAGTGCCAATTATCTTAACATTATACCCTAGTTACATAGTCTAGAAGGTGCATCTATACGGCTACCTACATGTAGTTCCTCATCATTCATTTTCATCGAAGGAACTCGCACCTAGTTTCTCCACAAATGATCATCATCTCCTTGCCCTTAGCCTAATCAGCGTCTAATGTTCCCACTGCTGAGACACAGGTCTCCTCTCTGTGAGAGGGAGTGGGCCGTAATCCATGCGTGCCCAGTGTGCCTTGGTGGATACTACTGGATACCACATGTCTTTGACAACTGTTCAAAGTTCTATGATTTCTAAGGAGACCAAGGGGAGACTGATCAAGATAGCATTGAATAGCATTTCATTATCTTTTCAAATCTTCCACCACGCGGGCCCAGCGCGGGTTGGTGGACGACACATGTCTTCGAATTTTTGGTTCTAGGACATGCCGGTTTCCTCACGATGTTTTCCTTCACCGTTTTGAGAGCAATGGTGAATGGTAATGAAATTAAATACACAAAGTAAAGTGCCTGCCTGGATTCGAACTCACGCTCTCTGCTAGCCCTTTTCCCAACTTTTTTGGGGTCCGTGCAGTATTTTTTTTTCTTTTCATACATCTTTTTTTTTTCGTCATTTCAGAATTAATTTCCTTTTTAGCCATTATCATCTTTCCACAATCCATCAATCCCCTCTCACCCCCCTCATCTCCCTCGCGCTAACACTGGCTGCAGCTATACCTACATGACAAACTGCCCTGTATGGCCTAACACTGTCTCCTAAGATACAGGACTACCTAGTTTATTTAGGAGATAGGGTTACATGATCTGTATAGATTTAAGTAGATATCCGTGTTTTGTTGTTTTGTACATCTGCTCTTGTGTACAGCTATCATGATTCGAATCTTGTGTGTGTAATAAATATTATTCTTATTCTTATCAATCTTTTCTTTGAGGTCTTTATTAGTTAGTGTGCATCGTAGATGGATTTTAACGTTGTAACCCTCGTTACTCCCCGAATGTTCCAACGATTATACCACGAAGTCTGTGTTTCTACTTATGCAGGGATGGACGATCATCAAAACTAATATTAATTGGTTCATAGATACATTTTCCAACTCACCCAACATGCACCAGCATATAAGTAATAAACCTCCACGCCTCCTGCCTCTTGTGTGGGTTGTAGATGAACAGCTTGGCGATAGTTCCATTGGCCTGGGTGTGGCCTTCAGCGGCATCGTAGCAGAACAGTACGATCTCCACCAAAGAGATGAGGATCATGCAGACGGCGGGTGGCCAGCAGCTGTACTCTTCTTCGTACGTCCCGTCTATCGAGCACCGGAAGTATGATTTGCTATGGGCGGCTGGATAACGCAACAAACATGGGGCGGGGCAGGGGATATGGTACAGTAGGAAAGGTAAATAATTTATTATTTTGGTTTTTTTTGTGCAATATTTGCATTGACATGAATCCAGAAAGAAATTGCGATGATATCATTATAATGATGGAAAAAAATGTGTCGTTTAAAAATTAATCATTATTATTCCCGATATTGAACAGTGATTCATTCAGTTAAATAACATGATTGAATGAACGAATGCACAAAACCAATTTATTTTCAAGTTATAAATAATTTTCAACAATGATATGGCAACAATAGACCAGAAATAGAGCATGCAACGGCCGAGTGACAGCCATTACATATTGCGACGGCAACGGGATGTATTAACCAATTAAGCCAACGTGTTACGTTAAAGGGCAAATTGTTTTTAATTAATCGGTCAAGAGTTTTGGCATTTTTTGTTTGTTTTCGCAAAAGAAAGACCGTTGTATCAATTTTTTTATCAAGTGTTTGGAATATCGATTAGGTTTGATTTTATTTTATTGACAGTTTGATAGTTTTTGGGACAGGAAAGACAAACAATAACATAAAAGGAAAGGAAAAACATAGAAAAAATATTGTGTTAGTAAATTTCATTCAAACTTATTGCTAAAGTTATTTACTGAGCATAAAAGCAGGAACGAGAAAGCTATGATACAGATTTTAAAACAATAAAAATTGAACCAATTGCGTATACTTATACCGGATGACTTTTTTTACCGTCTCGAAAAAAATAAGGTATATTCGGTGAACGGAGTAGAAGCCTATGGCATATCTAGCTTTTTTTTAATTTATAAAAATCAAAATTCAAATCATAATGCAGGTTGCATATGATTTGAATTTCGATATTTTTGAAGGATTTATTTTTTTTTTTCAAAATGTATGTTTTTGTTGTTCTAAAATTAAAAGTTACATCGAATTTGTAGTATTATTGATACTTAGATATTTTTTCTGACTAAGCTATTAAAAAAAAAAAAAAACTAGTTATGCCATACGCTGCTACTCCGTTCACCTAATACACCCTATTGTTTTCGAGACGGTAAAAAAAGTCACCGGATATGTATAAAAAAAAAAAAAAAAATGGTAAAATCTCTTTTGGCATCTTATTGTAAACAAACAACAATAATTCACATTATATGACGCAAACATTTTCTTCTCTGTATCATAGCAATCATAGTAATCATAGTATCATTTCCAGTAAAAAGCAATTAAACGATGACAATTAATTGAGAACATTCGCGCAATAAGCAAATAAACATAATCCCATAACCTTGGTAGACACAATCATGCAATGGTGATGGTGATAGTGCAGTCTATAGAACATAGACTACATGATCCGAGCGCCGATTAAGACCAAGGGCGCCAGAATGAATAGAATCCTTGTGTATATGGGCGCTAATGCGAAAAATATACAAGCCACTGAACTGATTATGAAGGCGATAATTTATAGATTATACAGAAATACAGATTTAAAACATGTATTTATGTTTCTGTACGTTAGTAACAAGAAGGAAATCAACGGTGTTCAATGAGGAAATTACTTAAGAAAATGCGTTTTTTAAACTAAGCAGGTTTTTTCTAAATTGTAATAAAAAAGATAAATGTGCAGCTTAAGGTATACGGGTTTAAAAAATATTACTTTTGTATTAGTTGGTAACATACCAAAGTACTCGACAATCTGTTTTATGTACTTCAACGTCCTATCCCACGAATATTTACACACACTGATCTTATAATTCTTCTGTTCACTCAAAACTTTATAACTAGACCTATTCGTCTTTTTACACATTCTTTGCCACATTATCGAGTACCCCACTTACACCGAAGCTTGCTTCGACTGATGTTCAAACGTCTACATAATTAAAACTGCATTTAAAAAATAATTAAACAACTATTTTTTTGTTTACTTCTAACAAGGTCTTAATACACGGAAACACATTGTACACTTCACCTTGGTATCCCCGGCTTCCCCTTCATTTTGTTTACTTATTTTTGGTTTGTCTGAAAGTGTTTTCTCAGTTGACCTCTCGTCAAATTTTAAAAAGAGAACTCGTGAGATCGCACTTCACAGTACAAGCGTGCACCTGAATGCGACGTGTATGACATACTATGGAAAAACCTTCGGAGTGCGGTCCACGCTGTACACGGGTGAACTGTGACGTAACATTCGAATGGACCACTAACTTTGGCACTAACAAATGGACACTGGCTGAAATTGTATGATTTGAGACATTTCCATAATGACAGACTACTCTGAATAGGTCCAATTTAGATTCACAAATTGAGCTGCATTCGTTTGAATGTTGACGAAGATTTCTGACTGAAAAGGTTTTTTTTTCTTCTTGAGAACGCAACGAATAAACAATACGATTAATTAAAATAACTGCGTAATTAAAAATTAAAATAAATGTTAATATAATTACCTACCATGAGAAGCCAAAAACAATTAAGTACTTACCTAACTATAGGTATACATAAGCAAGTACAAAAATGATGCTTGATTATTTTTTTTAACTGTGATCTTTGACCGTCAGGAAAATAACATAAAACTCTTTAGGACTTGAATACCCTTCAGCCTAACAAGCTAAGTGGATATTTTTATATCCCATGAGATATGATAATCTCTTCAATCGTGTGTGTCATGCAATTTTCCTGTTAACAATGAAATGAATGGTCCTGTGTGTGACATTGTCATCTTTATAGTAGAAGTACTTCAGTTTAGTGACCCGATTTGAGTGACTATTTAATGGTTGCGGTTTTCTATTAGTTTTTTTTATTATGTTAAGAGTAATTAAACGTTGAATAGCAATTGGTTCTTATTCTTTTTTTTAAACCAGGCAGTCATAACTTCTTATCATTGAGGAAAATTATTTTAATTCTCAATTACATATTTCAATGTATAAGATTTTTCTTCTACAACATCGTCGTTTCAAATAAATAAAGCAGTAAATCTAAATAAGTGGATAGTAGTATGTACAATAATTATTATGTTTTGTCTCAACTTTGTGGTTTGCGATTTTGCAGAAAAGCTGGAAATAGAAATACAATTAATTCTAAGTATTGTTACTCTTTAGAAAAAGTTCGTGTTTTGCGCATTGTTACATGAATTAAGATGTCGGTGTTACCGGTTTTGATTCATAATGTTTGCTTGGAATTTGGATCACACAGTGAAACCTGTAAAACTATCGACCAACAGTTTATGAATTAAGGCCCTATGATCGAGTTCGAGCCGCGTACTGAACTGAAGCAGGCTCGCGAGTGATTGCCTCGCGCATTTGGTAGGTATTTAAACATAGTAATAAAAGTATTTTAATCATTTTATCACGACAAACTCGGAAAATTGTGCTAAACAATCTTACTATATTTTCATTTATTTAAAAAATAAGAAAAAAAAATCGTTTAAGAGATTGATTAAACATTACGAAAAGGGGTAACTTAGGGGTTTTTTCTATCCAGCAATGTAAATATAATTGTGTTATTAAAAGCGATTGGCTATCCGCCAGATCCTTAAATAAGATATATCTTTTTTTCAGAATTTTATAACACTGTTTTTTATGTTTCACATGGATTCAAGAAACTAGTAAGCGCGGTCTCTGTCGGGTTATAGTGCCTTAATTACATTTATACATTGTAGTGACAAGTGCAGCATATACACTTAGTTTTTAGGTTATCTATTAACTATCTTATAGCTAAGAACCTGGCTATAATACAAAAGACATTAAATTAATTGATAACAATGATAAGCTAAAGTCCTAAAAGTGTACTTAGGTAGGTACTTGACATGATATTTAAACTGATAGTAAAAATATTATAGTTATGTTGTCTATAATTACCGATTCTACTCTAGGTAAAAGACAAAAGTAAATCAATCTGCCTAGCCTTTTCCCAACTATGTTGGGGTCGGCTTCCAGTCTAACCGAATGCAGCTGAATACCAGTATTTTATATGGAGCGACTGCCTATCTGACCTCCACAACCCAATTACTGGGTAATACGATACCCCTTGGTAAGACTGGTTGTCAGACTTTCGGGCTTCTGACGACCCGTAACGACTGTCAAAGATCCACGAATGACAGCCGGGACCAACGGCTTAACGTGCTTTCCGAGGCACGGTGGAGTCCCGGTATGTAAAGATGGTCAACCATCCACGGACCAACCCCGGCAAGCGTAGCTTAACCTGATGGATCGACTCGTGCGGCTGTTATTACTTAGCCGTTTATTAATTTATTAATTTTGACGTTGTCCTGTCAAAATTACAATTTTTTTTTCTTAATTTTCTTTTTTTTTTGATCCACCCCGTAAAGAGGAGAACAGAACAAACAAAATATATTCAAATGGGTTAAGTCAAGCCGTTTTTTATTTGAGCGGGACTAACGGACAGCAATTGATTTTTATTTATGTAAGTATAAGAAGACGAATATAAATAAACAAAATAATGTAGTCAATAAACCTAACTGTTCAATTGATAACATAATTATTAAAAAAAAGAAATACATATACATTAGTAATGCAGTTTGACAACACATTGCTAGACGAATTTGGCAGGCGATTCCTACGTAGTCCATATCAATTGACTTATTATTAGGAATTTAAATTAAATGACTACAAGTCACACTTGATTTTTATCTTTCTTCGTCATAGGTGAGTAAGTTAAGCAGGTAATAAGAGAAACCTTTACTTGCCAATAGAAGGCAGGGTTAGTCATAAAAATATCATAATAAATAATTAAAAATACCCTGTGGTATACTTTTAAAATAAATTAAAATACAAATGTCTTGGGAAATCCCCAAGCAAATAATACTTTTGGTTCATCTTTTATTACTCATTAGTTACAAATGTTGTTTGTTAATGACAAACCCTATCCATCGTTTACCACC
Organism: Cosmia pyralina; assembly: GCA_946251885.1. Taxonomy (NCBI): domain Eukaryota; kingdom Metazoa; phylum Arthropoda; class Insecta; order Lepidoptera; family Noctuidae; genus Cosmia; species Cosmia pyralina. The sequence continues at coordinate 11,713,905 of OX276361.1, forward strand.
AGGCGAGATTGAGGTCAAGAGTAATTAAAGTCCACTTATTAACATAACATCTACTATATAAATAAAAAGAGAAGTCCTGGCTGACTCATCAACGCCCAACCCAAACCCTTGGACCTAGAAAGCTGATATTTTGCACAAAGGTTCCCTTTATAATTTAGACTAGGAATAAATAAGGAAGTAATTCCAGGTAGTACGTTCCCGTGGGATATTTTCCGACATAAACAAGGGAGAAGCAGCTGGCAAAGGCTAGTACATAATATAACATCACCTATTCCACAAAGGATTAGGCAGAGGTGTAGTTATGTTTTAGTCCCATGTAAATAGGGGGCGAGCTTATTGCCATCAACCGGGCACAAATCCAGCCTCCGGGTGCTCCGGGCTGCTACAGATGGAAAACCCAATAACACTTTGAAATGTCGAAAGAAACGATTTGAGTATGGATGGACATAGATGGCTATAAGAGTAGGGGATGACTAAAAGAATTAAGAAGCGATGGATGGACTTCACTGTGTGAAAGATGATATGGCTAGAAAGGGGGTGACTTACCAAGATAACGACTAAAGAGAAGTATAATAGACTCCAAGTAAATTGGAATAGGGAGCAGGAGAATGATGACTTTGCCTCACCCTGGAATCGAACCCAGGACCTCATGCTCAGCAGTAGCGCTTGCGACCACTAGATCAACGAGGCAGTCAAAACACTTATTACCTAATTTAATACTTCATCATCTGCATAGCCATTTCCTAACTATGTTGGGGTCGGCTTCCAGTCAAAATGGATGCAGCTGAATACCGGTATCTAACATGGAGCGACTGCCTACCTGACCTCCACAACCCAGTTACTGAGTACGATACCCCTGACTGGTTGTCAGACTTTCGGGATTCTGACGACCCGTAACGACTGTCAAAGATCCACGAATGACAGCCGGGACCAACGGCTTAACGTGCTTTCCGAGGCACGGAGCGGTCTTGATATGTAAAGATGGTCACCCATCCACGGACCAACCGTGGCAAGCGTAGCTTAACCTCAACGATCGATCCGTGCGGCTGTTAATTACTTAGCCACAAGCCTCTCCTAATACTTAATTTAAAAAAATGCGCTTAGTTGTTGCTGCCAAATTACTATTTGAAATTACAGTTGATAAGCTGCAAAAAGTGTACAGACAACAGCACATTAGATTATACAAATCTGTCAAATTTCTATAAATGATTTTAAACTTTAAAATATTGATGGTTAAGTTCAAAATCGAATGAGAAAATTTGACAGTTTGTGGTAACGACCTACTGCTATGTGTACTTCTGCGTGCAAAAATTACATTGTTCTTATATATTTTGTTTTATAATCGTCAGCTGCTATGAATCTGATTTGGAAACTGGAATTACGTAGATTGATATCCTGCCGTGGAATTCAGTTCACAGTAATAGACTAAACAATGTAATGTCTTACTTCACTTCCCTTTCCTGTATTTATTTGAGAGCCAGAACTTGCCAATTTTTTTTAAGTGAAAACTTTTTGACGTGCCTTGAGGGATTTTTGTTAGGGACAAATCTTAATGATTTTCCATCACCGACATGCTAATGTTAACAGTATCTGTTGCTATGAGTATGACATGTAGCGCATTTCATAGTTTTAAGTTTTTTTTTTCTCACAAAAACTCGGATAATTATTAAATAGCTTTCAGAATTTATTTATTTATATTATTTTTGGTTTATCGTAAAGTAAATTCAAACGATGTATATTTTTGCATAAAATTGATGACCTATCTTCTGATTGGGAGAAGGAAGACACTGGCTCCTGTAACACGGGTGTTGTTACCTAGTACAGGAGTCAGGGCTTCACTTTGCTTGTATACATTTTTTATGCCAATGAAGAATTTTATTATTTATTATTTAGAATACTGTAACGGTGAGTAGTTACGTACGGTAAATGTAGCTATCACTGATTCATTTCAAAGCAATCATCTTAAATTCTGCAATGAAGTGCGAAATATTATGATTGATTGTCTTGATTGATAAAACAATAAATACCTAATAAATTATGTAAGTGTTTCTGTTAAATAATTGTCAGGAAAGTTACGTAAGTATGTGATTGTGTGCGGTGCAATACACTGGATTTCTAAACTAACTACAACAATAAAAATACCCAAGATACTTGGTCCGTGACTGCAGGCGAATACAAATACAGTAACTACCCGTCATCATTAATATCACACATTGACCTTTAGGCCTGCATTCCTCCTCCACTGATGTCGGTCGCGTATCGACGCACGACGTCGCGTCGGTCGCGTACCGACGCGCGACGTCGCGTCGGTCGCGCGTCCGAATATACATTGTGTTCTATGTAGCACGACACTGCGACGTTGACGTCAGCGGCGCGTACGTTGTTAGGTACGCGCTGCGTATCGCGCGCGTCTCACTCGTCAGCGCCGCGTACGTCGGTCGACTGGCGAGCATGGAATTGTCAATTGTGCGAGCACCCTCAGTCTGTTACTGGGAATCAGCTGAATGCCACGCGTGCGTGACAGTCGCTATGAATATCGTACAACAGAGCGCTCGGTATCGCAGTACGGTATTTTATTATATATTTATCGCCGACGTACGCGACCGACATCAGTGTAGGAGGAATTCAGGCCTTAGGAAGAGATTGGTGACCATAGCATAGAGAATGGACGGAGCGTTACCCTCACAAAAAGTTACGACTCTCTAGAAAGAGACGAAAGCGAATATGAGGCCAATATAATTCGCGTAATGAAAGTTTGCCGCTCTGAAACCAGGCTTTCATTGCGCAAGGAATGGCGCACTACTGTTTTAGTATACAACGTGCCGCTGCAATGATGACATTAATTTGACACGCGTAGGTATACGGTTCCGCATTTTCGTTTTATAAAGATATTTTAATGTTACACGTTATTATTTATTCATTTATTTACAATTTTCTAAAATAGCATGTTGGAGCAACCTGTTGCGCAGAGATGAAATTAAGACGAACGAGGGAAAAAAAGGTCACACCACTCGAGATAAATTCGTTCATGAAGCTACTTACAGCTGGGTCAGAACAATAGACAAACTATGAACAAAAAAAAAAAGTGTCTGTCATTGACCTTTTATCAACCGGCATAGAACAATAGCTTCATGAACGACTCCTTTGCAGATCCCTCCTCCTGCTGATCCCTGCTCCTTTGAGTGATCCTGATTTTGGTTATTCTTTTATTATTTACTTTGTTTGATTTTTTTTTTTCAATTTTCGAATTGTTTTCTCTTATATAGTGTTTATGATTATTGGCCACTAGCTCTACTCGTATCTTTAATTAATGTTGGCATTCATTGCGGCAAACTTACATGACGCGAACTATGCCTGTCTTTTTTCTACAAGCCTGTAATAACAAAGGCGTAGAGTTCCAATTTTGATTAATAGAAAAAACATTGAAAATTACAGCTACTAATAATAGAAAAGTATTTAACTATTTCTATATGTTACTAATTATTATTTCTAGACTACTGGCTTAGGTTCGACACTGAAAGACTTCTTTTTAACCAACGAAAAAAAAGGAGGAGGTTCTCAATTCGACACGTACCTATTTTTTTTATCAATATTTTTTACTTCGCAAGAGAAATTGAGACAATTAAAGTTAAGAATAATGAAAACTATTTTTTTACTATTTTAAAACAAATCGATTAATTTCAAAGACTATACTAATATTTTACAAGCATGAAAGTGTACATTAAAGTCAAAACGTCATTGCCACCAATCAGAATTCTAGAAAGAGACAACTACTGGCCGCACCTTCGCTTTGTCTCTCTCGTTCTTTTCGGTCATTATTCAGTCCATTCTCTAGTCTATGAGAGCGACAAAGACAGCGATCTACAAAGCCGAACTTTTTCAGAAACTAGATGGGCCATGAAGACCGGTACTTTTGTTATTTTACAACGAATACACATTTACCTACGCCTTCGTGGTTCGGTTTCGGTTTGCACAGCTCTTGCTTTGAGTCGGAGATCCGTATGAGTTGCTATGTTACGGCTACGAACAGGTGATTGATATCTTGGGTCACCGGTTACGTGGAATATTTGATCACGTATTGAGAGCCGCCGATGTGTCTCCTTCCCTATGAGATATAGGTACATATCATAACAGTGCCTGGTAGACCGAGCTCTGCTCGGGTGAAAATAGAGAAAACGAATTTTCCCAGAATGAGACATAGATAGATCTATTTTGTATATGGTACCTATTTTTTCCGCCTGGACGCGTGAGTGGTATACTTACACAATTTTGGAGCTTTTTAGACCAATGAAAATTAAAAGTTATAAAAAAGTATTGACTACTTACTTAGGTTTTATTTTATTATATAAAATATTACTTATTTAATAGTAGGTATATGATAATCAGCCTATTTTGTTCCTACTTCATGGACCCAGGTCTCATCTCTGTGAGAAGCGGGCCGTGATCCACCACGGGGCCCAGTGTGGGTAGGTGGATTATGTCTTCGAATTATTGGTTGAAGGACATGCTGGCTTCCATACGATGTTTCCCTTCGAGCAGAGATAACATACGTACGGAAACACGCATAGAATAGAAATACTTCTTTCATAGATCTACGGGTAGATACACGCCAAACGGGAGATACAATCGATTTTATTTTCGGCGCCTGCCCTATCAGTCTGATTCAATTGGCGTCTGTAAGTAGGTACTCGCAAGTCATATTAATTGACACTATACTAGTGTCAATTAATTAGTAAGTCATATTTATTGTAACTACTAGCACAGTCCATACATATGTTTTTATACTGTGCTACTACTCGTAGTGTCAATTAACAATTGCTTTGATTTTTCAATCGTCAGATACCTAGTTTATCCGGGGATTATGTTTGACGTTTTCACAACTTTTGTATAGAAAATATGTCAAATCGCCATATTATTCTTATCTGACGTTTGAAAAATCAACCCCTAATGTGATAAACCTGTCACATTAAGGTTTCCAGAACGTGCTGAATTCCTGATTCGTCCTAGGTAGACCTAACAAATATACCTAGTATTTTTCTGTCTCTTCTATTTACACAAAATGCACAATACTATTCAACGGCATTTATTAAATTAATTTAAAAAATAAAAATAACTTTTCATAAAAGATGACATTACAAAGAGTTCGTTGTGTCCTTTTGACCCCAACTCACCCACACAGTAAATCAATGACTGGACAGTGTGGGTCTGATGAGGATTTCGTTTACTGCATATTGGACGGCTACTCGGAGTTGGCTGTTTTGTTGGTGTAGTAATATTATTAATAGAATAGAATAGAAAATGTTTATACTTGTACCATTTTTAACCTCACGCATACCTACACTCGTGACTCATTCACATTCTCACACACTCGCAAGCCCGCATACGGGCTGCGTTTTTAGTTTTAATTCTCTTTTGTTTATATTATTATTTCATTTCTATAAAATCAAAAATAAAACAAGTAAGTATTGATATTGGAAAATACTTGAACTTATTTGCTTTTATGGAGGCTCCAAACACTAAGTAGTTGTTATGGCAATGACTTGTAAAAATAATAAACTATTTTTCATTTTCATTTTTCATTTGCATGCATATAGGTAGGTATACAGGTAAGTTGTTCCAGGGACATTTTACTAATTGGCATTCAAACATTTTGTTCACAGACCGTGTGACAATTTAATTGTGCACAGTTCCTAGTTCCTACGCATCTTTCAAAGACTTCAGTGTTACCTTATACCTAAAACATTTTATTTTCATAAATAAACATATATATTACGTATAGGAATTATTTCTGGGCAGGGTGTGGTGACTAACCAACGAACAAGCTCGAGATAAGATACGGGATGTGGGATAAGATACGGATTGAAGTGCACTTTTATCAAGAGATTAATATCTCGTTCATCAGAATTTTCGATATTTTGACGGATAAAATAATGATTTTGGTACAAAAGTGCAATTTACTATAACATTAATTCTGATGTGAATAACCCAAGGAAATGACGTAAAATCATTTTCTTCAAATAACACGTAGGTATATTTTACAAAAATACTTTTTTGGATAACTGGTACCTGAATAATACCGGCCACCTTTTTAGGGTTCCGTACCCAAACGGCCCAAACGGAGCCATTATTGCTGTCACTCAAGTGTCCGTCTGTTCGTCGTCTGTCACACAGGTTGTACAGCCAAACGGTTGAAGCTACAGTATTCTTCGTCGTTGAAACGTTCCATCGGTGAAACAATGAAAAGTGAATCGTTCTGTCAGCGAACCGTATATCGGAGAACTGATTCAGAATCAAATTTTCACAGTATAAGCATCTTGTTGATCCAAGTACTACACATAAAGGGGGGCGCGAAAAAAATTTTTTAGCCTCTCCATCGAAAGGGATATCGTTGTTTAGAACTTGTTGAGTAGATAAATACTGTATTTTTTGTTCAAAAAAATATTGGAATTCAAAAGATATTGAGAAGCCACCAGTCATCTTTTTTTTTACAAAATTTTGTTCCGAAAAATTTTTTAACTACCCATGGTGATAATGCTTATTATTACGTATATTTTACTAACAACTACTAATATATTAATACATCAGTTTTGGTACGGAACCCTATATGTGCGAAGTGCGACACGCACTTGGCCGGTTTTTTTGTTGATCTGAGACCCGCCATCATCATGGCTTTTACGAACTATCTCAGTCTATTAATTTTTTTGTTGATCTGAGACCCGCCATCATCATGGCTTTTACGAACTATCTCAGTCTTATTAATAACAACCGACTAACTTTAGTCTAACTAAACCCCAGTTTAAGTTATCTAAATATGACTGAATTTGTACTCGGTATTTTTCGGACATCCTGTATAGGATGCTATACGTGTAAGTTGTAGGTATTTTTATTTCCTAGTAGGTACATACAGGGTGTCCAGTAAATAGCACGACATACTGCAGGGGGTGACAGCTTGGGTACCTATCAAAACAACACAATATATGTTCAGCAAAATCTTACGAATTTACAGTTTTACAAAATTTTCCGAAATATTGAAAAATCTCTACCTTGAAACAGATTTTTAAGCATCTCGTAATGAAAAATTCCTTTTCTAGTATTTTTTTTACATCAAATTATTTGTTAATAGTTACTTTACTCATCGATTAGTCTTTTTTCTATCAAAAACAAGAATGTTTTCAAGAAATAGTATTTTTTGTTTAAATTTTCACAGAACAATTTTCTTATCGCTTAACTTTAACCTACAGTGGTGAAAAAAACATGTATGTGGCAGTTTTGTACAACAGACTTAAAAAATAGCTTGTTTAATGGTGATTTTGGAAAGATACAATACTAGTGCATTTTCATTAAAAAAAATGCTATTGTAGTTCATAAGAGCATTTTACTTTAAATGCAAGTAATGTGACTTTGAACTCGAATCGTAGTAAGGTCGTACTACGGTTTGAATTATTTTGATAAGATTTTGCTGAACATTTATATTGTGTTGTTTTGATAGGTATTGACCCAAGCTATCACCCCCTGCAGTATGTCGTGCTATTTACTGGACAACCTGTATGTACCTACTAGGAAATAAAAATACCTACAACTTATTACACGTATAGCATCCTATACAGGATGTCCGAAAAATACCGAGTAAACTCAGCAGCGTTAAAAACGCGTAGCGAAATTGAAATTCTTTACAGTACATAATTAATGACACTGATGTCTTTTTCACAACAGACCCTGAAAAAGCGTAACCGATTGATATTCTACGTCTGTTAAGGTTTTTTGGCAACAGTTTTATTGCCGAAAAATACTTCTTGGAACTGAAAACATCCTGTAGGTATATATTATATTGGGGATATAAAAGCTATCAACGCGATATGTATAGATATGCCGCATGCCGAGTAAATGTCGATATTTATCTACGATACGAGATTCAAACGAGTCAAGGGCAGATACACGAGTAAAAATATTATGGGTTTTCCAACGTGTAACTCAGTTTTTAGAGCTTTCAGAATATCTGAACTCTCATATATAACAATCGCAACTTATACATATAATTATCTGATGACTGATAATTCTATAAGTACCTATAGATTACATTACATGATGTCGAAATAGGCTATATTCTTTTTACTTTTTTTAAAGGTGACAAATTAGAATAGCTTTGAAACGATGGATTGACTGTGTGAAAGATGTTATATGGCTAGAAAGGGGATGACTACCGACCGAGATGACGAATAAACGCACGCACGGTAAAACTCTAATGAGTTTATGTTTGCGCCAACATAAAGATGTATAAGATGTAAGTGTACTACTGAATAAATAAATAAATAAAATAAATAATAAAATAGAGAAAGAAGTATGGAAGAAAAACACATGTTGCGCCGACCTCAAATAAATGGTGATAAGGGCAGGAGAATGATGATGCAATTAGAATAGGTTTGTTTTTGACATGAAACGCATAGGTACCTAAAACACAGGGGTTTCCCTAAGAATAATTATATTGTTTTTTATATGTAGGTACCCAAATTATTTTTAACAATACAGGAAAATTTCAAAATATAAATGTTATTTCATATAATTTAGGTTCATTAATGTCAAGGTTGCTCATAATAATATTTTATATGAGATTGCAGGGTGGTCACGTACCGTAAGATAGCGCCAATAAATAATAATGAGGCATGTAGTATTGTTTTGTTTAAATAACTAGAAACCATTATCCTTGCGCTCGCGTTGGTTGCACAAGACCTCAAAAAAAAGAAATAGATAAACTGCCATTTTTAATTGTATTTTTTAGGTAATTTATAGTATCTCATTGTTGCAAAGTAATCAGTCCAGTCAATGACTATTTATATAGGATTTATTCTTAAATTGTCATTCATTATTTGTTAGGTACCTTTTGAAAAATGTATTTTGCTTTTAACAAATTCATGATAGGACTTTAGCTAATGTTAGTTATGTATAATAAATATATTGTAGAGTTATTTTTAGGGTTCCGTACTTCAGAAGGAAAAAAAGGAATTCTGATAGGATCACTTCGTTGTCCTACCATCTGTCGGTATGTCTGTCTGTCAAGACCCTTTTTCTCAGGAACGCGTGGAAGTATCAAGTTATCAAATACGTAGGTCTGCGGTCCCTTGGAGCTCTAAAAACATCCAACAATAAAAAAAAAATATGCGACACATTTTGATACTCGCAAATAAATCAAAACCTATAAATAAGTAGAATTCCCGTTGAATAATGAAATTTGGCAAGCAGCAAGGTTTCACAACATAAGTAAAGAACAAAGTCCGAAAATCATTAGTTTGTAGTTTTATGACATATTTTTTTTTGCGATTAAATACCTAATTGTCGGGAAACAAACTTACATTTGCAGTTGGAGAATTGAACGTGACGTAGGTATATCGATGTCTGGGAGAACATTTTTTCAACAAGAAAGTTTATTCTTAGGATATATTCATCCCAACTACAGGACCCTTCTCTGTCCTCGTCAACGTCAATAATTGTACCATTGCACAAAAAAAAATTATAGACAAATTATGTCAAATTATAGGCCTATTGCGTTGATACCAGTCTTTTCAAAAATATTTGAGAAACTCATTTATAAATCCTTGTACAACTACCTTGAGAAATCAAACATATTAGTAAATGAACAAAAGGGATTTCGTAAGCAAAAGACAATCAATATGGCTATACATGACCTGCTTTTACCTATTTAAAAGTACCTACTGTATGGCCAAAAAAATATTTAACAAACTACCTGAAAAAATTAAAACGTTAAATCTGGACAATTTTAAAACGGAACTATTAAAAATATTGATAAATAAATGCTATTACTCCCTTCAGGAATATTTGGACGATAATTCTATAATTACTACTTCAGAAAATTATACATTTTGACGACTTAGAATTTTATTTGACATTAGTATTATTATGACATGTAACATACTCGTAATCTATTTGACATTTTTATTGAAATTGATTCTATTTTCAATTTGTACTGATATTGCACGTTTATTCTATTCTATTCTGTGCATGTACCAATAAATATTCATTTTATTACTAATGCGAAGTGTTAAAAGTAAAAATTCGACAATGTTATTTAAATATAATATATTTGTACGCCTCTGGGCAAAACATAGAGGATCTACCTATCTGTAACATCTCGCACACTATTGTAATTTAAACTATGTTTACAAATAAAGCATTCTGATTCTGAATCCTACACGCACTTAGCCGGTTTTTTAAAATTAAAATGGAGTCGGTTTACTTGTTTATTATTATTATTTATAACTTAGTTATTGTATGGCACCAGTATCTACTGGTGCCGATTCTCTTGTCACAAATGCCTCTAAACTAGACCAAAAATCACTAAAATTTAGTTTATTCCTGTCAAGCGACGATTTCCCATTCTGAAATTGACTAAAGTGACACAACTTAACTATATTTTAGTTTGACAGCACTAATATTGTACCGAGTTATTAATTTAGTGAAAATGGCAATTTTGCTATTCTGAATTTCACTGTTTTCACCTAAAATTTTAATTGTGAAACTGAATCAGACTATACCCATACATATATATATATATATATATAAACGGTGTGTCCTATCGCAAAAATAATGAAAATTTGGCCCCCCTTAAAAAACCCTTTTAAACCTCAACATATAGGTACCAAAAAAAAAAAATCCATAAAAAACACGTTGAGCTACCCCCTCCCTGCTCGTTGAACAAAATATGACAAGCCTTGTCACTTTTGATAGTGATTTCGTTAGTTCCAATTAAAGCCACCGGATCATATTATACTACGGGCACTATACCACACGGAGTCACGATTGTCAAACTCGATTATAGTTGTGTCAAAATTGTTTTTTAATTTAGAGCTTTTTTTTTGCAGAATAGCTCTAAGATTCTCATAGCCAAAAGTAAGGAATTTTAGTGATAGTTTAGTTAGTTTAGTTCGGTGTACAAGAGAATCGGCACCATTGTAGACTCAATTATCTTAGTATGGACGGATATTAGATTTACTGAACTATTAGAGCACATAGCCATTATAATAATATCTACGAAGGAGACCAAAAGTAGTCAGATATCTATTTATTACGTATGAAGTTCTATTGTATGAAGGATTCCTCTGTCTATAAAGGTATAATATGATTTGAAACAAATGATCGACAGACAACAATGAATTTGGAATGAATTTAGAAGCCAATTTTGAATTTAAACAGCAGAACCCCCATTGCTGTTTAAAATAAGTTTTAAATATACATACTGTGCATACGCTATTTTTAGTTGAGGTTTTCATTTTTTATTATAATAGTTTAGACTTAGAGGAAAATTATTAGAAAACTGAAACATTTCAATTTCATCAAAATTTTATTTTACTTTTTATTTGAATTAATTTTAGTAGCAGCATGTATATTTAAACTCCAAGCCGAATGATACACAACAGAAACCAATAAAAAAAAAAAAACATTAAAAAAAGTACCGCCGCTATCAGTTGACGAAACAGCCCGGAAACCTGTCCATGGTCCTAGCGAACAAAGTTAGTTGTTATTGTAATTTAATTATAATATAATATAATGATACACTATTGTTAGATTAGTTAGGTACCTAGATTTTTAATATATAACACATTTTACATTGAAAATAAACTTCAATATTTACATAATTATACAAATATCACAGACATTATATCCATGCAGCTTTTATCGTTGCCATTTACAAAATGTAAGCACGGATTCTAATATTTTTATGCCTTATTAAAGTCAAGCCAGCATCCCTTGTTATGGCTTAAGGTGAATGCGCGAAGGTAGCCCGCGAAATTCAAATTTTGTTACGTTTTTTGCAATTTACAGGTCAGTGTAAGGATTTAAGTTGATCAAAATATGCTTCGCGACAATAACAAATATGTATTTACATAATTATAACCATAAGAATCATCAATACATCTCTCTAAGTTAGATTTATTCAAAAATGTCATGGTTTTCGGGTCGCGAATCATATTTTGATCAAGAATTCAAGATACAACCTGACACCGACCTGCAAATTGCAGAAAAACCCAAGAAAATTAGAATTTCGCGGGCTACCTTTGCGCATCCACCTTCAGGCAAATGTGAATGAGGTTGTCATGGAAACATGGAGTCAGTCTTTTCACTGACTCCATGCACCATCCACCATTTTGGTGAATCGAAGCTCCTTCAGTTTTTATAAAAACCGAGCCCAATGCTCAGGTATATCTAGTTGGCTATCGGCAAAGCCAACTAGATCTTGATAGTCCCACACTTCAGTTTTTTATAATATGCACTGAAATTATTATATTTATTTATTGGCTAACAGCTGCCATTTATGAAAAAATAAACAATTACATAATTATTTACAATCCTACATAAATTATTGCCTGCAAGCTTACAAAACCATGTTATATCAACGCAAGCTTGGATGTTCACATTCCGCAATCAAAATCCACTAAATAGGGCTATTAATAACACCTGTTTACACGATAATTAGTGCAAGTGATAAAACAATTGAAGAAGCGCACGTGCCTAGAGTAAGCATCAGGTGCATTCAAATTTCGACATGTAACCAGTGAGAATCCTTCAGTACATCCAGTAAATATTTTAACTGCTTTGATTCAGTGTATTTTTCCATACTTACATATCTAATTTGGTAAACAAAACGTGGTATGAAAATCAGGAGTTTCCGTATCAATCAAAAGCTTTAGTAAGGTAAAAAGTTAGGTATGGACCGGACGTAATAATCTAAACATGTCATTTAAAAACTGCTTCAAACCAATCTTCAAATGAATCAATTATGCACATGCATTTTCTCGAAACCGAAATTTCAGTGCGCCAATTTGTTATCATAATGAGGCAAGGCAAGAAAAACACACTAATTAATGGATGAATGAATGTGAACAATAATATGATGAACAATGTGTATAATGTGAACAATGTGATGAATGAATGTGAACAATAATACTAATTTATCACTTGCACTAAGTGTAAACAGGTCTACGTGATATGTACATGCTGTGCACAACGAAGGTGTAACTTGGAATCAACAGAGCCAATGAAAATAGTGAAAACCTTAAAATACGCCAAAGTACACATCCACTATTCTTGTGAATTTACAAAGCAAACAATTGAAGAGTGATAAAACACGTAGGTACCGTGTTTAGTGTAACTACCATGGAACTGCTAAAACCAAACACGATTGCACTGATTAACACTTCTGACTTTAAAACACTTAGAATTTAGATTTTTCTCGACTGTAAGAATAAGAATTTTAATATCTCACAAACTGTCGTCAATGAGACTTAATTAGCAACTAATAGTCCAGAAAATTATGATGAGCACTCAATTAGCAGCCCTGTCTTTAAAATTATTACTGGACAATTGCTAGGGAAAGGCCACTGACATGGAGAGTGCGATTGTCGCAACCCAGCGCTGGGCACGCCACAATTGCGGCGATAAGTCCCCTCTTTGAGGAGTGGTTGGAGAGGCGCCACGGCGTCCTCACCTTCCGCCTGACGCAGGTCCTCACCGGACACGGTTGTTTCGGGAGGTTCCTGTTTCGGATAAGGCGGGAGGAAACGCCCGGGTGTCACCATTGTGTGGATCGCCCGGAGGACACGGTGGAGGTCTGCCCGGCTTGGGCGGAGCACCGCCGTGTTCTCACGGAGGCGATCGGCGGCGGCGATCTCTCGCGTCCAAACCTGGTCCAGGCCATGGTGCGGAGCGAGAGTGCATGGGAAGCCGTCACCTCCTTCTGCGAAGCAGTAATGCTCGCGAAGGAGGAAGCGGAACGCGTGAGGGAGAGGCAACAGCCGCGCCCTCGCGCCCCTAGCCGCCGTAGGAGACGCCCTGGGCGGCGGGAATCGATTGCCGATTCCCGGCCACCGTAGGCGCGGGCTTGCGGACGACCAGTAATGGGCAGCTCGCCGTCCGGTAAGGACCAGGCCCGGGTCGACGGCGCGTTGTGTTCCACGCGCGCCTCAAAGAGATGTCAGCAGTGACGGGGTCAATTGGGCCGATGCCGCCGGGGTCGCGGGTAGTTCGAAAGAGATACCGTGGCCCTGGCACGGGCAGCTGAAGGAACATGGGTGGGTTTTAGTCAGTAAAAGTCTGACACGCCCTCCCGCTCTGCCCAGAGCGGGAGAAGTCATTTGATGATTTCCCATCCACAAAAAAAAAAAAAAAAAAAAAAAAAAAGGGAAAGGCCACTGTCTGCGGTTGAAGTGTCTAGAGGGTTTTCTGCCAGTAAATTATGATTATTAGCTCGGGCCTTGGAATTTGTTTCGGCAATGGCATTTGACTCGCACCTTCATAAAGCAGCATCATGTCAAACTGTATGACTGTGTACAATGATGCACTTCTGTCTACAATTTGGGGGATTCTATTGTTACACTGTGCATTGAACTATGTGGCATGAATAGCAAACCAGTTACACCCACGTTTGAAAAACAAACCTACTTCTCAAGATTCAATATACTACAAGGTTAGTATATTTTGGCAGTTCATGAATACTTGATAGCAATGCTAACATAAATATAAATTAAGTTTTTGTTACTATCTGCCAAGACATACTAGGCTCAGTATATTTATTTTTACGTATGACAGAATCTGTACAAGTCACCTTAGTAATAGAAAGGACAAAAATGAACGAAGCTTTATCGAGACCAAATCTGATTGTTCCGCACGAAAAAGTGACTATCTACAGATCCTGTTCATCAATTACCTGTAGTGTCCACAGGTCCTCGATGTGGAATGATGGAGTGCACGTATCTGGCCACAAAGTGCCCAAACACTGCCTTCAAGTCGGGGTTCTGCATCATAGCAACGAACTCGTTGAAGTCAAGGTACCCCGAGTTGTCTCGGTCTGCGAGACCCATGATCTTGTCCACCACATTGTCGGGTAGGTCGTGTTCGTACTCTCTCGAATTGATGATCTCTTTGAGTTCCACGTAGGAGATCCGCCCATCTTTGTCTTTGTCGTACTGGAAAGATAGGAGAAAAGTCTTAAGTACAGAACCTTTTTAATATTTTCATGGTCGTGGTCATAGGGAAATCGATATAGCAGTTAAGCTCTATCCCAGGTCAGGTCCTACCATGGTTCGGGCTATCTGTGCCTTTACTGTTCCGGAGAATATTCTTATTTACACGGACACTATGCCAGGAAGGTCCTGAGGCCCTGATCTGGAATGGTATAGGAAAGAGCGGTAGAGTCAGTTTAATATAAGAAACCATGTAATGCGTTTAGAATGTTGGGTGTTTGAAATAATCATCTCTTCATCATCGCTGCCTTTAGAAACTATTTCGACATTATTACTAATTCTTAAAGCGTTTATGATGGAGACGTAGCATTGTTATCAAACTGATGCATGAATGGTGATTCATTCCACAAAACTACCGTTTCGTTCCTAAATAAAGCTCCCTGAAAGCTTGTAAGGTACCGCAGTAACTGTATATTTCTTGTGAGATGAAAACAGACCACACTCCATGAAAACAATGTAGCACAAGTTTAGTATACAAATGTCTAATAACAGAAATTCTAACAAAAGCAAGATTTTGTAAGGAAAACAAACGAGAAGAATGTTAATAACAATGTCAGCTACCAGCCGAGATGTATTCTTTAACAGTGGTTTGTTAAATACGTATCGGTTTTTACTACGAATAGCATTAATTAATTTTAAAAAAAATAGGAATTTCGTGATTACCTAAATATTTCAATTATTGTACCTATCTTCCTTGAAATTAATGAAATAACGACGTGCGCTTCCTCATGTTATCAATACAGTGTAAGGAACAATGTAATAAGTATGTTAGAATTCATATAAAATCCGCTTTTAGTTAAATTACGAACGATAACCAATTTAGGAACTTATTCCTTGATTTTCCCGGAAATTATTTATATGGTGCAGTTTATACTGGAGCTACGCAAACTTGGTAAGTATATTTAACTTCATTAGCTACATATTATTTCATTAGCGGCCCGGATGGAATCTTGAGAATCTGAAGTGCTTTAAATCATATAAAACCCATCCATTAGAATTTTTCATCATCATCGTCATTCTCCTACCCTTACACCAATTTGTTTGGCGTCGGCGCAACATGACTGTTTCTTCCATACCAATGTAGGTAGGAACTAGATGTACCTATTCTTTGTTATCTCAGTAGTCACCTCCTTTCTAGCCCATCACCTTACACACAGTTTATCCATCGTTGTTTTGGTCTTCTCGTAGGCCTATAGCCATCCCCATTCATACACAAAACTTCCCTTACGAAGTCACGATATGTTCTCATATATTCATCACACAAAGTTGATTTTAGATGTGATTATACTCATCAACAAATTGAAGACCTAGATTCCACAGCCTTGTTCTCTCCAAGGTAAATATTACAAGGTAATCAGTAGCATCTAACATTTTTTTTTCAGCACGTTTTCGAGATTCTGTGTCGATTGGTTTGAACCACGACCGCATTTAAGTACAGTGGTAAGCGATGACATTTGCTTTTCGAAAGTTTCGTTCTACAGTACTGTACCGATTTCTGTATGCTCTCGATATGTTGATTTTCAATTGAATGTTATATGTTCTGTTTCATTTCCGGTTAACTTATCAGGCAGAAAATGTCATACAAATTCTGTTTGATATTTTTAGGGTTCACTACTATGTATCAATTAGACTTAACTAATATAGGCTTTCTGATAGAAAACTTTGTAAACAATTACTTGTCTATGGCACAATCGATTACTAAACCTACTCCATCGTCAAGTCCATGTCCGGAGTCCGAACCATCGTTCGATAATACGGAATGTGATTCACAAGTATTTATACTTAAGACCTTGAAAATATTCATAAAAAAAAATCATATCAGTTAACAATCAATGTAAATAGGATCAACGAAGTAACGAACAGTCATAACTATAGGTGATACGAGTAACTTCATTTTGAATGCGTATCGTGTAAATAATAATTCTTGTGGTAATACTTCCATGAATCATTCATTATTGAATCAACCTGAAACGTTTTTACAACTGAATATACGATTACAGTAATTATACCAAAGGTGATGGTACATACTTTGCGTAATAATAAGCTTAAAAACAATGTTTTTTGTGAGGATAGCTAAGCGACAGCAACAACTCAACAGTTAACTGTTCTCTAAATAACAAGGTTGTAGTTCAAACGATACCAGAATACTAGATTATAGGTAATCCACGACCCTCAGTTATTTTTAAATCGAGTCTCTAATTAGACATATTACTAGATACTTCATTGGATGACGCTACCGAAGCCCGAACGCAATCCTCATCTGAGGAAAGAAAGGAAGCAGCACGTTCCTAACAAGGTATTAGTCACAAGTCAGTCATATTTAGGCCAAAATCATGTACATGGCAGACTGAAAAATAACGAGGAATATATGAGTCATTTAAAAGGGGAATGATTCCTAGATATCATGATATGAATTGAAACAATTGGTGACGAACTGAAAACACAAATGGACAATGACTAAGCCGTCTAGACTAATTTTATGAACATTTTATAAAGCATGTTACGGTGACTTTTTGTAAAGAATTGAATCTATCTATTGACGGAGGACTGATGTTTAGTGCTTATAGCAACTCAGATTAAACTTAATTATAAGATACACACGACTACATTATCAAGCTATACACTTTCAGTATAAGCCGACCCGACCTCGTATCACAGTGTGACAGTTCAAAACTGCCTGCAAATGGTTTAATTGAAATAAATCCTTGAGTTGACAGGCTTTCCGTACAATGAGAGGTCAGCTTATACTGAAAAGTTACAGCTTCATAATGTCGTCGTGTATATCTATGCCTACTACGAGTATTATCCAATATTTATCGTAATCTTTCATCTAATCTTCTTGTTTCAGATACGAGTGCACCTGTATTAACATTGTTATATGTAGGTACGAGAAAATTTACTTTCTAGAACATATCGGCGTACTTTATGTACTTACAAAAAATGTGGCGAACTGCAAAGACACGAAACCCAAAGAAACACTGCTAAATTGCATTATTATAATAATAATAATGCATGGGAATAATGAATATAATTATAAAGACAATGTACTAGCTGCACTATTATGTTGCATAATATGAATCATAACTGCACTACTACTTGTTGATAATACGAATGAATGCCTTGCTTCACAATTAAAATGGCTTCTTTAAAAACATTTAATTTGTGACAAAATTGATGAACCTGTTAACCCTAGAGATAAATATTGATTCAGGTTTAATTATTGATAACAGTATAACACTCAGTTATTGTTTCATATATGCGTGTTCTTGCACCAAGATCATTAAAGCAAAAGTTTAATTAAATAGCATAGAATGCTGTCTGAATGTCTCATACATACTCCTCGACTAAAAGTACAGTTAATTTTTTAAATTAAAATATCCTATCAATTACCTAGAAACAGAAATGGCCCCAAATTAGATCCTTGGGGGACCTCATTTAAATTTTTTAGTGAGATATCATGAACTTGTTGCCAATTTTACTAAAAGCATTTTACAAAATCGATAGTTTATCATCAAATCGTGTAGTATTTTGAATTCAGAATAAGTGTACGATGATTAACTGAGTCGAACGTTTTAGTAAAGTCATAATTCAAAATTCCGTTTGAAAAATGTAATGTTTGACATAATAATCTAAAATTACTGTCAAAATATGCAAGTTTTTAACAGTGTCATGTGTATTATGTTTGTATGCGATATAGGATTACAATTGCGTGTAACTCAAAATGTGAGTTAATGGATGTATTAAGATCGTAATCGGCCCATAATGGCATTGTTAACGCGTAATCACACTACTTCCTGTCGTTATATCACTAATGACTGTTACTGATTCTGCTGAGCTGACAATTAAATCGAGTCGCATTATTTTATGCAACTCTTTTACGCTTTCTAGTTTCATGGTGGTTGTAACTGAAATAGCTTCGTCATTTGCATGGAATTCATCAATGTACCTTCTTGATTGCTATTTAAGGAATTAATAGAAGTTGAATGATTGCCAATTAAAAATTACTCTAGATCTCTGACCATGAAAAGGGAGATATGATTGACTCGACATTTTTAGTTTTTGTTTTGTGAAAAAAAATATACTAAGTATCCCATACACTACATACACTATCGTTTTCTGTGAACGCAAATGGCGCGGATAGCTGATTTAATTTTTCCCGATTTCCCACGCTTGGTCCCATAGTAAAATGTCTCATAGTAATTGATAATATGAGTACAATGAGAGGTATAGGGGTAAACAAAAACTAAGCTTGATTAATTCACGTAAAATGTCCTTTATCTAGCTTGGTTCATGCTGGACGAGGCGCCTCATAAAATTATAAAACGTAGGTTTTTATTATTAATTAATTATACAACCAGGAATCTTCGCATAACGATAGTAATCTAGTGGAAATTAATTTCACACTTTCCGTATATATAAGTAATTTAGTTTGACCCGAATGATTTTTTGGGTAGTTGATTGTGTAAATATTCGCCGCTGAACACGTTTGCTGTAAGTCATCGTGTTTGCTTTGTGACATCACGCATTCCACGGTAATTACCGCGTGCTCTATCTACCGGTTAGTAGATTAGTAAAAAAATCTTACATCGATTTAATCGTTCTGAAAAACTTACTGGTAACGTAATATTTGCCGTTCAGAATCCTATCGCATTTAAGTAGATACTCGTATTTCGATTCCATTCCTGGGTGCAAAACATACATAGATTTTGATCTACCTACCAGTGATATTTTACCAGAATGCAAAATTCATCCTGTCCATCCTTTGGTCTGTGCTTTTTTCGAACCGATTTTTACGGCAATTCTTGTGGTTTTGTACCGGAAGAAGATATAGATAAGTTAAAGGTACTTTTGATATAATCATAATCGACCACTTCGACTATTATTAATAGGAGTCTGAGATTAGGAGCTACAAGGAAAAATGCGTAACCCAATATCCTGATTTCAAACTGTAACCGGACAAAAATGAATAATTATTACTAAGTTAATCAATTAACTTTAGAAATTGCACCAAACAAGAGGAAAACATACAGTTAGAGTTTACTTTATCATACCTACCACGTCATTAGCATGAGTCAACTGGGAAAGAGGTTTATACGTAGCGTACGAATACCAATCACTTTTGTACTTAAGATCAATTCCTATGTCATGCATGCACCAAGATCAATATGGCATGTTTCTTTAGGATATCGTCAACTCAAAGTTTAGTGACCTCTTTATTACTAAAGTAGGTGAAAAACCTGATTAAGATACCGAGGACATTACAAGATTCATTAACCCAGAACCAGTTTTTGTCAAGAAAAGCGAATGAACAGTGATATGCAATAAATACAAAAATTTGTTGGATTATATTTTGTCGGTCCGTCAACTACCTATCATGCAGAGGCTATGTATGGAGGTGTTGTTTTTCTCCATTAATTACAATTTATTTCCCTGGCTAAACCTGTATTCGATTAACGTTATGACATATTACAGCTATTATTTAGTAATTAAACGAACATGTAAAATATGTAAATACAATGGATTAACTTCTAATTATTATTGACATTTGCAATAATGAACTACTGTCACAAACATCTTGTAAAATATAAACTGTAAACAAACAAACACAACACAATAGATAAACATAACAAACAGACCTAAATCTTCTTTAAAATAAATACCTAAGCTGCCATAAAACAATTTACAATGTTGTTAGAAAGACTCATAAATATGGTCTAGTATTAACAAGATTCACCGTCTGTGGGCCGAAACGCCGACGCAAGTTTAGTAATTTAAATAATATTGAACAGACTTTGTTCTGGATTCCGTGCGTAGAAATTACAGGGTTTTAGGATAAGCAAAAACGTCCACATGTGAGATGATAGAGAGAGACTCCAAAGAATGTCATACTCTCAGCAGGGTCAGCCCTGATGAAAGTATGACATTCTTTCAAGAATCTGGTAGCATACTTTGACTATTTGGTCATGCTTTTGATTCCATTCCTTCTATTTTTTCATTTCATTTCCAGCATATTTTGACTCATTCCTCCAAAGCACATGCAGTGGCTATAATTAACGCCTCGTATGAAACTCTTCGTCCTATATCGTAGGTACCTGATTAACTTACTACACCATAGCTAGTAGATGAGATCTGCTTGTTTACAGACATAGTGAGCGCCACGAGATCAGTTTTGAGGACAAGAACACTGTTCCCGAAACTAAGGGAAAGTTAGCTATAATACATTATCTCAGTTAAATCAATCATATTTTGCTGAAGCTTATAAATGCCAGCAAGAAAAATGTTAATCTATTAATAATATAGTCTTATAATGAGAGGTCACAAGCAATCAACGCGATGTTATTACCAAGTATTTTTTAAATAAATTGACGTTATCGTCAGGGAAAATGAAGGGAAAGACCCAGTACCGATTAATAAACAGATTGACCACAGTAATGCCTTTGCATAACTACATAATAAAAATTGGCAATGAGTAAAATTTATTGTTTGAAAATACCAATGATTCGCCATTGGTCTATCATTAGAATTACTCAGTACATCAGAAACTATTTCTAATCTTTAATTTAGTTATGTGGGGTACAGACGAACGGTAGTATTCTTCTCTTGTTTCTTGGTCTCGTTATCGCTCACTAAACGGCCCAAATAAGGTCAAAGAAAGCTTGCAAAATCCAGTCGTTGGCACCTTCTGTACTCAGCATAATCGTGACTGTACCATTTTCCTTCACGCATGTTTGGATCACTTTCAAGTCTAGACATTTTAACCAGTTACTAGATGAGAGTGATTTCCACGGATTCCTGTTTTCTGCATCAATATTTATCGATTGTATCTCCTGCGTTTATATAGCTGTAATAAGCCAAATGTTTAGGTCAATCGATCAGGCACGCAGGCTACGCAGATCTTTAACAGTCGTTACAGGTAGTCAGAAGCCAGAAAGTTTGACAACCAGTCTAACCACGGCGTATCGTGTTACCCAGCAACTGGATTATGGAGGTCAGATCAGGCAGTTGCTTCATGTAAAATACTGGTATTCATCTGCATCCGGTTAGACTGGAAACCGACCCCAACATAGTTGGGTTTAGGCTAGACAGATGATAATGAATAATTTCTTCTTCAATCAAACAGCAGGAATCGAGCGAAAAAGGCCGTAAACCCAATTAACGATCTTTTATTATATCATCATACTAGCTGCGCCTCGCGGTTTCACCAGCGTAGACCGGTATAAAAAGTTGCCTATGTGTTAATCCAGGGTATAAGCTATCTACATACCAAATTTCATCCAAATCGGTCCAGCCGTTTGAGCGTGACGAAGTAACTAACATACAAACAAACACACACACACTCACAAACTTTCGCCTTTATAATATTAGTGTGAAGTGTGATTCATCATTCATCCGTCTCGTGTTCTCTTTCTCCTTATTTTTCCGCTATTTTATTTTAGTTATGTTAACGGTCATGGAAATGCTGTATTATGCTTAGCAAATATTTGATTACCCAACGAAGACTCTATGAATGAAAATAATCGTGTTCTTGCATTAAATTAAGTTACACCGGTATTGCAGTTATTTATTGATCGTAAATATTTTGTAGATATGTGAAACAGAGAGTGCCGGTAAATATGTATGTAGGAATGTGGGCTACGTAATACTAGGTACATTGCTCTTTGGCATAGTTATTTTAACCAGGAATGTGTATTGTAGTACCTATCGTGTAGCCTTGTAGGAATCCGTTAATGTGATTTGTCACTATCATAAAAACAGCTCAGACTGAGGGGAATCCGTAAATGATTATTATGAGATATTTGAACTGTGTGTTCTTCTAATAATTATAATTAATGTACCTAGTTAAAATAGAGGAGCTCGTGGCTAAGTAGTAACAGCCGCACGAGTCGACCATTTTTACATACCGAGACTCCTCCGTGTTGGTCCCGGCTGTCATTCGTGGATCTTTGATAGTCGTTACGGTTCGTCAGAAGACCGAAAGTCTGACAACCAGTCTTACCAAGGGGTATCGTATTACCCAGTTAATAGGTTGTGGAGGTCTGATAGGCAGTCGCTCCATGTAAAATACTGGTATTCAGCTGCATCCGGTTAGACTGAAAGCCGACCCCAACATAGTTGGGAAAAGGCTAGGTAGATTGATACCTAGTTAAAATAATTTGTGAATAAATCGGGAATTGCCATATCTTTGTCAATCTGAGTGTTGATCTGACTCCAGATCGGAATCTTAAAACGATGGCCTAGCTGATGAATTTCAACAGGATTAAAATTAGATTTGAATACTTAGTTTTATAGATTAAATATACAGTATGAAATCAAATGGCTGATGCGCATTTTTTTGGATTACGTGTCCTAATGTCCTTATTCCATTTTGCCATGCTCACAAAGACTTGGGCAAATTTTTGCAACCTTCAGAAAAAAAAACAAGGAAAATTTGGTTGAGTATTATTTTCGAAGGCATAAAATGGTACGTTTGCAGAGTTGAATATTCACATAATCTCTAGTCACAAACCAGATTCACATAGATTACCAAATTGTCAGAGAATACAATTATAAAGGATAATTTGGATGAGTATTTTTTACGAAGGCATAAAATGGTACGTTTGCAGAGTTGAATATTGACATAATCTCTAGTCACAAACCTGATTCACATAGATTACCAAATTGACAGAGAAATATGTATCAAGGAAAATTTAGTTGAGTATTTTTTACGAAGGCATAAAATGGTACGTTTGCAGAGTTGAATATTCACATAATCTCTAGTCACAAACCAGATTCACATAGATTACCAACTTGACAGAGAATACATATCAAGGAAAATTTGGTTGAATATTTTTTACGAAGGCATAAAATGGTACTTTTGCAGAGTTGAATATTCACATAGAATACGAAATTGACAGAGAATACATTTATACGAATATTATGGTAATTTAGAGGAAAACCTTAAATAAGTAAATGGATAGATAGAATCCTAGTGTGGACGAAAAAGCAAAGCTTCTTGTCCATGTAAGGGCAGGTAAAAACTGGGCGGCCAAACTGGGCAATTTACGGCAATACCAATATAGATAATAATATCAATATAGATAATATAGATAAAGGGTGTAAGAAGAACGATCACATAGCCTTTATCAAGTGGTCACAAGTACTAAATTGCCTGGAACTGCGCAATTATAGCTACCCATGTGAGCGCAACATTATAATATCCAAGTCTGTTTTGTCTGCTACGTTAGAATTCCCGTTTCAAGACCTTGACATTAAGCCGACGCGACGTACGCACGGACGTAAAAATGTCGCGGTGGGATTTTGTCGCGCGCTGGATTTTCAACTCTCGTGCCGGAGCCACATTATAGGCCTCTGCCTCGAATTTCGCGGGCAGCGGGGCGGCGGCGGCGGCGGCGCGTCTCGCATTGTCCCACCCCGCTACCGCGCCGCTGTTTTGGAGGTCCGGTCCATTTGTTTTTACGCATAAAATCCTGCCGCTCCTGCTCCGCCGCCGCTGCCCGCAAAATTCGAGGCAGAGGCCTTAAAGACATCGCCGTTGATTATCGCGTTGAAGGGCGATAACCGTAGGTGTAGCCACCACTGACGGCGATAATTTGACCGAATCTTGACCGAATTTAACTATCGCGATGTATGGGCATTGACGTTGACGTTGTGGTATGGCCGTCAGTGTTGAGCCGAGCTTCGAGATTCCAACCTAACAACAACAGAGTGCATCCCAGCGCGACGAAAAAACACACTTGTATTTTCAATTCTCGGCGCTAAGCAGAGCGTTGAACATGCAGTGCCCGAAAAAAAATTGCCGCGGTATTTTTACATTATACGTGCGAACGTCAGCTAAGAGTAAAACGCTAATGAACGGTGGCACAATTTAACGATATAATGCTCACGAATTTTATCACCCATTCTGTTTAATTGAGAGTGCAGTATTTTATGAGCTAATTGCTTATTTTTGCTTTCTTTATTGTTGCTTCACTAGCATTTCTGACCGCACTGTTAAAGCCGTGGTCGTGTTTTTGGCTTTTACGGTACGGGTACCGGATTCGATTTCTTACGAGTATCGTACGAAACAAATGTTTGTATGGCCTGCCTACAGATATAATATAGTTTTTCTGGGTCTGAATGCTGCACTTCTGATGGCTGCTTTCACGTTTCTAAAGTGGGCCACTGGGCTTTTTTTTTATAAATCTAGGTAAAGTACCTAGGAAGATGTATTTCTGTAAACACACCCAATATGCTAAAGGCATTTCAAGTGCGGCAAAATGTTTATATTTTACCCTGGCATAAAAAGGAATTTTCAGTCTTCACTTTTGCCAGACTCAAGGAACAGTGACGCAATAGGATATTGCTCTAGTTTTTATCACCATCGATGTAATTAGGGGTGAGTGCTGTTGTATATCGTAAAACATATGTGAAGAAGATAGTCCAATAAATACTTCATGGCTTGAGCTCGTGCCAATACTAGTGCTAGTACAGTACAGAAATAGAGTAAGGAAGATACTAAACAAATAAAAAAATGTGCAGCTACTTTGAATAAAAGTGAAAATGTGTCTCTTTGCTTTCTCATTCTCTATTACAGACTTAAACATAATTACTGGCGAAATTTGGGTGTATATGAGATACACCTCTGCCTACTCATTAATTACAGGTGTGATGTAATGTGTCTCTGAGCAAATTTTTTTAAAATTATCTCTATATTTTCCTCAACAGAACTTTGGAGCTATGAATTAGGCTCATAAGTTTATGAGAAAAAAAAGTTGTGACAAATCTTTCTCTGTAAGCGGTGTGGCTGTGACGATAATGCTACCTTTTAATCTGTAATCCACATGGTATACCTACATAATAATGAGTATTTCTATTCCATTCTATATTTTTTTTTTTTGATCAAATTGCTTATAATAACAACAGCCATAGGAGTTGTTATTAGGAATTCTTTCATCCTATCCTTCCAGAAGAATTCTTGGCTCTATAAGCTTTGATTATCTGAGTTTTACGTTGTTAACAGTGGGATTAGATACAAAATGTATTTATATTATAGTGATGAATGTGATGATATAGTACTTAAGGCAGCAGCATGAATGTTATGACTAACCCTTCTTTCTTATATCTATTGACTAACCACTTCAAAACCTTACTTACAAATTAATAATAATATTTAATATTGTGTTGACATTATATTGTACAACATGTATGGCTTTTGCACATGAAATTTAACATTACCTACATACATATACAGGGTGTCCAGTAAATAGCACGACATACTGCAGGAGGTGATAGCTTGGGTCAATACCTATCAAAACAACACAATATATGTTCAGCAAAATCTTATGGATTTTTTTTTTCACCACTGTAGGTTAAAGTTATGCGAAAAGAAAATCGTTATGTGAAAATTTAAACAAAAAATACTATTTCTTGAAAACATTCTTGTTTTTGATAGAAAAAAGACTTATCAATGAGTAAAGTAACTATTCACGAATAATTTGATGTAAAAAAAATAATAGAAAAGGAATTTTTAATTACGAGATGCTTAAAAATCTGTTTCAAGGTAGAGATTTTTCGATATTTCGGAAAATTTTGTAAAACTGTAAATCCGTAAGATTTTGCTGAACATATATTGTATTGTTTTGGTGGGTATTGACCCAAGCTATCACCCCCTGCAGTATGTCGTGCTATTTACTGGACACCCTGTATAAACTGACGCCTTCTTCCCATGGGGGGCAGAAACTACAGAACGCCAGTGAGCTGCAATCCTTACATACTCCTTTTGCTTTGTTTACATTCATAAATTGTTCATTTAACATTATTTATGCAATAATGAATTGCGTAATTAAATCATAGTGCTATTAAAAATAACTGGTAAAAGAATTGTTGATTCACTTTTTGCAGTTAAATTACCTGAACAATAGATCATGCATCATAAACTCATAATGTGTGTCTTAAGTAGCTGGTAATAAGTTCTAATTGTATTGCATCACATTCATTTGAAAGTAGTTGAAAAATTTTGTTTTTTTTTTCTGAAAACTTCATAAAAATAAAAGAGACTCAACTCTGGCGGCTTCCCTTAGGAATTTGGATCAAGGGCTTGATAGAAAAAACAGTGCTCCTGGACTTAGTTCATATTGCTAGGGAGGTTCTTTCCTCTGGAGCCCTGATTACTGGTAACTTGAACTCTGTTCCTGATATCAGAGACGGCCATATAATAGGCATAGATAAGATAGATAGATAGGCATAGACAAAATGCATTATATATAATGCATTTTGCTAATGTTTTCATTAAATACCTACTTTTAACTTCTGACGCCCCATGTAGAGAAATGAATAAAGGACAATAGGTATTACAAGATTCAATGTTATTTGATAAATCTATGATAGCACTTCCCGCGCGGATGTCGGAAAATATCCCACGGGAATGTGCTACTGGGAAATTTATTCCTTGTCTACATTATAAAGGGAACCTCTGTTCAAAATTTCAGCTTTTTAGGTTCAAGGGTTTCGGCTGGGTGTTGATGAATGAGTGAGTGAGACAGTCAGTCAGTCAATCAGGACTTCTTTTTTTATTTATATAGATAGATATAATATGTAGATAAGTTTATAGATTGTTACATAGGTACATATACTTAATGATTTTGTAAGTAATGATATGGTTTCAGAGACAAAAAAAATTATGCTAATGTCGTTTTTATGCTAATCAAGAATACTCTTTAAATGAATAAAAACGACAAGAAATCAATAAATTGCGTAAGGCTACATTAAAATAATTACACAAAGAAAGGTAATAATCCTACACTGCCCTACTTTTTTTTGTATGATACAATACTTGCTTCACAAGGCTAAGAAAAATCAGCACTTATAATGATAACAATAAAATGTAAATAGTAGCTATAATAACAACTGGTTTTGCACCTATCTTGATCTCGGTGTAGTCAGACGATTAATATTATTTATTGATATTACGTAGGTACGTACCTTTTCAAAAATTCTCCGCCAATACAAATCGGATCGCGACGGAGTCAGGGGCATTGAAACAGCCGTTTCTCGTCCAGAAGGCATTTTAACCAATGATTTCTATCGATTTTCACTCAAAAAATCAACAGAATAACGATATATGTGTGTAATTAATTAAGCTAAGCAGCACATCATAACACAGCAGTAAACAAGGCACAGTGTTGATTAAACATGATCGATGTATCCTTCCTTCACAATGTGAGATAAGATAAAGATTGTTGGAAGGTAGATATTTCGCGATTATCTTTATTGTATTCGTGTTTATTTTACGAAGATAAAGACGACGAACTCTTCCACGGTACCGTTAGCGACTGACGGGAAAATAAAACATTGCATGAGATTACTTCGATTTGATTGACACTTGACAGTGACACTGACGCGGCTGCATGAACGAACAGAATAAAATAATCTCAGAAAAAAATATGAATGGCAACACTCGATGCGATCCTCAGAACAATAACTAAAGATGCGATCTCTAAACATCTCCTTTGTATTTATTGATTATTTTTATGGAGTATCTGAATAATTTTGTATATAGTTCTGTAAATACGAGGGTCATTCAATAAATACTTAGCCTACAAAAAGTAAACGAAAATTTTGGAAAAGTGGCAATTTATTTTTCAACATAGTCTCCTTTTAGTTCGATACACTTAGCCCAGCGATGCTCCAACTTTTTTAACCCGTCCGAAAAATAGTTTTTGTCAAACTCTGCAAAATAGGCCTCCGTGGCGGCGCGATGACCTCCTCATTCGATCCATATCTATTCCCGGTTAGTGATTTTTTCAGATTAGGAAACAGAAAGAAGTCACAAGGGGCCAAATCTGGAGAATACGGTGGATGGGGCAGCAATTCGTAGCGTAATTCGACCAATTTGGCCATGGCAACGGCAGACGTGTGAACCGGTGCGTTGTCGTGGTGAAACAGCACTTTTTTCTTCGCCAGATGGGGTCGTTTTTTCTTTAATTCGGCGTCGAATCGGCCCAATAAATCGGCATAGTAAAGCCCTGTAATTGTTTTACCCTTCTCGAGGTAATCGATGTAGATCACACCTTGTGAATCCCAGAAAACGGTGGCCATAACTTTTCCGGCCGATTTTACAGTTTTCGCCTTCTTTGGAGCACGTTCCCCGGTCTGGATCCATTGTTTTGATTGCTCCTTGGTCTCTGGTGTATACCAGTGGATCCAGGTTTCATCGACGGTCACAAAACGACGCAAAAACTCCGCTGGATTCCACTTAAACAGCGCCAAACACGTCTCCGATGTGGTCTCACGGTTGCGCTTGTTTTCTGGTGTGAGTAAACGCGGCACCCATCGCGCCGACAGCTTTCTCATGCCGAGTTCCTCGTGAAGAATATGATGCACTGTTCCTTCTGAAATGCCTACAGTCTCAGCTAGCTCCCGAACCTTCAATCGGCGATCTGCCAATACGACATCATGGATTTTTTTAATGTTTTCCTCCGTAGCAGCTGTTTTCAGTGCACCTGGACGTGGTTCATCAAAAACCGACGTACGGCCACGTGCAAACTCGTTGAACCAATTCTTGACGGTGGCCATCAATGGAGAAGAGTCACCGTACACAGCATCCAAGCGCTCTTTGATTTCGATGCGCGTTTTCCCTTCCAAAAATAGGAATCGAATCACCGAACGATATTGCTCTTTTTCCATTTTTGTAAAACCGATCGACACGTTCGCTTCCATAAGTTGTCAAATTAAAACAAATGAAGGGATTGGAATGAAAATTTGAAAAAAGAATTAAAAAAGAATGTGCTACACTGTGGTAAAACTCTTTTGAAACTACAGCGCCCTCTGGCGATGAGGCTAGGTACTTATTGAATGCACCTCGTAGTTATTTCTGAAGTCTCTCTGAGCTGTCATATGTATTTATTATTTATGAATGCAACGTAACGTAAATGACGATTTTATGAACGCGTTCGTAAAAGTTGTCATCGGTTGTCATGGTGATGGCTGTCGAAATATTGTTGGCATCTCAAGTTGGCATGCATACAAACCATTATACAAACAAACAAACAACCTACGAAAAATAATAGGAAAAATAAAATAATAGTTACAAAACTCGCATGAAATGATATGTCTCAGACAATGAACGACTTTAATCGTTGTAATAAAGTTTCAGGTGTATATTGGCTAAAGAAAGATGTCAGAGATCTACAAATAAAGTGAGTTTTATTTTTGACCGAGCGAGCGAAGCGTCTCTGCAAGGTCTCTGCTTCAAGTATGGCAAAATTTGCTTTCGTCTGTCAGTTTGTTGCTAATCCTCTAGGTCGTATTTTACAACCGATCTGGATGAAACTTGGTGTACAGGTTTTATAGAATTTTTTTGTCGTCGGGGATTTTTGGTTGGAGGGGGTACCTACTTCCTTCAAAAAGGGGGCTACTTACTGGATATCTCCGTCTTAGGAGATCCGATTTTGATGGTTCTTTTTTAATTTCAAAGGTAGTTACTTAGAAGTTGGTCCCGTTTTATATAATGAAATGAATTAAATTGTTGCATAAAAATTTGCTCGCGAGGTCTGCTGTTTGCAGAACTTCCTACTAGTATTAAATAATTACCTGTTTGCTTCACACTTTTATGAAACAGTTACCTATTATTCTTGATTAACTCCTATGAGACACCATTAAAAGGATGGAGGTGGTGATAAGCATAAAACCAAAAATTTTTTGTCTTTAATTTGTACTGTTCCAATAACCTAGATAAGAGAAAGATCTTTAACAATTATATCTACTAGACATCCTACCTATTTAATTATTCATAGGGAATGACAAAAAAAATATAAAATATACCAATTTTAAAATATATTTTCAGAATAAAAATAAAGCCCCAAGACGGAATTATATCAATGCCAAAATTCGAAGACTGTACCAAAGGAACTAATATTTTAAAATTAGAAAACACTGGGGAAGAATACTCTTTTAAATGGCAAGAAAAACTATTCAGCTTGTGGGAAGTTCAGCGTTACAAAGACATTCACAACTGCATCACAGACTCAGAATTAAATTATCATGAAATTATTGAAAACATAGAATATAAACCTTCAAAAATATTCACATATGTGGATGAAGACTGCTACTTACCCTTGCCTATTGACTGTAAGAAAAAAAATACAGGTCTTCTCAATTTAGATTCATATTTGGAAAAGTTGAATTTGAATGATGCAGTTGGTAGAGTGTTTGGAGGTGATACAATGTCAACTACTCTTTTACTCAAGAGTGAAGAGAATGTTGCAATGGAAAAGGAGGAATGGACAGCAATGCATGTTGTGTTTGATAATTCTGATTATAATGAGTAAGTTTGACTTATTCTATTACCTTAAAGTTGTAAGTAGGTACAGCTAATAAGGGTGAGATTTTTATTTTATTCTTGAAACTTGAAAAGAGTATGTTGTCTTACAGTGGTGGATTTGCCATAAGACCCAGTAGGCCCGGGTCTAGGGCGGACAGACTAACTGGGCACAAATCCAAACTATTTTATTGAAGATAATTATCTCCTTTATTTAAGTATTATACACATATAAATTATATTTTTAAATATTAGAATATAAAAAATATAAAAACATTTAAAATATAAAAAATAGTAGCCCACCGATATCGGGAACAGGGTCCAAGCTACCGGTGGTCAGGGCTGCTGAGAGAGGAACCTCCTAACGATACGCGCCGTGTCCAGAAGTACCGCTTTCTGAATCAAGCCCTTGATCCAGCTGCCTAACGAGAGCCTCCTCAGGTGTTGATCGAGGCTCTTGGCTATTATGCCATTGGCCGTCACGACTATCGGCACAACGATTGCTGTATCCACATCCCACATGTCGACAACCTCGTGAGCCAGGTCAAGATACTTGATCTGCTTGAAGATAATTTATTGTTATGAGATAACAATGCTAAAAAAGAAAAGCAACCAATTTCAAGATGACTTCCATTGTTATTTTGGCAAAGATCCTGAATAAATTTTGATGTCCTATCTTTTCAGAGACTCCCATTTAATCTACAAGCAGGAAGTGACCCTCCTCTCTATCTACCACAACACAGCCCACAACTACATGATCATGATGCCAGATGTCAACAGCTTGGAACTGAACCCGTACTCAGTGGAGACAGTGGCTGGAGTACCATGGGGATACCAGTACGCTGTTGAGATTGAATTTGATGATGAGTGCGGGGAAGAGTTAGTAATGTTGGTATGAGTGGTTAATATTCTCTCAATAAGATAACATCATCCTTGTGTTTGCTATAGGGGTAGGTACTAGGCAGAAATATACCTATGCAATTTTTGCTAAGAATGTTAGAAGTCCCATGTAATGGTTATTTATTTTATTTTGTTATTTTTTCATTGTTCTGCATAATCTGTTATGGAAGTACTTAGACACCGGGACTCCTAGTGTAAGTCTGTGTAAGCATTAAGTATAGATTATTTGTGTGCAACTTTTGGTGAAGGTCCTACCTAAACAAATAAAAAGTGTGTGGTTGGGAAACCATTAAAACAAATAAAAAAATAAAAAAGGAGAGAATTTAAAACAAAAAAAAAAAATTTCACACTTGAAACTGACTTTTTTTTAGCTCGCATATACTGTTTTACCCACCCACAGACGCGTTTTTAATACAGTGCCATCTAGGATAAGTTTTTAGAAGCTTCATATAATTACCACACACTTGTGTATGGTATTTATTAACCGACTTCAAAAAGGAGGAGGTTCTCAATTCGTCGGAACCTTTTTTTTTAAATTTTTTTTTTATGTATGTTCCCCGATTACTTTCGAGTAATCGGGGAACATACATAAAAAAAAACCGAAAAAAAAAATGGCTGGATCGATTTGGATTTTTTTTGTTTTATTCGAGAGGGTATTCATCACAGTTGATCCCATATAAAATTGATTAACTTTGCTTGGGTAGTTTTTGAGTTAGCTT
This sequence comes from Cosmia pyralina, assembly GCA_946251885.1. NCBI lineage: Eukaryota > Metazoa > Arthropoda > Insecta > Lepidoptera > Noctuidae > Cosmia > Cosmia pyralina. Next base: position 11,746,853 of record OX276361.1, read on the forward strand.
CAATAATACGTATTTTTTCCCCACTTTTATATGGATGATGTTCTAGTTTGTTTTGCAGGTAGTGGTATTAGAATTTGTGTGGGGTAGGTACAACAACTAAAAAGTGAAAAATAAAAACTTTTTTACAAAAAAATACAACCGACTTCCAAAAACAACACTACAAAGTGAAAAATAACTTTCGAAAGTCGGTGGCAAAAAACGAAAATACATTTAACTAGACACCGACTTCCGAAATTAAAGTTATTTTTCACTTTGTAGTGTTGTTTTTGGAAGTCGGTTGTATTTTTTTGTAAAAAAGTTTTTTGGCTAGATGTCTCTGTATTAAAAACATATTAAATTCACACTTTCTCAGTATTTTTCTATTGTATATGATAGAAAGAGACAGAGAGGAAGAGAGAGACAGTCGCATGGAGGGGCATATCGCTTTTTCGTTACGTGACGATTTCTACCAGTCAACTCCTACTGCAAGCGGCGATAAAGAACTTCGTTCCTAAAACTAACAGCATCACTAACAAAAGTATTATAAGAATTTAATTTAAATATTTTATTTTCAGCTAAAAAAGCTGCACAAAAGATGGGAGAGGAAACAAAGACATTTGCTGAACTTCGTGATGCCTCCTGTCGGCAAGAAACAGTACTATGTAACACTGGAGATACTCACTGCTACTAACTTTGATATGGATAACTTGTACATAGAGTTTGATATTAAGGTGAATATTGTATACCTACTTACTATCAAAATAATAAGATTGGGAGTAGGTAATGGTGGCTCATAAGTATTTTGAGGTCGACTTCCAGTCTAACCAGATGCAACTGAATACCAATATCTTACACGGAGCGACTGCCTGTCTGACCTCCACAATCTACGTACATTAAATAAAATCACGCCCTTTTTCTCATGGGGTAGGCAGAAACTACAGAACGCCACCTGCTACGATCCTTACATACTCCTTTTGCCTCGTTTACGTTCATACATCTGGTCATACACGCTCGCCGGTTGCGTGTACTACGCACCTGATCTTTCTGAAGAACATCACCAATAAGGTCACTAGTATATATCTTCTTAGGGCGTGGCTCCCGGCGTTTCCACTCACATTTGCCTTGTACCTTTTGTTAGTCGCCTTTCATACACCCTCTCAATATGAACTATCTAAGCTTACCTACTCTTTTCAATTTTTAGGGTTCCGTACCTCAAAAGGAAAACACGGAACCCTTATAGGATCACTCGTGTGTCTGTCTGTCTGTCTGTCCACAGCCAGTTTGCTCCGAATCTAATGGACCGATTAAGTTGAAATTTGGTACACATATGAATTTCTGTGACCCAAACATGGACGGGTAAAGTAAATAAATTAAATTTGAATATAGAGGTCACTTTTGGGGGGCAAATAAGAAATAAAAAAAAATAGTTTTGCAAACTACACCATGTGGCATGTCAAATGAAAGGGCTTACTATGAGGGTCTCAAATATATATTTTTTTTATAATTTTAAAATAAATTGTTTTGAAGTTATTTAAGAAAATAGACGAAAATTGACCATTCCCCCACCCCCCTTATCTCCGAAACTACTGAGCCTAAAATTTTGAAAAAAATACAGAAAATAGACCTTTATCTGTAGATTACAGGAAAACCTATAAGAAGTCTGTGGTCTTAAAATAACATGGTAAATATATCAATATTGTGAGTACAAACTTACATTTACAGTTGGAATGTATGGGAGAACATGTTTTTCAACTCATCATTCTCCTGCCCTTATCCCAATCTATTTGGGGTCGGCGCAACATGTCCTTTTTTTCCATACTTCTCTATTATTCGTCATCTCGGTAGTCACCCCCTTTCTAGCCATGTCATCTTTCACACAATCCATCCATCGTTTCTTTGGTCTTCCCCTGCTCTTATAGCCATCGACATTCATACTCAAAACATGTTTTTCACCTACAATGTTAAATTTGTTCTTAAGATAAATTCATCCCAACTACGGAACCCTTCATTGTGCGTGGTCCGACACGCACTTGGCCGGTTTTTATTATTACGGCCCACTCCCTCTCATAGAGTGGAGGCCTGAGTTCCAGTAGTAGAAACATTGTAGGCTGCTTGTGAACTTCAAACCCCATACATTTTAAATGTTCATATTAATGTACTACATACTTCAGGTGCCAGAAGATATCCAATGCACCGACACCCTCCACGGAAGGACGCACACAAGTGAAGCTATCACAATCAACGGACACGATGAATGGAGCTACGGACATATTGTGGAATTGACTTTACTTATTAATACTGGAAAAGGTAAATTATTGGAATTAAGGGCTGATTGTTCAATAGTCAGATAATTTTTATCAGAGGAATAAATATGGCAGTTTGACAGCTTTTGTATGGAAAATATGTCAAACTGTCACATTTATTCTTCGGTTAAAAGTTATCAACCTATTGAGCAATCAGCGCTAAATGAAATTGAAATTATTCTGCAGATAGGATATCGAAATCACTTTTACATTTTATATAAAAAAAAATAAGCTAGGTGGAGTCGACATTTCCTATCTGACTACCCCTGTGAAAAATTGGCGAAAAAACTCAGGAGTCAAAGTCTGTTTTAAAGTCGAGACATAATCTTGGTCAGATCTTGTGAGGACCATGTAGATCCATGTCCGAAATGGTATTTTGAGAAAAGAACCACACCACTGTCCAGTCAAATTTGTATTGGTGATTAATACACCAGCTACTTATTAAATGTCATAAATGATAATAAAAAATGGAAAGACCATTTAGCAAACTGCTCTAGTGTTTCTACTGCTGAGACACAGGTGTCCTCTCTGTGAGAGGGAGTGGGCCGTAATCCATGCGTGCCCAGGGTGGCTTGGCGGATACTACTGGATACCACATGTCTTTGACAACTGTTCAAAGTTCTATGATTTCTAAGGAGACCAAGGGAAGACTGATCAAGATAGCATTGAATAGCATTTCATTATCTTTTCAAAGATTAGATCCAGTACCTACATGTTATTTCCATTCAAACAATAATGATCAACTTTACCGCTGTGTAAATAAGGTTGATTTTGGAAATGAAATTGAGGACGTAGTTTACCTTAATTAATTACAGAACCAGCACCCATCAAATTATTCCTGGAAGCCATATCCTCAGACTGGTGGGGTCGCCATCGCACCGAGGGGTACTGCTACCTTCCCCTTACCCTGGACCCTGGCTGTTACTCCAAGGAACTGGCTTGCACCCGCCCTGAGGAGTTGAATGTAGTGGAGGCTGCTAGCAGGCGGTTCTTTCTAGGAGGATGTCATTTGATCAAGGACTTGAATGTACTAGCTGAGCCACAATTGCAGGTGATTTCGTTTTTAAAATACGAAGGTCAAAATCACGAATCAATGTCCACAGTTGCATGTGATTTCGTTTATAATTCGGGGAATCACGAATCAATGTGCGCTTTTATCTTCTACATATAAATAAAAAGAGAAGTCCTGACTGACTGACTCATCTAACTACATAAAGTTCAAAATCAAAAGCACGTGGGCGCCTGCGGTGCTAAGATCTACTTCTTGCTATTTCAATCTTTAATGTACTAGCGATTCGGTGTAAATTCGCTTGTAAAATCACGCACAGTAGGAAGCCGGCTATGCAAGATGACATTATTCATAGTCAAGTTCCTTTCTCATCCCTACAGGACGCAAACTACACATACACAACAACAGGCTCCATCAACCTTCGATGGACCATCATCTCTCAAGCCCAAGTTGGCGGCTTGGTCGCGCCACCTCCTCAACCTGGCACCAGTACAGTATCAGCACTACTCTTGGGAGCTGAAGCTGCCCTGAAGAAGTATAAAAAGGCGAGGGCTCGGCTCGCGGCTGCTACTAAGGATCTTAGTGATGTGACGTATATGGGGACCGGAGATGGGTAAAATGTTAAATGGTGATTTTTTTTTTTTTTGATGAATAATTATGATAAATGATACTAGGGCCTATACAGACGGTCTGTTTTTGGGCGACAAAGTGACAGTTTGATTGTATTTGTGCTGTTAACATAACTGCATCGGAGCTATCGAGAATTTTGCCGTCCAAATTGTAATGGCGTGCAGTTCTAAGGCCTCATTTACGGAGACGCGGGGCGTCTCGCGTCGCGTGTGGCGTGGCGTCTCGCGGCGCGTCGGACGTTTTTTCTGTTTACGGTGGGGCGGCGCGTGAAGCGGCACGCATCATCGCACGCGTAAACACAAACTTATAGCAATATACGACCATGTTCATAGAGAAGCGAGACGGGAAGCGTGGCGGTGCCCGCCGCGGCGGCCGCGGCGAATCCTCTAGCGTGTAGGACTGACAGAAGATTCCGCCTCGGACATAGCTTCATCGAGAATTGCTGCTGCGTGCGCCGCCGCGATAAACGCCGCGTGGGACGCGTCGGTGCCATCCGCGGGTTCGGCCGCAAAAAACGCCCTAATTCAAACAAACGCGTCTAAAATCGCTTCTCCGTAAACGCACTCATACAACGCCATATATTTGAATTCAGTGCGGGCCGCGCCGCTCAACGCAACGCGCGACGCCCCGCGTCTCCGTAAATGAGGCCTTACGTTTTAAAATGAACAGAGAAGGCGCTGTCATACAATTTAAGAGCGAGAACACACACTCCGTAAGAGCATTTAGAATACTCCTAGTAAATATTTACCGTCCCACTCGCACGTTTTATGACCGCGAATATTGCTGTTTAGAATATCAGATAGATGTAGGCAAATTTAAAGGCGTGGTACAGATCAAACAACAACTTTCTCTATGAGACCAAAATCGTAATCGCGAAAAAATAATCAGCCGTCCCGTACGTTTGGGTCGAGTTCGAATACGAACTAAAGAATACTTTTGTTTGGGACGGCTGAACATTTTTTCGTGATATTGTTCCCATGGGATGAGGTCCTTGGAGCAACGAAGAAGTTGCTCAGACTTAATTTTCCTCTATAAGACCCTCCACAATTTGGCGAATGTTCCGGAGTTGGTGTCGGAGATCGGTCTAAATGTGTCCCGCCGTACCTCATACAGATCCAATTTTAAAACAGAAACATTTCAAATGCCAAATAATAGAACTAATCTTGGTCGTTCAGCTCCTTTATACCGGTTTTTGTCTAGCTACAATAAGCTGAGCACGCGTACTAACAACTTGGACATATTTTCGAACAGTCTGAATGAATTCAGACGATACGTTCTCAGTTCTTGATCGATCTGTTTGTTTATTTCTTTTACAAAATGTTATTTGTGTATTTGTGTGACTCCATCCAATTTATTTAATATTGTACAATTTAATTTAATTTTTTTTTAATGATGTCATAATTTATTTGTTATTTTTAAGCTTTGTAAATTTTTAATTTTAATTTTGTTATTTCCATTTTAATTTTTATTAATGACCATACAAGTGCTGTGCACACCTATAAGTGACAAATTCACCGTAAAGCTGTTGATATAGAATATATTTAATGTAATGATTTAGTGAATAAGTCGTTGGTGTGTCAATAAATAAATAAATAAATAAATAAATGGGAAAAGTTGTTCGATGTGATGGTCTTTATCCCACCCATAAATTTCACCACACCTTACTGATGCACGCTGTATAGTCATTAGTTACTAAAAAAGGACTTCGATTAAAGTGATTGGAATTGTGAATAGGAAATGTACAGAAACGAATAAATTGTAGGTTTGGATGTAAATAATTTATTAGTGAATAATAATTAAAAATAAGTTATCCAAGACTACGTTTACTTTTAATATTACCTACGCCACGAGTACAAGTTACATTACGAGGTAGTACATTATAATTTAATAGTTTACATATTGGAATGATTAAGTATATGTATCAGAAAAGTGTGGTCAAATGTAAGGGTGTGGTACATACCATAAAACTGAACAACTTTCTCCATGCGACCAACATCATAATCGAGAAAAAATAATCAGCTGTCCTATACATTTGGGTCAAGTAGGTTTGGTATTGATGTTTTGTGGCTGGTATTTTTTTCACAATTACGGTGTTGGTCCCATGGAGAAAGTTGTTCAGTTTAATGATCTGTACCACACCTTTCAATTTGACCACACCGTTCTGGTACCTACATTCTGTATAAAAAAAAAAAAACTTGGCAAATGATTGCACAAAGGGCCGATTGTAAGATGTAAGATGAAGAGAAAACTGTGAAAAATGTTATCCGACACCTAAATCAAAATAAGCCCATAGAAGTTACACGTAATTTTATTAAAAGTGGGTTTTCATTTTGAAATTATAAACTATAAAAAAAGTACTTGTATGCATTTGGCACCAAGTAAAATTCATCCAGTAATGACATGAACATACCGGTGGTCATGCATGTCTAGCTACAATGACAAATAATACTAAGCGCTAACGATACTGGCAAGCCGGTCATAAAATCGTTAATTTGAATGAACAGGGTATTATCTTAAAATTTACTTAAAAATACAGTCTTAATAAAAAACATGCGATCTTTCTAATGAAATGACGATACGATACCAAAAACCCTGCCAATAAATGCCAAATAAAGTAAGTTTAAATAATATGTAGGTGAGGTTAACCAATTAATTATAAAAATGGAAATATATTGATTTGAAAACTTCAAATCGCTCTCCGGCTTTTTTGAGTTAATACCCTGTTCTTCTAGCTAGACCAATGAATGTGGGAGCGAGATGATACGAGTCTCAGTATTGTTTTTAGAAATAAAGTAGGTAAAGGTAGGGGGGAGGGGGCAACTGCTCCCGTTGGTCCCCTAATGTCTGTATCCGCGCCTGCTTTCCTCTCGCACGTTTCATGTCCGCGACTGCCCGTGACAGCGGCGTTTAATACCAAGTGGCAGTTACAGTATACCCCGCTCACGACGGACGGAATCATAGCGTAACACAGGCACATACAATTCCAAAGCAGTATACCGTCTACTTTCTCTTTGAAGAGAACCTTTCTTATTTTTTTATTAATAAATACGTACAACTATTTTCTTAATGTCCCTCGACAAACTTCGTGTTTCGCCAGACTTTAGCAGCTTTCCTCCCATGTTTAAAAATCGGTACTAAAATAGGTACTTCCAAGTCGATTGAGAGCGTCCGGTATGCACCAAGTGCAAAGGACAACTGATAGAAATCCAATGACTGACGAAACACGAAGTTTGCCGAGGCACATTAAGAAAATAGTTGTACTGTACGTACACATTACTTGTATTACCTGAAAGTCTTTTAGTGCCTATTAAAAAATATTGCATTTATATTAACACTTATCTTTTTGCTTACCTAAGTATAACGATTTACTGACGACTACAATAAAAAAAAGAAACTTAAAAATACTAGATGACGGGAGTAGACCCCACACTTTGGCTTCTACCTACTCGACCTAATAGCATCCCTAAGTTGTTCAGTTACAGCTGCCACGCTCTTCGCGCGTCGCCTCCTTGCGTCCCGAGCGCGCATGAGTCGAACACTGCGCGCGTCTGTCAGGGCCGCGTGCGCCGCGTGATGCGCGCGCCGAGCTGCGTCCATCGCTGTCACTTCTTGACGTAGGAGCGATGACTCCCAGGTGCTGAGGGCGTTGTGTATCGCGGCACGCTGAAACGAAAAAGTATGGTGAAGATGATGGAGTTAAATGCTATATCATAATAAGAATATAGGAGATAATAGTAGATTATTCAACAAGGGGATAAAGCAGTGTCTTATGTTACGGGCGTTATATTGAATCCCGAGCGCAACGACTAGAAGACTAGAATTCTGAGTGCAGCGAGGGTTTCAAGCTCGTCTATGACAAGACACCTATATCCCCGAGGAAAATATTCTTCTTTTCACACCTTCTGCGCGGTAATAAAAAGCAATTCGATTTTCGAATAAGTATTATTTTTTGTAAAAGTCTTCCTAAGATATTTTAGATGAGGTCCAAATTCAAATCACATTGTTGGCCAGCGGGTTATAATGAATGAGTACAAAATCATTACTCGGCTAGACCCCAGCCAGGGCTATAATGACTTTCTTTAGGTTAGGTTTTCACGGCATATTATTATAATTTGACATTATCGGGCAGGTGGTGTGAAAATTAACGTTGATTCAGTAAAATCTTGGAGGAATCCTTGACTGTTACGTTTATTCGTAAGGTAACACCCCTTTTTCGATTATTCCACAAATCCCCATTGACAATCGCTATCAAATGATTTGTGGAATAGCCCCCTTTTTGACATTGGGTCCCAGTTCTATCTAGGTACTAGAAGATGTACCTGACTAGCATCTTTTAACATCTTCGTTCGTCTCTCCATAGCGTTGTCGACTTTTCTGTGCTTGTCAATTAGTTCTATGCGTTTCCTAAACTGTTTTGCTTCGTCCATGCGTATACGTCGGTCGGCGACAAGCTGCGTGCGCGCCTCTTCTTCCAGTACTTTGTCTACTAAGAAGCATGCCTGAAGAATTATAAAATATCGCTATAAATATGGGAGCATTAGAAGATATTTTTTTTTGAGGTTATCGCTTCATGATTAGGGATTGAAACAGGTTGAGTTCCATATTATTTTGATAAAATTCACGACATGACAGCTGTAAAGCTGTTCATATTCCTAAACTACTCCATCTATATATTAATTTAATTACTTGTTGCTCAATCGTCGCGGTCGCTACTGGCCCAACTCATCTTTATGTAATAATATATTTACATTTACTATCGACTCGAAAAGAAGAAGAATAATTTGATTCCTTGTCAATTTGTGGGCCATGTTTGTTGGTAATTTGATAACACATCAGAAAATAATCGTTTTCTACTTATTGTTTGAAGTGGCCACACACAACGATGGCTTACCTAAACTAAACGACACCACCAAGACTCGCTAATAGTTGCGGTCATCAAAAGTACGAGAAGGAGGTGAAACTGTCTCTTTCCCATGTTTTATTACTGCATGCTATCACGAAGTTTGGAGGTTACTAGGTATAATTATCATGCTGAGAGATGAGCCTTTTGGCCTCGTGCAGGAAATTCTGTTTTCATACTTTTGTTTTAAATAATGTTTCTATCATTGTGTTTTGTTTAGTTTGTGATCTTGTGCGAGTGCCAATAAATACTTTTTCTTTTCTTGAATTACCTTCAGATCATCCATATGCGCTAGCAGCTCAGCACTGCGCTGTTCCTTGTGCCGGATGCACTCCATCAACACCTGTCTCTTGAGCTGCGACTCCAGCGACTTCTGGTACTGCATGTACTCAAAGCGGGACTTCTCTTCGCGCCGCTTTTCAATTATGTAGCGCTTGTACTGGTCTAGGGTTTCTGCTTCAATCTGGGGTTTAATTAATTAAGGAGTGAGTGATACGAGTGACGTTTGACAGGGGAGACTAAGGGAGAATAGAACACAAGTCACAAGGGCAGGAAGACGATGATGATGACGTATTGATATTATGTTAAATGGCATATAGTCTGTGAGGGATAAAATTGTATTCACCTACCCTTCCAAGCAAAATTATTTTACCAAAAATCTAATAATAACACAATTCTGATAGTCATCGTTTTGTTAAAAACTTTAAATTAGACTGAAGAAAGCAGTGATTACATATCGTTAGCATGTTCTAGAAATCTTAATGATTGATGAGTGAAAAAACGTTGACTCAACGGGCACATTGCTCGCAGAACAGATGGTTGATGGGGCTTAAAGGTTCTGGAGTGGCGGCCGCGTACCGGAAGACGTAACGTTGGAAGGCCTCCCACAAGGTGGACCGATGACCTTGTAAGGGCTGCAGGAATCCGCTGGATGCGGGAAGCACAGAACCGGTCGAAGTGGCGGTGCTTGTGGGAGGCCTATGTCCAGCTGAGGACGTCTTTCGGCTGAAATGATGATGATGATGATGATGAAAAAACGTTAAGATATTGGCTGTTGTTATTTTTTTTTATTAGCCTACATTGTGTCCCACTGCTGGGCAAAGGCCTCCCCTTTTTCCTTTCAAACCTCCCTGTCTTGTGCAATCTCTGGCCATTTTGGCCCTGCAAACCTTATCAGATCGTCATACCACCTTCGCCGTGGCCTGCCTCGACGGCGATGTCCTCACTCAGGCGTCCAGTGAGTGACGATCTTTGACCATCTCTCCGGGTGCATTCGTGCAACGTGTCCGGCCCACTCCCTCTTCAGCCTGGCTGTTTTTTCTCCAACATCTGCTACTTGAGTTATGGAGCGCAGGGTGGTGTTTCTAACTCGGTCTGTACGCTTGACGCCCATTATGCTGCGCTCCATTGCCCGTTGGCAAATCTTGAGTTTGGACTTTTGTTGTTCAGTAAGTGACCAACTGGCTGTTGTTGTGGCTGTTGTTATAATATAAATTTTTGCTTTGCTATCGATTGGCTTTGCCCGTCTCTACGCCGGCGGCGGCAATAGTTTGTCAAATTCAACCCAAGTTGTTACACATTTATGCACTTGTTAGCTATTTTAATAGACAAGGCACCAAAACCATAAACCATATTGTCATTGATACTCTTGCGTTTGACCACTATCTCACCTAATAGTAAATGATGATGTGGTCGAAGATGGAGCAAGCTTTATTACCTAGAAGTAACCTATTGGAACGAAGTATGTTATGCCCTATAAAGTCAGTTTCAAGTGTCAATAGTGTTTGTTTTCGGTTTTTAATACAGAGCCATCTAGTATAAGTTTTTAGAAGCTAAACACTTATACTAGTGCCTCTGTATTAACACATAATATACAGCGAAAGGAACTTCGTTCCAATCGGGTGTCCCACAGCACCTCCCGACTTTTTTTAAATTTTTAAATTCATTCATTCATTCATTCACTGACAGACAAGGCACAGCTTGCATCGCTGGGTCTAGAAGCATGAAATTTCGCACAAGAGTTCGTGTATACCGAACGTGAGCATTAAGGAAAAATAGTATATGAATATAATATTAGATGCATTGTTAGAAGTTCATAATTTTTGCCGACGGGAAAGTCCATCGAGCACACAGAATAATAATTATCAAGCCCGTACTAACGATTTTTCTTTCCTCTTTCTCTTTCTGCCACAGCTGTCGGAACTGGTCAGCGAGTTTGTCTCTCTCGATATCATCATCTCTCTTCCGAGCTAGGGCTGCGAGGAGTTTCCATTCTTTCTCAGGGATAGAGTCGACGATGTCTGTGCTGCAGTTTTCGTAGTCGAACGAACGAATCAGCTGGGATATGGAGCTGCGTACTGGAACAATAACAAGGATTTTTGTGGCGAAAACTTGCGATTCAGAGTTGTATCTAATAGTACATCCATATTTCGCCAGTAATGGTCAAGTCCCATGTAATAGGGGGCGAGCCTATTGCTAATAACTGGGTACAAATTCAAACTTTGGGCTGCTACTGAGAAATCCAGAAAAACCCAACCCAATAACACTTTGCCCCACCTGGGAATCGAACCCAGGACCTCATGCTCAGCAGTAGCGCTTGTGACTTGAGATTTGTTCATTCATATTGCTTGTAAGAAATCTGGAAGCTTTCAATGAGCCAAAATGGATATGCATTTATAGAAAAGTATTTTACGGAATGAGCCTGAAACTTTAAGAAGACTACAATTGTTTCAGTTCATGCCTTGCCAACATTGTTTTACTAGGCGCTAAAAGTGGTTCACCGCAAATGTCCGTTGCGGTGAACCATTTTTCGACCTTACCATACCATACCATTACCACCATTACCATAGGGTAATAAGGTTAAAAACTGGTTCATAAAATTGTGTCAGTTGCACTCGAATACCAAAACAAATCCCACATATATGTATGTATGTACATACATACACACATCAACACGGTCTAGGGATTTTTTTAAAAAAGCGAATTACTATCAATGTGTTAATTATTTATATGACATGTATATATTTAAAAGATATGTTATTTAATATTCTACCATTTTTTAATAATGGTTAAGGTACTTAGATTCAAATTTCAGGATTTTATGGGAAAAAAAATGAAGCATAGACGGAAACCGTATATGAATTAACTTTTAATTTGTGAGTAAAAACTGAAAAAAATAGAAAAATCATTTAATTTGTGTTTATAAACTTGAAGTTAGTAGTCTGAGAAAGCGCCCATGATGTTCATAACACATCGGCAACGATTCGGCATGCTCAGAACAAGGTTGTCAATGTCTTGCTGCGGAATATTGTCCCATGTCCTTCTGAGGTGCGCAAAAAGTTGATCTTCTGTAGCCAGATTTTCAGGAACTTCCTTCAGAGCTCTTCTTTGCAGCATATCCCACGCATGCTCAATGGGAATTAGATCTGGCGATTGAGCAGGCCAGTCTAAGGCTCTAACATTGTGTGTATGTAACCAAGCTGCTACCGTTCTCGCCGTGTGTGCCCGGGCATTTTCGTGCATGAGCAGGAAATCTTGCCTCATTTGTGTTCTGTGGGCAAGATTACGGGCCCCAGCACCTGTTGGACGTATCGTTCTGCCGTCATATTGCCCCGCACCCAAACGAGATCCGTCCGTCCTCCAAGACGAATTCCTGCCCAAACCATAATTGTTCCTCCTTGGTATGGGTGATCTTCCTGAGGTTTCTGGAGACGGCTCCATCGTCCAGGAACTCGCCAAACACGCGTCCTTCGTGAATCTGGATGGAAGCCGAACCTGGATTCATCCGTGAACAGCACATTGGACCATTGCTCCCGTGAGCCACGTGGTGTGGGGCCGTCCCCAGTCCACGTGGTTCCGAACCCATTCTAATCGTCGTCCACGATTGCCTCTCCGTAAAGGTGGGACCCGGAGTGGTCTACGAGAGCGTAGATTGCTTTCATGCAGTCGCCTTCTTACAGTTTGGTCACTCACAAGTACTTGGTGTTCCACTCGCAGCCTTTGGACCAATTGAGTCGCCGTTGCATTTGGTTGAGCTCGCGCAGTAATTTGCAAAAATCGGTCTTGTCTGGGGGTAGTGATGCGACTTGGCCCCCGGTGCCTCTCCGCTACTTCACCTGTGGCACGATAGCGTGTCCACAATCTTGAAATTACATTTTGGTGGGTCCCTACGGCCTCAGCAACATTACGCTGAATAGACCCAGGTTCCAGCATTCCCACAGCTCGTAACATCTCCGCCCTCGTCAAATGTCGGCGTTGCATGGCTACAATACCTCAATTTTAACTTTATCTTTCGTTTAAAAATGAAAAAAAAACTGTAACTAAACGTAATTCGTATTGTTTTCTAAATTTCGCACAAATGAAAATTCCCTCTCCTACACATCAAGACATTTTTATGCCACCGAAACAAAAGAATTTTCAAAAATTTGAATTTGGAATTAGTCTGAGATAAATTACAAACAAATCGGTGTATAAAAGATTCCAATGCGGCCAGTACTTTTCGAGTTATTTAATTGAGTATGAAATATCCCTAGACCGTGTTTATGTGTGTATTTATGTTTCATGACGAAGTTGTTTGCTGTGGCAAACAACTTCGTCTCTCGCTATACTCATGCATGATAACTACCCGATAGGCCGACACGATATATGTTACATACATCTCAGATCAAAAAAAATTAAAAAATAAAGTTTAAATAAAAAACTTTTTTATTTGATCTGAGAACTACATTATAATAAAATATTAACGATGTACAAGTACAGTACATTATTTTTGAAAAAAAGTAATTTCTGCGAGGTATGGGGAATTAGTCTGATGCCGAAAATAAAGTTTTTAGAATTTTTGACCGTTTGTCTGTTTGTATGTTCCAGATTGACGCAAAAACGGCTGAACGTAATTGGGTGAAAGGAGATAATTCATTTTGGGCTATGATGAAAGGAGATAATACATATATGAATCAATCTACCTAGCCTTTTTCCAACTATGTTGGGGTCGGCTTACAGTCTAACCGGATGCAGCTGAATACCAGTATTTTACATGGAGCGACTGCTTATCTGACCTCCACAACCCAGTAACTGGGTAATACGATACCCCTTGGTAAGACTGGTTGTCAGACTTTCGGGCTTCTGACGACCCGTAACGACTGTCAAAGATCCACGAAGAAAACAATAATACATAATTATATGAATGCCAAACAAAAAAAGTTATATTTCGTTAGAACTGTTATCCTCTTCAATATCAACATGGGAGCAAAGCTATAGGGCTATTTCCCTGGGCTATTATACGAGTTTGAAAAATACTATTTTCAGTATGTATTAGTTAAAAGAACAATAGTAAAAAAATAAAAGAAAAACAGAATTAGGTATAAAGAAAAACGTATTCTTTCGGAAAAAAGTCGCTTTTTTTGTTTGTTTGGCATCTCTTTTGGTAGGTACACAGATCGTTTATAACCCGGATTAACACATAGAGTACTTTTAATTCTGTGGGGCAATTGCGTAACACACGATCAATCGGGATTGGTTTCACTTTGACAGTTCAACAACATTCATTGCGTTATTACGTTGTCGAGCAGGCAAATCTTCCGAACAAATGAAGCAATGGATTAGCAATTTGCTTCAAAATTATTCAGATTCCAATTGACAGCGTGTTACGCAATTAGGATGCCGGTAGTACGTTCCCGTGGGATATACCTACCAATTCCCGAAATCCACGCGGGCGAATTCGCGGGCAAAAGCTGTAACTACTTATCCAATAACTTATACATTTAGGTACGCAGTTGTCGAGTCTTTCTTGTAAGTACCCCGTGTCTCAAAAAGACAATACTTGGCTCATTGTGCGTTGATGCTGCAAGACCACTCACGCGCCCATTGCCCGAAACGTGCCGGTGGAGAAAACTTGAAACGCCCGCCCCGTTGGACGAAACGTCAACGGGTCAAAAATGGGCGGGGCCGGCGCATTCCGCGTCTTCTTTTTTATTTTTTGGAATTTTGTGTGTGGACCCACCCCTTGCGTTCCAGGTTCTTTGGAAAGGTGGTTAGGTGTACTATATTTTTGCCAAAAGCCGTGAGGTTCTATCGGCATTACGAACAAAGTTATTCTGTGGTTGAATAAAAGTTTGCGGCGAAGGAGGCGCGCACGCGGGGGTCGTTTTTTTACCGAGATTATTGTTCGTATTTCAAAACTTTGGAAGAACAAAAATAAATATTATGATTTCATTTGATTATTACACATGGGCAATATTTTAGGCACACAAAAAATAGGGTTATCGCTTTAGATTTTGAAATAATTATGATTTTGTTTTAGATCGTTAAAAAACTAAGTCATATATAGTTCTCAAACAAAATTCGTAATCTAGCCTAGTCTATCCACTTTAAGAAACAGTAATTATTAGTTTATTATCAATACATATAAATATTTTGCATAGAAGCCATGTATAGGCGCGCATGCCGCACCCGTTGCGCGGCGACAAAAAAATGTTCGGGGGCGCGTGAAGGGGTGTGACGCGGGGGAGCCGGACGCGTGGATGGGTAAACAACTATCATTCATTCATCAATCATGTTAACAGAATGATATTAATTTCCCATGGATGCAAAGACGCAATACATCTTACCATCACACACCGGTGACTTCTTCCTCGGAGACAGGCCGGGCCGGCGCGGACTCTCTGTTATTATTTTATAACAAAACACCATTATTTCAACTTCCTCAGTTTGTTTCGATTGTGGGAAACATTTTATTGACACTTGCTTGTTGTATAAATTGAGCTGTTCGTATGTTTAAAGAAAGATTTTGATGCAGTTACGTCGGCGTCGGGTCAAGTAGAAGCATTTAAAAAAAAAATGCAAAATCCCACCTGTAAGGGGGTGAAATGGGTTGTACATAGATTATGCACACAAGGAGGTTCTGGGGTTGGCCTTCTAAGAGGACCCGGTGGCCCCCTACATATGCTGATGGTAATCACAGGGTTTTTAGTGAGGTAAAAATCTCACTCACCGGGCATATCCCCAAAACAGGGAGAGCCTTTTGAAGGTGTTCCCCCGAAAACAAAAAAATCTTTAGGAAGGTAACTGAAATATTTATTCTGTTTATGTGTAGATTATGTAGATAGGTGCTCGTGTAGTCTCGGCAACGGCAACTAAAGAGGTTAAAACACGAGCATAGGTGTTAATATCCTCCAGCAGATAACATCAGACTGCGGTCATCTGCTACCAACCGTGGTAATGCCATTACCCCCAGGACCATTAACTGTAACGGCCAGTATTATATGTTAGTCTATGCTGCAGGCCATGTAAACCATTGGACGTTTAGTCTAGCACGCACTACATAACCTTGTTTGCACCTTGCCTTTGGACTTGAACTCAAGGATAAACACAATAAAAACAAACTAGAAAGACAAATAAACGGTTCAGGAATGCTTTTTGCACATTGAAAGCACAGTTTCAAGCACTTTTTTCACAAAACTATCACATTATAAATGGTTTATTGTCGTCGACTACTGACTACAGACTTGGTTGCTATGTTTGTATCGATTTAACATTAAGTACCAAGGTTAAGCTGTACATACATACTAGGTACTATCTACAAAACGGTCGTTTTACACCTTAAGGCGCGGTATTAGCTCAAG
Source organism: Cosmia pyralina (assembly GCA_946251885.1). Classification (NCBI taxonomy): domain Eukaryota; kingdom Metazoa; phylum Arthropoda; class Insecta; order Lepidoptera; family Noctuidae; genus Cosmia; species Cosmia pyralina. The sequence continues at coordinate 11,763,293 of OX276361.1, forward strand.
ATTCACAAAAATTGGTTTCTTGGATTGTCGAATATGACGTAACGCAATGACACTATCCGACGCAAAAAATACAGTGGACAGAGAAGGGTTTAAAGAAAAATTGTAACCGAATAGAATAGTAAAAAATAGTTTGATATTCCCAATAAAAAATTTGGAAGTTGCTCCACAAAAATAAACTTTGGCGTCGAACATCTCTGTATTTTCAGCGACAACATTCTTTTTTTTTGAAGAATTTAATAGAATTAGCATTTTTTTTTAAACTTTAACCGGACAATTATTTAATTTTATTGTGTATATTCTGAATAATCTAAAGAAAACCCGGAATAGTACATTTTAATACAAGTGGAGAATTTTTGTTATTGCATTCGAGGCGGAATTAACACTCGAGCCGTAGGCGAGGTTATTATTAAGCCGAGAACTGCAATAACAATTGTCCACGTGTATCAAACGACGTTTTTCAATACACTTTTGAAGAAATAAAATAAAATAACGAAAAATATTTTTGTCATGAATTATTAGGAAACTATGACTTAAATTTTCTTTTTTTTCTGCGCTTTGCTTTCGCCAGGTTGAAGGAGAAGCAAAGGTATAAAGCTGATAAATAGCCTAATATGAAAAATTGAAAATTCAAATATTTTTGAGTTTAAAACACAAATAATGTTAATTTGTTCATAAACGTTTTTTTTATTGTAATAATCATGGTTTTTGATGATATGCTATTTATAAACATTATTTAAATATTCAAAAAATATTAACGCCGTAAAGACGCTTAACTGTTTGCCGAGATTAAAAAAAACATTCACCTCCGAATAGAGACGGTGTGAATAGAGGCATTGAACCAAGTTGGACTAAGTATAGGTATAAGTTATCTGTGGCAATTTTTATTCCCGCACACGTGTTGGAAAATGAAAAATCGCACGCGTGTGAAATATATTGCATTGTGAACCTAATCGTAGTGCGATATGAACCAGTTTTCGAGGAAGTGTATTGAAAAATAAATGCACATTGGCAGCTTAGTCACATCTAGGCAATACAAATATTATTTTCAATTTTCAACCTTATCTCAAGCCAGCTAATGGTGACAATAGATTACGCGTTTAAAATCGTAGTCAGTCCGCGCCTTGAAGTTGTTTTTTGTAATACACTGATTCATTGAAACCACCCTGCCCCTATGGTCCTTTGTTTAGTTTTACTATGTCATAAGTACAGAAGTTGCAGCTTGCAAGCAAAATTGTTTCAAAATTGGAATGGCCTAACGTTTGTTTATGGTAAGTACCTATAACATCATCAGTGTCTGAAAAAATTATGAGTTGAAAGAAAATTCTGTGAAAACTATGGAATTGCATGAAATGGTCACTTTTCGTTTTGATGTTTACTCATCTTACAGTTGTTTAAAAATGGAAAACATTTTCCCGTTTCTTTATTTTTTGTACGCGGCTGTACACGAACAAGTCATTTCATTTCCCCTCATTTCGGAAACGTTACGTTACATGTAAGGGTTGTAGACCATTTATCAGTGACAACTACGACTGACTAATGATGATGTTATGAGGTTAACTTTGTTGTGAAATATAGGATCCTATTCTACTTTTTAAATTAAATGGCACACAGATTCTCCTCGTGTTTGCAAACTATACATTAACTGTGCGTTACCTACGTACCTACCTACATGAATAAGTAAAGTTGATAAATAAACACAACAACACGACAAATTAAGGCTCCTACAAACAGGCGCGACACGCGACCGCTCGCGTCACAAAGACACCGCTCATCGCGCGACATGCGTGGCGTTTATGTCGCGTGCGATTCGCGTCGCGTGTTGCGCCTGTTTGTAGATCGGTATGGTATAAAATTACGCCTTCAAAGGGATGATATGTACTATGGGCCAAAGTTCCGCATGATCACCTCAAAGGCGATAATCACATAGCACGGTTCACGACTCTATCGCACAATGTTCGTTTGTCACTAGCTGCGCTCTCGTAGGAATATTTTCTTAAGTGAGCATGCTTAAGTTTTGTCCATAGTACACATAATTACGATATTAACTTGCGTTGTAAATAACGCAACGAACAACTACACCTAAGTAAATATTTGAAACAATAAAACGCAACACCTATTTTAGTATTGCAAAAGTTGTCACAATTTTCTACGCTCATATCGCACACCGGGTGCAACAACGTCATAAGTAACAAATGACGTTTTTTTCAGGAGATCGATTTAAAAGTTGTTGTTATGATAAAGTGAAATGTATTTACAATACTATAATATTTCGATGACCAAAATATTGTTTATACTCCATATTTTAAAATGAAGGTGGTTTGAAAAATGAAAATGTTATATAAGTGGTACATCTTTAATGTTTTTAAAAACGATACCTACATTTATGACGTTATTGTGCAGAAAGTTAAATTGAAAGTAGAACTATTCTGTGCAATAACGTCATAAAGGCCGAACTAAACAAAAAAACAAAACTCTAAACGTCTTAAATAGCACTTATAATTAACTTATTCACTGGTTAAAATTAATCAACATTATTATGAAAATAAATGGCAATACAAAATGTAAAAAAATAAGAATAATTTCTTACATTTAAGTACTCATAATCAGACTTTTTCGAGGAACTAACTGGCTAGAAATAAAATTTGTAGAAAAACAGTTATAGGTTTTTTTTTACCATAACAGGCTTATACTGGTACAGTTATGTAGCAGTTTATAATAAATCTAACATTCTTAATGTTTTCGTCTTTGTACTTAGTACCTAATTACTCTTACATTTAATAATCAGTTTTCATTAAAAATAATCTTAAAAATCAGAATTAACCAACTAAAGCTGGTTATAAAAATGTTCATAATATCGAGGCACAATATTTTTTTGAACCAATTCTAACAGATCTTGTTTTTTTCTATCACTTATCGGTATATTAGATGTATAAGCAGGATTCAAAGATATTTCTTCTATATTCCTTGGTTGTGTCGTATTTTTTCGCAGTGTCCTGGTTTGGCCGTTAATGTTTGCCTCATTCAAATTATCAGTCTTGTACGTAGTTTTATACTTATAAATATCACAGTCTTTCATAAAACGTATAACTTTAATATCAGTCGTTTTGATAGCTTCTCCAGAAACATTTCTTGTTGTATTTATGTTTAAGTCATCTGCTAGTTTCTTCAAATCCATGAAATCTGTATAGTTTAATTCTTTTACTATAAAGGGTTTTCCGGTCTTCTTAGCGTTTCTGATTAAAGAAATGTACTGGTCTGGTACGTAAATAGCACCAGATTTTTTAGCCCTAGTGACAGATTTTTCAATTACTGAGTGAGCTGCATCTCCCTCATTCTGTGTGTGGCCCTTTATTAAAAATTTATGGGTCACGGAATTTATCTGTAACTTGTTAACAGCATAGTAGTACATACAAAATATGAACCTGAAACAATGTTATTATGTTTAATAAATAAACAGTCAAAATAATTACTAACATTACACAATAAGGTAGTTTACTAACTTATTCTTTTGCTGTCCGCAGCAGTTATCGGAATAAAATATGACATCGCAACCTGGGCTTTTCTCAGCTAGATCTTTTAAAAAGTTGTATATGCATGATCCAATTTCTATGGCACCTCGATTACCTATTCCTTCGTGCCAAAAGAAGCAGGTTGTTTCTTGATTTTTGGCGTCCGACATCTGAAATTTAAATACATTTTGAATAGACGCACTTAATGAAAAATGTATGAATATAATAATCAAATAATAGATTATCCGTTAAATTATTATTAGTGACTGTAAGAACTTACCGTAAAATTGTAACAGTTCAGTTTCGATTTGTAGAAGAAAGCAGATGACTTTCCAATCGGACATGGCATTACAGCTTGTAAATCGTATATTATTACAAAAGTATTGCTCTCCGATTTACACTTCCTCATGTCCACGTCTTTTTCTATCCTAGATAAACTTTTTTCTTCGAGGTGTAATTTATAAGAGTATTCCAATTTTGCTTTCTCTTCGACAGATGCGTTTTTATAGGCTTCACAGTCGTCACAGGTATCTTTTTTTGGGATAAAAAATCCTATATTGAATTCTGTGTTGAAAATTCGAGCATAAGCATCGTAACAAGCTTCTGGTTTATTTTCTTCCTGACGCTTCTTGTTGTAATTTCTATGCATTTCTGCTATAGTTAAATCTCCCTCTACGAATAGTCTACTTGTATTTGCTCTTAAATAATGGCTCTCTATCTTCGGGATCGAGTTAATGTGATCTCTCACAGATTGCTTTATTTCTTCGTCCAATCTGATTTGTTTGCCGTGTCTTCCTCTTCCATCTTCTTTCATAATGTTATGGCCTTCAGCCTTATGCTTGCATTCTATAACTGTACGTAAAATTCGTTCAGTGGCACCCAATGTATTCATTAAAAATGTCTTGCATACTCTAACTTCTCTTCCATCATTGCATAAATAAAAAGTTGTATTTGGTTTCCTGGGATTATTTTTACGAGATTCTTTTATTCTCCGATACGATAACTCTAAAAGTCTCACACAAGATGACAAATAATCACGCTGCCTTTGTAATTGGCCTAGCTGCCAATAAGCATCAAATAGCTTAGTTCTGTTTTCTGTCGAAAATTTTGATGAGCAAGACAGCCGGCATTTATCTGAACAAGTCGGGCCCATTAGTTTAGATGTTTTAACCATACCAGTTTTTAATGAAGTATATTGCTGACCAGAATTTTTCAGCATTTTGGCAACATTTTTTTTCCATTTGCTTGGATCGCGAGTACGTTTTCTACTACGTTTCATGGTCGATGATCCGGACTCTTGGTTGATATCTCCAGTGGTAAGCGTTTCGTGGTCAGATTCCGATGACGAAGAACTTTCTGAGCTGCTGCTAGAGCTGCTAGTAGAGCTGCTGCTAGAGCTGCTACTACTATCCGAGTTAGCTGACGGTTTAGGCACGTATTGCTCATCGTCATCAGTTCCAGAAAAGTCTTGTCCAGATGAGTTTTCACTGTAGGAAACTCTTATAGGCTAAAATAAATGTTAAGAAATTAGAAGTAAATTACGTAAAGATATTAAAATAGACCCATAAAATATCATTGTGATTTAAACAATATACCATACCTGAGTTTGATCTTTATGGATGCTTGAAGATTCAACAGCACTAATACTAATATTTGAGCTAGATGACGGTTTAGGTACGTATTGCTCTTCTTCGATTCCAGAAAAGGCATGTCCAGATGAGTTTCCATCGTCGGAAACTCTAATAGGCTACAATAAGTTTAACGAAATTAAGTAAACTGCGTAAAAATATTAACACAAACCAAAAAAAATATTTAATAATACTGCACAAGAAAATCTTATACCATACCTGAGTTTTATCATCACGGATGTTTGAAGTTTCAACAGCATTCGTAACGGAATGTTTTTTTAAATCACCATCATGATGGTTTAAAATGGAAGGAGAACTCGGTGCTATCGATAAACCTAAACGAAAAATTAAAACATTATGTAAATAATTACGGATATATTATACCTACAGAAAAAAGTTTTAATTAATAAAATACATAAAAACTTACTTGGCTCTATATCCCTGACTTCACCTTCGTCATGGCTTTCTTTGTTCAATTGAACCAACCGCACTAATTTCTTACCTCGTCCTTCCATAATTTTATTTAAGCTATAAATAAGAATAAAACCTATTACAATTTGTAAGTACCTAGGTACTGTAGGTACATAACCCTTAATTTATAATTACAGTGGAATACAATTAAATCTGAACTTCTTTAAAAATAAATAATGACAACGGTTTATAGGTTCTGTTTAGTATATTTTCTGGGACAATATTGACATAATTGTAATAAATGACAGTATTACTTGCTGCTTGTAATATAAATAGAACCACAAAGTCAGAAATGTTCACTTGTGACATTCTTGCCCCAAAATTGTATGAAATATTTGTCATAATTACCTTTATGACGTTGTTGCTCCTACTCACAAACACTTCCTGCGGGGGGCCGCGCGCAACTGACCAATTAGAACGTTCTCGCACTAGCGTTCACAAAAACCCGCCAAAACCACAACGACACTTACGCCCTCAGTGGGTCATTTTAGGAGTTACATTTATGATATTGCTGCACCGGATGTAGACGCATGTTTGGTATCATTTGTGATCAATAACTCATTTTAGCAATTTTAGCATTTATGACGTTATTGCACCCGGTGTGCGATATATCAATCACCTTGGTACAATTAAAGTACCTACGTTTATGTATGGCTTCATTATCCTACTATTTCATTATCCTTCCTAACTAATAAATGCGAATGTGAGTTTGTTTGTTCGTTTGTTACGCTTTCATGGCTAAACGGCGGGACCGATTTTGATGAAATTTGGTATGGTGATACTTTGAACCCTGGGGAAGGACATAGGCTACTTTTTATCGATTTACCACGCGGACGAAGCCACGGGCAGAAGTTAGAGTATTATAAAAGTGAAAGTTTGTATGTATGGATGTTTGTTACTTAATCACGCAAAAAAGGCTGAACGGATTTGGATGAAATTTATACACAGATGGCACACAGATAGTTTATAACCTGTATTAACAAATACGATGCTTCTTATCCCGGTAGTACGTTCCCGTGGGATAATTTCCGTCTTTCGATCTCCACGCGAGCGATGCCGCGGGCAATAGCTAGTATGTACTAATAATAAACATAATTATTTCAAATTTGTAAGCGGATGTAAGTGAATTATTGTTTTTACTAGCATTTTATTACGTTGAGTGGCCAATGACTTCCTGGGAATTTACTTAATTATACTCTTTATACGACACCCGCACGCGTCACGATTCTTTCGAGTGCTTTATCATGGAATTAATTTGTCCAAAACGAAACGAGGAAAGGGTTCCGTGGAAGAAATATTCGAGCCAGGAGTACTAGTCACATTCATTGACGTTTTTCTGAAGAATATAAAATATCTTCATTCATTTTCTTATTGCGATTGCAAATTTTGACTTTTTCAATTGCTAAAAAAAGTTACCATTTAGTGGTATCGCCTCTGTTCTACCCCAATTAACGCAACACTTCCTTATATATCTATAGGTACCTTAGCGCTGATACAAACGTACCATAATACGGGTTGCAGACCAAGAGCTAAGCTAAGTTAGTTTAGCTTAGCTCGCATAGCTGACGCAGTTTTCCATACTTGTGTGCAGACCGCAAACTATGCGAACTAAGCTATGTGAGCTAACTAAAATATGCGAAGCTAAGTTAGTTGTGTATGCCGATGCGCAGCTACACGAGCTAAGCTAAGCCCCTCCCGCTACCCCGCACACCCTTTGCACATCCTTCGCCAGTGCTGTCCAGTGTTCTTTGTTGTACGTACTGAGCTTTGGCTTAGCTGTTGGTGTGCACGCTATTTATTTCTAGCTTAGCTTAGCCTAGCTTGCTTGGCATAGCTTAGTTTAGCCTTGGCATAGCTTAGTTTTCGGTCTGCAACCGGCTTAAGTAAGTAATCTACGAACGAAACGAATTAAACATTTTCATCAGTGTTTCACGAAAAATATAACGTCCTAACAACGTTCCAAGTTAGGTACCCGTTACCTAAAAATAGGATTATGTGCCGCTGGAGTGACACGATATTATCGCCCTTTCGAACAGCTGCTACCTACGTAAACAAGTAACGTAATGGTCCTATTTGACCCTGAACCCCTCACAAGGTGTAACCTAGTCTGAATAGCCTTTGCACGGAATTCATCTGCCTAGCCTTTACCCAACTATGTTGGAGTTGGCTTCCAGTCTAACCGGATGCAGCTGAATACCGTATTTTACATGGAGCGACTGCCTTTGACCTCCACAACTCAGTTACTGGGTAATACGACGATACCCCTTGGTAAGACTGGTTGTCAGACTTTCGGGCTTCTGACGACCCGTAACGACTGTCAAAGATCCACGAATGACAGCTGGGACCAACGGCTTAACGTACTTTCCGAGGCACAGGGGGGTCTCGGTATGTAAAGATGGTCACCCATCCACGGACCAACCAATCACGCCTCGACCCGTGCTGCTGTTATTACTTAGGATTACATGGAAATACACGTCAAAATACCAAAGTAAACAAGCTACCACACCATCCCTGCTGGTATTTAGACATTCACCTTTTCTAAACGTTACATTTCTAGACCATTGTATTTTTATTATTTTGCGCTGGTATATCAAACATTAGTTAAGCGCACAGAACACGAGTGAATCTTATCAGAGCTTATCAGTTTCGAAGATATCGCGGTTGATAAGCGCCAGTCGAAAACACACCGCGGGCCGGTGATGACGTTCGACATGGACAAAGATAAGCCCAAACCACCCATCATCAGACGACCTGATGTCTTGAGGAAACTCAACGCGGATAGTTTGTTCATGATAGAGCGAGGGCTGCTCGGAGACCTGCCGGACAAACTCAAACCACCTCCATTAGTACCATCTCGAGCGCAATCTCATGAACTCGCCGTAGCTAAACCATCTGGACTGTTATCTGCATGTCTGCCCATCCCGGATTCACCTGTTTCGGAGAGAGTGTCATCATCCGACGAAGATATTTCTAGTTCTCCGCTGAAGAAATCATTTAGCTTCCGCGACAGACTCTCCAGAATCAGTTTTTTTAACAAAGACAAAGAAAAAGAAAAGCCAAAATGGAAAACAATCGTGGAAGACGAAAAAATCGAAGACCCAGTAAAGATCATCGGAACGCCGAAGCTAACACCTAAGAGATCAGACACCAAAGCGGAACAAGACTACAAAAGCAACAAACGTTTTTGGTTTTTCAGAAGCAAAGAGCTATCTGAAAAAAGAGAAAAGGATCAAAGGCCCGTCTACAAACGCAGCAAGAGTTTCGAATTCCTGCCCAGAGCTGCTATCGAAGAAGAGGAGGAAGAAATGTCACCAAGAATAAAAAATAACAGTTCATCATATCTGTTCGGAAGCAGTGATACTATGGGTGATGCTTGGACATCCAACGAGAGCCTCGAATATATAGCCAACGTTTACCATGACAGTGACGACGGTGTGTGCCTTAAAAGTATTAAAGAACTGGCTTCAGACCTCTCGTGTGATAATTCCAGTACATCAATCCCGACGTCTGGATCTAGTGTCAATGCTAGAAGCATTTTGAAAACGGAATCAGTAGAGAATGTTTTCAATGAGTTTAAGAAGGCTGTCGAGTTATTCAGCGAGACTTATCTCAGTGATTGCGAGCCGTACACAAAGTCGAAGCACTTGACCATCAAGCAGAAGAGAAAGAGTTCCTCTTTCACAACGTTACCGTCTCCAAAAGTGGTGCAAGTGAATAAAGTGAGTGAGGCAAGTGAGAACTTTAAGAAAGAGTTGTCTAGAGTGTTAAGTATTAAACGTGAAGTGCGGACGGCCAGGAGAGGTTCAGTGACTGACTGGTTTGTGCTAGAAGACAAGGCAGCTGCCCCTTCTACCGTCCCAGAGTCTAACAAATATAGGAGAGGAAAGAAGAAAGACGTGAACCGAGTTCGGAGAATCAGCTCAACGAAATATGTAAGTAGACCTTTTTATCTGATTGATAGTAACGTGTTGCACTATGATAAGCACGTTTGAACGCTGATTAGCAATATTATATCTTTTTTAGGTCGTATTTGTCATTGTTTTGTGTATATTTCAAAACGGAAACATTGGGCAGTTTTGAAGAGATGTTAAAGATATTTTTACGAGACTTTCATCTACTCAGTAAATCACACTACAATTTTGATCTTTGAAAGGGAAAAGTTTTATGATATGACACAATCGAAATTCCCAAACCATGCATTAATAATTTAATACCCTATCTTTTTAATCATGACAACAAACATAATTATCTCCAGCTCAAACTCAAACTCAAAGCATTTATTTCAATTAAACCCATTACAGGCACTTTTGAATTGTCAAGGGGTCGGTCAGTCAAAAAGATGAAGCTAGGCGCCCATTCCAAAGCATCGTAGGTACCTATGGAGAAGAACGGGCAAGAAACTCCACGGACACTCTTTTAAATCATGATATGGTTACAAAATAATGGTTACATCATTCATGTTGAAATTTTACATGTGAGAACGATGCAGAACGTTAAAAGCGTCCTTAAAAAAAACCAATTCAAATATTTAAATTAAATTAAAATAAGCCGTGGCCGCTAAACACGAAAGAATTTTGACTGTTTTTTAACCGACGAAAAAAAAAGGAGGAGGTTCTCAATTCGACACGAATGTTTTTTTTTTTTTTGTTATGTAGGACCACGCATAACTTTTTACAGAGTCGTCCAATTTGAAAAATTTTAAAAATTTTTTAACTTTGCTTTGGTAGTTTTTGAGTTAGCTTCAATAATACGTATTTTTGCCCACTTTTATATGGATGATGTTCTAGTTTGTTTTGCAGTTAGTGGTATTAGAATTTGTGTGGGGTAGGTACACAACTAAAAAGTGAAAAATAAAAACTTTTTTACAAAAAATTACAACCGACTTCCAAAAATAACACTACAAAGTGAAAAATAACTTTAATTTCGGAAGTGGGTGGCAAAAAACGAAAATACATTTAACCAGACACCGACTTCCGAAATTAAAGTTATTTTTCACTTTGTACTGTTGTTTTTGGAAGTCGGTTGTATTTCTTTGTAAAAAAGTTTTTATTTTTCACTTTTTTGTTTGTTTTGTAGATAGCTCCTGAAATTATAACGATTTTAAATAAACCACTTCATTACACGGCCCACGGTTAAAAACTTAATTTCTCCCCTCTAGTAACCTATCGCCGTAATCAGGGCACGCGTTGCCCTATTTTACCAATTAGATTACTTACTGCCTCTCTTATCGGCAGTTCTTTAGTCGATAACGGGATGGTGTGAGTCGATAACTAATGATTGCTACACTTGTACCAACCGTTGGTTATTTGTTGTGATACCGACATTCTTAAATTTTGTGAAGTCACTGTCTATTAGACTTTTCGTAAGTCTCCCTTACTTACGAAAAGTCTAATAGACAGTGACTTCGCAAAATTTAAGGGAAATGTATATCTATAGGTATCACTGCTTCATAACTTAGGTACTGTAAATTATACGAGACACAATTGAAGTTTTATTGTTGTTACTGCTATGGCCGTATAGTGTCCTTCAAAGCGTTAATAGCTACGTTGACTGCCTCGTTGGTCAACATGAGTTGAACATGAGGTCCTGCACCCTAATTGCGTAACACACTATAGATCGGAATCTGAATCATTTTGAAACAAATTGCTAATCCATTGCTTCATATGTTGGAAAAATGTGTCTGCTCGACAACGTAAATAACGCAATGAATGTTGACAGTTCAACAACAATCGTTGTTGAACTGTCAACATGAAACCAACTCCGATTGATAGTGTGTTACGCAATTAGTTTGCAGGACTTGATTCCCAGTGTTATTTGGTTTTCCTATCTGGAATTTCGTAGTAGCAGCCTGGAGTCTGGATTTGTGCCCTTATTACATGGGACTTAAACATAACTGGCGAAATGTGGGTGTACAATAGATATACCACTGCCTAACCCTTCGGGAAAAGGCGTGGTGTTATGTCATGTCTAACTATACCCAAATTTCTTCCACATTAAAAAACGCATAATCTCCCTGTTTATCTGTCCCCAAGTGCTCATAAATGCCCGAGATTCAATTTCACGATTAACTTTTTATAGATTTATTTTCTCTTGTCAGATTGTATTTTTAGTAAACATGTATAGATAGTACATACCTTACAAACCTACAGTAAAACTATAAACTGCTCCACGAACAGTAGACCTCGCGAACACAAACTTTTTTGCAACAATGAATATACCATTAAAGTTATTTAAAACGGGATACCATGTCTATTTTAAGTATTGGTTTTCCATCAGATTGTGAAAAAAACATAAAATAAAAAAAAAACCATCGAAATCGGATCTCATAAGGCGGAGATATCCAGTAACCCCCTTTTTGCCCCTTTTTGGAGGAAATATCCCTCCCATCAAAAATCCCCGACGACAAAAAAATTCTCTTTAGTCGTAAAACCTGTAAGTATACCAAGTTTCGTCTAGATCGGTTGCAAAATAGGACCGATAGAGGAGTAGCAACAAACTGACAGACGAAAGCAAATTTTGCCAGACTTGAAGCAGAGACGCTTTCCTCGCTACGCTCGCTCGGTCAAATATGGCTATGCACTTGTTAAAGAGAGCATGACTAGTTTCTGCAAAGGGGAATCCGAAACCTGACAGAAGGTTGGAAAACAAGAGGATGAATGTTGTCTACAATAGCCGGTGGATGAAACCATCCTTTTTTGATGACATGAAATCATCCTTTGCTCTACCTGCAGTGTAGTTCCTTCTCATGATAGCTTTAGGTACATTTTATGGCTTAGTGTAAAGTTCAGTTCTCACTCCGATTTCGAATAAGGATGTTTCAATCTGTCTATTTATTTATTCCCTTACAGCAGTGACATAGAAAATAGTCGACAAAGCAGTTTAACCCCGCTAAAAATGTGTGGACCACACATTCTTGAAATGATCATGCATCTTCCGCCTCCAGTTTGACACTACACAGTTTGGTCAAACTGAAGGCACTAAATATAGTACCTACGTGTAAAACAAAGTCCTTCTGCGTATCAATATCTACTTCTAAATTGCTTGGTGGATCATTTAGAGAATGTCACGTGACATTCTCTAAATGATCATCCATTTTCCGCCTCCAGTTTGACTCCACACAGTTGATTCAAACTGGAGGCGGAAGATGGAAACAAAAGCGAACCTAGAAAATTGCAATACCCAAAGTACAATGTCCAAATGAAGTTGTACTTTGACTTTGACTGGCAACAGATTTAACTGAATTATCTTACATCAAAACATTTGTCATGATTGTTTTGCGTTCTTCTGTGATTTGTCATTTAAGTGGCAATATTTTCCGCGTACCTACATGAACATTTTGTATTCAATGACACTCGCCTGTAAACTGATAAAAACTTCACTGATAATGACACACATGGATTAAAACGTAAAAAGTGCGATATTTCAATGGCGCGTAAATGAGGCCAATGCCACTGCATTTTATGTTGCTCTTCCTTATTTTAATAAAACACTTTGCGTTACTTTATTGGAAGACATTTCAGAATGTTCAGATATGAAGAGCGTAAGAGCCATAAGTACCTACTGGTTAAAAGTGGTCTTTTGGGGAAAGAGTTAAACAGATTGGAGTAGATCAGACCAGCACCCTAATTGCGTAACACATTATCAATCGGAGTTGGTTTCATTTTGACAGTTCAACAACATTCATTGCGTTATTTACGTTGTAGAGCAGACAAATTTTTCGAACATATGAAGCAATGGATTAGCAATTTATTTCAAAATGAAACCAACTCCTATCGATAATGTGTTACGCAATTAGGGTGCTGACAGTTAGCGTTCACACAAGGGGCTGCTATCGTGTAGCTCAAACATAGATATATGTCAAAGAAGTATTTCTATGAGCTCAACTCAAAGCTCAACAACCCTATAAAATACCTACCAATGAAAATGAATAACTTTTATGTGGCTAAGTAATGCAGCATATCTCCTTTCTTTGTGGTTTAGACTCAAAAGCTGAGCATGACCGTACCCATATCAAACCTTTGTGACAAACTAGGACGCTGCTATTGTCAAGGTCGCCAAGGTCATCACATAATAGTCTAAAGACCAAGGTCACTCATGTGAATCCTCCTGATGACAATAGAATGAATCTAGGCATTGTAGTGCAGATTTTATGGTAGGTAGGTATGACTATAGCGACTAAGTAAAGTCCATGCTGATTGTTACGTAGTGCTATACCTACTTACAGGGTGAATTTTTGAGATGAACATCCGAAAATATAGCAGTAGAGCAAAATAGTCAAAGGAACAACATTATTAGTATTTTACTATGGGACCAATCCCGAAATCGCGAAAAAAATCTGCTGTTCCATACATTTTTAAAAGCTATTTATGCTATGCGAACATAAATATGGAGAATTGAGCAGCTACTGGTTTTCAGTTATTTCAATTATTACACCGAGTACCTATAGAATTTGTTTTGTGCATGAATGTATCAGTCAATAACTTATTGTATTGACCACCTGCGTAATTATTACACCTACCTTTATGTCGTTCGCCACATACCGCAAATTGTTAACATTTTCAAAGCAACATTATGAAGATTTTCCGAGAAAACCGACGCAATATAGCGACCAGATAGCGGCCGATAGCGTAGATAGAATGTGAGCTATCGACAGCTTATCTATCGAGTGAATGAGATTGACGATAGCTAGCGTCAGCTGATTGCTTGTCTTGACTGACAAGACAACATAAAGAGATGAGTGGGGGGTTGAAAAACTGCGCAAAGGCAGCTAATATATGCAGAAAAACTGAGAAAAGAGAAAAGGCCCGTGTCCCAGCAGTGAGAACAATATACGCTGATAATTATTAATATCAAACGCTTGTAACAGAAATAGGGCGAAAACTTTTTAAAAAAGTTATTACAAAACCTGATAAAACAAATTAACCTTTTGACTGTCAGTAATAAAGAGGGGACAGTCAGACACGTATCACGACCCAGATATGTATAAATGTGTAATGAACTACGATTCATTAATTAATTTAATATTTATTTTAGCTCAATGAGCTAACTCAATGTTATGTAGGTGTGTATATAGTGAGGTCTACGTGAGGTATGTTTATTATTAATTTTTTTGTTTATCAAGGTGATTGCGCACTAGTAGCCCGCGAAATTCAAATTTTCTTACGTTTTTTGCAATTTGCAGGTCAGTGTCAGGTTATACCTATGCTGATAAAAATATGATACGCGGCAATAACAAATATGAATTTAAGTACATACTCGTAATTCAAACATCAACCTGACACTGACCTGCAAATTGCAAAAAACGAAAGAAAATTTGAATTTCGCGGCTACTACTGCGGATCCTCCGGAAAAGAGGAAGAGGAAGTTCCGGAAAAAGAGGTAGATCTAGATAGGTTATATACGCTCCGCAAGTGGCACGTCAAAATCTGGCTAATTAGCCACATTTTCGTAGTCTTGTCTCTTTTTCGCTCCCAATAACTACGACATGCCGTCCTACTTGTTCGACAAGATGACACTCGTCATTCCGTTCGACATAGTGCCGTTTTTGAACATCGAATGTTGGGTAGGTAACATATCTACCTACGTCTTTTTACTTATAATATCATTGTGTATATTATTATAGCTGTACAAGGATCTTCAATACATTTCACAAATGTTTACCAACAGCGCCTTCCTCTCAAATTGGTCTTTTGGCGTAAAATTGTAGGTTGTACACACGGCTACACATCAAGCTATACATTTCCAGTTTACACTGACCTCTCATTGTGAGGAAATCCTATACAATGCGAGATCAGCTTATACTGGAAAATAGCTTGATCTGTGGCAGTGCGTACCTAGTGAATGCCTCAATGAAACACGTCAGTAGGTACCAAAAAATAGTTTCTCTTAGACTTGGTTTTTTGTTATGTGTATAATTAGCGTCGCTTATTTTTTATTTCCTACTAGCTTTTGCCTGCGGCTTCGCCCGCGTGGAGTTCGAAAGTGAACCCACGGAAACGTGCACACGGTTACACATCAAGCTATACGTTTCCAGTTTACACTGACCTCTCATTGTAAGGAAACCCTATACAATGCGAGATCAGCTTATACTGGAAATGTATAGCTTGATCTGTAGCCGTGCGTACTAACGGGGTAAAAAGTAGCCTATGTGCTATTCCAGACTATAATCTATCTCTGTGCCAAATTTATCCAGATCCGTTCAGCCGTTCTGGCGTGATTGATTAACAAACATCCATCCATCCAAACTTTCACTTTATAATATTAGTTAATATAAAGTATGGAAGGAAGTAGATTAGTAGGATTAAACTAAACAGACAAAAGTTTTAGCGAATTGTTAAATTTAGGGTTCAAAATTTAGTTTAACGATTAAAAAGCCCAATACAAAATGATATTTAGTATACATGTATGTACACACGGCTACACATCAAGCTATACATTTCCCGTTTACACTGACCTATCAGACCTAGAAATCTTATACAATGCGAGATCAGCTTATACTGGAAATATACAAGGTGGAGCAGGGCGATTGACATTCCTTTAAACCACGTAAAGAGTATCATGTTCTTTACCCGTATACAAAAAATCAATCAAATCCAATCAATACTTTAGCCACAGGAAATTATTTTTCATTTTCATAAGTTTCAACATGATGTAGATCTGAGTCCGTAATAATAGGTAAACATTGTGAGGTCAAGAACCTGCGCAAAACAGTTTTTGACAGTTTTTATGAATGACCGCCTGCCGGCGGACTGTCATGTGGGACCCTTTTACTACCTACCTACGCCCCCCCGCCTGCTGCGTCCGGCACCGCGCCGCGCAACAGGTCAGTGACGTTTCGTAGATAAAGCGTGTTTACTTTTTATGCAGTTGATTCTGCTATTTATTTTGTTTGAAAATTGCAATTTTTTCATTTTCCATTAACTACTAATCTTCGTGTTTTAAAATGTTTCGATGGACTAGTACTGTGCTCGTTTTAATTTAATGTCGTAGTTCCAGTTCCACTTTGTATAGCTTGCTTTGAAATGTGTAGCCGAGCGTACAAGTACTATTTTATATTTAGTAACGGTGCTTTCACAATAAAACAATTTCTAGCTTAAACCTCTGTTCAACCATGGTCACTTATGTCTGACATTTACGGAGTATTCAGTATTGGCATAGAAGTGGCGGCGCCCTGGGGTCGTGGGATCAAATGGCGCCGTTTGACTCCGCGCTCCGATTGTGTGAACTATGTCCGGTTCGGCCCTATAGAAATGTATAAATGGAGTGCTAGCATCAACGTTATTGTACACGTATTTAGTAACTCGTGCAGTTCATTTTATATTTTTTAACCGACTTCAAAAAGGAGGAGGTTCTCAATTCGTCGGTTTTTTTTTTATGTTCCCCGATTACTCGAAGATGGCTGGACCGATTTGGATTTTTTTTGTTTTGTTAGAGAGTGTATACATCACAGTTGGTCCCATATAAAATTGATTAACTTGCTTCGGTAGTTTTTGAGTTAACTTCAATAATACGTATTTTTTCCACACTTTTATATGGATGATGTTCTAGTTTGTTTTGCAGGTAGTGGTATTAGAATTTGTGTAGGGTAGGTACACAACTAAAAAGTGAAAAATAAAAACTTTTTTACAAAAAAATACAACCGACTTCCAAAAACAACACTACAAAGTGAAAAAGAACTTTAATTTCGGAAGTCGGTGGCAAAAAACGAAAATACATTTAACTAGACACCGACTTCCGAAATTAAAGTTATTTTTCACTTTGTAGTGTTGTTTTTGGAAGTCGGTTGTATTTTTTTGTAAAAAAGTTTTTTTAGATACAAGATGTCTCTGAGGATGTTTTGAAAGGACGACGACACGATGTTGCGTCACAACAACGTCTTTACTTAGTTTTTGTGGATCCACACCATAACTTCGTGATAGACACACTCGGAATGGATTTGTTTTGTTGTCAAAATGACAGGGATTGTAGATACTCATAAATAATATAACTGTAAGCAAAATCGCTACATATTATAATCCTAAATTCATTCAATCACTGACATACAACTTCTTTCTTATCTATGTATAAGCATACAACGCACAAGCATAACCCATATTATACCTATAAGAACGAAGGCACAACCTAAACCGCTGTCTAGATCTCGAAGCACGAAATTTTGCATCAAAGTTTCTTTTACAGCAAAGGTGGGCATTAAGGGCAAAGCGCTAAGGTAGCCCGCGAAATTCAAATTTTCTTACGATTTTTGCAATTTGCAGCTCAGTGTCTGGGTGTATGTTGATTAAAGTATGATTCGCCACCGTAACAAATGTATATTTACAGAATTATAATCATTAAAATCAGTAATACAACTCCTTAAGTTGGTATAATCCTCAAATGTCAATATTTCATGAAATAGTCATCCATTAGGATTATATGAACTCGGAGAGTTGTATTGATGATTTTGATGACTAAGATTCTTTAAATACAGATATTTTATGGACGCGAATCATATTCGGATTAACATACAAGCTGATGCTGACCTGCAAATTGCAAAAACCGTAAGAAAATTTGAATTTCGCGGGCCACCGTGGCGCTTTCATCTTAAGGAAGAATTTTTAAATAAACGTTCCCTAAAGGGGTTAAATAGGGGATGAAAGTTTGTATGGAAATTCATCATTTTTGTCGATGGGGAGTACTATTGGACACAAGTCTTGTACACCATAAACGATCGCCTTTACATCGTGACAGGGTGGTGAGCTCACAGTTACTGTTAACATCCACTGTCAATCAATCACCCACCCGCACCACAGAATACATAATAGCAAAACAATTTAAATAAATAGCGACTCTTGCTACGACACAATAAAGTGCAATTTAGGTCGCACTGCGTTAATTACCTACAGTTATAATTCACCTAGAAGCTGCCTCTCTTTCTATCGCGTAACTCTTATACCCTCTGACTCGTTAGGGTTGTGTTCTTTTACGACGCGGCGCATGTGTGAGTATCAAAGTAACGTGTGCCCCGCCCGGCGCGCGGCAGCCCACATTGAATTAGCTCGACAAGTCGAGCCCGTCGCGTATTTGTAGCTTTATACCTAAAATGCGGAGTGCACCTGGCCTGCCCGTACTTATACAGTTACATGAGTGCTCCATTTCGTCATACTCCATGGATTACTACAACCACGCCCGTATGTTGTAATGCTCTGTGATAGTAAAGGGCATGGTGTATGTGACGGTTGCATTGGTTTCCAGTATTTGTAGAACAAACTACGCTTCTAAGTAGGTTGCCTTCACTTAGCTGCGGCTTGCAAAAGAACACTTAAATCCATTCTTAATATTATAAAGGGCCAATTAAATTAGCTAGCGAAACTTCGCAGACGTGATGGTGGTGGATATCTCATAAGTACACGAGTAGATCAAGACCTGGGTTAGGATTAGGACATACGAGGTAAGTACCACTTTTAATTCCGGTAGTGCGTTTCCATGGGAATTTCCAATGTCATATCCAGGTTGAAATGTAGCCTACGACCTTCTCAAGGTCCCAGGCTACATACCTGTCTAATTTCAAAAACGATTGGTTCAGGAGAGTAAAAAAAGTATGGCGCAATGAGGTCTTTTGGTTCTGTTGGTCGATTTTGATGGAATAAACGCTAAATGTTATTCACAATAAAGCTTCTTGTCTTTCAGTAATTCGATTTTGAATCCAATGGGTGGCTTTTACGTGATGCGGGCACAAACAAACAAACTGACAAACTAAAATTTTCAAAAATTGATTTTTTACGTTCCTTTTCTCGCATCTTCCAGTACTTTTTTTTTGCAAAAATTTTTAATGTAAGTACACACACAGCAGGTTTACGATTTTAACATAAAAGTATGTATAGATTTGGAATTCTGAATAGAATTTTTCTCTTGGTATTGTAGTATCGAAAATAGTAAGAGCAAGATTAACACCGGAAATACCTATAAGTAGTATCACTCAAAGTGGCTCTTTTAATAAAACTTTTTTACAAAAAAATACTGTAACCGACTTCCAAAAACAACACTACAAAGTGAAAAATAACTTTAATTTCGGAAGTCGGTGTCTAGTTAAATGTATTTTCGTTTTATGCCACCGAGTTCCGAAATTAAAGTTATTTTTCACTTTGTAGTGTTGTTTTTGGAAGTCGGTTGTATTTTTTTGCAAAAAGTTTTTATTTTTCACTTTTTAGTTGTGTACCTACCCCACACAAATTCTAATACCACTATCTGCAAAAACAAACTAGAACATCATCCATATAAAAGTGGGGAAAAAATACGTATTATTGAAACTAACTCAAAAACTACTGAAGCAAAGTTAATCAATTTTATATGGGACCAACTGTGATGTATACCCTCTCGAATATTACAAAAAAATCCCAAATCGGTCCAGCCATCTTCGAGTAATCGGGGAACATACATAAAAAAAAAAAAAGTTTCCGACAAATTGAGAACCTCCTCCTTTTTGAAGTCGGTTAAAAATGTAATAATATTAATACTTCGCTAGCAGTGCAGCTTTATCCTAATTTAAATCTAAAAGGTTAATTGTGTAGTTGATTACATGCAGATTGGATAGTCTCTACAAGTAAGTGGACGGCTCAGAGGCTTCGTATATTGGATAGATGGGACGGACCCATTGCCTAATTAATGAAGAAGGGATCATCGTACGGCGTAGTAAATTAATCAATGTACAAAGGACGGTTTGTTTACAAGACTGGGGGATAAAATCTAGCATACTCTTCCTGCCTATGGTGTCCTATAATCTATATAAATAAAAATGAATGGCTAAATGTATTGCTAAGTGCAAATCTCGAGAACGGCTGAACCAATTCGGCAATTTTATTTTCAAATAATCGATGAAGAGAAAAATTGGAAAAGTTGCCGGGAAAATTGGCAATTTCGGGAAAACTGAAAGTGCATTTTCTGTGGAAATTTTGTATGAATAATTGAAATTTGAACCGGATAACGTCTGTAGGGTCAGCTTGTAGCCAATAATAACGTTGATTTGTTTCATAGCCGAGTTAGATTGCTCTAAGACTCTACGCAAAAGTTTCTTACTAGTGGAAGAGTTGTTAGATAAAATTGAATACATGATAAGCGACATTGTAGATGCGATTAAAGGAAACTTCTATCATGAGTCATGTCCTAAAAAAAAAATTAAATGGAAAAAAAAAATAACAAACCCAAAAATTATAAAATAAAGTGTAGCAAATGTTATGAAAGGAAGGAAGTAAATGCTGAGATGACTGCATGGTAGATAAATCACACTTATAAAGGCGAAAGTTTGTGAGTATGTGCGTGTTTGTATATTTGCTAGTTCTTCACGTTCAAATGGCTGGACCGATTTGGATGAAATTTGGTATGTAGATAGCTTAATACCCTGGATTAACACATATGCTACTTTTTTATCCCGGTCTATGCGGGAGAAACAGCGGGGCGCAGTTATTAGAAGATAAGAAGACAAACTGTGCAAACTCTAAGCATATTGTACTACAAAAGAGAGTGAAAAAAAACACGATAAACTAAATTACCCCATAACCATACCATAAAACATAATAATGCCCCATCTAACATCAAGACATGCATAATAAATAACACCTCTACAGCATGTACACTGCATCAGTGTATCGCATGCCCTGCGCAAACGCAGCGGACGGTGAAAGGTGACAGCGTTCCGCCCTGAATGGTGCGCCAGCGCAAGTCTGCTGGCGGTTTCGCTTTTACTAGTGAGGTAGGGGATTTGGTACTAGTTGTAGCAGATAAGTTAACCGAGGCAACTAACTTAGACAACTCATGGATTTGTCTGTTTGTTGGGGCTACGGTAAAAAAGCCAATTGCGCCTCTCCTGTGAATAGGATAAGGTCGAAAATAACACTAAGAAACAGAGACGGGAAGATGAAAGATTATGTAAAAGGAGAAATCCCTGCCTTGCTGCGAAACCTCACAGGTACACACGGCTACTATCTAGCTATACATATCTAGTATAAGCTGACCTCTCATTGTACAGAAATCCTATACAATGCGAGATCAGCTTATACTGGCAATGTATATATGTAGCCGTGCGTACACCCATGAGCAGTCATAACTTCATGAGGGTAAAGCAAATAACGCCCGAGCATTGTTATTTTTACCTGTGGTATTACTGTCAAAACAACTATCAGCTGAAGAACTTTCTAGTGCTTCTACTTTTCGAGGAGACCGTATTATTGCAGCAAAGAAACCATACACAATTTAATTTCATCATCACCACATTTCACTATTAATAACCCGATTGTAAACTTGTCACACGCGGCTAATTTACTAGAAAAGTATCAATTAACAGACAAACAGACCTTTACGAGCCCGACAACCGTAACTAAGTACTGCCAGTCATTAGTGCTCACAGTATCTAGGCTAGAAAGCTATTGTGCCATCTGCCTATGGCCTGACGTAGATAAATGAGGCTAATAATTCATATTGAAGCATAAATTGTTGGAAAAATGCTGTAATTGTCTACAAGATTCATCTGATAGGTCGTTAATATTAGGTGTCAGGTTGACAGTCTTTATCTTTATCCATCCCACATGCCCAGTAACCACACATTCACCAGTAGCGAAAACGGTAAAACGCCACAACGGACGCAACTATTACCAGATAAAAATAGGGTGGGGCGAGCGCATTCCGCGTCTTAGTTTCTTATTTTTTGGAATTTTGTGTGCGGACCCACCCCTTGCGTTCCAGGTTTTTTGGAAAGGTGATTAGGTGTAGTATATTTTTGCCAAGCTGTGAGTGCGGGGGAGCCGGGCGTGTGAATGGTTAGGTGAACTGGTTCATTTTGGTGAAGCAATAATTAGAAGTAAAGTCTTTACGGTATCGGTTATGGACCTACTGTGTAAATTATTGTATCACGATGAAGGAAAACATCGTAAGGAATCCGGCATATACTAGAACCGAAAATTCGAAGATGTGTGACATCTACCAACCCGCACTGGGCCCGCGTGGTGTATTATGGCCCCCACTCCCTCTCACAGAAAGAGGAGGCCTGTGACCCAGCAGTGGGAACGTTATAGCCTGATTATGCTGGTTACTGATCCAGATGAATAGGACTGGTTACCTAACGACACGGAATTGCTGTTCCGTTTTCGCATAAGCATAATCAGCCTATAATGTTCCCACTGCTGGGACCGAGGCCACCTCTTTCTGTGCGATTGGTAGATGTCTTCGAATTTTTGTTTCTAGGACATGCCGGTTTCCTCACGATGTTTTCCTTCACGGTTTTGAGAGCAGTGGTGATGAAATAATTTAAACACAGTAGGTAAAGCCAGACAGGCGTCTGGGTTCGTCAAACCTACGACCTACATCAGTCGTAAGTCGCGGCCGATACCACTAGGCCACCACTGCTCTACTAGGTCACTACTACTCTTACTGAGCCACCACTGCCCTTGCGTTTTTGACTTTACATTTAAAGTGAACATCTCCTGAGGATGCCCCGTGGAGGGGCGAAGTGTCGAGTATAGATTTGGGTTGCACGTACGTATAGCATTATAATTATCGCACCTTCTCCTTGTGCACATTCTTGCGGGCACCCGGAGGTGCTGCCTACTGCATTCAAGCCTGGATCTAGTGTTTGCGGATTTAAAACTAAATAATTTTGCATTACATTTTACTGTCACTGATTCTTGTAAAGTAACGCCTAATTAATTAATAACTTAGTGAGACTTAGTGAAT
This sequence comes from Cosmia pyralina, assembly GCA_946251885.1. Taxonomy (NCBI): domain Eukaryota; kingdom Metazoa; phylum Arthropoda; class Insecta; order Lepidoptera; family Noctuidae; genus Cosmia; species Cosmia pyralina. Next base: position 11,786,601 of record OX276361.1, read on the forward strand.
ACTGTTGTTGTTGCTTGGCGTTATTGCTGTTGCTTGTTTTGCACCACCCAGGGGCATGTGTAGGGTGGGTCGTTGGAAAAGATGGTAAGTCCTATGGACGCGAGCAACTTAATGCCCTTTTGTCTATAAGATTTTTGTATGAAAACAACAATAATGATAGGAGTTTTACTACTATCATATCGTTTGAAAACGAAAGACAAAGAAATTGTGCATGATAGTTGCTCAAGTTTCGTACAACGTCAATTGACTCCCCGCTCTTTCTTGGCACTAGCTACAATACTTAGACTACTTAGAGTTTGTTGTCTTAGTGGAAACCATCTTCTTTCGTGTCATATTTCGTCATTCAACAAATTCAAATTCTTTAGCAGTGAACTGCTATATTTTATGTACCATTTGGTCCAATCATTATAAAGCAGCTATCAATCCAATTAGCCACTAAACAAGTGTTTTGGAATGAATCATGCGTGTCTTGTAATCGCGTTGATTTACAGTTGATTGATGGATGGATTCACAATCATTATCACAACATTTTTAGATTTCTTGTCACTCTGCACGTGACAAATACCGTTTGGTCTCGCGATCTATTTATTTACGTTTGTTTTGTTGATTTGATATTCAATCATTCATCATCACCTTATACATAAAGCCAAGTTGACAGGGAATACTCATCATCCTCCTGCTTTTATCCCAATTGATTTGGAGTCTCATGCAGCATGTCTTCTTCTTCCATACTATCTCTATAGCTGTCATCTCCGAAGTCGCCTTGAATGATTGAATGAATGACTCCAGGGTGGTTTGACTAGACTCGATTACTCAAATGAACCCAAAGATTCACACTAGCTCCTGTTACCTCATGTTACATGGTGCAATAGAGACCATTGCATATCAAGGAGTAGACCGGGGTGCGCGATAATGGTAGGGAAGATGTGCCTTTAAGATATGGTTAAGGATTATACAGCCTACCGAGTATGCACCCTATAGCAAGCAATGGAATTGTGGAGAGACAGGTGACATTTACCAATGGATGGGCATCTATTAAAATGATTTTTCTCATAATCCATCCATCGTCTCTTTGGGTCTTCCTCTATTGATAAAGCCATCCACATTCATACTCAAAACTTCCTCACTACATGTTCGTTATTTCCTCCGCATCACAAACCATTGCCCATAACATGACAACCGTTTTCTTCACAACTTCTCAGTCATCGGCGCCATTTTATTGATACGGGATAGTCAGCAGACATAAATAAGCTAGACACCTATCTGCCCTAAAGTTACCTGACTACATATATACAGCGTTAAGGTACAAAATGCGAATTGGAACGTGAGAGAAACCTTTACTAGCAAATGTTCCAATTTACAAAGACAACTATACTTATGCACTGAATTATGTTCTCTAAATGTCAAGTATGACTGTTGAACTTAGCAACTAATATTATTCGTCTACTATTCGAACTTAAAGCGAGTATAGCTGCTAACAGCGCCACCATTGAGAAAAAAAATAATAAGTCAGGACTTATGGAACATTTTGAAAAAACGGCCGTTTTTGGCGTTAGCTGTTATAACTTCGAACCTAGGAAGTTTAATGTTGATTTTTTTAATACAATAAATTCTACCTCATCTGAATAAAAATGTGTGCAAAGGAAATTTCAAAATGTTCCATATCTCCAGGCTTATTCATTTTTCAATGGTGGCGCTGCCGGTTGCGATTATACTCGCCTTAACCACATATCATACGGTTGCACCACAAAGGATGTGAATGATATCTAACAACTTAATAAGACATGAACTACTATCAAAAAATAAATATTTAATCAGGGAAACAATGCCATGTTTAAGTATGTTAAAGATAATAATGACTGGATATGTGACCTAAATAAACTGTTATGTACTAACACAGTGTACTAATGTGTATTTTTGCAGCATGGTTAGGATTAGGATATAATAAATACGCAGATGATTGACTTTTATTCTTGAAGACGCAGATAAGTGCCAACGGCCTTGAGTACGCCTACATGTTTTGTGCTAAGCTCACGCAACGCGTCGTATGTCCACCCAGTAACAGAACTCGCAAATTAGACGCAATACTAATCAATTATACATAAAACAAAAGGTATTATGTTAAAACACGTATACTACCTACAACATAAATAATTAAATTATCTTGAAAATGGTGAAGGTTTCATAAAAATACGCTGGATAGATTTTGTGTGATTTTCAATTTTTTATCCGCCTTAAACATAACTTTACAAATTAATTACACTATGTAATCTTTAACATAATCTAAAATATTCATACACTTCTGGACACATCTTTTGGCCCACCTTGTATTTTCAGTTTCGTTTGGTCCTAGCTAAAATTTTATATTAGGTCGAGCAAAAAGTTTTTATGCAGTTTTGAACCTGGCACATTCACAATTTCATTCAATAGTCTTTTTTTGAATTTCGAACACAGAATTTAAAGAAACAAAAGACAATTTGGAGCCTGTTTGTTGATATCAAACAATCGAATACTAAGAAAACTTGGTTTTATTGGTTTACTTGGATTTAATTCTTGAAAAAGTGATTGATATCTTTGGTTTTGCAACAAACATTACTTATTCTTAACATTAAGGTGAGGTTCTATCAATAATCTATGGATACTTCACCTGAAGTCGCCGCCCAAGCTGTGGCACTTATTCAGGCCGGACACAGCCAAAGAAACGTGAGTGCTCAACTTAATTTAAGTCGATCTGCGGTCCGAAATGTTTATCGAAGGTACCTAGAGACTGGCGGCTTTGTTCGTCGCCAAGGAAGGCCACAATCTCGGGTCACAACTGAAAGGCAGGATCGATTCATCGTGACGACCAGCTTGAGAAATCGTCACCTTACCTCCATTGAGATACAAAACCAACTTCGCGACTTCCACGGAGTATCTGTGAGCGCTCGAACTGTTCGGAGAAGGTTAAAAGAACGCGATATGGTACCACACAAGCCAGCTAATGGCCCCAAACTAACGCGAGCCCACCGAACAGCGCGCCTTCATTTCGCACGCAGTCATTTAAATTGGACACAGCAAGATTGGAGCCGTGTACTCTTTTCTGATGAGTCTAAAATTGTGTTACATGGCAATGATGGAAGGAAGAAGGTCTACCGACGTAAGGGAGAGCGTTTCGCACAATGCTGCTTTGAAGAGAGGGTTGCTTATGGCGGTGGCTCATGGACTGTCTGGGGCGGTATATCCGCGAGCGGCAAAACTCAACTTGAGGTTGTTACAGGACCACGGCTGCCAACATTAAATGCTGAAAGGTACATTCGTGAGTGCTTAGAACCTCACGTGATACCATACGTGGACTATGTGGGCCCAAATTTCCTTTTTATGCATGATAATGCAAGAGCCCATGCGGCCGGCATCGTCAGGGAATATCTTCGGGATGTGAACATCACAGTTATGGACTGGCCAGCCAGAAGCCCAGACATGAACCCCATTGAGCACATGTGGGACGAGCTAAAAAGACGTGTTAGGGCTCGTCAGCCAGTTGCCCAGACGATGCAGGAGTTGAAAACTGCCATAGAAGAGGAATGGGAGATGATCCCTCAAAATTTCATAGAGCGGTTGATAAACTCTATGCCTAATCGTATGAGAGCTGTGGTAGATGCCCATGGAGGCAACACGCGTTATTAAATTAAACCTTTATTTGATAAAACATGTTTTTTATTCAAAAATCAATTGCCTTTAACAAGGCGCATATCCGACTTGTTAGGCGTAGCTCCATGTCGTATGGTATTCTGAATTCAAATTTAAAACAATACGATCGAAAAAGATGGTAAAATGTATCAGGTTTAAAACTGCATCAACAGTTTTTGTTCAATCTAGCATTCATATTTCGGTAGGGGCCATCGAAACTAAACTCTAAGGTGGGCCAATAGATGTGTCCAGAAGTGTATATTAATTTAAGAAAATGCTCTAATTTAACATATAATACTTTTTCCAAATCACTAGACTTCTCGTGACGTGATCTTCAGTTTCAAATCATTAAGTCTCTTATGGTCGAGTCGCCTGAAGGAGCGAACTTATAACCTGTGATGAAAAATATGAACTGTGGTCTTCGATCAATAATAGTACTAGATTCCCGATAAGCGCTTCAAAAACGGCCCGAAAAATAAAAACACAAATACTTTTGTGATCTTATTTCAAACATCGACTGTTCGGGAACAGGGAAATGCATGGAGTAGTATTGTTACTTTATACACTTCTGGACACATCTTTTGGCCCACCTTGTATTTTCAGTTTCGTTTGGTCCTAGCTAAAATTTTATATTAGGTCGAGCAAAAAGTTTTTATGCAGTTTTGAACCTGGCACATTCACAATTTCATTCAATAGTCTTTTTTTGAATTTCGAACACAGAATTTAAAGAAACAAAAGACAATTTGGAGCCTGTTTGTTGATATCAAACAATCGAATACTAAGAAAACTTGGTTTTATTGGTTTACTTGGATTTAATTCTTGAAAAAGTGATTGATATCTTTGGTTTTGCAACAAACATTACTTATTCTTAACATTAAGGTGAGGTTCTATCAATAATCTATGGATACTTCACCTGAAGTCGCCGCCCAAGCTGTGGCACTTATTCAGGCCGGACACAGCCAAAGAAACGTGAGTGCTCAACTTAATTTAAGTCGATCTGCGGTCCGAAATGTTTATCGGAGGTACCTAGAGACTGGCGGCTTTGTTCGTCGCCAAGGAAGGCCACGATCTCGGGCCACAACTGAAAGGCAGGATCGATTCATCGTGACGACCAGCTTGAGAAATCGTCACCTTACCTCCATTGAGATACAAAACCAACTTCGCGACTTCCACGGAGTATCTGTGAGCGCTCGAACTGTTCGGAGAAGGTTAAAAGAACGCGATATGGTACCACACAAGCCAGCTAATGGCCCCAAACTAACGCGAGCCCACCGAACAGCGCGCCTTCATTTCGCACGCAGTCATTTAAATTGGACACAGCAAGATTGGAGCCGTGTACTCTTTTCTGATGAGTCTAAAATTGTGTTACATGGCAATGATGGAAGGAAGAAGGTCTACCGACGTAAGGGAGAGCGTTTCGCACAATGCTGCTTTGAAGAGAGGGTTGCTTATGGCGGTGGCTCATGGACTGTCTGGGGCGGTATATCCGCGAGCGGCAAAACTCAACTTGAGGTTGTTACAGGACCACGGCTGCCAACATTAAATGCTGAAAGGTACATTCGTGAGTGCTTAGAACCTCACGTGATACCATACGCGGACTATGTGGGCCCAAATTTCCTTTTTATGCATGATAATGCAAGAGCCCATGCGGCCGGCATCGTCAGGGAATATCTTCGGGATGTGAACATCACAGTTATGGACTGGCCAGCCAGAAGCCCAGACATGAACCCCATTGAGCACATGTGGGACGAGCTAAAAAGACGTGTTAGGGCTCGTCAGCCAGTTGCCCAGACGATGCAGGAGTTGAAAACTGCCATAGAAGAGGAATGGGAGATGATCCCTCAAAATTTCATAGAGCGGTTGATAAACTCTATGCCTAATCGTATGAGAGCTGTGGTAGATGCCCATGGAGGCAACACGCGTTATTAAATTAAACCTTTATTTGATAAAACATGTTTTTTATTCAAAAATCAATTGCCTTTAACAAGGCGCATATCCGACTTGTTAGGCGTAGCTCCATGTCGTATGGTATTCTGAATTCAAATTTAAAACAATACGATCGAAAAAGATGGTAAAATGTATCAGGTTTAAAACTGCATCAACAGTTTTTGTTCAATCTAGCAATCATATTTCGGTAGGGGCCATCGAAACCTAAACTCTAAGGTGGGCCAATAGATGTGTCCAGAAGTGTATGTTGTTTTTGTTTGTAGATTTCCTAGTGACCCATTTCGCAATGCAGAATGGGTATCTATTGTCGCGAAAGAAAGAGGAGAAGAAATATATAAACCTTGTAAAAATTCAACAATTTGTTTTAATATTTTTATTAAAATAATTAATTATCAAATTAATAATCAAAATTAAAATAACTATTGTACTAATTTACTCCTTCTACTTTTAAAAATCGGTCAAAAATATTTGCTACCATATAAAACGAACCTTGGCCTAAAAAATATATTATTATTCTGCTACTCTACATCTTTCAATACTTACTGTGTTCTGAGCATTGAAATGTAAATACCAAGAACTATGTCTAGTTCCAAAATAGAGTAAGCACAAAATTTTCAACAAAATGTTTTTAACCTTATTGCTTAAGTTTTAAGTTTCACTTTAGAATAAATATTTTTGTACTTGTTATAAAAATGACCTTTTATTTTCAAGCGACATTTTTAATTTATTGCTTTTACCTTTCTCCGATGATAGAAGGACTTAAATATAAATATTTTGCAATCGTAATTAAACTTTATGTTTGATTGTTAAGGTTTATAATGAATTGAAGTTGTAAATATTATAAAACTTTTTTCTATATTTCGTAGTAACAAATGTAAATGTTTATGTGTGTGTAAACGTGGCCACTACAGCGACTTATTTTTGTTCCTGATCCTGTATCTAGTGCTATTATTGATCGAAGACTGTGGTCATAATTTTTCAGGCTACTGAATTCCCGAGATGAGACTAACTTCTCTGTTCTATACAGTGGTTAAGATTATGTATTAAGCTTTCCGTGTCGTACACACAGCTACAGATCAAGCTATAGCTTCCATATTCCATATATAGCCATTGCTTCCATATATTATTCTTTTAAATTATATAAGTATATTTCCAGTTTACACTGAATTCTCATTGTAAGGAAATCCTTTAAAATGCGAGATCAGCTTATACTGGAAATACCGTAACGGCGGGTTACTTTGACTCTAGGGCATAACTTTGGCCCAAATCGAGACAAAACTGTATAAACTGCCCGAAGTGTCACGACCACACAACCGAAGGTCGTATGTCCTTCGGTAACTATTACATGGTGATATAGACGCGTACTTGCGGAACCTTGTGTGGATTTAATGACAGTTAACATCTGTCTCAATTTGGGCCAAAGTTATGCCCTAGAGTCAAAGTAACCTGCACTTACTGTATATAGCTTGATCTGTAGCCGTGCGTACAATTCTTTGGATTCTGATCACCTTTTACAAGGTAAAGTGGAACCTTTATAAGTTACTTTTTAGTCCGAGTTTTTTTACCTAAATGAAGTAAGTATTAAAACCTAGCGTACCAAATACAAAAGACTCTTTTTTGACGACTATTGAAACCTACGAAGAGAAACAGTTTTGTTGCTACTATTATTTACGTATTTACGTGTCGGAGCGAAGGTGAAAGTTGCAATCAATGCGGATGAGTCGAGAATCGAGATGCAAGACTCGCTTGCATTTAGCGTGATCGCGAGTGGAAAGAGGGGGGAGGGGGTATTGCTGCTCTAATTTGACTAAGTACCTACATTGTAGGTTTCATGGGAACCGGAAGGAATTGTAATTCATAGCCTCAAAAGTACGTTGCTTTAAAGTAAATTGTGAATCGTTGAGTGTCCATAAATCAATCAAAATGAATGTATAGGTATACCGGCCGGCACATAACTTGGCAAGAATCGTTAGGTAAGAATTTGGTTTCTTTAACTTTCTTCTTAACAGACATGTTTAAAAATAAATTATATCAATAACTAGAATAAAGAAAGAGGAGCTCGTGGCTAAGTAATAACAGCCGCACGGGTCGATCCATCAGGTTAAGCTACGCTTGCCGGGGTTGGTCAGTGGATGGGTGACCATTCTTTACATACTGAGACTCCTCCGTGCCTCGGAAAGCACGTTAAGCCGTTGGTCCCGACTGTCATTCGTGGATCTTTGACAGTCGTTACGGGTCGTCAGAAGCCCGAAAGTCTGACAACCAGTCTTATACCCCCCTTGTGGGTATCGTATTACCCAGTAACTGGGTTGTAGAGGTCAGATAGGCAGTCGCTCCATGTAAAATACTGGTATTCAGCTGCATACGGTTAGACTGGCAGCCGACCCCAACATAGTTGGGAAAAGGCTAAGCAGATGAACTATAGAATAAAGGCAAGCAACAAAATTAAAAAAACTTGTAGCACTAAGTGTACATCCGCAAACTTACTACCACTACGCCAAAGCCTTGCCAAGTTACGTGCCGGCGACTTTACATGCTCATGTAAGCAATGATTAATGTTAAACTTGCCTTAATATCTAATCCAGTCTATCTCTATTTAATTGTAATAAAAGAAAATAAACATAATGATGATTTTCCAATCTTGAACACACCTATCAATAATTGCAAGAATCGATTACAGAAACTCTATACAGTCGATTACTCAACATCGATTAAACATCCAGACTAGCCAGTCATTCGCATCACTACAGATATTCACAAATGGAAGACAATGCGCTTAGAAAGGCGGGAAACGTTACGTGATAGGAAAGTGACAGTGACTTTGACAAACAGCAGATTATGACATGTGTCAGAATTCGTTCACGGACATGTTACTATAAGTTTAGGCTATATTTAGCCTACGGTAAAGGTTGTGGGTCAACTGTGGAAGTCGGATGGTCGGGAGCGTTGCGCACTGGATTGAAAACAAGTGCAAATTGTAATCTGCGTCTCTTACTGAAAACGGACAAGCATTCACTGTGCATACCGGGTGCATAATAGGGAATATGAAAGTAATTTAAAATTTGTTCATTATTTAAATATACATTGTGTATGAGTCAAGAAACAAATTCCAATTTTTTTTTTTACATTTTTTAATGTTGCGTTTTTTTGTTAGAACGGAACGCAAACACAGAATGACAATGCTAGAAGTGACGTAAAAACTATGTGAATAAAAATCTATTATTTGTAAGTGCTTGAAAACGCACCGCGTCGCACTTACTGTGAGATTTCTCCTTGAATAAAGCACAAAAAATAATTTTATTTATATGATTTGGGATTAAAAAACAAATCTATATAGACAAAGCAGTACCGCGATGAATGACGTCACATCATGACCGCGACAGAAACGGACATTTGAACTGGAGTAGATAATTGTTGGAATTTCACTCTGTCAAAAGTTATTTGTTATTAGAGCTTGACCATAGGTAATACCATAGAAATTATATCTATGGGTAATACATATAACTAAACAAAGCCCCCAGCCGCGTCTGTCTGTCTGTTTGAACCCGATAAACTCAAAAACTACCGTTTTCACCAATGGACGCAGTTATTCAGTGTATAATTCATTAAGGTTTTGTGTAAATTGGCTGAAATTAAATATGACGCCGATTGTTGAAGATGTCGGAAAAAAATCATGCTTACAGGAGCTTTAAGCCCACCGTACACGGCAACGATATATCGTAGTGATTTGAGTTGGCACAGTTATATCTGACGGCCCTATGTTCTCCACATGTATGTTCACATGGGATATTTTCCGACATCCACGCGGGCGAAGCTGCGGGCATAAGCTAGTTCTCCCATAAATCAATGCTATACTGCTATTTAATAATGTATGAAAAGTAGAATCGGTAATATGTAAATGTAATTGCACATCGAACGCATAATACGAGTAAATACATTTGCAAGTTTTACTCTGAATCTCAATATGCATCGATTAACGGGAAAATTATTAGTGACTATAGCTGTTTCCTGTGGTTTCACTTGCACCCTAGGGACCTTTCTGTACCGTACCCGTAAAAAGTATCCTACATCTAGTCATAGTCTATCTGTGTGTGCCATTCAGCCGTTAAGCAATGTATATTCACTTGGGGAGCAATGTCCCGGGACCGTGTCCCCGAAGACATCGCCCGATGTTGCACGACACAAAAAATATTTGACGACAGATAGACGTCAGATATGTCGTGCGAAGTTGGGCGACGATGTCGAGCGATGTCTTGAGACACGTATCCCGAAACATTTATCTCCTGTAAGTAATCAATAGGGGACAAATGACACTGTGGTCTAGGGCCTAGGTGAATACATGGCTTTAAACGTGCTTCAGTATCAAACAACCAAACGTCACTTTTTAGGCTTTATTAAAGAATATCCTGTACTATTAAATGAGCAATATTTGTTACGTTCTCGAAAACGACTAACGATTTCGATGAAAAATTGGAATATGTGGGTATAATCGATCTAGCTAGGTCTCATAATCTGGGAAAATTCGTTTTCTCTATTTTCACCCGAGCAGAGCTCAGTCATCCAGATACTTGTTATTATAACGGTATTTCTAACTTATGTACAGTCAACGAAAGAGATATCTAGGCAGGGTATACTAAATTTTGTGTTGGTGTGTTACAATGTAGGAGTATTGCAAAAACAAAGTAACATCCAAAAAATTGAACATGAAGCAATTCATATACAAATATGTTACTCTACCCTGCCTAGATATCTCTTTTGTTGACTGTACATATAAGTATTATAAAATAAATTGCGAATCCAGTGTTACTGTCTCGTGATTAGGGGATGGTGAGGTAATACGATCCCTGTAGGTCAAATGATCCCCCGCTGTAAATCAGAGACAACTAGTGCCGTCTATCCAAATGCGCATGAAACGTGTTCCCCGCACCCCTGCTAGTTGCCGCTCCGAGTGTCACGGCGGTGCGAGCGCTTGGCGTGATTTTATTAAAAAATTATTAAAAAGTGTGGCTCTGATCTAAGGTAAGCTTGTTTTTGGACTTTCATTACTTTTTACATGTTCGTGTTTATTGAAATGTTGTTTTATTTGCAGGTATGAATAGCAATTAGCTAATATTTAAGCAATGTTCGATCATCGCACGCGGTATTTGAAGGTTATGTTTTGATCGATATCTTGGAATTTGGTGTTTGGGGCGAAATGATCCCTTTTTGTGTGTTTAAAATGATCCCTGGAATCATTTTACCCCATTATTATTTGTTGTTTTTACAGATCATGCCGAGAATTTATATACGCAAAACTAATCGCCAAAATTGGCCTGAAGAACAAATGCAAAAGGCATTAGATGCCGTCAGAGATGGTATGTCTTACAAAACCGTAAGTAGAGAGTTTAAGGTCCCTGTGATGGCATCAAAAAGAAGAGCCAACGGTAAAAATAAAATAGCTGTAGGCTCCGCTAAAAAGTTAGGTAGCAGACAAACAGTGTTTAACCTAGAACAAGAACAGGAACTTGTTGATTACATTAAGGACATGGAGTCAGATATAGAACAAAAGAAAGCCCTTAAAGAAGCGAATAAAATAAAAAAAATGGTGACCAACAAACAGAACGATAAAGGAAAAGGTGGAGGGAAATGAAAAGGAGGAGGGAAAGGAAAAGGAGGAGGGAAAGGAAAAGGAGTCGGGAAAGGAAAAGGAGGCGGAAAGGGAAAAGGCAAAAAAAAGCGAAACAGATCAGATTCTTCTGAAGAGGAGAGTGATACCAAATGCCTCTTCTGTACTGAAAGCTACTCCAACGACAATAAAGGCGAAGGGTGGATTAGGTGCGTTGTGTGTCTTAAATGGGGACATGAGGCTTGTGCGGGAGTAGATAGTGACGATGAAGGCGACTTTACTTGTGATATTTGCCTTTCTAGTAATCAATTTGATAGTGTGAAAAAAATTTTAAGGCTGTAGTCCTATTTCTAAGTTCCTGATAAGAAAATTATTATTTTTTAAATGAAGAGTTGATTTTTCTATTGCATTTTGAGATTGATAAAAAACCTTTGTTATGGATGAGTATTATTTGTGTTTTTTTTTATTTAGAAGAAGAGTTTATTTGTTTACCTATTGCTTGACTAGGTACCTATGTTGTTAATTTTGCAAACCTTTTAACAGTTTGTTGCAATGTTTAATGTTTAGTTTTGTTATTGAGTAGTAGATAATTACAAAAAAAAAGATCTCTAGTGAAACTAGAAGACTGCAAAAGTTTTGTGTAACTTGCTTACATACCTAAATTGTTATGAACAATACATATGATTAAAATAAACAGCTGAGTGTTTTATTTCACTGATATTTATTAACTTATGGTATAAAATGATCCCTGGGATTATTTTACCCCTACCACAGGGATCATTTTATACATAGGTGTGTATAAAATGATCCTTTACTAAACTTTAACAAAAACCTTACACATAACCTTTAACAAACAGATCAGCTAAAATGTATAAATAACACCTTTTTGTACTTGTGTTCACAAATAAAGATTGATTTGATTTGAACCTCTAATACAAAAAAAATTACATACATATAATAAAAAATAAGTATGCAGTTACAAAGTTAAGTAAATTCACTACCTCCAACAATAGAAATCTTGCGATTTTGTCTTCAACTTTAGCCACAGTTAAGTCTTTCCCTTAAGGGGATCATTATACCTCACCTTCCCCTATGTTCTTTGTATCTAAACTTACCTAGGTCACAGACAATATACGTACGTACGTATGTACATTATAAATGGGAAAGTTTGGATGGATGTTTGTTACTCAATCACGCCAGAACGGCTGAACGGGTCTGGATAAAATTTGGCACAGATATAAATTATATAAATGAAATAGCACATGGGCTACTTTTTATCCAAATAAAATGTGCGGTTCCCGCAGGATAATTTCTGACATCCACGCGGGCGAAGCCGCTGACAAAAGCTAGTTAATAATATAATTAATTAATTTCCTAGGCTAATTTCAATGTGAATAATTATTGTGATGTGATTTTCATCATTGTTATGAAAGGACAATGCCCATTTATGTATGGAGTCTGGTACCACCCCCCAATAGCGATAAATTATATATTTTTGGAGAGGTCTTTTCTATTGGAACTACTTTTACTATGGCGATTTTTTTCAATTCATTGTCGGTTCGGAGCTATAGATCGTTCATTCTGCTATTTATAGACGATTTATTATTTCTTTTAATAATCAAAAAGATACAAAAAATATAAAGAAAACACAGTTCTCATTTACTAAGCCATTTATTGTAAACAAAAACAATATCTAGTTATTTATTACTGAGTTTTGAAATGTTATACCTACTTTAATATCAGTAATAATTAAATGTTTTAAGGCTCATCTATGATTACATCATTTAAAAATGAAGCTGGAGCAGTAAATCCCACATGTCTTGCATAACCTAAATACCAAATAATCGACAATATATGCGCGCAAGTGCCCATGGTACGTCGACCTGTCAAACATGTACAGTAATAATGTATTATATTGTTTTCAATATTATTATTTACTATAATATAACAATAGTATGTCCTGGCTCGCACGTGCCGAGATTGGATACGCCCACGTAAAAGCCACGCATCTTCATCGCTTCCATTAATGGGTAAGTTGCGAAGATGGCTGTCTCTATAAACTTCTATTAAATATAAACCGTTTTGCATATGTTCAGCGCAATAAGACCTAGCCAGTTTTAACTGGTATGTACCTAACGCAAGGATAATTATTTGTTCTTCGGACAGCCTCGGGAAGTTTTCTTGTTCATTTGCTTCCAATCGTTGAAAATGAGCCCTTCGGGTATTTAAGCGCGTCCTTTCTACATAATCATATAAGATATTCGACAAGTGTCTTTTTGCTCTTATTTGAGTCAAAAAATCTTCTGCAAGTGCATTATCTTCGATAGGTACGTGGAAGTGGTTTAAAATGGCAGCAGCGATTTTAAAATCCTTAAACATGTGTGGCAGCGATTTATTGAAGTATTTTTGGCGTAAAAGTTTAAAATCACGCTTAAATCTGCCGTTTACTACTTCCACTACCCATCGGCATATCGTCACCGCTCGTGCTTCATTGGCTTGCTCGGTTGTAAGTTGTGTCTCCCCGCGGTCTTTGGTTGGTGGTACATAATACTCATAACCCCAGGCTTCTACGTCTTCTAAACAGTCCCTGAATCCTCGATCCAGAATAAATGCATCGTTTGGTTCCAAAAACCAGTGAATTGGGTTTGTTTCATCCCTCATTATATCTCGCATTATGTTTGCGTCAGTTTTTGTGGCTGCGTACGGTCCTTTTACATCTATTATATAGCCATCGGTGCTTACTAATAAAAATGGTTTTAAAAGATTTTGATATTTATGTAGGCTATAAGATTGCCGCTGAAATAAAAAGTTTGAACTTTTAAGGATATAAATATAAGTACCATCACATATCATAATTATTTTAGTGTTTTCTTCATTTCCAAAAAGACGTCTCGGGATTGTTAAGTTTCTTCGTAATATATTGTTTCGGTCGATGTGATCGAATCCTAAATGGAGTCCGATATATTCGTTCGTAAGGCACTCGCGTGCCTTAGATAAATGCCGCTCAAGGTGTACTCTTGACATATTAAATAACGTCGCTAGTCTTTGATTAGGTTCTCCAGTTCGAAGTTTAGTTAGGTATATCCCTAACGTCGTCCTTGGATTTCTGCTTATCTGAGTCAGCGAAGGCGTTTGTTCCAAAATTGTATTAAACTGCTCATTGTTCAGTCCTACCCAAAAGTTTAATTCATCGTCAGTCAATGCACCTTGCATATTAAAATCTAATCTCGTTCCACGTTGGATAGTACCTCTTAGAATATCACAAACGTCACTAAACAGGGCTGGAGTAAAACTATGAGTTACGTTGCAGAATTGTGGGAGATCGTTCCAATTGTTTGAAGCTAGGTGCTCTCTGCATACTCGTGCACCAGGCGGAATGTACAGCTTATAATCACAAAAGATATGGGCTTTGATGCTGTCTGGTATTCGATGACGGGTCTCATTAACACAATAGTTAAATATGCAATGTCTCGAGGTGTTAGGCGCTCTAGTGTAATCGGGAACATTAAATTCTTCTGTATTTTGTGCCTGCACTGGTGGCACGTCCACAACATTAGGTTCTTGTATTGTAGGTGGTCTGGTGTTACTTTCAATTCGCTGCCAACATCTGTGGCATACACGTCGTGTCCCGTCAAATGCCACCTGGAAATACAAAGTAAAATAATTACTATTTCGAAGCTTGACAATCAGGGCCTAAATGTTTAGGTGAACGCAAGTCACTATATGGATATATAATTCTATCAACTTGTTTGTCAACAACAACAAGACAATATTATGCGTACAAAACGACGAATCAGCCAGGATATATATCTGAAGGCACCGTGTGTACAGTGGCGTTACTTTCCGGTCGACCACCCATAAGGCTAAAATCGATTGGCCGTCGCGGGCGGCGTGGCGTCCGTACGCAGACCGCGCCCCGCCCCTTCAAAACTGGTTTTTTCGTAAAACAAAGATAGAATAGAATAGAATAGAATAATATTTATTTGTTTAAAAACATGGTATAAAAAGATGGTAGAATACAAAAAAATCACAAGAGCATACATGTTTTTGCTTAACAGCGATAAGCGTACAAATTTTCATTAACATTTATTGTCAAAGAAGTCTTTTCTTTTGATGCGCGTTAGTTGAAAGGATAAGCGGTAAGCTATTAGAGTTCATTTCTATTCCTGCGTGAGAATCAGTGTGCGTGCGTAGTGTTTACAAGAAAATATATTTTGTGCTGTTTTGAGCGCCTCACATTTTTTTGTATTTCTCTTTATAACTTCATCTTAGTATGTGAGTAGGTAATGTATATATAAATACAAAATGTTTATATTGTCATTTTTTGTGTTTAATCGGCGTGATAGGAACTTTTTACTTGTGCAGTGCTATTGGAAAGTGAAAAAACACAATTACAGTTATATTATTTGCACCAATACTTGGTGCAGTTCATACAAATGTTATCAGAGCTTTTTGTTTAACTGCCGCAACTTTTGCAGCTGCATTATAAATAAGTTCATTATCTAAGTCCCATTGTTATTTAGTTAGAATGCCCGGAAATTCGAAAACTATAGGACGGCTTAACACAATGGGCCATACGTTGGCGAAAAAATAACCAAATATTTTTAGGTAAGGTATATTATTTTATTACCTTGGATTATCTCAAATGTTTTGCAGTTGTTCCTTGTATTTGGTTTAATACTTTTAACAGTTGCTACACACGCCCTTTACTCACACAAATGACAACTGAATAAACATCGGTTATATTTCTTGCTCTTTCAAACTTCCCTAATTGGCACAAATGAAATGTGGGCGGGGTCACACGCACATACGCGCAATTATGCAACGTAGAGTCGTTCAAAGCATTTTGTTTTAAAAGTATATCACCGTGAAGTAACGCGATTGTACATCACATATAGACAACATAAGTACATACATCATGTTCATCATATTCTTGTTGTCTAATAAATAAGCTTAATAGTTGAATATAATAGGTACTATCTACTTTATTGTGTCAAGTACACGTCATCATAAGGTAATTAATCTATGATTCTATAGTTATACAGGGTGTTAGGTTAAACGAGGGACATACTTTACCGGTGTGTAGTACTCATGAAAATGAATAACTTTTACCTTGGAACTAACCTTGAAATATGAAAAAAAAAAAATCTGTTGTCTCGTACATTTTGATCGCGTAGGTTTTGCACTTTGTAGAGAACAGCTGATTTTCTTTTTCATATTTCAGGGTTAGTTCCATAATAAGAGTTGTTCATTTTCATGAGTACTGCACTCCGTTAAAGTATGTCCCTCGTTTAACTGATCACCCTGTATAAGTAAGCGGAAAGATTTTTTGGTTTCATAGTGATAAACTCTGAAACTACTGGATTTATAGAGTACTTTCTTTTGTTTATCCGATTGAAATAAATCTATTTTAAAGGATTAATCGCGGGTAGTGACCTCGATAAATATAAACTGAAACATCTAAAAACGCGATTAATCCGTCCAAAATAGTTATATTTCAATGTGTAATCATCTTGCAAACAAAAAAAAGTAGTATACAATTCAGTCGTTTCAGTTTATCAATAACAAACAAACAAATCTTTCTTTTATTTCATTACTAGATTGATTTTAAAAATTCTTTCGCCAATAGAAAGCTACCTGGGAGGATGATCCCATGGGGATGGAAAAAACGCAACGAAAAAATAAACCTCGGGGAACAGCTAGTGTAAAATAAAAATAAAACTATGAATGTAAATGTTGCTACTTAGTGCTACACGTCATTTTTAGAAGTCACTTTCGGCGAAGTCAGACTTTGTTATTGCGAAAAGGAATTAATAGGTACTTAAAAAAAGTGATAAACTATCTGAGTACTAACCTCTAATACTGCATGTTGTTGTATGTAAGCTGCAAACTCTGGCCGCGCTCTTGGAAGGTTCTCAGTTAAAATGTGTTCTTGGTATCTACCGCGGTAAAGCCCTCGTCGACACATCACACAATTGCGCGGTCGTTCCATTTTCAACAATCCAATCGTTAAGCAGTTCAGTTCCCTTGAGATAGCCGGTAAACGTTCAAATAGAGCACAATAATCGCCAAATCCACGAAGAAAACAAAAGTCCGAGAAGATAGCCAGGTCAAAAAGTTGATAAAAAGCAGTGTAGTTAGTAAAACGTAACTTGATCGCGCGCACAAAGCCAGTGAATGACTACCTGCGCGCGCGCCTGAATCACGCCGCGCCGCATGAGTCTATTTTTCACCCCGCCCTACTAGAGGGGACTCTCATGGGGCGGGGAGGGTTGAGACCATCGGTGACTCATCCGTGGTGGAGTATTTTTACGGGCCTAGTGCAATGCTTCCTTGATGTTATTATAACTAAAATAACATGAATGTGTAAAATAACATTAAATAACTATCTACGGCTGTGACTCCGAACGGACAACGAATTCAAAAATGCCGTCATAGTAAATATTGTTCTATTAAAAATTACCTATCCAATGATATATATACTATCGTTATTGAGGGGTGGTACCAAAATGTTCATTGTCCTTTCATACTTAGAATTTTTATCTTGAACGTTTTGAGAAAAGTCATCTCATTGAAAGATTCAAGAATGATATAAATGTACATACATACATACATACATATACATTATTCATTATCATACATTATCTAAACAGTTATATTATATATATACTCGTAGGTACCGTTACTGTAAAGCAGGGACATCATTTAACATATAAGTGTTAGCAAAGATGCAATTCAAAGTGTATGCGCATCATTACAACGCGCACAGATACGCAAATATTACTTTAATATGAAAAAATACTTCAGAACTATTTACTTTGGTTATTACAATAGTTCACATATTATTAGGTAAGTATCTATTAGAATACTTATAGATTATCTAATCCCACGGGAAAATGTGCGGAATAAAATTTTAGTATTGAAAGGAATTTCGGTTTGAGTAACCTGACAGGTCTTTCTTATTAGGAAGAATCTTTTTTAAGTTTCCGTACCCAAAGGGTAAAACGGGACCCTATTGCTAAGACTCCGCTGTCCGTTCGTCTGTCTGTCCGTCTGTCACCAGGCTGTATCTCATGAGCCGTAGTAGTTAGACAGTTGAAATTTTCACAGATGATGTATTTCTGTTGCAGCTGTAACAAAAAATACTAAAAAACAGAATAAAATAAATATTTAAGGGGGCTCCCATACAACAAACGTGATTTTTTTGCTCGTTGTTGCTCGATATTGATAACGGCAACAGGTAGACGCTTGAAATATTCACAGAATATTTAGTTATATATTCACTTTAAAAATAAATAATTAAATTAAAATAAAATAAATGTTTAAGGGGGGTTCCCATACAACAAACGTGTTTTTTTTTGCCGTTTTTATAGATAATGGTACGCAACCCTTAGTGCGTGAATCCGACTCGCACTTGGCCGGTTTTTTTTTTGCTCGCCACGCCTCTACCAGATTATAACTGACCAAAGTGTCAACTGACCTTCATTGTGGGCCTGTGACGTGATTTTTACGTTTGAATATGATCACTTACAATAGTGTTAAAAATAAAAACAACTGCAGATTCTACCTAGCAAGTTTTAAGTTTGTAATTTTAAGTTTTGTTGAAGTTAATAAATCTTATCCATTCTCCGTTAGTAGATTTTTGTCACTTAAGTTAGTAAAAACATTAAAAAAGTTACAACATGCTAGTTGCTATAAGAAGACCACAAAAAACGTAATCATCGGCATGTCAGTTACTAATGCTATGTGCAATTATAGACAAGTTCTACTTTTCTCACATTTCCGAGGCATAGACAAAAACTGTGCCATCATTAAAATCACATAATGTATGCAACGTAACGTACTCTACTCTATTCTAGTAGTGTCTAAGTGCGAGACAGTGTTACCAGGGCAAACCGATTAAAAAATATTGAAAAAAATTACAGCTTAAAGGTACATTAATGACATCATTGAAACAAGATGAAGAAAAAAGTTATGAAAACTGTATTTATGATTTAATAGGGAAAATTTGCTGTTTTTTTCAAGCTGTTACTATAAAGTAGGTTTGATTCTTGAATATAAGTTATTAACCCGTCGCGCGCTAATTAGCAGACACAATTGAAATTCTATTGTTATCTGTACACATGGTGTACAATCGACATTTTAAGAGTTGCAAAAAAAAAAAAAAAACTTGCTGCGCCCTGCGGTTTCACCCCCTTAAACCGGGATAAAAAGTAGCCTATGTGTTAATCCAGGGTATAAGCTATCTACATACCAAATTTCATCCAAATCGGTCAAGCCGTTTGAGCGTGAAGGAGTAACAAACATACAAACACACACACACACACACTCACAAACTTTCGTCGTTATAATTTAGTGTGATTTTGTCGGCATCGTTAAAGCTGGATAAGAAACATTCGACAACATTCTTAACATTCTTACAGTTCCCAATTCAGGATATATATTGTACGGTTCGTAACTTCGTACACTTGCAGAGTTGTTGTTGTTAAGGTGGTTGTTCAGGTTGAAGCGCGTAGAGAAAAGATCACTTAGTTCCCTTTAGGTTTATTACGTATATTGTATACAAGTAATACTGTTGACGATTCCTTTCACTAATGTTATTCACCGCGTAACAGTAATTGCACTCGCTGATTTATTGATATGTATGAATATTTATACCTAGTATTAAAATGACGCACGTTTGGTGCATGCCACCGCGACAGCAAAACATGTACCGTTTAAGACTGTACATATATTGAGCTAGAATCATAGAAATATAAAAAACAGGAGAAGTGGCATGCGGGCGTGCCTGTGTCCACGCGTTATGCGCACGCTGTGCCTTTACTCGCCAAATGGCCGTCTCCGCGAACTAGTACGCTTTCGACCATGGTCACGATAAATTATAAAAATGCCGTGTTGTTCAGTGGTTTCCTGCAAAAACCGAAGTGATATTAAAAACTTCGTATCTCACGGGATCACTTACCATATGTAAGTAAAAGTATTTTACTGTATTTATCTTTAAAATCATAAAAAACAACAAATCGTAAAATATTTCTTGCTTTTACTACGTTATTTTTGTTTTCAAATATCGCAGCGGCTGTACTATTTTTGCAGCAAATACATTGCTACTTAACCACTACCTTAAGTATGTCGCTAAGCGACTGGACAAGCAATGTAAAAATAACAAAACGATACTTTATTTACGCGGAGCGTTGCATAGTACAGCCGCTGTGTCTTGCGGCGAGATAGTGATGAGGTTAAGATCCACTAAAGTAGGCTATCGATAATAATGTCGATTGCCCAACGAATATTATATTGCTATTATAGTTTATTTTTCAATTTGTCAACCGTTTTAGCCCGGTTGGAACACTTGAAAAGATGACGTTTAAGTACGGTTGGGAAACCTTTGAGAATGTAAAATAATCTTTTTTACTGTTTTTGATTATTTTACAGCGTACCTAGTAGAGAAATGCATAACCAACGGTCGTAAAGTAAGTTTATTAATGTTTAGGTGGAGTGTTTTTGGGTTTAAATTATCGCATCTTCGTGCTATTTCCTTACTTTTTTTTGGTTTTGGTATTTTACTTCCGCTAAAGTCTTTAACTATGCACCACAAGATTCAAATGCGTTGTAGTAATCGGTATGGTTCAGATAAAATATTAGTGATTTTAGCTTAAAATAAGTCAACATATTCATGCTATTTATTTGTTATGCATGAGTATGGTATGTGTTTGTTTTCATATATTTAACTATTTCTTAACTAAGGGTTTTTTTTTAACAACAAAAGCCTATTCGCCTGTTGCCTGCTACCTGCTTACTCATCGTGAGGTTAAGAAGTATAGACCACGCCTTAGGTATGTGAGCGGTGGGATGGAGGAGCAAGGGCGCATTACTCAGTACGTGCGTTGCGAACCGCCGCCTCACCCCTGTCTCAGCGGCCAACTAGTTCCTAGACTATAGACTATAGCTTAAGATACTTATTATGTAAATGATAAATAAGTTCTTATAGTACGTTTTTAGCTTCCCAAAAGATACAAATACAAAATAAGAATGGATTGATGCCACAGTAAGGCCACCTAACTGGTTCCCAACAAAATATAGCACCATATGCTCAATTCACTTTAAGGCAGAAATGTTCCAGCCTCTAAAGAAAACTCGCAGGCTTTTTGAATGGGCAATCCCAAAATTAAGAGTACGTCAAGTACTGAACAAATACCTCCACTTTACAGGTCAGTGAGTAAACACATCATAACAGGGTTCAACAATTCCTATGGTTTCACAGCCTAAACCAACTTAACCGGATTGTTTTAATTTATTGTTTTGTTTTTTTTTAATATACATTTTTTTTTAATTTAAAATGTATAATACTTTCTGGACATATCATTTTTTATTTTATTTTCAGGACCCCAAATTTTTCTTGTACAGTAATAAATGGAAGTATCGATAACTTTCCGTTTTAGTCAATCACTAGCGTATATGTAAAATAAATTGCTTTTTGCACAACACAATAATAGCGACAGATGTTTTTGTGTGAGTAAGTTGTACGGTGCATGGTAAATGCACGCTGTGTGTGACGAGTTAAGGTTTATAATTGATTGTGTAGTATGTTCTGATTTATGAATTGCAAGTGTGTGCGCGACTTTGTATCTATTGCTTTTATTGAACTACATGTGTAGTAGTGGCGCGGTGGTGGGGCCTACCTAGCGACATCGGGTTCTGATACATTTTCAACTACCGGGCATATCTCCTTCTTTCATATATCTATGGCTAGAATAGTTATCAATTCCAAAGTTTAGTTTGGCAACACCGGCCAGCTTGCAACAATGACGTAAAAGTAAAAGCCGTCATAAGTCGTGTGAACAAGTCACGGAGGCGAAATGAAACAATATCACGAGTCGATCGATACTAGTCGCCTGCAACCATTCATACCACTTAGCATACAGTGACGTCGATACTTATTGTAGATACTAGATATCTATGTAGTATTATGAAAGAACAGTCCTAAATATTATAAAAAAAAAACCGGCCAAGCGCGTGTCACACTTCGCACATTTAGGGTTCCGTACCAAATCTGATTCATCAATGTATTGGTATTTGTTAGTAAAATATACGTAATAATAAAATATTATCGCCTTTCAATAGGTCAATAGGTCATATAGGTTAAAAATTAAAAAGTTAAAAATTCTTCGGAACAAACTTTTGTAAAAAAAACTTTTTTACAAAAACATACAACCGACTTCCAAAAACAACACTACAAAGTAAAAAATAACTTTAATTTCGGAAGTCGGTGTCTGGTTAAATGTACCTATTTTCGTTTTTTGCCACCGACTTCCGAAATTAAAGTTATTTTTTACTTTGTAGTGTTGTTTTTGGAAGTCGGTTGTATTTTTTTGTAAAAAAGTTTTTATTTTTCACGTTTTAGTTATGGTACCACTACCTACAAAATAAACTAGAACATCATCCATATAAAAGTGGGGAAAAAATACATATTATTGAAGCTAACTCAAAAACTACCGAAGCAAAGTTATTCAATTTTATATGGGACCAACTTTGATGTATACCCCCCTCTCGAATAAAACAAAACTGACGACTCTGTAAAAAGTTTTGCGCGGTTAAAAAAAAAACATACGTGTCGAATTGTGAACCTCCTCTTTTTTTTTTTCGTCGGTTAAAAAGCTGACTTTGGTGGTTTCACATTCCTTTGTTTTTTAATATTTTTTAAAAATACACTATTTTTACAGTACTCAACGACCTGTAAACAACGATACCCCATTCGATGGGGTAGGACTACATTTTTTTTTCGCGCCTCCCTTTAACTCTATGGGAGCCCCCCTTAAAAATATTTTTTGATAATTTGTATGGCTTTGGGCCAACAAGATGCTTATACTCTGAATATTTGAAGACTGTGGCTCCAACCGTCTGGCTGTAAAACCTGTGACAGACACCGGACAGGCGGACACGTGAGGACGCTTCGGGTATGAAACCCTAAAAAGCTATATTCAAAAGGGGGAAGGATATTATTTAGTCATTGATGTAAATTGGTCCTTTAATACGCGAGGCAAAATAGTTGGGCAGCACCTGGTAGAGCAGCACTCGCGAATTCCGTCCACTCTACAAAGTTTGTCTATCACAACTACAACAGGCAGGTGACGAGTTTCTTACTTTGCTCAGCACCATGTTGTCATAACTTGGTCGCACCGTATTTAAATAAATTATATTATTATTTTTTTATTATTATTTATTTTATTGGAACGAAGTTCGTACGTGACGAAAAAGCCTTATCTTTCTCTTTGGCAGCTGCGAAAATTTACAAATTTTTCATTATGGGGATCTTTTTCATGGTTTTCGAGGGTGTTAATCCCGATAGTGAAGTCATAACAAAAATCTAAGATGGCGGCATAGACCTAATAAAAAACCAAGATATAGCGCTGCGAACAATACAGTGAAACATGCATAACTACACCTCGCTCTGTGCATACACGCTCAAAAAATAAAAAGCAAGATGAAATCACCACAAATTCATACGTAAGTAAAGATAAAATCTAGATAAAAAACTATAATTTTAATAAATCAAATTATGACAGCTTGGAACACAAAATCTCAATAAGTCCATGCCAAATCTTAACAAATGTTGCCACTTGCATGTGTCACAATTATTCCCGTTTATTGGTTAAGTAATTCATGTCATGAGGAAGAAGATTGCGTTGAAGTTTCTTCGTTGCAATTTCTGAGTGAAATCCAAAACGATTGTGCTGATTTAGAATAGAATAGAATAAACGTTTATTGTCTCCAGTATTACAGCTAGCCAGCAGTATTTAGCCAGTCGTTTAAATGTTGGCGAATTTGATGACTATAAAAAATAAAATTTTGATGATATTCTATTTATAAATATTATTTAAATATTTAAAAAATATTAACGTCGTAAAGACGCATATCTCTTTGCCGAGATTAAAAAATACATTCACCGCCGAATAGAGAGGACCGTCTCGCGCCAGTTTCATTTTGGCACTTGCCGGTGCCAAGTGCCAAAATGAAACTGGCGCGTGACGGTGTGAATAGAGGCATTGAACCAATTTGGAATAAGTAAAGGTATAAGTTATCTGTGGCAATTTTTATTCCCGCACACGTGTTGGAAAATGAAAAATCGGACGCGTGTGAAATACATTGCATTGTGAACCTAATCGTAGTGCGATATGAACCAGTTTTCGAGGAAGTGTATTGAAAAGGTTATTTTTACCGATTGGTCGCAGGACCTTCGTAAAATTAGAACAAGATTGCCTTATAAAAGTTGAAGATTAACTTTCTGGTTAATTTAAAATAAGTAGATAACAGAATCATATAGGTAGTCTTATTATTATTACTCCGCCAATCATGAATTGATTTTGATGATTTTTTTTTGTTTGGTAGGTCATACTTCAGAGGTTTTTGAGTTAGCTTCGATAATACGTATTTCACTTTGTGTATCTAGATAATGTTCTAAAGTTCCTGTCATTGTTGTTTACATAGCAAGTAGTATACAAGCAAGAGGTATACGAATTGGTGTTGGGTAGGTACCATAGCTCTAAAAAATGAAAAATAAAAAGCTTTTTTACAAAAAACAAAAAAACCGACTTCCAAACACTACAAAGTAAAAAATAACTTTAATTTCGGAAGTCGCTAGTCAGTGACAAAAAACTAAATCACAGATCCAAAGACACCGACTTCCGAAATTAAAGTTATTGTTCACTTTGTAATGTCTTTTTGGAAGTCGGTTGTTTTTTTTCTGCGCCCCGTTTTAACACTTTGTCTACGCTCTTGACAGAAAATAAAACGAATATATACATTTAAACACTCATATGTCAAGTTTCCGTGGTCTCGATTAGTATGTGTAATTGTACCTATGTGTGTGTGTTGTAATTGTGTGTCTACCTACTATTTACCGGTGAACACGACTAGTGTTATGTCGTGTGATGCACGTGCATCCGGGACAGCGGGGCGCACGTGCACTACCGTGCACTGTCATTGTGAGGACTAGGTGATGAGCGGAGCGGAAGTCATTTAAAAAAATACATACTACTTTTGCAAGTCGTGCTTTGGTTGCACATGCTAATTATAAACGATTAGACTGTCCATGTTTAGTAAAGCAAAGGGAGAGCCAAAATAATAAGTGAAATACCTCATTGTAAAGGTAAAAGAAGCGACCTACCACGGGCATCACGTTTCTCTCTCTCTCTCTATTAATTGAATGTCAGTGTTTGTTTTTTTTTTGTTTTTGTGTATGACATCTCGCAGTTGACCATTGGAGGTCGAGACTGCTTAACCGAACATTTCCTGTGGGTGCTATAAGCGAACTTAAAGCCTCCGGCCAGGTCTTACAAGCTAAGTAATAGGCGACTGAGTATCGCTAGGGGGGAGAACAGCCAGACGGGGCAGGCTGGATCATGATGAAGGGGCTTAAAACTACAGGCTCAGCTGTGCCCCCAGCAGGCACAGCATCACCAGAAGGAGGGTTATGGGGTCATCAGGGTCGGAGAGAATATGTCTCGGACGGCGAGTCTTACTGATTTTAGAGGGGGCGTAGTGCGCGGCCGTGACAACAAAATGTCAGTGGTATGACAACAGATTTATCTACCTAGTGCAGTCGTTGTTTTACAAAGATGTAAGCATATCGCCTGTATGGTCTCTAGCATTACGAAAACTGTCATTACTTTTACCCAGTAAAAGTGCTGTCAAAGTAAATTTTTTGCCATGGGCGTACGGTTGACGGCGAAGGTACGTAAACCGGCACCGCGTTATAGCTATTTAGCACCCATACACCGCATGCACATCTCACGCTTGTCACGACGCGCAGGCTCAGCAGATGACATAAAAGAACTAAGATTTGCACGAGCACCTTCATCCTCTCTCAACGATTTTCTTAGATAATATCGTACGATTATGCCAATGTATGATATTGAATAGACATTATACACTTCTGGACACATCTTTTGGCCCACCTTGTATTTTCAGTTTCGTTTGGTCCTAGCTAAAATTTTATATTAGGTCGAGCAAAAAGTTTTTATGCAGTTTTGAACCTGGCACATTCACAATTTCATTCAATAGTCTTTTTTTGAATTTCGAACACAGAATTTAAAGAAACAAAAGACAATTTGGAGTCTGTTTGTTGATATCAAACAATCGAATACTAAGAAAACTTGGTTTTATTGGTTTACTTGGATTTAATTCTTGAAAAAGTGATTGATATCTTTGGTTTTGCAACAAACATTACTTATTCTTAACATTAAGGTGAGGTTCTATCAATAATCTATGAATACTTCACCTGAAGTCGCCGCCCAAGCTGTGGCACTTATTCAGGCCGGACACAGCCAAAGAAACGTGAGTGCTCAACTTAATTTAAGTCGATCTGCGGTCCGAAATGTTTATCGGAGGTACCTAGAGACTGGCGGCTTTGTTCGTCGCCAAGGAAGGCCACGATCTCGGGTCACAACTGAAAGGCAGGATCGATTCATCGTGACGACCAGCTTGAGAAATCGTCACCTTACCTCCATTGAAATACAAAACCAACTTCGCGACTTCCACGGAGTATCTGTGAGCGCTCGAACTGTTCGGAGAAGGTTAAAAGAACGCGATATGGTACCACACAAGCCAGCTAATGGCCCCAAACTAACGCGAGCCCACCGAACAGCGCGCCTTCATTTCGCACGCAGTCATTTAAATTGGACACAGCAAGATTGGAGCCGTGTACTCTTTTCTGATGAGTCTAAAATTGTGTTACATGGCAATGATGGAAGGAAGAAGGTCTACCGACGTAAGGGAGAGCGTTTCGCACAATGCTGCTTTGAAGAGAGGGTTGCTTATGGCGGTGGTTCATGGACTGTCTGGGGCGGTATATCCGCGAGCGACAAAACTCAACTTGAGGTTGTTACAGGACCACGGCTGCCAACATTAAATGCTGAAAGGTACATTCGTGAGTGCTTAGAACCTCACGTGATACCATACGCGGACTATGTGGGCCCAAATTTCCTTTTTATGCATGATAATGCAAGAGCCCATGCGGCCGGCATCGTCAGGGAATATCTTCGGGATGTGAACATCACAGTTATGGACTGGCCAGCCAGAAGCCCAGATATGAACCCCATTGAGCACATGTGGGACGAGCTAAAAAGACGTGTTAGGGCTCGTCAGCCAGTTGCCCAGACGATGCAGGAGTTGAAAACTGCCATAGAAGAGGAATGGGAGATGATCCCTCAAAATTTCATAGAGCGGTTGATAAACTCTATGCCTAATCGTATGAGAGCTGTGGTAGATACCCATGGAGGCAACACGCGTTATTAAATTAAACCTTTATTTGATAAAACATGTTTTTTATTCAAAAATCAATTGCCTTTAACAAGGCACATATCCGACTTGTTAGGCGTAGCTCCATGTCGTATGGTATTCTGAATTCAAATTTAAAACAATACGATCGAAAAAGATAGTAAAATGTATCAGGTTTAAAACTGCACCAACAGTTTTTATTCAATCTAGCAATCATATTTCGGTAGGGGCCATCGAAACCTAA
The DNA here is from genome assembly GCA_946251885.1 of Cosmia pyralina. Taxonomy (NCBI): domain Eukaryota; kingdom Metazoa; phylum Arthropoda; class Insecta; order Lepidoptera; family Noctuidae; genus Cosmia; species Cosmia pyralina. Next base: position 11,814,338 of record OX276361.1, read on the forward strand.
ACTCTAAGGTGGGCCAATAGATGTGTCCAGAAGTGTATAAATAGGTAGAGAAAGATATAAAATCTAATCTTTCATAGCGAATGTAACGATTTGTAACTAACGGAGGTTTTTCACGTAATATTTAAATGCTGATAAAAGACAGGTGGACAGGAACCGATTTAAATATACATATACATTATATTTTCTCATTGACTAAAAATTATTGGCAGAAAACCGATGTGTTTTACACAACGATCATCTTTAAAGCTCCTATCCTAATTTTATTTGGTCCAGATTCAGTCCGAAGCAGAATGACTTCTTCTTTCATACATCTTTTTTTCTGGCCATTTCGTCTTTCACTCAATCCATCCATCATTTCTTTGTTCTTAATTTATATATCATTATTAAATTGTCTGCCAGAAGGAACAATTACAAAATCTACTCCCTTCTGACCACATCTTCATTAATTAAGGGTCGTCGTTGCATGTCCTCTTCTTTCATACATCATTATCAAACTTCTTGTCAGTATTCACTCTCCGTTAGTTACCTACACCATCTTTCACAACCATCCATCCATCGTTTTTGATCTGCTTCTACAAATAATCTTACTATGATTGTCAGAAGACACAATTTCAGAAACGTAACTGCTTGCCTTTCAATATTAGCGTCTAAATTCGCTCCGTCTATCACAATGCCCTCTACCGTGACCAGTAGTCCAATTTGTGCGAGCCACGCTGTGTGACATGCATACTAATAAGGAACCTCATTTGTTATGACTTTTATTTATTTGCCTGTAGATAAATGACAGCTTTTCATAATCGCTCTATTGAAATACAACTTAATTATATTCAGAAGTAAATGAACTTCTAGTGCTGTGGTTGATTTATTATGGGTTTGGCTTCCTTTTCATTGGAAGCGAGCCTGATATGTTGAAGTTATTTGGAACTAAATGATTAGGTTCGTGTGTTTGTTTAATCTTTTCCTATAATTTCTTACAGTTAGGAACTTTTATTTTAGATATGAGCTCCACGTATTTTTTTTTTTATATTATGTACCTACTACTTTCATGCTGGACTAGCGTTTGCCCATGGCTTCACCAGCGTGGATGTCGAAAAGTATCCCACGGGAAGGTACTACCGAGAAAGCTTTCCTTATTCCTTGTCTACATTATAAAGGGAACGAACCTCTGTGCAAAATTTCAGCTTTCTAGTTTCAAGGGTTTGGGTTGGGCGTTGTTGCCAGCCAGTCAGTCAGGATTTCGATAAATATATGCAAGATAATAAATGCAAAACTTACAGCACTGAAATGTTTCAGCTTCACAAGGTCAAACACTTTACTAAATGCTAAAGAATAAGTATAAAAATCATCCAGATATACCGTCCTAGTTATTCCCTTATTCCGAAATAAAATCTTAGTTATGTCCATGACTGTATTACTTATAATAATCATATCGCACAAAACAATACTTTACAAAAACCTAACCTATTTTACATTATCCATTTGGTTGAATCCGCACTGCATTGCAACTAATCAATTCCAATACTTATACGGTTTCGATTCTGAGGTGAAGGTCAACTTCTATGGTTTCCTTTATTTATACAAATTACTTTAATTTTACGCTCCGAACTAAAATAAAAATAAAACTCAGTTTGGCTGCATGGATGACGTAATTTGTTTCTGAAAAAAAAGCGTGGTTTTTTGTCAATTGCTGTCTAGACGAGATAAATTCGGAATCATTGGTTAGGACATCTATTTATGTAAATAAGTGCATGTCTGTTACTAAGCATATAGGTAGTTTTGTTTTATTTGATTTCTATTGATTCTGTTATTAGGACTTGGTATTTTAACCATCGTTTAGACCGTATTGTTTTTTACAGAAAGCAAAAAAAAAAAAAAAATAGGTGCGACGGGACACTAAAAAATCTTGTTAAGTGTCCTGTCGCATCTATTGAACTAAATGAATGGTGAATATTTCTGTCTTCTGACCTTTTAAATGTGTAGATCTTCAACCTCATCATTCTCCTGCCCTTATCCCAATTTATTTAGGGTCGGCGCAACATGCCTTTTTCTTCCATACTATTCCTAGTCATCTCGACAGTAATTCCTTTTCTAGCCATATCATCTTTGACACAGTCCATCCATCGTTTCTTTGGTGTTCTCCTAATCAGATAGTCATCCAGATTCATACTCAAAACTTTCGTGACCTTATATGATTTTGATTTTAGATAATTTCAATTCTTGGATAAATTGGTTATCAATGTGTACCAAGTTTCTTAATACTTTCCTATTCAGAAACTGAATGGGCTTTGTTTTAAATATCAAAATGTGTATCTACATCGTTGAAACTCATATTTCAAGTACCTACGTATTAGAGATGCAAGTATTTGTTTAAATGGTTTTAAAACTGTAACGTTAACCCACATACCTAATGGTATTGTAATCGCACTGTGTGGGCTGTAAATCGGTGCAGCCATTGTAATTTTACTTTTAAGTATATCTATAAAATAGAAAGTGGTTTTATGGTTCGATTAGGTACTATTCTTTATGAGTATTAAAAAGAGTATGCAAAGTGAAATGTACGTTTTGCAGAAAACGATTGTGGATAATAAAATGTGCCCGTTAGATATCTAGCAGGTAAACTAAAGTTTTAGGATCCAGTATTTCGTATGAAATTGGTCACAGCTGACAAATTCAAAGTTTCAAAGTCAAGTCAAAGTCTCACACAGTGCGACTTTTGTCTAACATCTGCGACGCTACGTGACATTTAGTAAATTATTATATTTGAACATTACTAGAATTGAAATATCTATCTTTTTATATAAATAAAAAGAGAAGTCAGGACTGACTGACTGACTCATCAACCCCCAGCCCATACCCTTGAACCTAGAAAGCTGAAATTTTGCGCAGATGTTCCCTTTATAATGTAGAAAAGGAACAGGAAAGGATTCCACGGGATATTGTTCCCATGGGATATTTTTCGATATCCACACGGGCGAAGCCGTGGGCAAAACCTAGTCAGTAATAAATATATTTTGATCTCAGCACCAGCAGCATCAATATCGCGATAAGGAAGCCAGAAATAACATTCCATCAGAATAAAAGAGAATATTGCAAGATTGCAACAACGAATAGGCAAAAAGTGAAGTTTTCCGGGCATCTATGTCTAGGTCAAATTACTGCTTAATAACAACTAATTAATGTGTAAAGTAGTTGATTGTTAGTTAATTGCGAATAAACTGATGAAGAACGAAGGTGACTTCAGAGAGGGCGTCGAACGATTCACCATATATTTGATTGTGTAGGCAAGTTAAGGCATTGACAATATCTTGGACAATTTTTTCTACACAAAAAGTTGTATTTATGGGTTTTGCTTTGGTAAAGTAACTATGTATGATAGAGACACCAGGAAACCAATGTCTTTTTTACGGTCATATTTGTGGCTTATAATAACAGCCGCAGGGTCGATCGATTAGGTTAAGCTACGCTTGCCGCGGTTGGTCCGTGGATGGGTGACCATCTTTACATACCAACACCCCTCCGTGCCTCGGAAAGCACGTTAAGCCGTTGGTTCTGGCTGTCATTCATGGATCTTTGACAGTCGTTACAGTCGTCAGAAACCCGAAAGTCTGACTACCAGCCTTACCAAGGGGTAAGGGGTATTAGTAACTGGGTTGTGGAGGTCAGATAGGCAGTCGTTCCATATAAAATACTGGTATTCAGCTGCATCCGGTTAAACTGGAAGCCAATCCCAACAACATTGGGAAAAGGCTAGGCAGATGATGATGACCTATATATATATAGCCAGCCGTCTACATAAACCTCGCGAAAAAGAGTTTCAATACCAGTCCCCGTTACCTAATTTCCATTAGCTCCAAATCAATTTTGACCGTTTTAACTTAATGTAGGCTAATTTACATTTCCGTCATGCCTCAATATTTACAAATCAACAATTACATACCAAAATTGTTTTGTCTAAATTCAAAATTATCTGCAAAACAGGTGCAACTTACTAGAAACACCCTTTTTTCACCAACAAGTTTATATTAATCCCATATAACCAGACAGAGCAATAAATTACTTTCTTTCATCTAACGACATACTCTAGTATTGGAACTTTGATTACAAGAGCCTAACGATAAACTGACGACCTGGAGTAAGAAACACAAGTCGCTGCACACGTTACGTCTACGAAGATTCAGGAAGTAAAGATAGATTACAAGTAACTACATATTTGATATCATCTGTATGCGATCATAGCTCAACGTATGAATTACATAAAACATGCATAATAGCTTGCAGACGTCCGTGTGCCCCATAACGAATGATCTTCAGGGGATAGTGGTGTAAATACTATGATTGGATGGATTTGATCGGAGTAGGATGTTATGTTTCGTGTTGAAATTGGAAATATATAACTAAGTATACATACGGCAGCTTCTAGATCCACTTATACCTAAAAGGCAAAGCAAGAAAGGAATGTTTTGAAGGCGAAGGCGTATTCGATGCTAAAAATGATGCTACAAACATAAAATATCGATAGATTGTGTGAAAGATTACAAAGAAAAAAATGCATTCCACAGATGTCAACGTTGAGATGACGGCTTATTAAAGATGGATGAAGGGGTTGGTTAATCATTGCGGTCAGCAAACAGGGTGTGTTACTTTTAAAGATACCCAATGCACGAATAATGACGGTCAATATAATGGAATCACGCGACTTAACTTCGCTTTAAATTCAGTTTTTGTACGTCCGCCTCTCAAACATTAGTTACCGTTACACTTGAATCGTCACTTCCAAACAAATATGGTCGAACAGTGACCGGGTTTCCAGATTATACTCGTATACGACACAGAAAACTTTTAGATAAAAGTGTGCGACTTGTGACAAATTTTGTCATTTCTTTGTTGGTTTTAGCAAATGAGTGGAAGTGAAATGTAGGTTACGCAAGCCTTCGTGGTTTTGTTGTAATATTTGGTTGCGATAAATGACAATGTGGCTAGCACCAACCTAGCCATGCGACTAGAGCTGTCAGGAATGACTTGTTCTCCTCCCGAAGTAAAGTTCAGTTCATTTATTCACTGGGGATGAGTGTTTTAGAGGAAGATGTGAGTCAGGTAGAATACAGCGCATTTCCAATAAATGTGTAAGTACAGAATTTGGCAAATTGTAGGTACACAGCCACAAAACTACTATTCTTAGAAAAATGGGTAAAATACAAATAATACCGGAGCTAAGTTCGTTATCCACAGATAGTGGTCGATTTTAATGAAGCGTTAGTCGACGTTCGCACGGACGTAAAAATATCGCGGCGATTTTTTTTCGCGCGCTGGATTTTCAACGCTCTGCTTAGCGCCGAGAGTTGAAAATCCAACAGTGTGTTTTTTCGACGCGCTAGAATGCACTCTGTTATTGTTAAGTTGGATTCTCAACGCTCGGCTCAACAACGAGAGTTGAAAATCCAGTGTGCGATAAACTCCCGCCGCGATATTTTTACGTCCGTGCCAACGTCGGCTAACTTATCCTATAACAATCGTTACCAAATCCAATTCTAGACTTCTGCAAATTGCTGACTAACACACAGTCGGCGGACCCAACACACAAAAGGCTTCACATGATTAAAGTTCAGATAAACATATGACTCACCATCGTGAATATCTATATCTACACATAAAGTAAGTCTGTGTGACGGGTGACCGCGTTGTTCTTCTAAACTACTCAACGGATTTTGATGCGGTTATCACCATCATTTAGAGAATTTACTCCAGAAAGTTTATGTTCATAATACAATTACATTAAACTTTTACACATACATATGTATTTAATAAGGAAATCTCGATGTTTGGTCAAGTCGTAAAAACCGTGCGAAGCAGGGGCGGTATAGACTTTTATAAAATCACAATAGAACAAAATGTCCGACTCATCGCGTCATTCGATACTTCCGCCAAACCTTTTATTAAAGCCCCATCAGCTAAAGCAGAAACTGCAAACAGGAAAAATGCTACACCATTCTGAACTTTAACACTTTCCAATAAGGCTCATATAAAGTGGTTTTAATACAACAAAGCGCCGGATGTGGGCAATGGAACGGTTGTCGGGTTACCTGACATGCGGGTCTTGAGTACACGGTAGACCACAGATCATGGATCGTTGCTTACATTGCGCCAAGCGCCAGTGCTCCCACGATCATGTTAACGACGATGACGACGACGATGTTTTGTCGCCGACAGATTGAGCACCGACAAGATTTTACTTCGACGGGACTCTTCGCCGACAGGCCGGGCTCCGTCGACCTGCTGACTAAAACCCTATCCCGAAACGGTCGACGTCAGGGGTACCCCAAGGTTCGGTTTGGTTAGGTAGGTTCCTTTAAACTCTGCAGACAGAAATAAGAGCCCCGCCGTGCGGGGCTCCGTCGACCTGCTGACGAAAACCCTAACCCTAGATAGTCTTTTGGTTTGGTTAGGTAAATTTTGTTTTTTTTTTCTCTGTTTATTTTAATTATGTAAGTTTCGTCGCTGATGAGCCCTGTTGGCGAAGAGTCCTGTCGGCGAAGTGTCCTGTCGGTGAAGAGTTCCTTCGAAGTAAAGTCTTGTCGGTGTTCAGTCTGTCAGCGTAGTGTCTGTCGGGCCTGTCGGCGTTTAGTCGTCACTCCAAAAAGCTAATTCAATCTTTCTGTTGTCAAATTTCATAGTCAAATTAAGTGTTTCACTGTCAAAAATATCGAGAACAAAAAGGCTTGGGATTGAGCTGCTCCCATAAATTTACACAATTATTGTTGATTTAATTAGTTTGCAAAAAAAAAAATTTGTTTTTTTGTTCGCTAATAAGTAACAACATCAAAATTGCTGTATTAATAACCGTTTCTATTGTAGATTTCATAAATGACCGATATAATATGATACGTTGCTCAAATATTACACATTTTTATTAAGCCTGCCTACTATGATGAGCATAACATTAACGCTTATTACTTCATGCTTACAAAATGTTTTTTTTTGTAATAAATGTACACACAGCAGCAGGTCATGTTACTACAAACTGTCAAATTTTCTTATTCGATTTTGAACTTAACCATCAACATTTTAAGGTTTAAAATCATTTGGAGAATTTCGACAGTTTGATATAACCTGATGTGCTGTTGTCTGTACTTTGAATTCAGAATTGTTCGACTAATGTTCAGTATCATTATGACCAAAGCAACTTATTGGCTGGCTGTGGAGTAATATCATTGTTAAGATGAATGGTCGTGTTGCGTCTTTGTGGCGTCTTTACTGATTTCAATGTTCAAAATTTCAAATGAGTCTAGTATTCTTAATTATGTCACATTGTTTTGCATAGATCTATTTTATGTATTTTTTCGTGTCACCAATCGAGAATGTGATTTGTTCAGTGTGCATATTTTTAAGAATATTGTTTTGTATATTCAAATAAGTAGGTACCTCATATTCTAAAGCCACAGATAGTAACTTTTTTGCTATATCTATATCTTTATTCAATTTTGTTTTTTATACTGAGATACTGATTGTCTTTGATTCCAAGGCTTTAAATATTATTGTTATCTTTATCATCATTCTCCTGTCCTTATCCCAATTTATTTGGGTTCGGCGCAACATGCCTTTTTCATCCATAATTTTCTAATAGTCGTCATCTCGGTAGTCACCCCCTTTCTAGCCCCATATCATCTTTTGCACAGTCCATCGATCATTTCTTTGGTCTTCTCGTAGTCGTATCGTATAGCCATCCACATTCGTACTCAAAACTTTCCTAACGTTATTGTTATTGTTATCTTTGTACATAATTAAATTATGTACTATGTAGGTTTTCAAGAAACCTGACTAAGTATTTCACAAAACACTACAGTAGTGACTACTAATCTAGATTTTTTCTGAGTACAACTAGTTTAATTCAGATCAAGTTCAACACAATTTGTGTCAGTCAAGTGAACCGAGCATTCAACTTTGGGCAACACAAAAGTTAATCCAGTTTTTCAACAATAAAACGTTCCCAATACGAGGTTTTTGTGGGAAATGTACCGTGAAATAGATTTTTTTACATAATGCAGGTTGAATATAGGCAGCGGATGAAGTGACAGTTATGGTATCAAATTACGACACGAGACTTTTTGTTCGGTTCTGTAGTTAAATGAAAACAGCTCCTGTCGCGTCGGAACGTGAAGAGTAGTATAGGTACAAGAATAGTTTATACCTCGGTGCAATGATTAGCTAGTCACTGTCACTGCAAGTCAGCAAGTTTAGGAGTGGAGAGTGGAGGACGTGGACGCGGCTCATTGCCTAGGACGCGCCTATCTGCTTTTTGTTTGAAAATGAATCCCTATTTCCCTTGGTCATCGCATCACGCGTGAACGGATGGAACAATTTCGCTAATTCTTTTTTTGTTGTATTTATGATTGTCAGGAGAAGGATCTTATGAAAAAAAAAATTAAGAAAATTTCGCAGAAAATTGGAAAATTTCAGAAAAAATCATTTTAACTTCACGCGTTTACATTAGAATATTCATAGCCAAGACAGGACAACGTCTGTTGGGTCAGCTAGTTTTTGTATATTATGTACTTATGCCTGACTCTGTCATGTACGAGAAACCACTTTTGCCTAATTCTCCAGACTTCCAACTATAACTGTTTGCTTATAATTTCATTGAGCCATTACAGTAACCCCCGTCAAATCTCTGATAACTCGTAAATTCATCAGATCCTTTAGACGTCAGTCTTTTGACGTCAGAAAAGGGGGAGAAGACGTCAGAGGCGACTAGCCTTAACCCGCTTTATTATAGGAATAGTCGGAATAGTGACGCGGGGAACTAAAAATAGTTTGGGGCTGAACTTAGGTAACCCCTTGTTGATGTAATAAACGGTTTCGTGGTGATGGATTGCTACGAGTATTAAGGGAGAGTGGGAAAGGTTTTATGATCGTGACAAGTTTTTTATGTACTATTGCAAGTTGTAGAAAATATTTCACAGTTTACTGTGTGGCAAAGAATTATACGAATTGCAGCTGAATGCAATTGCTATGCTGGCAAGAAGTTTTGAAGAGTGAAATCCTCTAGTTGCTTTTTAATATCATGAAGGTAATTTCGTAATCAACTGACGTTAGAAGTTAAAATCGTTTAACATACTGTGACAATGATGAACTGGAGGCTTTCCTTGTCTTTTCATTTCCCTTTCTAAAGAAACATCCTGTCAAATTCCAAGGCGTAAAACCCAGTCTATGTACGATGCTACTATGATATAATATCATCATATCTGCAACATACTCGCGTCACGTTCACGTTTAATTAGACTGCGCTCGCGCAGTGAAAGCGGGCGGAAACGCATACAAGATGGCGACCGGAATAACAATGGTGTATAATATCTTGCGTGGATGATTATGAAAGATTAATTTGTCAAATTTTAATGGCGGTTACAAAATCGTTTGTCTTTTGTTTTGGTAGGTGTAGGTGATAGTTTTGTGTGTTTTGGTGTTGGGTTTCTGAGAGATAGAATTTGAGGTGGAAATAAAGGGACAATAAGGAAGAGCCAGAAAAGTGTGTCAAGGTCTTGACAGTTTATGTCAAGCTTGCAATGCTTTAACAGAAGATATGCAATAGAAAGGAAGAAGTGTTATGGAACATAAAACCCAATTTTGTTCTAGACATACCTAGATGTTTTCATGGATGACCATGAAATCATCTATGTACATGTATGTTAGACAACAGACTCACCATGCTAAACTTAGCATGGTGAGTCTGTTGTCTAAACAAATGATTTAATTATGTCTTTGGAGTTTGTTTATTTTTCCAGAAATTGATGAAATTATTAATACGAAAGCTACAAACCCGTAAAAGCCACCAGTAGTTTCTTAAATGGAATTGCGTACGATTTAGCGTAGTTTAAATGCGAGACTTGCGCAATGTGCATGTGGGTTATCAAAAATGGCTCGTAGCCAGACGAAACTATTATCTATTTTTGTTTAACATCGTCTGTGCAATCTTCTGCGTTGTGTCCTGTTTATACCTTACGACTTTCAGTTTCGGCTTGATTCGATTCTTGTCCTGTAACTTAGCTATCAACGATCGTGTTATAAGAAATAACATCTTTCTCGTCTTCATCATTGAGAAGGATTCTAGTACCCTATTTCACCATCTCCAGATAAGTTCCGGTTAACTTATCTGGAGGATAATTTCGTACAAATTCTGTTTTATTCTTTTTAGGGTTCCATACCTCCTCAAAATCCGTCCTCGTTATCCGTCCGTCTGTCCGTCAAGACCCTTTTTTCTCAGGGACTCGTGGAAGTATCAAGTTGAAATCAAATACGTAGGTCTACGGTCCCTTGGAGCTCTAAAAAAATCAAGCTTCTGTCGAAATTTTGATACTCGAAAATAAATCAAAGCCTATAAGGATAAGTACTTCCCGTTGACATATAATCATGAAGTTTGGCAAGAAGCAAGGCCTGACAGCACAAGTAAAGGAAAAAGTCCGCAAATTGTTTATTTTTAGTTTAATCATATAAAAAATTCTTATTGCGATTACCAATTTATATTTGCAGTTGGAGAATTGACCGTGACGTATATATCGATGTATCCCTGCATGGAACCCTTCATTGTGCGTGGTCCGACACGCACCTTGGCTAGTTTTTTTCACTTAACTGATTGTACTAAAATATGAGTAAGTACCTTTCCCAACTCTGTAAACACGATTCTCAGGTGCATTCAGACGCTGGCTAAAGACGTAACTTGTAAATAACCCTTTAGCAGCTGAAAATAGAGCAATTTTAAAGTTCATGTCACGTTCTAATCTCTTTAGTTACATATTTCACAGGTCTTTTGTTTGAAACAAGGCAATACCAGCTAATAAGGCATTGCACTAGCTCTTGGGCAATCTTACGTTTGAATTCCTGACTGATTTGTTAGGCCGATGACCTTTAACAGACGGCTGAGTCAGATGTGACGCGGAAGACGGAGAATTGAGTGTTGTGGTTACGGGATAAGCTGAGTTTACTGTGGTAAACCCAATACTGACTCTAAGTATGGTGTTAAACTAAGCTTACAAATCTTTAGTACTCATATCATTGGACCGTTGAAAATGTAAGTATCAGACTATTTTATTGATATTGCAAAAACAAAAATGGACAACGACAGATTTTCTGTACAGCGTTTCAAGTTCTTTATACATACATACATAATAATACCAGCCTATTATTGTCCTATTGCAGGGCAAAGGCCTCTTCTCGTTCAGAGCAGAGCAAGCACAAGCATTGATCACCACTATTGCTTAAGACGGGTTGGCGGCCGGTTCCAAACAAGAGTCAATTACGGGTTGACCGTTTCAGACGTATGTTGTCCAGCACCCTAATTGCGTAACACATTAGCAATCGAAATTTGAATCATTTTGAAACAAATTGCTAATGCATTGCTTCATATGTTCGAAAAGATTGTCTGCTCAACAACGTAAATAACGCAATGAATGTTGTTGAACTGTCAAAATGAAAGCAACTCCGATTGATAATGTCTTACGCAATTAGGGTGCTGGTGTCCTCACGATGTTAGTCTTCACCGATACATTGTAATCATGCTCGATTTTAATATCAAACCCAGAACCAAGATAATAACTTCTTAGCCATTTTTAATTACAGCTTGAACGTCTTTCTTTCCATATTTTTTAAGGCTTACGCGGAAACCAAGTCAATGAGTTGCAATTATGTAATTTTCCGTTCCATGCCATGAAAACACGCACGACCTCGAAAAATAACATATTTTAACATTTGTAAACGTTACACTAATTAATAAGTAGCTTGTGCCATAATTATAAGATGCACAGCAATTATATTAAGATAGAAATCAAGAAACAGTGATAATTCAGACTAAGTTGGGTAGGGAAATGGCTATGAAGACGGCGAGAAAAATTGCAAAAAATAGCATTAAGTATTATATTTTTAACGCGCGACCCGGACATGCACCCTAATTGCGAAACACATTATCAATCGGAGTTGGTTTCATTTCGACAGTTCAACAACATTCATTGCGTTATTTACGTTGTCGAGCAGACAAATTTTTCGAACATATGAAGCAATGAATTAGCAATTTGTTTCAAAATGAAACCAACTCCGATAAATAATGTGTTACGCAATTAGGGTGCTGCTTCGCATGGTTTTTACGACTTGTCAAAACATCAAGATTTCTTTAATAAATATAAGTTTGATATTGATGTTTTATACATATAAACCTTCCGGAATAAATTCTCTAAATTATTGTGAAAACCGCATCAAAATCCGTTGCGTAGTTTAGAAGAACAACGCGGCCACACAGACAGACACGAAAAGCGACTTTATTTTATAATAAGCATAGATAGATACCTAAGGGTTTTGGGTCAATCATCTGGACCTACATCAGCAGTTGCTATAGAAACAAAGTTTTAATTGTTGAGCTAAAAATCTAAAAAAAAAAAGATTTTTGACTCTAGTGTGTAGATCTGAAATGGGCCTTTTCAACGCATCAGTGAGGCACACACAGTTGTTAAACATTTCACTTTGGTTTATTTGTATTTTGTGTTTCATGAAATGTGACCTCATTTCTTTCTTTTGTTCATCTCAATAAAATTGAAATGGTAATAGCATCATTAGAATCACAAGCAAGAGTTTGCTTGCTGTCGAGTTTGCCAGGCAGCGGCCTTTTTTTTTTGTGGATGGGAAATCATCAAATGACTTCTCCCGCTCTGGGCAGAGCGTGAGGGCGTGTCAGACTTTTACTGACTAAAACCTACCCATGTTCCTTCAGTTGTGCCTGGGTTTCAAAAACAACCTCGTGTTTGTTGTGATATCTACGACTATATTTGGACATTAATTCAAATTCCTTTGCCTTAAAGCCCAGAAGCCAGAGTAGTGCCAACACTATACAAATTATTTCTCGGTAAAGTTTCCAACCACAATTCAGTTTACCACAAACATTGTAAACATAATTCCTTCTAATGAGTTCCCCGCGGTTCTAGTGGCCTCTATTATGAAACAATATTGCTGGTATCACGTATCTCTGTTGTCATCACTGTACGTAACAATTACTAACAAAAGTAGGCAACAATAATAATTAAATAATTATAAATGGTTAATAATTATAATTCACGACTTTCTGAGACAACTTTACCTGCATTTTTTGTGAGACTGGTTTTTGAAAGGATCTGCGCAAAAAATCTTAAGGACAGATGGGCGAAATCGATCAGGTGTTCAGTTCACAGCTGGCATTGAAAAAATTGGATCAAAAATACATAATGCAACTTTTTTTTTTCATCGGAGGTTGTATTTCAACATTGATACATTAATTATGAAGAAATTGTTTCGGTATCCTATAAAATATCGAATGGATTAATAAAATCAAAGATGTAGAATATTTATTTAATATTGAAACGGGATATTTCTCAGACTTCAATATTGGAATTGGAAATCCCGCTCAGTTTTGTAAAACGAAGCCTATTTAAAGAGGTTATTATTGATACAGAACTTCCGAAAGAATGTACCTACGATGACTACTCCAGTAACAATTGGATTGTATACGAAAGTGAAAGGAAGCAGCGAAGGGCCAGTAGCCAGTAAAATTACTGACCTACCGCGTTCATGCCGGGCGTGCACTCTCGCAATGTGAAGCTGCTCCTTCAAAATTACTGTGGAGTACAGTAAATTGCAGATTTTCATCGGCCGTAGTATGTTCCCTTGGGGAACTCCTAAGACATTTTTGATAATCAGTTCGTTTTTTAATACTGTATAAAGAGTTTTACAATAGAGAATTGTTCTCAACGACCCTGAGTAGGGATAATTGAAAAAGGAAAACACAGCAAGGATAAATCATAGGCCGTAGAAGACAAAGATAAAAGTATGAGTAGTAAAACCGATATCTTTGAACCTATTATATTTTAGTTAAAGAAGTATTTTTTTCAATTTTTTTCAAATTATGATTTGAGTTTGAAAGAAGAAGACAAAACACTTCTTATACTTAACTAAAATTGATTTATAGAGCATTTTAGTTTCTTACGAATAAGGGGGATACAATACTCGTACATTTGATGTAATTTGAAAGTAACAGCTTTTTTTCATATAAGTACAATGCACCTTTAGAAGCCATACAAAAGAAACCTGTGCTATATGAAAATGTTTGGCTGCATCACTCCAATCCTATTGGACAGAATTTAATAGGATTTCGCTTGTTACAGGGATTGGGATTGGAAATATCTTTAAGTTTTCCAAATCCCGAAAACTTGTGTGTGACAGGTTAAGTGTTCCACTCTATCAATGTTGTTGGACTCACTTTGCATATTCTGAAATTCGTTTTATTGGACGAAAATATTTCTAGTTTGAATTAATTTTTTTTCGATTTTCATGGGTTATGATAATTTTGATGTTGTAGTTCAATGCTACGTAGATTTAGATTTTCGTCTATGTTTTGTTGTCCAAAAGTAATTACTTTAATAAATTTTCCATAGCAATACATGGTTTATTTCATTGTTTGTCCCTTCAATTGCAAAATGTTAGGTTTAAGTTATTTCTCTTTGTTCGTAGTTTTATGTTTCAAATTTATTTATTAATAATCATGTGCAACCAAATTACTGATAAATATATTTGAAATACATGGCTTCTTTTATCGTTGCTTCCTTTAATTGCAATATCTTAAGTTTTAAGTTATTTCTCTTTGTTCGTAATTTGCTGTTTCTATTTTTATTTAAAATGTTAAAACAGGTCAGTATCCTCTTTCACTGCATATTTCTAAAAGTCAACAAAGGTAAACTGGTTGTTCAGGTGCTTGTGAACAATAGGCTTGCAACCTGTTACCCTGTGCATTGTTGTTAACTTTAACTCGAGACCTAAGTGTTTATAAAAGATACTTTTCCAAGCATTTCCTGGTTAAGGTTCCCCTTTGCTAGAAACCTTTCACAAAGCTCGAGTAATACCTAGAACTACTGATCTACTCGTAGCTAGTATAAAGTTTTATTTCTGGAGTTCTTGGTTTTCAATGAAGTGATTTCTATTTCTGTGTCTCCCAAGAGATCAAAATTTCTAAATTCTCTGCTCAGGCTTACGTGGAAATATGAAACCCTCTCTCTCGTGGAAATGACTATAATACATATTTTCTTCTCCAAGTCCTATTAACATTAACACTCTTTGAGGAAACGAATGTGGAACTATAAAATGTAAGTGTGAATTACTTTAGTATTTATCTCTCACATTATTATGTAACGACATCCTCCGACTAACTTTTATGTAACACCTAGGAAATGATTTTGAGGCTCGTGTCAGCGTTACACAGAATGTTCGCAAGAAATGTATCGTAAGTTACAAGTACAGGCAAAGATTAGTGCTGCAGCTGCAGATATCTTGGTCTGTTAATTGGTTTTGTTAATTTCAGTGATATCCTGAAAAGATACCTTACATGCTAGATATATATGTTATTAATAAGAAAAATGAAAAAAGTATTTAGTTAAAAATGAGCTCTTTTCTTTAGTTTGCCGTATGTCATTACTTCACAGAATTCGATTCTTACTAGCGACATTATCAAATGGTGTATGGTGTGGTGGTGTGTTTTTTTTTCCAAATCAACCTGTTCGATAATTCGATTCGATTCCTGGCTAGAAATATTGATTTTTCAAAAATCCAATGATGCAGTTTTAGTTTTCATCAACATCGAGCCCGAGACTCCTTTGAGTACTTTTCGTTATTCCTCATAGATTCGGATTTTGTCATCCACGCCCACTTGAAAAATTCACCCTGTTACTTGGATTAATTTTCAAAAGGGTACCTTAGTCAATATTGTTATTGAAAAGTTTGATCTGTTTTATCTGGATTCTAATCAACTAAATACACTTCTTTAAATTTATACAAGATCTCCGGTGCGTATGCGGCATCTCTCTACAGACAATGACCCACCTTCCATCTTGCGCCACCCCATGTCACCTGCGCATGTGAGGACGTGTGCAGGTGTTTGGACGTTTTTCAGTCAGCAAACGGTATTAGCGTTGTTGGATTTGGGAGCAAATGAAGCAAACAAATTTAAAAAATACCTATATATTTTATTTTGCCATCGACACGTTAAGAAGAAGACTTCTTTAAATTGTATAACTTTTGAAATACTTAGTCTGTGAAACAAGCGGCGGTTTCGTTAGTGGTTAAAACAGTAATTAGACAGACGGTTTCGTCTCTTTTAATTACCACGCCAGCTGCATGTGGCCGGACTATAAAATTTAATTACTCTTTGATTTCGTTTCTAATTGCATCAACCTTAATTTCTAAACAAAGCCCTGTCTATAAAATATGGAGCATCTACATGGATCTGTGGCAGGGTTTGTTTGATCATCCAAAAAACTTTTAGCCTTGGCCAGATTTACAATGACATAACTGTAGCATAAAGTAATGGCTCAACAATGCTCTAATCTAGACAATATTAAGAGTGTTTACCTTAAACCTTAATAAGGTCGTCGCCGATTAACTTTCTACGTATGTTTACTCTATGACCGCCGGAGAGCGCAGCCGTCGCGCGACTCGCCGCGTTCAGCAGTTGCGACTCGGCTATGGCGCGGTATACACGTTACATGTACTGCGCGATTTTCACTGAATTGTTTACGTGAATAAGCCTGTTTCCTATTTCATTGTTACTGCTAACTATTGTTGACGCGAGTGGTAAATGATCAGTTTGTAGTGTGCTTGTGTTGTGTGCACCATGGCTAACTTGACGCTTCGTTACCTGGATGAGTTGTCCTATGTTTTGCACAGCCGAAGGCATTTGGCGAATCAGGCGAAAGCATCTTCTGTTGGGGATTTGCTCAATGCTGAGGAGGAACGGTTCACACCGGTATGTTATGACACTGTTGCACTAAGATTTTAAATAGTAACTGAGAATTTTGATCTAAAGATTAAACAGCAAAACTGACAATCACTGACTGCTGACGTTTGAAATTCCGTTTCACAAAAAACCAAAAACTACTTTTTATAAATGACTTTGACGTTCGAATTTTGTTTGTAATGGGAACGTTGTTAAGGTGAGATTCGAATGCATGCGATTAGTGTAGAAGATTGAAATCAATTGTTTGCGACTTGTCGCAGAGATTCAAGGTCAAATTAATAATTCTATGATTAGTTTTCCAACGTTAAATTAATCGATGTGACTCTGTCGATGTAGTGATGTGAGCTAACTACGGCTGGATGGAAAGCGATTAATGGATTACTTATAAATAGATATTATACCTATCATGCCGTAGTCACGTGTCATCAAGACATTTGCGATAAAAATACAGAATGCAAACATCGTTATTAAATTGCACCTGGCTATTGTATCGCTTGAATTATCCAATATCATTGATTTCATTAGAATAACAAAAAAAACTTGAATCGTGAAAGGAAAACGAGAAGTCAAAAGCGAAATGAGGTCGCAAAGGCATGCAACTTTTTAGATGCAATCCAATAAATGAATTCTGTTGAGACTAATGAAATGCTTATCGTCATAATAATTTATTGCACTTTGATTACATGATTTTAAATGTGCAGTAGTATTGCCGAATACCAAGATTTCAATGAAATCTTATTTATTTAACCATTTAAGTATAAACACACAAATATACAGACAAGAAGAAAGGAACAGGGGAAAATAGGAATAAAGGTGATGTGAAGGTGGTGCGGTGTGGTGGTGGCGGTGGTGGTGATGGTGGGTTCTTTATCTTAATGAACATCTAACTGTTAGCTATCAGAGAAAGTACTAATCGATGTTAAACGTGTAAAATCTTAAGCAGTCATAAATGAAAAGGTGTTTATGCAAGAATTCAAGTCATACCAATCATCGTTGTAATTTATAATCCCACACCAATTGTCGGCTCACTTTGTCTCATAAGTCAGAAGATGAAGATCTTAAAAGTAAACATTCAATCGAACTTCTGATAAATATTCATGTTCTACTTCATTTAAGTTCGTTGCATTTGCATCATTAGATTTAAAAAAATAATTTTGGAACTCCCCTCTAACTTCATCGAGGTAACCAGAGACAATGATTTAACATGGAAACCTATTTGCTGGTTGCGAAAAGAGTATGATTGCATAGAAAGGAGAATCAGAGTCAGATATCGGATACAATGGGAACCAGTCGCGTTGTGGTTCAACGCTTCGGCGACCATTCATGGGAATCGGCTCTGTGACCGTTCTGTTTATTCATAAAACTTCGATTTGATCTGTTTGTTTTCAAAAAACAGCTTAGGTAGGTACGTATGTTTACTTAGAATATTATTATTAACTTCCGATGTTATTTTAATTGTATTAAAATTTGACTTCCTTGAATATTCCGTAATACAATTCATTTTGATGCATGGAGCCTTGACGAAATATACACTTCTGGACACATCTTTTGGCCCACCTTGTATTATCAGCTTCGTTTGGTCCTAGCTAAAATTTTATATTAGGTCGAGCAAAAAGTTTTTATGCAGTTTTGAACCTGGCACATTCACAATTTCATTCAATAGTCTTTTTTTGAATTTCGAACACATAATTTAAAGAAACAAAAGACAATTTGGAGCCTGTTTGTTGATATCAAACAATCGAATACTAAGAAAACTTGGTTTTATTGGTTTACTTGGATTTAATTCTTGAAAAAGTGATTGATATCTTTGGTTTTGCAACAAACATTACTTATTCTTAACATTAAGGTGAGGTTTTATCAATAATCTATGGATACTTCACCTGAAGTCGCCGCCCAAGCTGTGGCACTTATTCAGGCCGGACACAGCCAAAGAAACGTGAGTGCTCAACTTAATTTAAGTCGATCTGCGGTCCGAAATGTTTATCGGAGGTACCTAGAGACTGGCGGCTTTGTTCGTCGCCAAGGAAGGCCACGATCTCGGGTCACAACTGAAAGGCAGGA
Organism: Cosmia pyralina; assembly: GCA_946251885.1. Classification (NCBI taxonomy): domain Eukaryota; kingdom Metazoa; phylum Arthropoda; class Insecta; order Lepidoptera; family Noctuidae; genus Cosmia; species Cosmia pyralina. Next base: position 11,833,191 of record OX276361.1, read on the forward strand.
TCGATTCATCGTGACGACCAGCTTGAGAAATCGTCACCTTACCTCCATTGAGCTACAAAACCAACTTCGCGACTTCCACGGAGTATCTGTGAGCGCTCGAACTGTTCGGAGAAGGTTAAAAGAACGCGATATGGTACCACACAAGCCAGCTAATGGCCCCAAACTAACGCGAGCCCACCGAACAGCGCGCCTTCATTTCGCACGCAGTCATTTAAATTGGACACAGCAAGATTGGAGCCGTGTACTCTTTTCTGATGAGTCTAAAATTGTGTTACATGGCAATGATGGAAGGAAGAAGGTCTACCGACGTAAGGGAGAGCGTTTCGCACAATGCTGCTTTGAAGAGAGGGTTGCTTATGGCGGTGGCTCATGGACTGTCTGGGGCGCTATATCCGCGAGCGGCAAAACTCAACTTGAGGTTGTTACAGGACCACGGCTGCCAACATTAAATGCTGAAAGGTACATTCGTGAGTGCTTAGAACCTCACGTGATACCATACGCGGACTATGTGGGCCCAAATTTCCTTTTTATGCATGATAATGCAAGAGCCCATGCGGCCGGCATCGTCAGGGAATATCTTCGGGATGTGAACATCACAGTTATGGACTGGCCAGCCAGAAGCCCAGACATGAACCCCATTGAGCACATGTGGGACGAGCTAAAAAGACGTGTTAGGGCTCGTCAGCCAGTTGCCCAGACGATGCAGGAGTTGAAAACTGCCATAGAAGAGGAATGGGAGATGATCCCTCAAAAGTTCATAGAGCGGTTGATAAACTCTATGCCTAATCGTATGAGAGCTGTGGTAGATGCCCATGGAGGCAACACGCGTTATTAAATTAAACCTTTATTTGATAAAACATGTTTTTTATTCAAAAATCAATTGCCTTTAACAAGGCGCATATCCAACTTGTTAGGCGTAGCTCCATGTCGTATGGTATTCTGAATTCAAATTTAAAACAATACGATCGAAAAAGATGGTAAAATGTATCAGGTTTAAAACTGCATCAACAGTTTTTGTTCAATCTAGCAATCATATTTCGGTAGGGGCCATCGAAACCTAAACTCTAAGGTGGGCCAATAGATGTGTCCAGAAGTGTACATGTTTCCATCAATGAAGACAAGTCCGCCGTATAATTTTCATCCTTCAGCCAATAAGTTTTTCGGAATGTCTTGACATGTTATCAATCTATACCTATTCATCTTATATATAAAAATCAATTGCTGTTCGTTAGACTCGATACAACTCAAAAACGGTTTGACCTATTTGAATATATATATTTTTTAGTTTTTTTTTGCTCTAATACAGGAGTGGTTTAAAAAAAAATTTGGAAAAAAAAAGAAATTTAAATTTTGACAGGACAACATCTGACGGGTCAGCTAGTTTCTTTCTTAGAAAGCCAGTGCTGCTAGTTTTTACAAGCCAAAGTCTAAAAAAAGATTGTCTATTTTTATGTTTAAAAAAAATTTAATCAGAGTTTTTGTTACTTTAGCTCAGCCTGTGCTTTCGTGTTCATCGTGTTTGGATCGATATTATTTAGTTTCTTTCTTGGTCTTAGAATAGAATGCCTGAATTCTCTGAATATTGCATTCAGTATAAAAATCACTAAGTATAAAAATAGTTTGGTAAGTTTGGTGACTTCTAAATCGTATAAAGTTTTTACAAAAACATCGAATTACATTCAATCATCATTAATATGTTTAAGCAACGGTTTATTAACGTTAGTGTGAAAATATAACAATAATTGCATACAACATGATTGTTCCGTCTACTTAATCAAATTTAGACTCTGAATTTATGATGTTACAGGGTATTTTCCAACAGAAGGAGCTTCAAGTGAATCTTGTTGTGTCTGGAAAATGGATGACTTTTATTGCGAGACACGAACGTTTTCGCTTGTTTTTTTAATGCTAAACGGTTTCCGAGATTGAAATACGACTTCATAATGTGTGACTTCAACTTGATGAAACAACACCAGATGATGTTCAGTTGACTTTTTTTATTTCTAGTGTAATGTGAATTCGGTGTGAACTATTGTGACTCGTTTCATATCATAGTGTTTATTTGATCAGTTCAGATCTCATTATTGTTCATATTATTATCATCATTATTTCGTTTATTTATTGTTTCCATATAAAATACATTTTTAAATATTTCGTAACTAAATTTACTTTAAAAAAAGTCCTTCCTTCTTTCGACTTTCTTCGAAAACCTAAAACGAATAAAATAACTTTCATCAAAAATTTAACAGCTTTTGAAGTCGGTGTCAAGCTAAGATGCATTGAAGAATGAAAAACACCGACTTCAGAAGCTGTTAAGTTTTTGATGAAAGTTATTTTATTCGTTTTAGGTTTTTTAGGTTTTGAAGTCGGTTTTTACTTTTTTAAAGTAAATTTATTTTTCCATTATTAGGTGAATATACAATTAGGACAATTATATGAGCACAAGACGAACGAAAATAAGAATCATCACAAAATCCGCTTAGAAATTTAATGTCGGAGATACAGTACATTTATGCATATAACTTCGTACATAAGAAGAATTACCTAATGTATTATACACTAAAACCTTCCTGAAAGTACGTAAATTACGGTAGTGAAAGAATCATCAAAATTGGTTTGCTCGTTTTTGAGAAAATCGCAGACAAACAAACATACATACATACGGGTCGAATACAGAACCTCCTTTTTTGAAGTCGGTTAAAAAGATATAACAAATATTTAAAAATATATATAATAGTGGCCCACCAGTAAAGGGACCGTCAGCAAGATCTAAAGCTACCGGTAGTTAGAGCTACAGAGACAAGAACCTCCTCACGAAGCGAGCCGTATCGAGGAGTACTGCCTTCTGAATCAGGCCCTTGATCCAACCGCCTAACGAGAGCCTCGAGAGATGGTGATCGACGCTTTCGGCCATCAGGCCATTGGCCGTTACGACAATCGGCACAATGACAGACGAGCTCACATTCCACATGTCAACAACCTCGTGAGCTAAGTCGAGATATTTTATTTGTTTCTTTCTCAGCTTTCACGAGGTTCTCGTCATGTGGAATGGTAACATGGACTATATCCATGGATCTATCACCACTATATCAGGCTTATTGGCGACAAAATAGTTCTGTCAGTAATGATAGACCGATCCCACTAAAACGTGACATAGTCATCATTATCATTGTTATCATGATCAGCCTGTAGCAGTCCATTGCCGGACAAAGGCTTCGCCAATCGCACACTATTCAACTGATCGTCGTGACTTCGTCTACTCTCAGCTCTCACCCATTTAATACCAGTCACAGGCAACACAGGCCTGTTAAATACCGCATTTTTCCATTAGTAAGTCCCAATGTAAATAGTTCTGCAGCAGAATAAACTAATGAAACCACATTTGCTACGCAACTGGCACGCTTGCCCCATTTATATTTAATTCTCATACTAACAAAGAAATCTAACTAAATGGTGTCGTAATTGACACAAACATATGGACAGATGAGTAACTTGTAGACAATATGGAACAGTCTGACGATGATAATTACAAACTATTTAATTAAGAACTCGTAGTATTAAAATTTCTTTAACAATTCATTGATTATGATAATGTTGTACGTACAGCGATGTAGTGTGATATAAATATCTTAATGTCACTGTCAGACAGTTCTTTATTAGTGATCGATGCAGACAACGCTCAGCCCAAACCTCTGAGTCTCGAAGCATAAAGTTTTGCACAAGAGTTCTTTATAATTATACCGAAGCGAAGGTGAGCAATAAGGACGATTTTTTTTAAAATTCGTGGAAGTTTTGCACATGGCTTGTCAAGATATAAAATGCAGTACTTGAGGATGATTTTTTAAGCAACTTGTCTGTTTTCATTCTTTGCTATATCGATAATTTGTTGATCGAAATAGACTGCTCATATTTACAATTGTTATTGTATGAACCAGGATACCTTGTTTCCAAGTCTTCCGAATCTTTTCTTGCCAATTAAAGTGATCAGGTCAGCTTGCTACTTGCTTGTTGACTGATACCCGGTTCCTGAGGTCCTCAGATATACTCTTAATAGCTGGAGATTCGACAAAGTCATCTATCTGCTTAATTTTAAGCTAAAGTGCGTCATGATATCGAATATACATAAAGTGAAAAGATATTTCTGCTGTCCTCTGGGGCATATTTTATACTCCCTAAGGCTTGGCCTATCACAACACATTGCTTTAGTCCTCACGTTGAACGAAGTATAAGAACGTGTGGCAAGGCAACGACAGAAACCCGTTCAGAATTATAAGCAGACCATCCATTAGAATTTTCTCGCTTTCCCGCATCAACATACTTTATGAAAATAGACAGCTATGATCCTGGAACGTGACAAACATAATAATAGGCTAGCTGACAGTAAGAAAAATACATTATGAATTTTATTATGTAGAATGGTTGTGAGCTAAAATATTAAAATTCAACTTAGTTTTGTAAATTATTTTAGAAAAATTAATATTTTTGAGAAATAATTACGTAAAAATATAGCAAGCAAACAAACGTGATATTGAACGCGTATCAGAGCACGACACGTCACATCTTCAGTCATGTCACTTTGACAAAATAACATTATTGTTTCAGAGTTCCCACCTCAGGATATTTCCCCCTAAAAATAGGGGATTATTTTTATAAAAAACTAAATATAGCATTCGCATGTTTATAGGAATAGTTACAAAAAATAAGAATGTAATGATTTTAAGAAATATCAAAACAACAACGTCAGATGCATTTTGACAACCCAGCTGTTGATTGTCCGTTCTGCATTAATCGATTTGATTAGACAGTAATAATCGATGATACCGATTTGTTTTAGATTAATTAATTAGTCAAAAAAACTTACAAATAAATAATCGATTATTTGAATCGATAGGGAAAATCCAAAAGCGGAGGGTGGAAACACGGATTATTTGTTTTTACATGTATGACAGCAGACAATCTGTCACAGATGTCACAGATTTGACGACTAAGGGCGGAGTTCACCGACTTTTAAAACGGCCGTTTTGTTAATCAGTTCTTTCCTTAGGAAATTTGACACAAACCTACTGCTTAAATACCTAACCTGTGGTTTGAACATTAGTGAACACTAGGCCTATAAAGATGATGACATCACTCGAACCGCCATAATGTGTGCCCCGTTTTGACTATGAAAATTAAGTTTTTTAAGGAATCGGTTTCCTAAAAACTGTCAACTAGCCTATCGTGATATGTATACATCCATAATTTTGTTAATGATAGTATTTATCCTTTAATAAAGGCAAAGGTCAATTACAGAATTGTCCTCTTTTGATAAAGGCAAAAGTTAATCTGCGCTTCGCGTGGTCGTTTCGCGGATCATACCGAGACACCTCGGTGTCCAGTAAATTCGTTGGTCCCAGCTGTCATTAGTAGATTTTTGACAGCCGAAAGCCAGACAGTCAGACAACCTGGCTTATCAAGAGGTATCGTGTCTGTGAGGCCTCGAACCTCACAGTAGGATATTTACTAAACTATTAAATAATACAAGAGGGACTCTATTTAAATGGGGCTGAAGCCTTCTGTATTTAAAGCTCAGATGAAATATCAAATAATACTCCTACTAAATTAGTTCTATGCCGAGCCCTGACCAGATTCTATCTATCATCCTATCAAGAAAACGGGGATCGTTTTCTTGACAGAAGATATTCCATATTTGAATGATTGAATGTCAGCCAGTATTATATTAACGAGGCTTGATCAAAGCATCAATGCTTTACATGAGCTACGCCCCCTTTGAATAAAAGTCTTGCAGTAGTTAATTTCTAAATAAGACTTTTATTCAGACCAAGACATTCGATCATACAAACCAAACCTATCTATCCCGAATATATAACCTACCAATGCAATGCTTTACATTACACAGTAACTGGGTAGTGGAGGTTAGATAGGCAGTCGCTCCATGTAAAGTACTGGTATGCACTATGCGGTCACTATTTATGTAAAATATGTACTAGTATTTAGCTGGGCAGAGGTATTCCATCTCTTTGATACCGTTGAAGATGTTCATACAGACAAATCAAATTGCGTTTTCGTTTGGATAAACTTTGAAAAAGAAGTTGAAACTCAAGTCCAACTAGATAGTGAAGCTGAAATTTTTTAAACAAAAGGATGCTAGTTTATGCTAACAGTTTCCATGAGTTTGACTCGACGTTGACAATGCTACTGATATGCTATGATAATAATATTATAAAGGCGAAAGTTTGTGAGTGTGCGTGTTTGTTTGTTACTTCTTCACGCTCAAACAGCTGGACAGATTTGGATGAAATTTGGTATGTAGATAGCTTATACCCTGGATTAACACATAAGGCTACTTTTTATGCGGAAAAAATGTAGTGTTCCCGTGGGATGAGCAATTTTTTGCCTCTAAAATTGTGAATATTTTTCTCACCGATTAAATAATACACGTTTTAGTGTATCTATCTCATAAACCGCGGGTAACATCGCGGGGCGCAGCTAGTCAATAATATTTGCCAATCATTTATTTATCACATGCGTTATTAAATAGAGAAAATACCAGCGCAAACAGTTCACTCATTTATTATAAATGTTCTATTTATTATTTTTATAAATAAGTATAGCGCGATTAGGTACCTACTCTACTCAGAATCAATCCATTTCCCCTTTGAACTTTGCTTTGTAGTTAATCTGTTATTATGTTTATTTAGGTACATTAACATAATAAATGTCGACGATCGTCGCCTCGTCATGGTTGTGCTTCAGGCAAAGATTTAAATAATGCAGCTCCCTAATTGCGTAACACATCATCAATCGGAGTTGGTTTCATTTTGACAGTTCAACAACATTCATTGCGTAATTTACGTTGTCGAGCAGACAAATTATTCGAACATATGAGGCAATGGATTAGCAATTTGTTTCAAAATGATTCAAACTCCGATTGATAATGTGTTACGCAATTAGGGTGCAGGATAACAAGTATTTTGTTTGCGTAAGTAGTTGATTTGCTTTCTCATCCTAAGTACCAATAGTTATTTAGTAATAGTTTATTTCTATTTTGTTTATTTACGTTTCTTGCAGCTCACCTTCGTATTTGGCCGTAGCATCAGCAGTGCTATTCTGTACAAATCTCACCGTGAAAACTGAGGTGAAGTGAGCGTGGAGTGAGCTGTCACTAGTGTCAATCCAATCTAGCATGGTAGAATGACAACTCACTTCACCTAAGTTTTCACGGTGAGATTTGTACAGAATAGCACTGCAATACTCTTTGGTTGAGTTGCTTTTGTATCGAAAATGTCGGTTAGTGAATCTGGAAAAACTTTTTAATTAGGTAGGTACTTGTGTCATGTTGAGCTATTAATGTCTTCGTCTTTCGTAATAGAATCGATGATACCTTAGCTGTAACCTACATTTCGTGTAACAGTGATATAAGATTGTAACTTCATGTTTTTTAGGGTTCCGTAGCTCAAAAGGAAAACATAGAACCCTTATAGGATCACTTCGTTGTCCGTCTGTGTGTCTGTTTGTCTATCAAGACCCCTTGTCTCAGGAACGCGTGGAGGTATCAAGTTTAAATTAATATCAAATACGGTAAGTCTATGGTCCCTTGGAGCTCAAAAAAATAAAATCAAGCAGCAAGCCATTTTGCCAACGGCTCGCTACAAAAAACTCTGTAGGTAGGTAATGATGCTGTTCTACATATTGGCTTCTTATTAGTTATTATGTAGCTGTATGGTAGGGATCACCAATTAGTTTCAATTACTTTCAATGGGGGTCCGCTTTTTTAAATAATATGACTCGCGGTCTATTTGGTAGACGATTACTAGCAAAAAGACCTCTTTTAAGATTTTTTTTGATTAAGTGTTAGTTATTTTTACTGTTTACCCAAAATTAGTCTGCAGTCGCTCCATGTAAAATATTGGTATTCAGCTGCATCCGAATAGATCGGAAGCCGACCCCAACACAGTTGGCAAAAGGCTAGGCAGATTGACACAACATTGGTCGGCGGGCGGCCCGGAACCGAATCGCAGTTCGCCATTTGGTGACTTTGGCTGTAAGGGGTGTAACCACAGAAAAGAATTACCAGAATTTCTCGCTTTAAGTCATCTTTTGGAATAAATCTGATAAATAATTTGACAGACTGACGCTTGTGAAATAAATTCCTCGATTATTAAACACTAAGTTTTATACTTACCTATAAAATCCAATTAAAATAAAACTGACGATGATAAACCACGTATGAATGCATTAAAATGAGGTTTCATGTCTTTAACATATATGTCGTCATTTCTGTGCGTGACATTACATATACATGGTGTATCTATTCATACACGAAATCTCTTAAAGGAACAAACCTGAAATCGCAACAAAAAATCTGCTGTTCAGTACTTTTAGCTATATCAAACTCGTCAAAATGTAGGGAGCAGTTGATTTTTTTTTCGCGACTTCAGGTTTGGTCCCATAAAATGACCCCTTAAGAGATAGATACCCTTATATAAATAAAATTAGACCGAATTGTTACAATCTATGGTAAAATAGTGTTGCCCTAATTATTACAATTTGATAATTCAACAATATTCATTGTATTTTTCACGTTGTCGAGCTGATGAATTTTTCAGACATAGGAAGCATTGGTTTATGAATATAAATTCCTTTCAAAATCCTATAGATTATGGATTGTGATTATAAGTGTGACAGTTTGAAATTGGCCAGGAGGTATTGGTGCTGGAACAGACTCTGGAATTGTAGGTACTTTGTACCGTTGTAGCTGTGATTACTGGATCGTTTCTTTTCCAAGAACATTGGACATATCTGTCTATCTTCCAATAGCTATAAATCTGAATAAACTCGCATCCAGATTTATTCAAACATTAAAATTCATCCACAAACATTTCAATACTTAAAACACATCCAAACATAAACAAGCGAACTGTCAAACTTACGTGACAGCATCCGCGTAGAGATTTACGCAGTGGCCTTTACTGCTATGCAAATATCAACCTTATACCTATGTGGTAAGGTTGTGTGAGGTGGCCTGTTTGTCAGATGTGAGCAGGAAGCTGTGGGGAGCGACAGGATGGTTGCAATTGAATGAGTGCCCTTGCCAGAAGATCATCCTGTTCGTCGGATTGCGTCTCGGGCATTGTTAGCTGGCCATGACAGACGCGCAGTCGTTATGTGTCATATGGTTTTACCGATGTAGGAACTTAGATGTTTTTATCGGGCACTTGGATATAGTTTGAAGGGGCTCGTGGCGATCGAAGATTAAGAATGGGTGACCATACATTATACATACCGAGACTCTCCGTGCCTCGGAAAGCACGTTAAGCCGTTGGTCCCGGCTGTCATTCGTGGATCTTTGACAATGATAAGGGTAATGAGAAGCCCAAAAGTCTGACAACCAGTCTTACCAAGGGGTATCGTGTTACCCAGTAACTGGGTTGTGGAGGTCAGTTAGGCAGTCGCTCCATGTAAAGTACTGGTATTCAGCTGCATCCGGTTAGACTTGAAGGCGACCGGCATAGTTAGGATAAGGCTAGGCAGATGAGGTTATGTACACAGCGTCCATGGTACACATACCTACATCAGGTACACAGCGCATATTATATGGAACACTATACTTACATCCTTACATCCTGTATGGAATTGTCCAAAACGATACGATTTTTGTACCTTTGGCTACGTGACATTTTATGATATTAACTAGATGCTGCTCATCTGCAGCAGGATATCGAGTGGAGCATATAGTTTTGCTTTTATTTTATAAAAGGCACAAACTCGTTGACAATAAATGAACATTAGACCTGTTGTGATTGTGGTTAAAGTTAGAGTACCATTTAACATTATTTAATAAAATAACCTATTATTGTTCTCCGTTTATTTATAATTTCTTCGGTTTAACCATAACTAGCCTAGTTTATAAATTATAACTTATATTATAAGTTGTATTATAAATTTATAACATAATATAAAACATATATTTCTGATCAGCTATTATTCTAAAAACTTTGGAATTACCATTTAAAACCACGCGTTTAAAGCCAGCCTGCACTGCCACAGAATAAATAATAGTACTAACGTCATTGTTGTCAATATTCCAAAAATCGGAAATCCGGAATTAGAGCTGGGACACTTGCAGTTTCGACTGGAAATAATAAGAAATAACATATTTTGTAATACGAAAATAAAGCATAAACACGTAATTAGTGGTGGCAAAATTAACGACATTTTGATTATCACCATAATAATTCCATAAACACTAAACAGAGTATTCTAATATAACAACATCCGTGATTATCCACGAATACACCTCAACAAACTCAATAAAAATCCATTTCTAACCAATAAACAAGGAATCAATTTCATTTTTTAATTACGTACGGTAAATAAGGAAATCGTTTATCAAGTTTTTGTGCATGCAAACGCAGATTTTTATATTCTTTTATTGAGTCTGAGCATGTTACCGCCGTTATGTCCAGTTATGCAATAAATTCTGTGATCTCTAGTAGAAAGAAATCTTAGTTAATATGCTTCACGCAACATCGGGTTATTGGGTGGTAGACCTCGGACTTAATGCTGTAAGAACAGGTAATGATAGACCTGAGGTTTACCGTTCAAGTTTACCCGTATTTGTTACTGAATTAGTTAATTTTGATATAGAAAAGTGATAAGTAGACGGTGTGCAAGCTGAAATAAGAGCTATAGAGGTAGTTGTAGACATAAAAGCCATGGCAGCAAAATAGGCTTTATCGTTTAGTGAAGTTGCCAAGTCGATGTAGAAGATAGATGAACCCATCGTTGAAAGCCCTAAAAGCATTAAAGAGGTTGTGAAAGACGATAATAAAAATACTAAAGCTAATGAGGTTCCCAAACAAACTTAAACGTGTACCCGTTTGAACGTGTAATGAAACTTTTAATAGGTAGGAAAATACTAAATTGAAGTATTTGGCTCTATGAGTTACAAAACACATAATTTATATACATATTATTGTGTCTGAAACTAGTATCGCCAAATGCCCAATATAACAATCAATGAAATACGATTCCTTTGTCCTGCACCAATGATATCGTATTCCGATGGCCTTGTGTCTTGAAACAGGAATGTTTCGAAATAATTAATATGTAAGCTGATATATCTAGTTACGTATGGTAACGGTTGCGAGTATTGCATGCTGCCGCACCACTATCCGATCCAGTCTGTCCCTTGCTGTCCTCCCTCAGCGATGCCCTAAGCCGAGGTTCGTACCCCACAGGGAGTGCATTTAGCGTGTAGTCGTTTATTTAAAAGTATGCCCTGGCTGGCCTTATGAGAGCAGTGCTGCCAACTAAAAAAAAAGACTAAACTAAACTGACTAGCTAGACTGACTAAAGTTTTTATTATTTATTTAACTAGCGCCACCATTGAGAAAAAAATCATAAGTCTGAAGATATAAAACATTTTGAAATTTCATATGCTTACATTTTCAGTCAGGTGAGGTCAAAAAAATTTACACTAAACCTGCTAGATGTAAAGGCAGCAGTTAACGCCAAAAACGGCAGTTTTTGGCGATTTAGTATTGATTTTTTTGATACAAAAAATTCTAGCTCATCTGACAAAAAATGTGAGCATAGGAAATTTCAAAATGTTCCATATCTTCAGGCTTATCATTTTTTTCTTAATGGTTGCGCTAATTAGCAGCATTACTCGCCTTAATTTATTAAGGCATCCACAGGATAGCCCGGTTAAGCAGCAGACAACCTCCTAGGTTGAACTGCGAGATGTCATTCACAAAAAAAATGCTGCAGCATGATAACAGCAGGAGCTAGGAATCATCGTTAATGGTGAAACTTTTACAACAATCTTCTGCAATTTTAAAAAGGAACATGGAAGAGATTTTGTCAACACCACAGCAGATAACAAAAGAAACTCACGAGGCAGAGGACAATGTAGTTGACAATGAAACCATTATTATAGCAGATTGGCCGTTGCCCGCAGCATCGTCCGCGTGGATGTCGGAAATTATCCCACGGGAACCTACTACCGGGATAAAAAGTTATAAACTATCTGTGTGCCAAATTTCATCCAAATCCGTTCAGCCGTTTTTGCGTGATTGAGTAACAAACATCCAAACATCTTTACAAACTTTCACATTTATAATTTTGGTAGGATGTCAGAAGAATGATAGGCTTTAACAGTGACGATCATGTTAGGGCTTAATCGTGTTAATAAATGTGTGTGAAAAATTATACAAAAAGTAAGGTGATACCGTGATAGAAAAGTAAGGTACCTAAATGGTAAGCAATATAAATATAACGATGACCTTTATGCCAGTAGCAGTCCTAAATTGTCTGTAGCAAGTATTTCAGATAGTGCCTTTTTTTCTGTGAAGAGGAACAAATATTTCGGCTAGCTCCACTTACAACGGTAACTTTATTTAGGAAATTTAATTCTACCTATAAGACCTTTCAGATTACGTTCCTAAGAATTCGATTTAATTTTTTTTTTTCGATTTAATATATTACGTTTCGTGTTTCTATTAGAGTGAGTGATCCATTTCTCGTATAATTATGACACTGTCTATGCTAAGCGCAGAGATCTAATAATACAAGTGCATGCTTAATTTGATGAATATCTATTATTGGTTGGGTATCCGTCTTTATTTTTTTATTGCTTCACTAGTTGGCCCGACAGACGTTGTTCTGTCCAAATTTCTATACTTAATGAAAATTCCCATAGAAATTGCACTTTCAGTTTTCTCAAATTTTCCAATTTTCCTGGCAACTTTGCAATTTTTTCTATCCGTAAGAACCTGATTCGGACTATTACGAATTTTAAAACAAAAATTAGTCATATCGGTCCTGCCGTTCTGAAGTGATGTGCTTACCAACGAACAGAATTTCATTTTTATTATATAGAAGATGTACAGACTCAATGCCAAGAGACATTCCCTACCAGTCAACATTTGGGTTATCATTTTCATTCTATCTCTGAGGAGTTTTCTAGCCAACGGAAGATCAAGATAATTTATGTTTTTTTCGGGATGTACTCTGGCCTGTACTTATTGGTCTGGCCCAAATCCTTTACTTATTTAAATTCCCTTGGTCATTTCAGGGAATCAAGAATATTGTTACTTACAATTGTCGTGTGGACGTGAAAGAATCCAAGTCTTCCACATATTTTCACTCGCAACAACAAGAGACATGAATATCTGCATAAATACAATTATGAGCACTTTCAAAACGCTCAATGAGAGTCTTGCTGAAGTCGTTTCTTTTCTTTATTACACTTTGTCTATTGGTAGAACTGTTTTTACTGTGTTATATTTTGTTGATTAATGAAAATTGACAACTGGCGCCTGAGCCTGTACCTAACCATGAAGAAATAGTTATATAATTAAATACATAATATGAAAAGTTCCAAACTGGATTAGTGGCCCCAGAAAATTCCCCTCTATACGGTACACGATGTGAGGAGCTTCCTATATTTGAGTACTAATCTTAACCAACTACAGATTCATCCCTATTTTCCACGAATTATCCCTATGGCCGGTGAATCCCTTCTGATAGTTCGAAAATACTGAAAAGTAATATGTAATTAAATATGTGTATTGTAACAATGAACAAAGGAAATCATCGTAGCAAATCGACAAAGGCTTCATCTAACATCAATAACATTTCAATGCTACTACTACAAAACGTTGTCGCAGTAGATACGAAAGGTCAAACCACAGATGTTTAATTATTAATTAATTCGTTTGTAATCCTAATTAAAGCTGGATTAATTAGGATTACAATCGAATAACGTCTAACAATAATGTATATCATAAATTATTGGTAGTGGTGACTATTGTTTTTCAGAGTGGATACAATAATTACTCTGTTAGTCTAAGTCGTTATTAATGGATGCTAATGAGCTTTGATAGAGAGTGTAACATTCGGGTAAGCGACTAATATTTACAGGGTTATTGGTAATATGTCGGCAACCCATTATGTAGCAGAGGTCATTTGCAACCAAATGACCCCTTATGTATGCAAATGTCAACCGTCTATCCTACATCCCCTTAATGGTTTGCCGTCATATGACTAGTAACCTTGTATACGAGTAATTCCATTGAGTTATATATGTCTATGAGTAATTCGGATGGAATAAGGGCGCCTATTCTATTCATCATTTCTTTCTAAATAAGACAGTTTTCCTAAAGTAGAATGAAACTGCTACAAATATCGATTCTATTCCTCTCGATACTCTGACGTCAGAACTTCCACTCGATAGCTTTGAATGTTCTTCTCGATTGGAATCGTTAACCTGCATTCAAAGTTAATTCGCACTTGCCTCTAACGGTAGCGTCATTCGGTGAATTACGAGCACTCCGAATTACAGTGTCCATAGCCAGTATAACCTGATACACGGAAAAAAAGAGAGCTAATTTTATATATGCCGAATTCTATTTGAAGTCTTTACATTCAACGTCACCGTAAAATTCCAAGAGGTACTGGTCAACCTAAGTTGTAGTATATTATACTGTTTCTTTGTTCTGTATGATTGATAGCTGTTTTATATGCTTCAAAGTGTGCCATCTTGATAATCAAATTATTATCACCCTAAAAACACAACACAATGTAGATAATATTGAACTTGGTAGTATGACAGTCAGTTATAGGGTCAAAGGGAATATTACTTTGATAACAGGCAAAACATAACATTATGAGCATAAGAACATAATAAATAAAAGATGCATTACAGATCATGAGATATTTCAGCTTTGTCTTTAGAATAACGAAAAAGAAAGAAAGTTCGTTTATTTGCGGCAAATATGACGCAAAGAAAGAACACAAACACAAAAAGAATAACGTGTGGGAAAATCTACGCAAAACGGCCTTCGCTCAGCATAATGCTGCGAAGCTTTGCTAGACAGAGCCCCAGCGTCGGTTTTGAGCCACAGCCGGCGTTGACGTGATGACTTCAACTGGTGCAACATATAATGAGAAAAAAATAACAAAATAAGAAATAAAAGATAGCTAAATACAATTCTTATTCTAGTTCAATATAAATATTATATTTATTTTATGTAAACATTTATGTGTACATTAATATAATATTTGAAATAGCAACATTCCGTTCCGGCGTCAACGACTCACGCGCCGCCATGCTACCGCGCCGCGCCACTGCGACGACGTTTTTGCGTTGCTTTTGGTAATGTAGTATGCCTATAGGTGACTGTGACCACTTATAATCACGTGGACTGACTCCTTGCTTGCCACTCAATACAAAAATCTTGTCCATTTATTTATCAAAAGCCACTGTTGAATTATCCTGTAAAATTACCTTTATAATTTGCAGATATGGTTTTAGATGTAGCATTGCCTTTGCCTCCTCCGTATTACACGCACTTAAAATTTTACACACTTACTCATAAATATTGAACGAATGCTAAATTACTCTGCCTTCACGCGAAAACCTTCCTTACCATTACGTCACAAACAACATGAAAATACTTTTATGAGCATAATATTATATAGCGAAAACACTCCTACACAGTCACAATATTACGCTATCCTCGCTATTTTTATACGTATAGGAATAATTCATATTGTGGCCGAAAACTTCATATTCTTTTATTTTATTTGCTTTGCTATTCTGGAATTGTCATCCTAGTTTGTATATTATATGAATATTGAGTTTTGGGAAACAGACGAATCACGTGTGTGTAGTTCGTTTTTGTTATGAATATACTTTATTTATTTCCTTTTCTGTTCGTTCTAAAAGGCCGGGAAAGTGGTCGTTAATCGAATAAGCTCCTCTAATTAGCATTATTATATGGGTCAATTTCGCAAGATAGACATTCAGTGCTACTCATAGTAGTTTTGGGTCTTATTCTGTATCAATTGCTGTAGCCCACGACTGTTCGCAATCAAAATTCAACTCTTCTTAGAGCTATTTAACTGTATATGGTTTCCAAAAAAATTTCTGTTTCATGTTTCTTTCATCAGTGTTTTAAGGCTGTGTGATGTCAGTTAGTCACGGATTAGTCTTATTATTTTAATCGTTGCATTTGGATTCATCAGCATTCACATCATTATGTCCACTCCATATAACTCTCTGGGTTATGGTCAATATATTCAGATTATTCTAAAAGAAACGCCAACTGTAATAAACACATTAATGGCTACTTAAATTCGTCTGGTAGCATATGCCTAGACTTCATGTTTATACATAAGGAGTGACCTTAAATGTGCAGATACGAAGTTTTTATGATCACGTTTCATAACGTTTTTTTTATTATTAAGTTTCGTTTTACTAACTTATTTCTCACAGAGCATAGTTTCAGTAATTGTCCTTGAGTTTAGTTTTAGATGCAACGTTTTGTGTTCAATCAGCGATGTGTTGGTTAATTTGAAATTATTTAGTGGCTAATGGATTTTTGCTTTGCTTCGTTTGCAAGGTGGATTCTTGCCAACTATGAGTATTATTTTCTGTATTAACTTATTCATCATTATTTTTTAGAATATTGAAAAACCAAATTATATTTAAGTACCTACCTATAGATAACATAATAATATTTGAAAGAAAAGACCGATGTACAGCAATAGGATTCTTAGTGCTGAAAATAATGATGATAAAAACTCAAATATACCACCGAAAGAGTCATTGAGAGTTTGAGACTGTTGTGCTGCTGATCCTTATTAAGACTGATTAAATGCAAAAGTATGGGGCTTTGTCGAAAGTACTAGATTTTAATGTTTCCTGCAAAACCAGCTGTAAACACAGTAATTCAATTTGAACAAAATGAAGACCTTTCTCCTGCTACGACTAACTAATTGCAAAATGATACGTCTGGTATACTGGTATCACAGATACCTGAGAACCTCACACAATGAGTGTCGGTAACAAACGGTAAGATAATGCATACTTGTTTGCTCAACGTTACGGAGAAGTAGCAAATGGAGTAATAATGTGCTCTGGTGCAGGCGAATGACGCGAAAAAACACACACGATTTGAAATGATGCGGACATGTACTGAATTACTGATTGTAGGTACTGTGTCGTTATGTCGTACTTTTGCAGTGAATAAGAATCAGCACTTTACTTTGTCATATACATTTTGTATTTATTGCACTGATTATTACAAATATTGCAATCCACTGGTTATGTGATAGGTACAAGGCAGTCCCAAAGATGCGCCATGAGAGACGTTCTTCTTTACAAGATTGCTTTTGTATTTTCATCTGCTCGGGTTATCCCATATCGGACGTCCCCGGACAACTTGCAAATTCAGTGAATCGGATAGTTGTTTGCCAGTTGCCTACGACCATTGCATTTCATTTGATTACTCCTCTGTGGTTAACCCCGACTATTGTTATTTTTGTACACTTTGCGCAAAACGGGAATTGAATTACTAAGTGTTACAGTTAGCTGAATTTTAATGCCAAGGTGTCCTGAATACAAGGTTATGGATGCCAGTTGTCAACACAAAACACGTTGAAATTGTAAGGAAAACATACAATAGCGAAAGTGAAAAACTCATAGTAGCATATACGAGTATATTGGATTTGAGTTCTTTGAAGAATTTTATCGGAGTTTTATTTATCTATTGATTAGTTTACATTTCATTAAAGGTCTATCCTATACATAACATGACGCCTGTAATCCCCGTAGGGCAGAGGTTTACCTAATATTAGGGATAATATTATGTCAATTTATCGGGTACCATTACACAAATTATTATTTCTTTGGTGAGGTTCGTGGTCTTCATTCCCTATTACGTATTTTTACTTTCACCTTGGATGTAATGGTGTGGTATATATGACAATAACTCAACAGATATACACACTTGGCTTCTTTAACATCCTGAAATTAAAAGCAGAACTTCGTTAAAATGTTCGTAATTGCAGCAATAAATAAGATTACAGCAGGCCGGAGTGAGCGGACCGGTAGCTATTACACGAAAATTACATTATCGGGAAATTCAGTGGCGACACAAAATTGAGAAGCCAGAAGGTCGGCTCCATACGTAAGATGTTATTTTTTTAAATATTTTTTTACATTCTTCCTTGACAGAATTCTAATTTCAAGACTTTATTCGTAGGAGCTAGTGGACATGTTAAGCAGATTTGTTATTGTAGTTGTAATGGCAATCACGTCATTTGGTATTAGTAATGTAGGTTTTGAATTTAATTAATCTTTTAAATAGATTCTTTTCTATTTTGTGAATGTGAGAACGTTGTAGGCTTAATAGAATGTAGATGTGTTGAAATTTTCTATTCTGTTAAGTACCTAGTTACTTGTTGAAAGGCCTACACTCTCCTCCCATACCTATCAACACTGTTATTTGAAAATACTGTAAAGGCCAATTATTTTTAAAAGATTACTCTTTTAAAAATAATTGGCCTTTACAGTATTTAGAGTGGCCTTAGAGTTTCTTGCCGGTTCTTCTTCATAGGAAACGACCAATTGGAACTGTGCACCAGCTTCTGACGTTTCATAAGTGCCCATGAAGGTTTATGTCAAATAAAATGTTTTGATTTTTGATTTTGATACAACGGGCAAAAACAAGAACTATCAGTGCTATCAAAACCAGTAAAAGCTGGCCTCTTATTAAATTCAAACTCCGTACTAAGGCCAGCTCAGGATCAAAGTGTTATCATCGACGCGCGACGTGCGGCCTACCTGCTGTACGAATTACGATAATCTGAAATGACAGTCGCGAATGCGGTTGCGGGTGCGTTTTTGATCGTTGTATGGAGCTGACCTTCTGTCCCTCCTATATATTTTATGTAGCGACCCACGCGACTCAGTAGATATAGCCTCCTATTCACATTTGTCTGGTTATAATCGGCGTATACATTTATATTTAGATGCAGTCGTCTATCTGCGTCGATCTGCAGCAATAACATAGGATATGATCGAATCTCTTGTGTTATTAAATTTCCTTTTACCACTTTGCGTCAGTTAAATAAAAGTATGACGTCGAAGCTGTCAGTTTGTTAGATTTTAGATATTATTGTTCAAGGCACATCTGATAGTTGCTCTTACTTCCCAACTAACATTTTGGTGATAAGAATTAGTCCGACCTTTTAAACCTAAGGTCCTATAAAGGCACTAACGTTTGGTGATATAGCGCACTTGAACTCTCTTAATAATCCTGATTTGGGCCCACGATTATAGTTATAGAGTACAATAGTGCTATTGTATTGTAAGCTATTCACGCGTTACAACTGCTTGCTAAAGTAGTAAATATAGTTATGAAATCCTCTCTAATTACTTCTTTAGTATCATATTAGTGCTTCCTCGATATAATATATAGGTACCTTGAGAATATATTGTAGGTATTTAGTAGTAATAAACTTCACCCAAAGCGCCAACTTTTTCATCTCTTTTCATAATGTTTGTTACCATCAATAGCGTTTATATTTAGCAGATAAAGTGATATAGTCTTACTCATCATCATCTCGAGCTTTATAATTTCTTTCTATAAGAATATTTATAATTTCTTTCGGTATCTCGGTTCACTCGTGCAAAGCGATGGCGAAGTAGATCGGACGGTTAAGCATAGGATTAACACTGGATGGATAAAATGGCGGCAGGTCACGGGGACAATCTGCGACTCCCGCATTCCCCTTAAACTTAAGGGGAAGATATATAAAACAATGGTTAGACCTGCTGTCTTGTATGGATCAGAATGTTGAGCCACAAAAGGGATGAATGAAAAGCAGTTGCATGCAGCTGAGATGAGAATGCTAAGAGGGATGTGTGGTGTTACACGAATGGATAGAATAAGAAATGAGTACATAAGAGGGAGTCTAAAAGTGGCACCGGTGACTGAAAAGTTGTGCGGAAATCGGCTGTCATGGTATGGGCATGTGATGCGGAGGAGTGAGGAAAATGTCGTGAGGAAAGTTTTGAGTATGAATGTCGATGGCTATAAGAGTAGGGGAAGACCAAAGAAACGATGGATGGATTGTGTGAAAGATGACATGGCTAGAAAGGGGGTGACTACCGAGATGACGAATAATAGAGAAGTATGGAAAAAAAGGACATGTTGCGCCGACCCCAAATAGATTGGGATAAGGGCAGGAGAATGATGAATGAAGAGCATCGCCTCATTATTACACTTGACATTATCAGGGATATTGCTATACCGTCATCAATGGTTTTGCACTTTAATTATTTATTATTCGCGTTACCACAAAAGTGGATACTGATACCACAGAGTTTACAAACCTCCTTGGAAACCAAGTAAAAGCAGGAGTTGGAGTTACTGCTCTACTAATCTTTTACTCGATGACTCTGCTAAGGGGGTTCCCGTGTTCGTTGCGAAGACCACACACTGCCAGATATGAATTAAAAATCAAGCAGAAGAATTGTAGGATCGGTGCCAAACAGTCGCCAAGTAACAATAGAGTCAAGTTTAAATGGATTCGTTATATCGTAACTTGATCAAGACGGTATAAATCGACGGGTGATCACTTGACGCTTGAACAATGGACAATACCTGTTCTATGTACCTACATACTCATGTGCTCGATATAGATGCTAGTGTTACTATTACTGGGAAGGAAAAGAAAGAGCATTTGGACTGACCATGTTTTGTTATTGTGGTATTTCCTGCGCAGAATTGGCCACTCACACTTTTGAATGGCAGAACCATTAATTAATTAACCACAACATATCGAGACCCCTCCGTGCCTCGGCCTCCGTTGCCTGGCTATCATTCACAGATCTTTGACAGTCGTGACGGGTAGTCAGAAGCCAAAAAACTAACAGCAAAACTTACCAAGAGGTATCGTGTTACCCAGTCACTGGGTTGTGGAGGTCAGATAGGCAGTCGCTCTATGTAAAATACTGGTATTCAGCGGCATCCGGTTAGACTGGAAGCTAACCAGATTGATTTTCTTTAGAATGGCATAAAGAATATTTAGTACTTAGCAGAGATTGCTAGCTTTGTGTGTTTGCAAGTACCTATAGCTTAACAAATGAATAATTTTTACTATAGGTATGTATAATTTGTTAGCCACGTTGCCATTATTGCCTAGCTAGATGTTCCTTTCCTAGTGTCTTACCGATCGAAGGCGAAACATCTCACCCATATTTTCATTCGTAAATATTTGTAATTTAAGTTCTAAAATATGAACTAGGCAGAACAGGAAATTCTTTTAGAGCACTTAACTTGAACATTTTACAAGATTACCTACCTACTTGGCAGGGCAAGAAATAGATTGTTGAACCTGCTTGTTGCTTATTTTGTTTTATCAACTGGCGCCGGACGATAACTACCTTATGATGTAACATGTTCCTTCTTTAAAATCTTTTTACATAATCCTTTTGCCTGTAAAAATAATAAACAGTTCCTCTCAAAAACTCGTGATCTTTTAACAACACTAAAAGTAAACTTAAAAATATATTTAGTGACGTGAAGCTAATTTGCGTCAAAACAATAAGCCAGACTGCGTCTGCGCATGTTATAAAAACTAACCGACGTGTTTACTTTCACGTCGCAAGCGCCACAAACGACTTCCACAGTTTGCTTGTTCAGCTGCCGCATACATATTCGTCTCGCTCGAACTTCAGCATTTTGAAGGGAAAGAGAGAGATGGATGGAGTAGTTTATGACGGTTTTTTATGGAAAGGAATGTCTCGTTTTGCATTTCCGTAAACAAAAATGTATACTGTTTCAGGTTTGTGTTTGGTTGCTTTGAAGTTCATAGCTATGGTTTTGCTTCAGTATACAAGTAACAATTTTAATAAACAAAGAATTTTGGTTCTAAGGTTTGATTAAATCCATGAATTTCTTCTTACGGTAGTAGTTAGTAGTTACCGACATAATATTATTATGTACGGTCAAGGGGCGTCAGGTGCGATAATGTTAGGCAATGTTCAAACAAATTTCTTTCCCACATAGCGGGCACATAGTAATGTCATCTTTTCGAACTGTCAATTTCATTAAAAATGTTGGCAACATAGAAGTATATAAAAACGTTTTTACAAAAAAATACAACCGACTTCCAAAAGCAACACTACAAAGTTAAAAATAACTTTAATTTCGAAAGTCGGTGTCTAGTTAAATGTATTTTCGTTTTTTGCCACCGACTTTCGAAATTAAAGTTATTTTTTACTTTGTAGTGTTGTTTTTGGAAGTCGGTTGTATTTTTTTGTAAAAAAGTTTTTATTTTTCACTTTTTAGTTGTGTACCTACCCCACACAAATTTTAATACCACTACCTGCAAAACAAACTAGAACATCATCCATATAAAAGTGAGGAAAAAATACGTATTATTGAAGCTAACTCAAAAACTACCGAAGCAAAGTTAATCAATTTTATATGGGACCAACTGTGATGTATACCCTCTTGAATAAAGCAAAAAAAATCCAAATCGGTCCAGCCATCTTCGAGAGAACCTCCTCCTTTTTGAAGTCGGTTAAAAAACAGGAGTAATGAAAAGAAAAAGTCATAAATAGCAAAAATGCTTTTTTGGAAACATTTTTGCGATTTTTGACTTTTCTAGTAAGTACCACTCAACCTCAGTTGGTGATATACCTAGAGGTTTTTGATCCTTATAATTATAAAAAACAGGATCGATTGGAAAGTTTTTGTGAAAATTGCCCATTTTCCTGCTGACTGTACATTTTTTTTCAAAATCTGTGAATGCAGATCAAAAATTCTCAAAAAGTTAAGGACAGTCTCCTAAGACCGTTGTCCTGCCCTTACTGCCCCATCTCAAAAATCCACCCTGAATATATTTACCCCTTGACTACTGTACTGTACTTGCCATTTATATTTTGTTGATCATTTATAACAACATAAACATAACATAACATAATATGATCTAAAAATAAGGTTTTTTTTTCCTGTAAAGATAAGAAGTTAGCATTATAAATTATGTAGGTAAATGATAAAAATATAAGTATAATTTACTAAAAATTATATAATTAGGTGTTTAATGCTTTCCTCTTCGCTACAATCGGCGCCAGCTAACTTCCTTTAACGGACGGATGCCTACTAGAAATCTTGTTGAATTGCCTTTTTTACTTGCGAGCAGCCAAGATTCATTACTCATTAATAATGATACGTTATGTTTAAAGTATTAGTTACTTCCTGAATTATAGGATCACTAAAGATAACCGTGAGAAAACATTGAAAGACTAACAAATTAATAGGTATATATAGGCTCTATCTATTGATATATTATCTATCTACCGCCCACGTCTATCCACGTCTATAGGACTTTCGTATCCAAAAATAGAAATAAGTATACAGATTCCTTTCAATTTAATTTCTCTTTGGACGAAGGAGGTTCTTCCAAAGATAACCAGCACCCTAATCGGAGTTGGTTTCATTTTGAATCAAATTGCTAATCCATTGCTTCATATGTTCGAAAAATTTGTCTGCTCGACAACGTAAATAACGCAATGAATGTTGTTGAACTGTCAAAATGAAACCAACTCCGATTGATAATGTGTTACGCAATTAGGGTGCTGATTGAGCTTTTACAAGATTAACAACAAAGATTAATCGTGTTTTAGTAATATCAAGGGCTGCTTTGACATACATATGTATGTAAAGAGAACCCTAATATACAGGCCAACTTTGAAGTCATTCAGCGGGTGAAAGTGCTGAGGAATATAGACTTACTTAAACTTTTTAAGTGTATCACTGAAATATAGACACAGTACAGCTGAATTGCAAAACTGCAATAGGAATAGGTATACTCATTACTCAGTCAAAATGGATGAAACAGATTTCAGTTTGTACCTTATCAATAGTTGTTCGATTCTCCCTTTTTTTTTTTTCGTTTTTTCACAATTAACTCTTAAAATGTCGATTGTACACCATGTGTACAGATAACAATAGAATTTCAATTGTGTCTGCTAATTGGCGCACGACGGGTTAATAATTATTATACAAACTTACTTTTTAAAAACAAAAAGAGGGTGTGTGCTTATGACCACACGATAAAAGTGAAAACTTAAACAAGTTACGACTGGAGCCACAATTCAGCGCCGAGTATACGCGATTCAGCGCCGAGCATACGCGATTCAGCGCCGAGTATACGCGATTCAACGCCGAGCATACGCGATTCAGCGCCGAGTACACGCAATTCAGCGCCGAGTATACGCGATTCAGCGTTGAGTACACGTGATTCAGTGCCGAGTATACGCGATTCAGCGTTGAGTACACGTGATTCAGCGCCGAGTATACGCGATTCAGCGCCGAGCATACGCGATTCAGCGCCGAGTACACGCGTTTCAGCGTTATTGACCGACTGGAGTCGAGTATACCCGATTCAGTGTCACCGACCCGAGCGTGACCGTTTAGTTTAGTTCACTGTTCAGAAAGAGCACAAAGTGCGCCTAAAGAAGTTTTCACTTAACAACTAAGCTTGTGTATAGACCTTGTAGATGTAGGTATATGGACAGTTACCGATCCAAGGGGGATAAGGCTAGTCACTACGCTTGGCAGACTGATTGGTAATCACAGGGAGATTTTATCAGTACCTACACAATGTTGTTGCCCTAGTGCAATCGTAGATTTTGCAATGTCTAACCACTAAGGTCTAAGGAAAATCGGAAGTTTAAAAAATAGATACGTTTCAATAGAGATTTGTTTAGATAAACTTTGAAGTGTCTGTATTGAAGTAGACTGAAAGATGCTCATTACAAGCCTTTTCGTCATTTCTCCTTCTCTCTACCTTCGGCATCTTTAACAACTATATCATTATCATCATCATAATTCTGCTATCATCCTAATTTCCTTGTCCCAACTCAATACTTCTTAATTCTTCCACCATATCTAAGCAATCATATTTTTTCGCTAATAGCTATGCATCAAGTTCTTCACTATCAAAATCACATCTATCCATTTTTTCTTTGGCCTCTGCTCTCTTCATCAGAACTCACATATACCTTCATTTATAACAAAATCTCTGCAGCTCCAATCCATTTTATTACTGCACTATCCAACACTCCGAGGCCGTCCGTTCACTCGCTCTTTAAAATCCCGCGCTCCATATTGCACCACACCGTCTATACAATATACATAATACTTGAATTATTTTTATTATATTGCTACTTTTAACATTTATTATGCCAATTCATGTATAATTGATCGTATTGGCCAATCATGCTACGAAGATTATTCAGGTCTCGAACGATACTCAGACATGAATTGAGATTTAAGAATAGATTTGAATTGAGATTCGTATGCAATCCAATCCGTCTGTCAGCAAAATTGAGAGTCAGTACGTAGCTAATTTCTTAATTAATAGCTGATTTAAAAAGACGATAGAGACTGGTGAAAGACTATGGATGCGAAAGAGTAACACCATGCAGTTTTGGAAAAATGTCCATTGATTTGTTAAAAAGCAAAATTGCAAAGATAAAGAACAGTAGAAAATAACTGTTGAATTCGCAAATGTTTGAGTTACCTTCATTGAATTGGCGTTTAAAATCAACAGTCGTGCGTGGCGCTTAAATCAAAAGGAATTTTAGAAGCTATGTAAAATTTAAAATAATTTCAATATACTATTAACAGATGTTGTGGATGGTTGCTAGAAAAGGTAAAATAAATTAAAGACAAAACATGAAGATAAAATAAAACAATGTCTGATAAATCATTTTCAGTGCACGTGTTTCAGAGGTAACATCACATAATGAGATAAAGACGCTTCATTGGCCAATCTCCGCTGTTCAATCTTGGAAGCCATTATCGTAGATAATATAAATGTACTCAATATTGGCGTTAGGTAATCCAGTCGAGTTTATTAGCTATGTTAGAAGTGAATTTACGTTTTCTTCGGTTTCTTCAAATAACTTGTCGCGTGCTCTCAGCCTAGCAGTGGACAAACACAGTCTGCAACTCCGATCCGCATTACTCCTTCGCTCCGCTCCGCTTACTCGCTCCGCTTCAGTGGACCGGCAGGACTAATCATACTCTTGTCCTGACTCTTTATCTTCGAATTCACTTCTTTCTTAGTCACATCACCTTTCACATAGTTCATCCATCTTTTGCCTCTTTCGGCATCTTGGAAACTTCTTACTATTTACTCGTAATTTTGCTGGATGGAAGTGTGCAGCTGTAACTGGTGATGCTTTAATTGTTATGGAAACTCCTTGGTCGTTTTACTTGTGACTTACGATATGGGAGACAAAAGATTCGTGTTATTTTTAGAAAATGACCGCAATGAAAAAAGAACTGAGTTTACCACAATTCTGACCACATACTAATAATACGCGTAACAACAAGACGATTGCATTAGGTGCGTAATATTCAAGAATTTTCGTAATCGACGCATTAATTACACTTAACTTCATTTCATAACACCTTCTCAATAAATTGCTGCTACAAATATGCCTGGGACGTGCCATTTTTACAAAGGAATCACACGCGATTATAGGTATTTTCTTTGACAGAATAAAGGTTAAATTCGAGTGCTGTAAAATGTCTAAATAAAACATTAGTTTCCCCGTTTTTATGTTGGTTATTATGTACCGAAAAAAAATCTATTGTATGCAGTTACATCAGTGGTTTGCGGTTTTGAATTTCACCGAGAATTTCGTGTCATGCTTTGTTGTGAGACGATGCCGCTTTGCCAGCTGGTTTTTAGAGTCGTTGAATAATGATATAATAAAAACTCACTGTACTTCGATGAAAATCTCATGAATTTTGAGGTAGCATAAGCTAGAAACAAGGAAGTATATAAAATTGTTTATAAAAAAGAAAGTATAATAATGCCATCCGTTGCCATACATGTTACTTTTAATTTTTTTAAATAACATTTATTCCTCGTTGTTCAAGTCATTAATGTCTTTAATTATTTCATTTACTGAAGCGTCATCCAGAGCAGTTATTAGGTAGGTACGAACAAGTTGATATAGATTATCATACCTTTTATTCATTACGTACTCTCATAGCCGCGAGAGCACAGAACAGATAATATCTGTTCTGTGCGCGAGAGGGACCACGAAGGTCCGATGTCAAAATCGTTCCTATCTTTGAATCGGACCCCAGTGGTCCTATCGGCTCCCGATGTTATTATGACAGTTTTTGTATTCTTTAACTGTATCTTTACGGCTCTCACTTGCGCGAAGTGTACGGAAAAAACAAGGATGGCATACCGTCACATGTCAGGTCTCTAAAACAAACCAACAACGATAACACAGAAAAAAGCGAGCGAAAGCGAGACCACCCAGAAATTAAGAATCTAAAATTTGCTTTTTAGTTTTGCCAGTGCCAGTGGCTTCATCCGCGTGGATGTCGGAAAATATCCCACGGGAACCTACTACTGGGATTAGAAGTACCTACCCTAGCACCAATTCGGAACATACATCCAGACAAACAGACAAAAATTCTAGAAACTATATTTTCGGCATCAGAATCGTCTCACGTCTCGTAGCAATTACTTTTTCAAAAATATTCAATGTACAGTTTTGACTTCGTTACTATTTTATTACATGTTAGATATATTATTATACGGTGACTCGCATTGTTTTTTCAAACTTACTTGCCGGTTTGCTCATGATTTGTTTAGGAACGGAACTTCTAATCGACTCTTCTTTGATCTTTCTGTTTTAATAATGGTATGTATTTATGCATGAAATGGTGTTACAATAAACATGGAAAAATTCGTCTTTCATAAAAGGTGGACACGGTTAAATGCCACCAAGTTATAGCGCTAACTACAGTTATAGACAAGTAATTGAATATTGAAATCTTGGTGATAACTAAAGTTGAGCCAACTGGTTCGTTGTACTGGATGACTTTTTACGGTCTTGAAAAAAATAGGGTATATTCGGTGAACGGAGTAGAAGCCTATGGCATATCTAGTTTTTTTTTTTTTTTTAAATTTATATAAATCAAAATTCAAATCATAATGCTGGTTGCATATGATTTGAATTTCGATATTTTTAAAGGATTTATTTTTTTTTTTTCAAAATTTATGTTTATTGTTCTAAAATGTAAAGTTTACATCGAATTTGTAGTATTTATTGATACTTAGATATTTTTTTCTGACTAAGCTATTAAAAAAAAAACTAGGTATGCCATACGCTTCTACTCCGTTCACCTAATATACCCTATTTTTTTCAAGACGGTATAAAAAGTCATCCGGTATAATAGCCTACAAGCCTTCCTCAGAATTGGGCTTCAAATGCCAACAATTTTTTAAAATCCGACTGGACTCTTCAGATTTATTATTAGTATATGTAGATATAGATGAATACGCCTTTTGTTCAAGTCTCATTTTGTTAACACTTTCAATGGGAATTTCTTATTGTTTATTTCAAATTTCACTTTTACTGCTGTCTAGGAGATTAGATTTTTACGAGTTCTTGCAAATGGCTTACAGTAGTTGGTATTTAATTCTTTTGTCTGGGTAATGTGTTTATCTCGCTTTTTATTTACTTCGAGTAACAATCCACTGGAGCTACCATATCTCTCAAAATTATCGCCTTCTTCGTGTCGATGGCACGACAGTTTATTTAATTTTGTTGGCCCAAAACTACGCCACTAACACGGCGTCGTCTGTCGTTGTCAGAGGTCACTTTGGCTGCATTTTTTGGGCACGGTGAGGCGCAGTTGGCGACACATTTCCACATCCACAGCCTGCTGTTGTTCCGTCGAGTCGTCGTTCCGCTCCACTTTTGGCCCAAAATTTTCATAAAATGTACCTACTTTTAAAGGTTTCTGCTTGTTTCTGGTATCTGTTTACAGATCTCTTTGTTAAGTATCAGAAATTCACGCTATCGTAAGTTCATCACGATAACACAGTATAAAGAACCTCTCTCTCGCTCTCGCCTACACATTCAGTCCTTAATTTATCACAAATCGATAGTCCTATCTTTATCTTACCATCTACTGAGCCTTCATTAATCAGTTTTGCGGGCAGCTCTCTACATTGTTCTAACCTTTACGGTACTTAGTCAGCTTTATCTAAAGCTGTTCTGCGATCATTTAAGTAATATTATGTTATCTACATTCTTTTGTGGAATGAATAGGGTGTAGCTAAAAATAACGATTGCCTTTGTGACCCTTTCCAAAATGAATATATTGTTTTTTTTTTCTTGGTAATAATTTGTAGTATTTGGTCCCCGGAAAAGTACCTAAGTTGTATGTGTGAGAGTCATAACTAGAAGATTGAGGCTGTCTTGAGTGACTAAAGGGAGTTGGCTGTGGGCAACAGCTTTTCTTTTTTCTTAACGAATGCAGATTACTGAAATTCAAAGATGTTGAGTGGGAATTAGCAGTCTCTCAAAGTCTCCAAAGACGAAACGATAAAATTGAGTGAACTGGAGACTCGCTGTCTAGCGAGGAATGCTGACCTATCCTGGGCCCCACAATGTAGGACTATACCTAGGAACGAGAGTGAGATAAAGAAAAAAAAAATCTCAGATGTGGTACACACCCCCGATTTTCCAGTAGAAAGTACAATAGGCTAAGGGTACACATACGATTCAGTTATTACGAGTTACTTGGCAGATAATTTCAAACTAAATCAGTTCCATTTTTTAATTTATTTAGTAAGTAGTGGCTATTCGGACATCGTGAAATAGGCCCTTAGTAGAAAAAAAAAACATAAGTAGTCGTCGAGAGAATGCGTTCCTGACACCTGTCAGTTGGACAATTTCTAGTAACTATAAGGATCAAATTTGCAAAACACATATTCGTTAGTATGAGTGATTGGCCGGACTGTAAGTACATACCTACCTAAATCCGATCCTTCATGCAAAATAACACCAGGGGCATCCCAGCAATTAAACTCCACCGTAATAAAGTATTGTGTGCATTTTACGGAGCGATGAGTAACGTGTTCATTACCAGTTAAATGAGTGTGATGACCTTAAGCTGTGCGCGTGCGCTTCCTAGTGCGCCGATGCTGATCAACCAACAAGCGGGTTAGAAAAAGTTGCGAATTTTGTAGACTGGTTTTTTGATAAGAATGGAATACGCGGAAGATGGCTCTTTTTGTAGCGACTCAATGTATTAAATCAAGCAGTTAGTAATAACTTATTAAATTATGGAATTAGTAAGTACTTTTTGAATAAGAACCTGGCAACTATTCTGCAAAAGTAGGTTGGATTTCCCAAGCAGTTTAACTAATTCAATTTATTAACGGGGTTGAAGAGAATGGATGGAATTACCTAATGGTTAATGTTGAATTTGTGTGATTGCTATGTGGTTTATTTTATTTTACTACTACACTTTGCAAAAGTGTAGTAAAGATATTTGTGGTCGGTTTACGCTTTAGCACCTCCGGAAATGTTTCAGTAGATTTTCTGAAATTTCTGAATTTATCGAAGTATCTGGCAGATCATGCTCAATTTTGAACGTCACTGGTAGATAGTGCATAATATCTGGACTTTAAAAGGTATGAAAACAGATACACAAAGGCGAAGTACCTATCTAAGTACAGGTAAATGTTTGTCTTCCTGCCTGTTATGGTTTTTGGCTAAGGAAATAATAAATAATAATAATAATAATACCTACTGGGTGTCAACAAGGCATTTTGGTTTCTTAGCGTGATTTATTTGTCTTTATTTGGGATATTTACAAGCCATTCATTAACCGTCATCGAAGTTAACCATAACAAATCAATTAGGTTATGATAAAATGTGTGATTCATTATTCATCATATTTATCTAGGTCAGAATAAAAATACCTACGGGATTTGTCGGCGAATATAGTTTTAAATAGTTTTAATATTAGTACACACGGCTATACTTATATCGAGCTATACAGGGTGTAAGTGTAAACAGTGGCAACCTTTTAAGGGTCATTGTACTCATCATTATGAACAACTTTTACTATGGGACCAGACCTGAAATCGCGAAAAAAAAATCAGCTGTTCAGTACACATAATTCGTCAAATTTAGGGAACAGCTGATTTTTTTTCGCGATTTCAGTTTTGGTCCCATAGTAAAAGTTGTTCATCATGATGAGTACAATGACTCCTTAAAATATTGCCACTGTTTACACTTACACCCTGTATAAGATACACGTTGCATTGCAAACATAAAATTCGATTCATTAGTTTTCGAGATTAGCACTAATCATAGTAGGTAATCATCATTTCCTTTGTTACAACAGAATTAATCGTTTTAGTATTTATTAGAAACTAGCTGCGCCCCGCCGGGACAAAAAGTAGCCTGTGTTAAATCCAGGTATAAGGTATCTACATACCAAATTTCACCCAAATCGGTCCCGCCGTTTGAGCGTGAAGAAGTAAAAAAACATACCAACACACGCAACCACAATCTTTCGCCTTTATAAAATTTGTGTGATAGTGTGATTAAATAAGAGGAGCTCGTGGCTAAGTAATAACAACCGTACGGGTCGATCCATCAGGTTAAGCTACGCTTGCCGGGGTTGGTCCGTGGATGGGTGACCATCTTTACATACCGAGACTCCTCCGTGCCTCGGAAAGCACGTTAAGCTGTTGGTCCCGGCTGTCATTCGTGGATCTTTGGCAGTCGTTACGGGTCGTTAGAAGCCCGAAAGTCTGACAACCAGTCTTACCAAGGGGTATCGTATTACCCAGTAATTGGGTTGTGTAGGTCAGATAGGCAGTCGCTCCACGTAAAATACTGGTATTCAGCTGCATCCGGTTAGATTGATATAGTGTGATTAAATAAACCAGCAATAATTAGGAGACTAAATTGACAAATGCAAACGTCAAACTGCCTTAATTTCATTACATTTTATCATAAATGTCATTTGCGCTGTTGGCTTTTTGTCACCTCTCTCGCTCACACGGGACCAAATTTTTAGGATTTTTTTGAAATATTAGCGAACTAGTAAATAATATTTATTTAATAGGTAATTAAAAACACATTTCTGTTGTGGCATTTATCTATCTCATCTCAAAAACAGATAACAATTTTTGAGCTGAGTTTATTGATAAGGATAGCACAATAGAAATGTGTTTTTAATAATTAGGTACCTATTAAATTAATATTATTGACTAGGTCGTTAATTGATTACATTTTTCAAAAAAGCATCCTTTCAACATTGCGTATTTTACTTACTTACTCTTAGTAACAATCTCATCGCTACAAAAGTAACCAAATCGTCATTATGGACATTTTCTAAAAATACCCTTTTCAAAAAATCTTCACTATATTTTTCCACCACGCCGTATCAGGTATGCAACTATTCACAGTTATGGAGGGATTTCCTCGACGACCCGCAAAATGTCAAGGTCGGGGTGCCCTTGGCGCGTTGCAGCATCCACCCCCTCCCCGAACCTGGGGGGTGGCTCTTACCACAGCCGCCCGGAGGTCGGTGTTGGCAAAAATAGAGCCATGAAAGCAATGACGTATTATAGGTAACACATCATTGCATGTAAGCGTTTACTTTTAATGAACGTGTAATGGGTGTGAAAGATATTGTTATTGATTAGGTTGGCAAGGTGAACTTGAGCAGTTTCTTGAAGCCTTGTTTTGTATTTGGAAGTGAATTTGAATCGTGGCTTGGAACGTTCAACTAAAAAAAGAGAGTGGTTATCTATTAAATTTGAACGGTTTCTTTAAAAAAACTTACAGACCTCATTACACGAAGTTCAATACAATAACGCATTCAGGGTGCTCATGGGGTTGAGGTCCATGCGTCAGGTTCGTGAACAAGCGCTGTCAGTGAAGGCTGGTCATACCTTAGCGGCCACGGCTTATTTTAATTTAATTTAAATATTTGAATTGTTTTTTTTTTTAAGGACGCTTTTAACGTTCTGCATCGTTCTCACATGTAAAATTTCAACATGAATGATGTAACCATTATTTTGTAACCATACCTTGATTTAAAAGAGTGTCCGTGGAGTTTCTTGCCCGTTCTTCTCCACAGGTACCTACTATGCTTTGGAATGGGCGCCTAGCTTCATCTTTCTGACTGACCGACCCCTTGACAATTCAAAAGTGCCTGTAATTGGTTTAATTGAAATATATGCTTTGAGTTTGAGTTTGAGTTGCCTCGATACTGCAGTGCATCAGGGATGTTTGCTGAAGCTCACGTTGACTGCTTCTACACTGTGATGCGGAAGCGGTGCGGATCCCTGGTCAGTAGGGTGCGGGGCGACACCAACAGAATCCTGTCTATGGTAGACAGCAGGCTAGATTGTGCGTTTGTGAGCCACTGCTGCAAGGTATCGGCTGGGCCTGTCACCTTGCAGCAGTGATGTCACAAGTTGTTTCTGTGTTAATGTTTTACTAAAATAGTTTGTAAGTAGGTAAGTACCTATATTGTTATTTACACTATTCAATGAGTCTTGTGGCTTGTTTTGAATGATAATTAATTAATTACTTAAAAGTATTTCGATTCCGTCAGTATTTCTCAATTTCAATGGTGCTTCCTCCTTTACAAGTAGATCATGAATAAAAATGAGGTTCCTCATTCTGTTGCCAATTTGTTTTACTTCCAAAAGAGGAAGTTGGATGATGGAACAGGATATGATCGAATTTATCATCCAAATCATGAAAGAGTTAAAAGGAAAATTGATTTCAAAAAGCCTCAATGATCGTCAATTAGTTGGCATTGGCATGGTCTGACGGTATTGATGTGGGCAAGATAGGCATTTCACGAGTGCACGCGTCAACTGAGTATTGCAATTTAAACCTTATGTCAATTAAATCCTCAGACATGAGGGACCGACTAAAGTGAGAGAGAGAGAGAGCAAATTAAATAAAAATCCCATGACTATACGTGTAGTTAGTAATTCATAAGTACGTGATTTGGCCTGTCATCATCATTCTCCTGCCCTTATCCCAATCTATTTGGGGTCGGCGCAACATGTCCTTTTTTTCCATACTTCTCTATTATTCGTCATCTCGGTAGTCACCCCCTTTCTAGCCATGTCATCTTTCACACAATCCATCCATCGTTTCTTTGGTCTTCCCCTACTCTTATAGCCATCGACATTCATACTCAAAACTTTCCTCACGACATTTTCCTCACTCCTCCGCATCACATGCCCATACCATGACAGCCGATTTCCGCACAACTTTTCAGTCACCGGTGCCACTTATAGACTTCCTCTTATGTACTAATTTCTTATTCTATCCATTCGTGTAACACCACACATCCCTCTTAGCATTCTCATCTCAGCTGCATGCAACTGCTTTTCATTCATCCCTTTTGTGGCCCAACATTCTGATCTGGTCTGTATCCTTCCTTATTTAACAGGATTATTTGATTACCAGTTCACTAAAAAAAATCTCAGAAACATTTTAAACTGTAGCAATCTAGCAATAATGACTATTTCCTGTGTATTGTAGTGTAGTAAAGAATTGTCCAACAATACTGGTCTGTTCAGAGAAAATGAGCGGAACTTAACAATTTGTGTGCTACAGCTATTGAGTATGAGTGACGCGACATTGATGACTGGTTCCTCCAAAATTAATGTCGTGGTCCTATAGGATAGTTCAGCTATTATGTTTGAATTTGGTTATAGACCTTGACCTCATAGTTTAAGAGGATATATCGAAGCGTGGTTTAGCTCGGTGTGTAAGTCAAATGGCGTTAGGGTTGTCTAGTTTGACGCGCGAGATGGAAGACTATCACACTCACCGGAATTTAAACGCGCTTCGTTTGAATGTAGATTTATGACAAAATGCACTTAAATCACCGAGAACACACCACCTCACCACCTTATCAGAGATGACGACTAATGGAGAAGTATGGAAAAATAGGGACATGTTGCGCCGATCCCAAATAGATTGGGATAAGGGCAGGAGAATTATGATGATGATGATGATATATTTAAATTAATTTTTAGCTTAGTAAGTTCTTTTACTTTCGATTTAAATCAAATTATACTGCACACTATGGAACTGTTTACGTATAATCGTATAAAACAGAAAATAGAAGGTGCTACTTTGGAATTTTTTTCTGTCGAAAAAATTTCATGAAATCATGTTTCGGTTTTAGTACAGCAATAGACAATATAGTCAAAAACAACACATGGAAAATCCAAATGATTTAGCATTTGGTTTTATAGAAATTTTAAAAACACAAAATTATCGATGTATCCCCTTAAATCGAATAGGTATACATAGATAATTTATTCATAGTGTCTGGGTTTGGGCACTAAAATTCACATTGAGCTCAGAGTTTATTGTCTTTGATACTAATAGAGTCAGTCAGGTTGGTAATGCCGAAATCTGGAACGGAAATGTTTTATAATTTTTATTGAAAGTGTATTTTATAGATTTTTAATGCAACTTCTTTCATAGATTGCTCTCAAATACTGTGATCATTGTGTTTTGATTATACATTTTTGGAAAAGTACTTACAAATGGTATCATAGGTTACATTATGATAAAAATTACCTATCTGATGAATGTCACAATAATAACAAACAATCTTCTGGGGCATCAGCTTCCCCCAAAAAATATCTGACAACACAATTTGCTAGTGATATTTTCGTATACTTTATTTCTGCAGTTGGCAACACCCTCCCACCCTGTTGTAAGTGGTTGTCGCTTGGGGGATGATGAATCGTCCCCCAACCTCTCGTTAGCCCATTCCGACTATTCCGACCCGTATTTTGGTATCTCAATGTAGGAGGAACTTCATAGACATAATAATAAGTATTGTTATGGTTCTATTTTTGAATATTTAGCGCTGTCCAACCCTCCTGCAAACTTTTGTGTCAATATCGTCCTCGGATTAATATTTTCTTCTTCAATATTATTTGTTATTGCAAACCGCTTCTTAAGCACTAAATTGTAATTTTAATATGTCATGGTACATTTTCAATGTCTTGTTTGTATGAGAATCCCACACAACACCATCTTATATAATCTATGGGTGGCCCGGCCCTTATGAAGATAGGTGCCGGGCCACCCATAGATTATAAGGGCTGAAATCGCAATAAAGCAGTCAGTGGGCAAGGGTCGTAATTTATTTTAATGCTTGATACTCCTCTGTATGAGAAGAGGCCTTTCCAGTGGAACGATTACATCCCCTGTTCAGGTTAAAAGTAGATGTTTATGAGCTGATCTGTTGAAGCATCATCGTTGATGATTAACGATGGGTACCTATTGAATTCTGTCCACATGGGCCATCGTGTACATACAAAAATCGGTACTTTTTGACTCCTAAAGCGACCATTGACTTTTAATCTTGATCATAAAGTCAAACCTGTTTACGGTCATCATGTTTTTGATGCTACGTGTATGGAATATTGAAGATACGATGTTTTAACACTGTCTTCTTATGGTTTGGATGATTGATGGTTTATATTGTTAATCGCATGGGAGGAAGGAAAAAATAAAAGGACTCCAGATTTGGTTATCAGATTTTATTGGTTTGCAGGCACTACACGTGTCTTTGTTAAAACAAATCTACGAAGGTACCTAGTGGAGAAACCAAGATTTTAGACTCCAATTTATTTGTACCAGGATATTAAGTCATCGTGTAAAATACCTACTAGTATTCGAAGCCGACCCTAATATGGTTGGGAAAAGGCTAAGCAGACGAGATGATTAGGTCGTCCATCATGCAGTGAGACTCCTCAAGCCATATATATGCGATTTCTGGCCCTAAAAGTAAGTAAACTTACTTACTCCCCCTCATTTATTATGTTAGTTGAGGATCTAGCCTGAGCACAGTCTATGGTGTATCAAAATCATAACTATTTTATTTAATTTCTACCTTTCATTCGGTATTCTCATAAATCTCCAAACACCTCTGATTGGCTGTCTCACCACCATTTTCTCGGTAGCTGTTGTGAATGACCTTTGCTCTACAATTACATTGTTGGCGCGAAAGCAATAATAGCTAACGGTGATCGCCGATTGGCCTTGTTGTTAATAAACTAGTGAATAAACGGGTAATCACATTACTGGCTGGGTGAGGTGGTTTGACTGGTTTTGTGGAAGGTGATAATGAAAATGAGGAGTAATGAATAAACTAGTTACTTAGAGTCTATACTACTAGTGTTAAAAGTTTACATTATAATCATGCAGGTTTTAAATAGAAATAAAAGGCGGCAGAGAAAAATATTATGTTAGCACGATGCACGAATATGTAATGAGCAAAGTCCTCGAAATATCCAATACAAAAACGTCGCGTCTATACGTCGTTCTAGACGTAAGACATAACACAAATGAATTAAGTATATTGGACTATTTCAAAGCACCACTTTAGTATTATCTCTGAGCATTCTTCATGGAGCTAAATTTAATTCATCGCAAGTAGAAGCTGCTTTTATCTAAACTTTCAAAGAAACTGATTACAGAAGATATGACGATAAATAATACAAAGAGATTCTAGACTTTAGACATAAGCCGCAAAGACTTACGTGAGTTGATTTTATAATATGTAATAATGAACAACATTCAAGTTACAGAGATGTAAAGTCTTATATTATCTTGGATGAATGCTGCAGTATGAAATGGCCTCATTAAGAAACTGAACTTAACTAAGAAGGCAAGACAAGTGGAAGGAAGTCTGCAGAAAATGGGAGTGAAAATAAAACTGAATAAGAGCGATGATGAGAGTAAAATGGCGATATACAAGGGTAGTAAGATTTAAAAAATATGAATAATACTTGTATATTTTTGTTGCTAAAAAGGAGTAAAGGTTAGACAACTTTTAAAAAGTAGAAGAACACTACCGATTCATTGGCTCGTTAATAGCTTCTTGATTGTCTATCTAAAAGGTCCATTTCGACTTATAGTGGTAACACCAATGTTCTTGGAATGGTAATATGGCATCACCCTTTTCAGTTAGCTCTTATTGCTAAAAGCCTTTTCCTATCCGTTTTTGTCTTTCTAATAAATTACATCTTGTTTGACCTAATTCATCATTTCATTGCATTTTATTTACCTCATGATACTAAGAACATTGTTAGATAACAGTGTTGCTATGACTGCTAACTGCATAATGTTTTGCAAAGCTGTCACGACAACAATTATTATCCTAACTGCTGGTTGACATGAAAGCCTCTTAGCAACTGACCGAGACAGTTGCAAAACAATATTGTTTGTTAACGGTAATTGTACGATCGTCGCCGACTCGTAATTATATAATTAGGTCATGGAAGAACAATTAGGTATCTAATTGTTCGTACGTTGAAAAACGTAGATACTTTTAGATTGCTAAGTGGTGCTAGATAGTTTGATGAAGAAAGCAATAGAGGTATTTTACCCCTTCGTATGAACGTAGATTTACCCGAGACACAATGGCTTTCTAATTGTTTCTGTAATTACGAGTGGTTAATAGGAATTGTTGAAAGTGATCAGTAGATAGAAATGGAACTCGATGAAAGAATGAAGAAATGTAATTTAATTGTAAACAAACGTGTACTGATAAATTCCCTGTTATGGAAAGAATAACGAAAACAGGAATACTTTTCCATCCGCAAAGTACCTGTTAACATCCAACCTTTGCTTTTAACTAGATCCTAGACAAATTTTTAAGGGAACCAACCCTAAATCTAAGAGAAATCCTTTACGGAACCAACTAAAAGCATAAGTTAAGTCCACAGTTCATTAACATTATAACTATAAAACTTAAAAACAGTACATACGACGGCATATCAAGCTACATACATTCAGTATTAAGCTAACCATACGTTGTGAAAAGTAAATGATAGTCTTATATTTAAAAAACAACTGTGAATTTTACAAATACAAAAATGTTATCCTTATCACTCAATTAATGAATATTTTGAAGACTTAGGCCTACTTTCTTACCTTCTTCTTTCCTTATACTCGTATTTCTATCTTTCCTTATATAATTAGAATTGTTACTGTATCTACATAGTTTCGTTTCTTTATCCTATCCGTGTTCATATTATCTAAGTTATTTATTTTCTTAATAATGTAGACTCTAGAGGTATGTTGTAAGATACTTTTTCTATTTTTTACTAATTTCTATCGGCAGCAACAATAAACCATTTATTCTATTGTATATGCCTTTAGTATAACAAGAGGTCAGCATATATCGGAAATGTATAGTTTGATATATCATTGTATGTACCACATACTTCGTCTAAACATTACACCTTGCTTCTAAACAGGTTGTTCTCGTCGCAGGGATCCCGTTAGGCACCATGTAACAAAATATACGTACTATAGTGAATAATACAGGTTTTAATTGATAGCCTCCATCATGGATTCGTGGTCGACTTTCTCTTCACATGTGTTTGTATACGCTTTTGATTAGTATACGGTTCTGTTTGAGTGTTTTTGGTTTTGTTGTCTGAATCTGAATGTTATTCCAATGCTAATTCTTTTTCTTTTCTTTTTTCAGGTAAGTCATCAATACCTACCGTCCAATCAGATGAATTGGTGAGAACTGAAAAGCGTAATAAGGCTGAAACGTAGATTATTTATTCAAAATTATCCAACCTTAAAAATACACATAAATCCTGTACCATATTGGAGTGTCGGCGGTGTGTTATTTTATCGTGAAATACTGCACAACACTCCCTGAACGACACTCCGCGAATAACTTTGTATGTTGGACTGTATTTTGGGGACGCTTCTCTGATTCTAGGAAATTAGGCTTGGTAATAAAATAATTACATGTTGCTTAGGTTAGAACAAGTACTTTAGAGAAGTAGAGAAGTCACAGGAGGTGTTTTATTTTCCCGCACAACAAGTGACAACATAGAAACTGACATATGAACTGTTAAGTGTAAGAAGGACAGTAAAAGCGGTGTTACAATATAAAAATATTAACTTAAATGTTGCAAGCTGCAACATGTAATGTACCATGTAACGTAGCTTCAAAGGCTTACCTACCAACTCAATCATACTACACCCTACGGACTTATTCAAGAAAAAGGGCTACGGCTAGGGGGGATAACGATGAATAACAATGAAGGAAATACCATTCACGTAGAAATGTGCAATACAATTGATAAGTAGAGTAATGTAAAGGTCAGTGGGGCGTTTGGCGCGCTGTCTGGATGGCATCCGAAAAATGTTGGCGGTCCAACTGTATTCCGGACGTTTGCGGAAAGTCGTAATATCTATTAGGTACTTGCGTCGGACTTTCGAAGCATATTGCTACCTAGTATCACTGCAATGATCAAGAAGTCATAAACACCTCAGCAAAATTCTGCATGCACCTATTAAAGTTTCTTAGCGCATCGTTTAGCCACATTCCTGCCAAATATTTTCGTCGACTTAGCTGTTTTAAATCAATTTCTACGTTTTTTATACTCGGAATACTCTTCTACAGCTATTAAGTATACAATAAAAGTAAAAACTGTTCTGGGCAAGGTTTCAATGAATATTTCATTGCTCTTCAAATAAACCAATTTAAAGAAAAGAAAGAAAGAAAGAAAACACATTTATTTAGCACAGACTAAATTAGAGGCAAAACAAAAAAGTAAAAAATAACAATAAAATTAAAAAATAATAATGAATAATAATTAATAATATTAATTTGGTATGTTCTTGATTTAAGATACAAAATAGGCATTGGCTGAAGAACTAGAAGTGGCCATTAGTGCTTACAAAGAGAAACACAAAGCTGATTGGCGACCTTCATTTGTTGGAGAGGCACTTTGGGAAATAGAAAACTGTCAAGTGCAAGGTCAGGTTCGTTCAAGGTCGAAAAAAGTCTCGTTTTATTTTATTGTTGGATTTTTTTTAGTTTCGGCCTGTAGTTGGGATTCTTGACCAATTGTCCAATGTCCGTGGAGCTTCTTGCCCGTTCTTCTCCATAGGTACCTATTATGCTTTGGAATGGGCGCCTAGCTTCATCTTTCTGACTGACCGACCCCTTGACAATTCAAAAGTGCCTGTAATTGGTTTAATTGAAATAAATGCTTTGAGTTTGAGTTTGAATTATAAATAATACTGTTTCTCTGTACTTTTAAAGGACTGCATACTGCATACCACCATCGGCAAAATGAATGTCCAACAGTATTTACACTTTCTTAGTGTCATCCTCTTATTGTTCATGGGGTTGAATATCATCAACGCTGTAATGTGACTGACCAGCCGGTCTATTCTGTAAAAATCTCATCATGAGAACTAGGTGAAGTGAGGTGTCATTCCACCTCATGCTAGGGGTTGATATTGACAGCTCACTTCACATAAGTTGCTTAACCCTTAACAGAGTATAGGCAAGATAATGTTTTTCACACAATTAATTATCGGGTCATGTAACGGCTATTTTATCAATCTGCATTGACTGGCGGCAAATCAATGCAAAGTTATCGTTGTCCTACTTCCCAGCGTCTGTTTGTCTGTCTGTGTGGCGTGGGCGCAGATAAACTCGAATGTAAAAAAACTTTTAATAAAAAAAAAAAAACTTAACTTTTGATAAACAATGCATTTGTTTATTAATTGCTAATCCGTTTTGCGTACCGTATATTGTAAGCGGGGAAACAAGTTGTGTTATTGTTGTTGGAATTGGTGAGAAAGGAGTTGGATTTACCATTCCTTAAGTCTAGGCACTACGGTCAAGTTCTGTCTATCGGGACGTGATGTTATGGTTTTAATTTGGGTGCTATAAAAATACGTCCATGAGTGACACCCAGCACGCGTTTTCTATGGGTCAGAAGAGTCTGACCTGAGTCTGTCTGAGTTTGGTGTAGTCGGACTAGAGAGTCCGACTACACCAAACGGAAAAATCATCGCGGATGCTCGAGCACTTTTTAAACTTTTATACTTAAAATCAATATTGTTACCGTTACTTATTCAGTGAAGTTTAAAAGTGCTCGAGCATTCGCGAGGATTTTTCCGTCTTCTGCCCGACTGTCATTTGTTCCGGTTCTACGATAGTCTTGCTACGCGTGCTGGCCAGTCAGCCACATTACGAGTATCAACATCAATGCCGTCTGCCTGATAGGCTAGTATTTTTGGAACGAAGACCTTTAACGCGGCTTGCGGTAGGAGTTAAAAAAAAGCGTTATGCTCCATGCGACTTTCTCTCTTGTTTGCGAGAGATAATAGAAAGAGACAGATACAGAGAGAGAGAGAGAGAGAAAAAGATTTTTGAGGGTGTTAAAGCCGATTAGTGACGTTAAAACGTAAATCCAAGATGGCGGCTGCGGGGGGGGGGGGAGGGGGGGAGGCATGATTGAGAATGTATTGAAAATGCTGAAGAAAAATGTAAATTACCTTTTTAAGCTAAAAGATATTGGTCTGTTTTGACAGAAGAAATTTCGAAACCTAATGAGAGATTGCCCCTACAATCGTAAGATTTGATATTGGTGTTATCACCAGTTATAAACCTGTGAAATCATAATGAAGTTACTCCCAGAGTGTACGAAATAATGGGAATCGTAAAGTCTGCAGTCTTATGTATAATGCTCAAATGAAACGATACTAAATTTCATTTTATAACTGTGTTATAGTGTCATAGCAACATTACAAAATGTTGCTCATCTCTACAGTAGGTAATAATATGATTTGATATATCCAGCCACAGTTTATTTCATAAATCATTAAACTTTTGGCATTTCCAAATATATCAGTGACTGTATTTTCAGTCGTACAACACTAATTTTGAAATGTCAAAACTATTTCAACTTTCTCACTTTTAAGCTCATTTCAAAACTTATTTCATGCATCATAAAGTCCTTTTTGCTGTGTCATGTAATTCTAACTGGTTAAAAACGTATGTTTAACCGATTTGAAATTGTATTGCCTGAAAGATAGAGTACATTTTCTCTTGTTCTATTAGACTGTGGATTTGTTGGAATGTTGTTATGCAATTTAAGACTATGTCTAGCTTGAGTTAAGGTTAGTTTTTTATTGAAAGATTCAGGATAAAGTTGTTAGCGTAGAAATAAACCGGCAAGTATTTGGGACAGACAGTTTGGCGCCGTACCAAATAGACAGCCACTAGTTTCCGAATTAGAAACAAAATCAATGGCGTCTTAAACTGATTTTTATTTTGGGAAGTTCCATTTTATTCGTGTTAACTGAAAAAGTTGAGCTATTTACTTTTTAACGAGCTGATTTCAGGATATTATCTATTAGGAAAACTGCGATTTGTCTTTAATTGCCATACAGTATTTAGATTTTGTCGTTGAAGTC
Organism: Cosmia pyralina; assembly: GCA_946251885.1. Lineage (NCBI taxonomy): Eukaryota > Metazoa > Arthropoda > Insecta > Lepidoptera > Noctuidae > Cosmia > Cosmia pyralina. Next base: position 11,876,149 of record OX276361.1, read on the forward strand.
GAACTTGACCACTTTACACGATGAGTCCCTTAACTCCTGCTCATCATCATCTGCTTACCCTTTTTCCAACTATGTTGTGATCAGCTTCCAGTCTTAACGGATTCAGCTGATTACCAGTGTTTTACGTCTATCGACTGCCTATCTGACCTCCACAACACAATTTACTGGTTAACACGATTCCCCTTGGTAAGACTGGTTATTTTCTCCTCCTCCTTATCTCCTGCAAACATATTGAAAATATATTTCCGTTCCAGAAATAAAGATAGAAGAACATTTTTAATTCCTGCTTAAATAAGGTTTCATGGTACATTTACATAGCCCATGAACATAGCAGATGCCAATGGTTGTTGACTCATGACATGGTGACCATTGTCAACCTTGGCTGATTTTGTCACGGTAGTACACGTGACAATGTTAAGCCTTTAATTAAACTCTCCAGTTATGCGAGTTAAGGGGATACATCGCAAATTTTGTGTTTTTAATATTCCTATAAAACCAAATGTAAATGGTTAAATCATTTGGATTTTCATTTGAATGTGTTATTTGGCTATAATGTCTAATGCTGTACTAAATCCGAAACACGATTAAGTACTTGAAATGTTTTGTGATAGGAAAATTTTCCAAAGTAGCACCGTCTATTTTCTGCTTTAATACGATTATACGTAAAAAGTTCCATAATGTGCAGTAAAATATGTTAAGAACTTAATAAGCTAAAAATGGATTTAAGTAAGTATAGCATTTTGTCATAAATCCACATTTAAACGAAGCGCGTTTAAATTCCGGTGCGCGTGAGTCTTCTAGCTCGCGCGTCAAACTTCACTTACTACACACGGAGCTAAACCACGCTTCAATATTAATTTATGCTCTTAAGGATTTAATTGAACAATGGCATTAGGTTTTAATGGAAATCGTAAACCTAAGTTAGTATTACTTTTCCGCTTCTGGTGGTGTTTTTCTGGTGTGTTAGGAATAATACTATATTTCATTACTAGCTCCTGCCTGCGACTTTGTCCGCGTCAAATTTCGGCCCCTGACCCACCACGTCGTCGCATCCCATCGATCGCCCGCCCGCGCTGTTACTTCGTTTTCACTTACAATTATTTCTGACTTTTTTTATTTTTCGGCACCTAAGTGTCTTAGGGCGGTTTCAATTTAGACGTTTCGTGTCGGACCGCTGCGGTGCCGAAGCGGCGCGTTTGTCGTACTGCGCACGGACGGTCGTTTGTTTTCATACACGTGGAGTTTGCGACGTAGCCGTCCTGTTGTTGAGCGTTCGCGATATCGACGCCGCACTGTTGCCGCACCGCGAGATTTGTATGAAAACAAACGACCGTCCGTGCGCAGTACGACAAACGCGCCGCTTCGGCACCGCAGCGGTCCGACACGAAACGTCTAAATTGAAAGCGCCCTTAGCGTGTTATTAAATAGTCCAAAAAAATATAAATGTATAATAAATAAATAAATAATGTAAATATAAATGTTCCTCAAGAATTGGGCTGTCCAATGAAAAAATATTTTTTCTTATAGGTCCAGAGACAAGCGCGTTTTATTGTTAGTTTTATTATAGATATAGATTATAATTAGACTTACATTCTAGACTGAATCAATCACTTTCAATTCAGTGCGTAAAGAACTTCCCACAAAATACTTAACATATGTACCTATGACCCGGTTCGGCTGGAAGCCGACTCCAACATAGTTGGGAAAAGGCTAGGCACATTGATTGTCTGAAGATTATGAGAGATCTGAACTCCACTTAGAGCATTTAAAATGCTCTAAAGAACCCAATGAAAATCTCTAGGTGACAGAAACTGAATGCACATGTTAGAAAGTGGATTGTACACTAACCTTATAGGTATATATATATCCACTTAATTAAAAGCTTTGTATGTCAAGATGATTATTAGTTATTTACTGTGTATGAAACTAGTTATGAACATGGTGTGTAAGGAAAGGGTTTCATGAAGAAAAGCACAGAAAGACAAGACTAGGTATTTATTATTTCAATTAGGCTTGTCAATAATTATTTATCTAAGAAAGCTATTTGTCCGTTCGCAAAACTAGGTCATCGTGGAGAAGAAGGGACAAGAAACTCCACGGGAACTGAAGTGTTTTATCAATACATATTTACATTAGGATCAGTCATAGTTAGGTATCACATTACCTTATAAATATAGATCAGATCATCATAGATCATTTCTCAAAGTTAGCAACTATAACACTATATAGGAACTGCACAATATCATGAGCAATATTAGTCGTATTATAACACATACCGAACAACATAGTTATCAACAATAATCAAGATATAATATTATCAATCAACTTACATGAACATTGTAGTTAGATCTTTCACAAGATCCAAGAGAATCCATTTTACACAGAACTTCTGCTATGCAGCGTGGTGTTTTACATTGGCTTAGCCAATGACGTATTATAACTTTTAGCAACTTAATAATTACGGACATGGGACACCACTCATGGTCTGTCTGTACCGTTTAACAGTTGTAACCAAAAGACTTGGATGATAGGACCTCCTTAGCAGCTTTATATTTACGGCAGACACCAGAGGGTCTTTACCGTACGACAGCTAGCATAACGAGTCCCCCTAATTCGGGGTAGTCCCGTCTTTTATAGTTTTTAAATATTGCTGGTACCTACCTACTAGGTACCAACTATTCCCACCTCTTGGCGCCATTTTAGACCAATCACAGATGGTTATACATAATTGCCAAATAACTTCTAAAATAGGTATTACTTAACAAATCATATATTGCGAGACTGTTTTAAAACATTAAAGAATCATTTAGGAATACAGTTATTGTGTATTTATAATCTAGAAGTAAGATCTGATACGATATTAGTTTCAACCAATCAAGGGTCATGATTTATTTCTGCCAATCACAGGTCGTGACTATTGTTACAAGTTATTTAGAAATAACTTGGTACATAGAAATTGCAATGTAAAATCATGAGAAACATTATTAGTATCATATTAATTATTACTTATTCATTTACAGTATTGTTATTATAATAAAGTCTAAACTTGATTATCAGTAGCCACCATCATTGCCTATTGTGCGACAACTCTACAATCGTTGTTGGTAATACGAGTCTTTTAAGTCACAATATAAGCAATTAATATAAAATACATCTGTCTATGAAATATCAATCAAAGAAATGCAAATAATAATATGTACATTTCTACATATAAAACATTAATTTACGTTTAATAAAGTTTATTCAAATGTTATTGAAATGGAACGTTTCCGAACGTCACTGTCATCTGTCATTCTGACAGAGTGACACTGATGTTCGTAATAAGATTATCAATAAACTATTCAATTACTTAATTATTCTCCATAAATACGAACAATCGTTAATAATCCAACACGGCCATACTGATTAGTACTTTGCTCTCAAAGGACTTACAATAACATAGTCTTAAAACTTCGTTTTTGTGCACTAAAATCTAACAAAGTAGTAACAAGAGTTTCATCTTTATAAACACTAGTGTAAAGTTGATAAATATTTATATAAATATGCATAATCCAACACTGCTATTCTGATTATTACTTCGTTAACGAAGTACGTACTTAGCACACAGAAACACTATCTGACTTATCAAGGCCAATACGAATAATAATAATAATAAGTTTTTAGTGACAGATTCAAATGTTCCAACTTTTTATGTTAATTTTCTAGTTTAGGTAATTCGATTATACTAAACCAATAACAATTACTATTTATCTAGACACCTTGTCTGCTGCTGGTGTGAAAGAATAGTATCAAGTAAATAGTCAACCAGCGGTATAAATTATTATCAAATGAATAATCATTTCGGAGTAATATTTAGTTTACAAAACAAAACAACTGAAAAACAATAATCCATCTATCTAGCCATTGAATCAAACACCAACTAGTATTCATTGTATAGCTAATCCAAACAACACGTCGCTCGGTCAATCTGACAATATTGGTGCAAACTGTATTGATCATCCATATTACATTTTCTGTTAATTAATTCCAAATTATAACATGGTTACTCAGTTGGCACCCAAGTACTCTACGTTGTAGTAAAAAGTTATAAGCCAAATCAAAATTATAGAGAACCACAACATCAGTTCCGACAAAATTAAGTTTATTTTAACCATACTATCAGTAAGCGCTTTGAAAGTGAAAAACAATTAAATAAAGATATAATTAATAATAACCTTTAACCTTGGGACATATTTGTTTATCAACAAGTTATGTGAACAATCGTTAATAATCCAACACACACGCACGGCTACACATCAAGCTATACATTTCCAGTTTACACTGACCTCTCATTGTGAGGAAATCCTAAACAATGCGAGATCAGCTTATACTGGAAATGTATAGCTTGATCTGTAGCCGTGCGTACATAATTTAAACTAAAATTATTTAACCCCTTTTCAATTTTAGTTTAAATTATGTACATTCAGTGTATAACCTCTAAAGAGGTAACCTCTTAAAATCGCTTTTCATTTTGGCCTCCTGCAGAGTGCAGTGCTGTTACCCATTCATAAATCTTACATGGAAAATACCATCATCATAAAATCACAGCTAAATGTTATGAATAGGTTTAATCCCGCGTCGTATTTATCAGTTTTCAGCTGCATTCCAGACATGCATAATTCAGACATCTGTTGAGTTAGATTTGTTTATATTTATGGGTGTCGGGATCTGGGAGTCCAACTCATCTGTAGGTACCTATACCTACCTACCTATCAGCTGTTTATTTATTCATATACTTACAATTAGGTACCTATACATAATAATAAACTCAATCATTTCAGCGAGGCTTTTGAGTAGGCCATTGACCGTAACGATACACATGACTGCATCTTAAGGTAAAGTCGTCTTTGTAGGTACATATAGGGAAAGAACAATGGCAGCTTTTTTTTTTTTTTTGTGGATGGGAAATCATCAAATGACTTCTCCCGCTCCGGGCAGAGCGGGAGGGTGTGTCAGACTTTTACTGACTAAAACCCACCCGTGTTCCTTCAGTTGCCCGAGCCAGGGCCACGGTATCTCTTTCGAACTACCCGCGACCCCGGCGGCTTCGGCCCTATTGGACCCCGTCACTGCTGACATCTCTTTGAGGCGCGCGTGGAACACAACGCGCCGTCGACCCGGGCCTGGTCCTTACCGGACGGCGAGCTGCCCATTACTCGTCGTCCGCAAGCCCGCGCCTACGGTGGCCGGGAATCGGCGATAGATTCCCGCCGCCCAGGGCGTCTCCTGCGGCGGCTAGGGGCGCGAGGGCGCGGCTGTTGCCTCTCCCTCTCGCGTCCCGCCTCCTCCTTTGCGAGCATTACTGCTTCGCAGAAGGAGGTGACGGCCTCCCATGCACTCTCGCTCCGCACCATGGCCTGGACCAAGTTTGGACGCGAGAGATCGCCGCCGCCGATCGCCTCCGTGAGAACACGGCGGTGCTCCGCCCAAGCCGGGCAGACCTCCACTGTATGCTCCACCGTGTCCTCCGGGCGATCTACACAATGGTGACACCCGGGCGTTTCCTCCCGCCTTATCCGAAACAGGAACCTCCCGAAACAACCGTGTCCGGTGAGGACCTGCGTCAGGCGGAAGGTGAGGACGCCGTGGCGCCTCTCCAACCACTCCTCAAAGAGGGGACTTATCGCCGCAATTGTGGCGTGCCCAGCGCTGGGTTGCGACAATCGCACTCTCCATGTCGCCATGAGATCCCGCCGGAGCTCTGTCCGCTGTACCGTGATTTCTCGCGGCAGCGGAGTTACGCCCCGGCGTTTTGCCTCCTCGCGCCACTCCCACACGTGCGCGGGGACTTTTGCCTCCAGATCCCATGGCGGTAATCCGGCAAGGAGGCTCGCCGCCTCACAGGAGACCGTGCGGTATCCCCGGACTAGTCGGATGGCCATGTCCCTCTGGGACGCGTTCAACCGGCGGGCTGGTCGCAGCCTCAGGGAACGCGCCCACACCGGTGCCCCGTAAAGGGCCATGGACCGCACGACCCCCGCGTAAAGCCTCCGGCAGGAGGCGTTTGGACCCCCCAGATTGGGCAGGAGCCGCTTCAAGGCAGCCCCAGCCCGCTCCAGTCTGGGAGCCAAACGTCGGAAGTGCTCCACGAAGTTCCACCGGCTGTCGAGGACGAGTCCCAGGTACTTCATCGTCGACTCGACTGCGATGTGAACCCCTCCTACCGTTATTTGGGAACCCGACGGTGGCGCGTTCCGAGGACCATGAAAACACATGACCTCGGACTTGTGCAGGGCCACCTTGAGTCCCAACTGCCGGATCCTCTCTACGATTGTCGCAACCCCGCGTGTCGCTAGTTCGGCCGCCGCCTGGTGCGACCTCCCTTGCGCCAGGACCAGCGTGTCGTCAGCGTAACATACAACGCTGACGCCGCTAGGGAGGTCGGCGCGCAGCACCCAGTCGTACCCGATGTCCCACAGATGTGGCCCCAGGACAGATCCCTGTGGGACACCGCACGACATCTCTCGCCGGTTCCACTCTCCCTGATGACCGGGGTAGATGACGGTCCTGTCCGTCAAATAGGCCTCGACCACTCGACGGAGGTAGGTTGGCACCCGGTGATACCGGAGTGCCTCCCTGATGCAACTCCAGGGCAGGGTATTGAAGGCATTGGCGATGTCTAGAGACACCGCCAAGACGACCCCACCCCGGGCCACAGCATCCCCCGTCGTGAGGGCTTGCACGCGCATGATGGCGTCCACCGTAGAGCGCCCCCTGCGGAAACCAAACTGGCTCTCCGCCAAATCCGGCCCCTCCTGCGCCAGCCACCCGACGAGGCGGTCTGCAATGACTCTTTCAAAGAGCTTGCCCACCTCGTCGAGCAGCACGATGGGCCGGTAAGCGGACGGAGAGTCCGCAGGGCGCCCCGGCTTCTTAATGAGGACCAGTTTCCCTGTCTTCCAACGAAGTGGGAACTGGCCCCTCTCCAAGCATGCGCTTAGGAGCCCCCCTAGTCGAGGCCCGAGAGCCCCAAAGGCCAGAACCCAGGCTCTTCCTGGCAAGCCGTCGGGTCCTGGGGCGGTATTTTTGGCACTCAGCCTACGTACCGCCACTCTCAGCTCTACCTCGGTCACTTCCGGAGCATCGTCGTCGTCGTCGGTGATGTGGTCCGCATCGGGCACCGCAGGAGGCGGAGCCATGGGCGGGGGAGTATGTTCCCCTCGCGAAGGGAACAATGGCAGCTTCCCATACAATGTTTTATTTTTTAAATTAATTTAATTAATTTTTTTTATAAATTCAGTTACTAAGGGCTGATTTTTCAATAGTCAGAAAACTTTTATCTGAAGAGTAAATAATAGTTTGACATAGTTTCTATACAAAAGCTGTCAAATTGCCATATTTATGCCACAAATAAAAGTTATCAGATTGAAAAATTAGCCCTAAGGGCCTATTCACGATGTCCGAATAGCCACTAATTACCAAATGAATTCAAAATTGGAACTGAATTTGTATGAAATCGTAGTGGTGAAACAGGCCCTAAGTCTTTAAATGAAAAATATTTTATTTAACTCAGCGTTATTTTGTGCAAGATTTTTTTGTTAGAGAAGAGATGAATAGTCTTTATTCAGTGTTCAACTTTTGAACAACACAGGCACTATTCTTTTTGGACACAGGACAGAGCGCAAGCTTCTGCTCAATAGTTGTACTGTCAACAGTTGTCAATTTTTTTCAGATTTGCCATAACATTTGATATTTTTCCTATTTTACTGCAATATTCTTATTCTTATATATGGAAGAACACAGAATAAACTTAGATAGATATAAAACAAAATAAATGTGTTGTTTATTCATTTACTCCATGTAGATATAATAACAAACTAAAAATGATAGCAACATCACGACATAATGCCTTATATACCTACTATTTAGGAAAATAAAAATAAAATGGCAATACTAAACCAATCCAACCAACAATTTCCTCAAAACCAACAATAACATACTTATCGTCCAGAATCAATTTCTTTTTAACAGTTCAACAACATTCATTGCGTTATTTACGACAATTTTTTCGAACATATGAAGCATTGGATTAGCAATTTACTTAAAAATTATTCAGAAGGTCAGGCTGGTCAGACTTTCAAAAACCGATGTCATTTTTACCCTATAATTATGTCAAATCCTATTTAAAAAAAAAAATTGATTTGAAGTTGAAGACAACACCAACACTTTTTAAAAGCCACCAAAACAACAGTGACTAATCGATTAAGAACCGATAACTACCGGTTTTGTTATCGGTGTCGAGCGTGTGACCTTCTGACATCCTTGCGATCCAACCAGCTGGAAAGCAGAAGCCAAGGCCGCGATACAAGGCCGGCCAAACAAGCTCTGTAGAATCTTATTAACTTTCGAGGGCAATAAGCTTTTAAGAAGACTAAACAGTCGGAGAACTGTGTTCAGGAAAGTAGCTTTCAGCTTTTACGAGCTTTGAACTAAAACTTAATGTACTGAAATGTATGGAGCATGAGTCAATGAAGGCTTGTATACGCCATTTTGTTTTACCAGGATATCATACTAGAGACATTTTGAATTGTAGAGGTCGATAAAATCTGGAGTATGAGGTCTTCTTCTAATCATGTATCGCCATTCGTGCTATCGGCACTGACACGACTGTTAAATAGTTTTACCACGGCTCTGGCTATTCCTTGGTTCGTCAAGGAATAGCTCGTGCCGTGGCAAAACTACCAATGGGTCAGTCAGTTAGGCAAGGTGCTCAGTGGTAAGACTTCTTGGGTAGTTCCGTTCATGCATTTAATATTTGCCGCTCGTTTTTAAATTTAATTTATTAACTCAGACAAAGTCCATAATTTGTTAGTCACAATTTTCTTACAAAGTATGTTAGTACAAATGCAGCCCCTAGTAAACTATAGTATGTAACACACTAACCGAGAATATTATACACAGCCCTTTTTGCTCGGGGTATAATTTTTCCATGTTGCGCGTGTGGGGTGTGTCCTTATGAGTTATCCACCTGGAAAATATCGTTCAAGGACAGACTGCAAGGTCGGCCGGCGTAACTGGCTCTGTTTCGTGCTTAATACATGTTCATCGACTAATTATGGCTGCAGTTAGGAGTTACCGACACGCTCATTGCCTTTACCCGCAAAAGGAGGTACAGCAGACTTATACTTAACAAATACATCTACATCTTCGCAATACAGCAGTCATCATCTCACTCCTGATATATGCTCTGATAGTGAAAATATTTTCCAATACATCTCTGAGCAAGATCTCCGTCCACTTCCATTCTTCCATTTCCATCTATCTACGAAGATTTACCTAGTAAAGCAGTATTGTGGCAGTATTAAGTCCTAGGCTTTGATTTTAGAATCTTTCTTGGAGAAGGAGAAAGGAGAATCAATCGTCATTTGTTTTAAAAGGGTTTTTTGCTGTTCGGACCTTATAGTGTAACATTTGTCTGGCAAGATCTCATTCTCATTTTCTTTGGCAAGATTCTGAGGTCAACGACACGATTGCTGCGTTGCCATACTGAGCTCCACTTTAAAATTCTTTGCATCTTCAGCGCCTACCATCACTCATACAAGTCACGTACGCAAACAATGATAACTACCTGATTTGGAACATGTTTCTGTAGGTCACTCAAATGTTTGGACCACTTGATGTTTCTTTAAAATCCCTGATACATATGCTTATGTTACCTATTTGAAAATGTTGACGGTTGTGAATTTTAGAAATGATCGGACTCTGATTTCATGTAGACTTGGTCTATTAGAGCTACTGCGTTTACAAAGCTTACCAAACACTTTCAAGGACACTTAAACGACCATTATGATAGACGTCATAACAATAAAACTTATTTTGTCTCAGCATTAAAAAGTTTACTCTATAAGCGTACTCTTTCTCTTGTAATTTGGTTCAGGAGCACAAGTTGAGCTTGGCTCTGCCAAACCGAATCAACCCACATCAACATTGGTGCCCATTTTCCGAAGTAACTGTAATGATTTTGGATAGTAAATGTTTATTATTTTTAAACCTATATTAACCATAAGTTTTGGATGAGGACTGACTTTGATGACATCATCATCTGCCTAACCTTTTCCCAACTATTTTGAAGTCGGCTGTCAGTCTAATTATCCGGATGCAGCTGAATACCAGTATTTTACGTGGAGCAACTGCCTATCTGACCCAAACAAGCCAGTTACTGGGTAATACGATACGCCTTGGTAAGACTGCTGAGGTCTTCGAATTGTAGTTATAGCTCCAGCCAAAAGAATATCATTTTAGACGCATCCAGTATCCGCGGACTATTGTAAGTAGTAGGTAATTAATTAAAAATATTAATGATGTTTTTGTCGTTCCTAGATCAGTAGGATTTGGGTGGGCGGCCCTGTGGGTAGCCGGTCCGAATCCGACACTGATAGTTGATGCCTAGTACAACATACATATAGGATATCCATAAAAACGGTTTACTACCCACTTGAAAACAAAGCTTAGGCGCGACGCGACTCAAGTAGAACAATTTCAACGAATGAAAACTTCATAGAAATATTTCTTCAAGGATCGCGTCGCACCGTTTCGTCGCGCCTGTCTGCGGGAGACTTTATTAATAATGTTGTTTTCCTCTTCTGCAAAAGCTGAATTGATGTGAATAAGTGTAGTTAGTCCCTAAAACTGCCATAATAAGTAGTTAGTACTTACTTACGTTTTCACAAATTATTTTCGCTAAACTTATGCTGAGTAAATTCACGGAAATTAATATTTTGATTATCAAAGTGCTTACCAACTTAAATTGTTCAAATCTCAACTGTATTTTTTTGACAATGTACGAAATGGCTACAACACGGCAAAATTGACGTACCATTGCAGACATTTGCGTTAAACGACTTTTCGACCTTATTGCTAAGGTAATAAGGTTGAAAAGTGGTTCACCGCAAATGTCCGCGATGGTACATAATATGCCAATTTGATAAACAATCAAATTGATTTCCTTGGCTGTATTTTCCAAACGCAGTTTCTGACCTTTTAATACACCCACATAAATATCAACAGAGAAAGCAGGCAACCGAATCACACTATCATATTTACCAAACCAATCATCGCGCAGATCCAATTACAAGCGACTGTTGCGCAACCACAATTTCATAAATCACGGTTTGCTTGCGCCTGCGCACCGGAACGTTAGATCGGCCATTGTAACAGTCTTGGACCTAGCAAGGTCGATGATTTATTTCTTAGAAAGGAGTAACTTTTGAGGCCAGAGAAAGTACTAAATGCGTCTAAATAACTGATGAATGGGACTCATTTATATCTGGCCATTTCTAGTCGTGATATCAAAGGAGGTCCGTAAACCGTACCTCTAAATTAGAGTTATAGATTGTCAAAAAGAAACATATTCTCTGTGAACATAATTTAAGTTTTTTAACCGGAAATGTGGTGGTGAAGGTCGATTTGCTATTGCGAGTGGTTTCTTATTATGCATGGAATATTGGCTATTAGATTATTGTTTGAGGAAATTAGAGAGTTTTTGTAGGCTTTTGTGTGTTGTAAAAATAATTGCAGTCCTTGTATTTGGACTTTGGCTAAGACATTTGAACCTGTGCCGATGGCCTGAGTAAAAAAAAAAAAAAACTAAATTATTAGTCTACGTACCTTCTGCTTTTTCCCACTATGGTAATCATAAAATGGTAATGTAACTTTGATTTGTGGGGTACCTAATAGTGTTTAATTAATAATTAATTTTAGACTATTGTTCCGAGTTTACGTGTGAAAAGTTGCGTTTTAATTTTCCCACCAATTATCACGATTCCTGTCGAAAGCAGCTGAAGTACTCCTAGCGCCATCTTGTTTGGTTGGATGTTAACTAAAGCATCAGAGCCATCTATACTAACACATTCGCTAATTCAAGCTTGCGCGTAGTTCGTTGTAGCGTAGCTAGATGGCGCTGACTACTAGGTACTTTCAATTAAACTATAATGTTGTAGTGTATTTTGAGACAAACAAGTTATTGACTTATTGTCCTTATTTCGAGTAAAAAATAAACCATATTCAGTCTAAATATAAAAGTAAATATTTGTTATAGACGTTTAATGTTGCTAACTCGTCTAAATGTTTTCATGAACAGAATGAACACACAAAAATACAAAGCAAATGTTTTTTTATGATAAAACTAATATTTACAAGGAAATATAAATCATTAGAAGCATTTCATCGGCCACCCAAATAGTTGACTATCGCCACATCCTCATGGCATCCCTACGTTCTCTACCGATCGATTCCCATGTTCTATGGGGGATAAAACCCATAAATTATATTAACACGTGCCCAACAGCGGACGTGGACTAATAATAGATATATTTTTAAATACAGATAGAGCTTCTGATAGATCATTGGTTCCATTCATTGGTGTTATGGTAATATGGAAGAATGTTTAATGTTTATTTATCCATATTTTGTAACATATGGACGAAACGTCTGTAGACGGTTTACGATTAGAAGTTAGAGTTTGGGACGCAGAACTTTAAGGGATTCTAAGATTTTCGTCCCATCTGTTACCAGGTTTAGAATAATTAGTTATCTGGGAAACTCGACTCCTTGGAGGATCAAAGAGTCAACCTAACCTGATGCACCTAGGGATAGCAAGTTGATTTTGTATAATTATGGAAATTAGAAATCTCTACGCATATGCAATACGTACCATAATTACCTACGTCTGTAAAAGTCGAGCAAATACTGCAATGCTATTCTGTACAAATATCACCGTGAAAACTTAGGTGAAGTGAGCGTGGAGGGAGCTGTCAATAGTGTCAATCCCTAGCATCATGTAGAGTAGAATGACAACTACTTCACCTAGGTTTTCACGGTGTGAGATTTGTACAGAATAGCAATAGCTGATCTCGTTTACTTATGGAAATTGGAGAACTCACAACACAATAGTAAGTAGCAATTTTTTGAGCCGATTTTATCGACCACCACTGAGTTGTATTTATCATGTGACCGATACGTCGAGAAATTTCCTGGGCACTGGGTATTAATTTTGACTGAAGGATAACATTTACCTAAGACAATGCTACTTACTGGGCAGTAGTTTTCAAAGTTGTTTACCTACGTTATTTTCTCAAAATGGGAGTGGTACTTAGACGATTCTCATTTTCTGAAAATCCATTCCATAATAGTGGTTCATTAAAAAATATTGAAGCTCACTGACTGGCTTCTTGTACCTTGTAGGCGAGGAATAGACATTGCATTAGTAGAATTAGTATAAATAAGATTTGCAATGTCGTCATTTTGGCGCTGAACAAAAAAGTAACTGTAGGTGTCAAACATTTTAGCTAATTATGTAGCTCACTGCAGTTGATATTTAACGTAAAAGTCCTTGAAATAACATTCAGGAAATAAAGTTATATTTGCATTTTATGATTGTATTAACGACAGGTCATTGGTTATCGCTGAATGTAGCAATAACTTCAAGCAAGTTTTACAAAGTATACATTTTAATAATGTTCTTCTTAATTTTTTGTAAAAGACAGTTTTGTTTTATTTTTTGAAACTTAAACATTGATAAACAAATTATCATATTCAAAGTATTACTTATCATTGAATGTTGTAGGTACCTACCTAATGGACTTGCAGTTTTAGTCATTAGCTTGTTTTGGCTAGGACAAACTAGTTTGTGTTCGACTGGTGACATTCACAATGTGAGGTCCCGACTAAACGAGTAAAGGGCTCTGTAAGTCGACGTTCGCACGGACGTAAAAATATTGCGGCGATTTTGTTTCACATACTGGATTTTCAACGCTCTGAGTTGAAAATCCAATATTGTGTTTTTTCGACGCGCTACAATGCACTCTGTTGGATTCTCAATGCTCGGCTCAAGAGCGAGAGTTGAAAATCCAGTGCGCGATAAAATCCCGCCGCGATATTTTTACGTCCGTGCGAACGTGCGCCGTCGGCTTAGAGTCCGAAACTACTTGAAGAGGAGCGCGAAGGAGGATCCATTTTCTTGAAAAATCTGACATCATGCAATTAAAGTTAAAGGTTTAAATGTCTTGTCCTAGCGTCGAACTTACCCTTACTTAGTGTAGGTACAGATTACAATAGAGAAAAATCTGTAGGTACTTATTAATCAATTTATATATTTTTTTTCTTATTTTTCAGGTAAGTCATCATCTGAATTGTACGGCATCAGTCCTAGCTGAGGCATATCTCTGCAAAACTGGTGAGACATAAAATTATCAAAATTACACTAAAACGCAGATGTTACCTAAATGCGTTCCATTTTTGGAAGCTTGCATGGAATCGTATAACTTGATTTTATCGAATAAATAATTATTTTAAATTTTCTAAAGACTAAAACAAACTGAAATTACTCAGAGGTTAAAACTACCTAGATTAACATAGTCATAATAATCAATATATTCATTTAAAATTATCCTCGCCCTTATTTTTCTTTAAATTAAGCCATAAACACATAATTTGTGATTTAATTCGCACCCTTATAGTGATACAAATAATAACTATCATGTTCTAACACTTTAATGCGGGCGATACGATTAAATACGATATCATTTCGAACCTATTAAAAAGTTAACACCCCTATGTAGGTAAGCAACCCTTTGTAGTAATTATAAAAAATATTGTTGCTTTTTTATGAAGGTTATCATGTTAATTTATTTCAGTGGGGCTAAGATCGACGACGCTGTAGGTACCTATTATAATTGTATCTATATATCTTCTTCTTCTTGTTTAGACAAATCAGTTGCTGTCCGTTAGTCTCGCTAAAACTCAAAAATGGCCTGACCGATTTGAATATTTTTTTTTTGTTTTATTCTCTATACTGAGATTTTTAAAAGAAAAAAAGAAATTGAAATGTTGATAGGACAACTAGCCTGGACAGATCTGGCGGGTTTGCGTTGTTGTTCTAAACTGCGCAACGGAATTTACATTATTATAAAGAAATCTCGATGTTTTGGCCAGACTTAAAAACCGTGTGAAGCAGGGGTGGGTCGCTAGTGATATAGTACCTATATTTAGGCTTTTAGTCTAATCAATCAGCCAAGTCTCTAACACTCAGCCGCAGTTTCCGAGTTCGTAGGTACTTTTTGGCTATAAAAGGTATCCGGAACACTTTATTCATACAAATAATATACGTGAAAAAACAGATGATGCGTGTCTGAGAAACAGAACACAACGGCAACGCGTAGTGCGCGTATCAATATGTATGCGTTATCCGGGAATCGAACCCGCACCGTCATTACATGATATGCATCGTAGATGAACAGTGAACACTGTAGTTAGTATAAAAAGCAAATTACATATTATGCTTTCTAGACTTGCATATCAGATTGCACGGAAATACGGTAAGTATGCTTACATGTTTTTTCTTTGCCACCGAGCCTACATTGTATGAATTTTTAATGATTCTCTTTGAGGACTACATAAGCGTAAAATCATTCATCGTTCATGTTTGAAGAAAGGAGTTTGCAAATCAATAAAGTGAAAATAGAGAAAACGGATTTTCCCAGATATGAGACATAAGTATCTATACTCCATCGATTTACTTACACACACTTGCAACTTATACCTATACTTAGTCCAAATTGGTTCAATGCCTCTATTCGCACCGTCTCTATTCCGAGGTGAATGTTTTTTTTTTAATCTCGGCAAAGAGTTAAGCTCTTTACGGCGTTAATATTTTTTGAATATTTAAATAATGCTTATAAATAGAATATCATCAAAAAACATGATTATTACAATAAAAAAAAAATGTTTATGACCAAATTAGCATTTCTTTGTGTTCTAAACTCAAAAATATTTGAATTTTCTATTTTTCATATTAGGCTGTTTATCGGCTTTATACCTTTGCTTCTCCTTCAACCTGGCGAAAGCAAGCGCGGAAAAAATAGAAAATTTAAATCATAGTTTCCTAATAATTCATGACAAAAATATTTTTCGTTACTTTATTTTATTTCTTCAAAAGTGTATTGAAAAACTTCGTTTTATACACGTGGACATTTGTTATTGCAGTCCTCGGCTCAAAAACAACCTCGCCTACAGCTCGGGTGTTAATTCCGCCTTGAATGCAATAACAAAAATTCTCCACTTGTATCAAAATGTACTATTAGGTCTTTATTCAGTTTAGTTCAGTTTCAGTTTTTTCTTCGTTCAGGGTTATTCTTTTTGAAGTGAAAATTTCTTCAGGCGCTTTGAGCGATTTTTGGTAAGGGGAATCTTAAGGGTTCGCGACACCTCGACACCGCGACATGCTATGCAAAGTATTAAAATATGTTTATGTTTTCACAGCTGTCGGCATTCCCATAACTGGCAATTTTTTTTTAATTCTTTGGTCTTTATTTATGTTCGCATAACTCATCAAAATGTAGGGAACAGCGGAACTTTTTTTCGTGATTTCATGTTTGGTCCCATAGTAAAAGTTGTTCATAATCATAAGACCCCATAGAATAGAATAGAATAGAATAGAATACTCTTTATTATGCACACCATTTAAATTACTGGTTACAATTTTACAATGTTGAAATTTTACATACGAGTGACACAATGGGCGGTCTTATCGCTAAAAGCGATCTTTTACAGACAACCTTAAGAGGAAGAGGAGGAGGATGGTTATCCCATAAGAGGATAACGGTGATTAAAATTACACCCAGTACAGCGATGTTAGCTTATGTTGCCTAGCTGGGTCTCAGACTAAATAAAAAGCTCAGACATAGCGCTGCGAACAATACAGTGAAGCGTGCGCAAAATTACACCGCTCACTCTATGCATACACGCTCAGACGCACACATTTACACCAAACTACAATTAAACTACACCTCATTACGTGCACACATGTTTACGAAACCCGAAACGTGAGGCCTCACGTCACTGTTGACAGCGCTATGTCTTGGTTTTTTATTTTTTCTTTAGTGGCTAGGGTAGAGATTCTCTTTAAGTTGAAGTATAATCGTTCAATGTGGAGAAGACGTTCAAAATAACCACTCAGCATTTATGATTTTTGTCTAAGTTCGTCCATTTTATGAGCGTAGTGGATACTAATAAAATATTTACGAGCTATCGAATTGATACATTAATGGTGCTCCCATAAAAAGCTTTGCTTGGACTGGCAACCACTTTGATTAGGTATCTACTTAATAATACTAGCACTTTAGGATTGATCAACTAGGGGATTTTAATCATAGTTTTCACTATAGTGTGCGTGAAAGTGCTAGTCACCGCCTGAGGTTTGTAAGCGGTGAGACGGGGGAGGGCACGACTGACAAGATTGGCAGAATGAGTTAGCTTCACCTTTGTCTACCTCCCCCATCTCACCGCTGTCATACTTCAGGCCGTGACTAGCACTTGCGCGCACACTATAGCTTCTGCCCGTAACTTCCTCCGCGTGGAAGTCAACTATAACCTACCATAAAATATATCCTATGACTCTCGGAAATAGTGTAGCTTTCTATAAGTGAAAGAATTTTTGAAATCGGATGAGTTATTTCGGAGATTACCTCCTGCATACAAGCTCACAAGTTTTACCATCTTAAGTGGGATTGGGCCGCACATGCCTGCCGCATATCAGTGGAGCTATGAGCTAAGAGAACCACTGATTGGGTCTCATTAAATGCTAGACGACATCGCGGCAGACCTAGCCGAAGATGGAGGGACGAACTTGACTCCTACCCAAAGGGCCACACACGTCAGCCCAATGCTCGCAATGGCAGTGGACAGACGTGTTTGGAAAAGGGAAAGGGAGGCCATTGCCCAGAAGTGGGACATTAGTGGGTAAATAGATAGACATTTTGACCTTTTTTTTGTGGATGGGAAATCATCAAATGACTTTTCCCGCTCTGGGCGGAGCGGGAGGGCGTGTCTGACTTTTACTGACTAAAACCCACCCGTGTTCCTTCAGCTGCCTGTGCTAGGGCCACAGCATCTCTTTCGAACAATCCGCAACCCCGGTGGCATCGGCCCTATTGGACCCCGTCACTGCTGACACCTCTTTGAGGCGCGCGTGGAACTCAACGCGCCGTCGACCCGGGCCTGGTTCTTTAGCGGACGGCGAGTTACCCATTACTCACCGTCCGCAAGCCCGCGCCTACGGTGGCCGGCTATTTTCGGCTATTTTTGACCTGATAGTGGAATTTTTCAGCAATCCGCAGCTGCTGTGTGTTGAAAGTGTACAACATACCCTTACACTGACTTCTTTTATCTACTGCTTATAAGTACTTACTACGTACTTTATTAAAGTGTCAGGTTGTCCGAATTCATCGATTTCCACATTAACATGAGGAAAAACCGTGTAATATTCATGGTAAACGCGTTATCACTTATCAAAAAACAGCATACCCAGACGTAGATGTCAACACAATATTGACACGAAACCAGAGGGCTTAGTGCGAGTTTTTATACTTACTCGATCGCGTTTACGTTAACGTTACCTTACGTCAATTTGTATGGAATAATTGTGTTTCCCATTATACTCAACAGACGGCGCTTATTCAATTTCAGTACAAATTGATGTTTACGTTAACGCGATCGAGTAAGTATAAAAACTCACACTAAGGCCTCAGTTTGTGAATCAGTTCAGTTGACGGTTCAGTGGCACCGTGTACAGTTCAGCCGATTTATTTTGGCAGCTCCGAACTTCGCGCAGTAAGATTTTTTAGGAACCAAATCGTGACATCGAAACTTCTTAGTGCCTATGTTCGGAACTGCCAAGATCAATCGGCGGTAGTGTACTGGAATACATTTGTGGATAGTTCAGTACAGACAAAAAAACTTTTTTACAATAAAATACAACCGACTTCCAAAAACAACACTACAAAGTAAAAAATAACTTTAATTTCGGAAGTCGGTGTCTGGTTACATGTATTTTCGTTTTTTGCCACCGACTTCCGAAATTAAAGTTATTTTTTACTTTGTAGTGTTGTTTTTGGAAGTCGGTTGTATTTTTTTGTAAAAAAGCTTTTATTTTTCACTTTTTAGTTGTGGTACCTACCCCACACAAATTCTAACCACTACCTGCAAAACAAACTAGAACATCATCCATATAAAAGTGGGTAAAAAATACATATTATTGAAGCTAACTCAAAAACTACCCAAGCAAAGTTAATCAATTTTATATGGGACCAACTTTGATGTATAACCTCTCGAATAAAACAAAAATTTTTCAAATCGGACGACTGTAAAAAGTTATGCGTGGTCATACATAAAAAGCTCAAAATCCCACGATGCCGAACAAATCTGGGTAAACATTCACCAGTTTCCAGGATGACTTACCAGTACAATGCCTTAGCATGTACATCAGAAGACATAGACATCTTTTCTAATACTCTGGGTAAATATAAGTCACTAATCCGAGCACAATTAAATGTTATGTAAGTGTTGAGCTGCCTGTCTAGTAATGTATTATTTGCTATATTTATTTATTTATTTATGTTTTCTTTGCTTCTTTGCTTTGTAATCTATATATTTTATTCAATTTAGATTCAAATGGTCAATTTTAATAATCTAGTAGTATAACTTTAATAATAATATATAATTTTTTGTTTGTTTCTTTTGCTTGATGTGGTCTTCTATAATTGAGGGAGCACATAGATTTCTGTTCTAGTCCTTTATAATATAGCATGTAAGGTGTATTCTTTGTTGGAGATCCTAACAAAATAAAAAAAAAAAAAATTTTTTTTCGTCGGTTAAAAAAACTGTATGATATTGTATGTAGACTGTGATTATGATTATGAGATGGCTTCGTGTACGCGTCAATCAGCAGCACAAATCGCTGAACTAACTCATTGAACTGACTTGAAAATTAACCTCGTGTCTATACAAGGTCAAATTAAATTAACTAGCAAAACTCCTAGCTAGACGTGATGGGTATCAATATCTAAAAAAAAAACATAAAACATATTTACATATCGACACCCATCACGACATTGGCGTTTCGCTAGCTAATTTAATTTGACCGTACTTCCAAAAAGAGTCACTTTGACACATTCACACTCTCCCAAGAGCTCTCTTAACAACTGTCAAAGCGATAACTAAGCAGTCTACATATGAAGTGTGTGCTCTTGAAAACTTGACACACAGCTGTTCCGTCCAGTCACCCGGTCGAGGCACCAATTCAGACAATTTAGACTCTCCATCAGCTAGTAGCTATACTAATTGTAGCCAATGTAGCTCAATTAGAAGATCATGTAGTTTTCGGACACATCTGTGGATTAAAACGTGGTGGGATATGTTTTATGTGAGTATTATTTTGGAGTTTTAGAGACCTACAGGATCCAATTGTGGATCTAAACCATCCAGGGCACCCACTCAAACACACACAAAAAATTTCATCAAGATCGGTCCAGCCGTTTAAACAAAATAAAATAAGTACTAATTTTAGTTCTAGTACGTCCGATCGATTAGGTTCACTACGCTTGCCGCGGTTGGCCCGCGGATGGGTGACCATCTTTACACACCAAGACCCATGCCTCGGAAGCAGTTGGTCCCGGCTGTCATTCGTGGATCTTTGACAGTCGTTAGGGGTCGTCAGAAGCCCGAAAGTCTGACAACCAGTCTTACCAAGGGGTAAGGGGTATTAGTAACTGGGTTGTGGAGGTTAGATAGGCAGTTGCTGCTTGTAAAATACTGGTATTCAGCTGCATCCGGTTAGACTGGTAGCCGATCCCAACATAATTGGGATAAGGCTAGGCAGATGATCTATCATCCAAATAACAACTTAGATAGGTACTCTTTTTTATTTTCGACGGCTTGCAAAAGGTGTTATTAGACACATTTTAAGCGACAGAAAGACTAAAACTACAATAATTATCTAGTATTATTCTATTTCTAGTTCGTGTACTTCAAGTAAACATATCCACCTTGTTATTGTAATTGTCATAGTTTCACGCCAGAGCAAATAAAATACATAATTCCATAGATTACTTTGTCACGATTCCTTACACGTTTATTATTCGTACCTAGATGTTTATAAACAAAAGATGGAAAGACAGTTTTCTTACAAGAAAATCTATTTTCTAATTGTTCATTGGCGTCCATTTTCTCGCACAAAAGTGAACTCAAAATGGCGGCATTATAAATTGGTCAGTAAATGTTCGTAGAGTTTAACAATGATATTTATTGTTTTACTCTTGAACTAACTTTAATTGAAAGTTCAACTGTTAACTGCTCCAAACGTTCACAGCTAAAGATTTACACAAACAGAACCATTTAAGAATTGAAATTTTAAATGGTTAGTAACTTATAAGTTAGCTTTTTTGTACGTATTTCAAACAGTAAAACAGTCTTTGTCTGTGCGAAGACAACGCACCTGCAGGTCTCTGCATCCTCTGATATTTCAGATGTTTATAGGCGGTGGTTACCAATATAATTAGCATCAGGTGAGCCGCCTAGCGGCTAATAGGCTAGGGCCTAGCCCTTCTGCGCAGGAAGTCTTAGGGCATGAATTTATGCCTTATTTATGATCACTGAAGGCATTTTTTTCAAAAAGGAGGAGGTTATTTATTTATGTTCGTCTGTATGTTTTTATTAGTTATGTTCATCAATGTTTTTTTCAATAGTGGACAATTTAGAAAATTTATATGGGACCACCCATATAAATTTTATTAACTTTGCTTGGGTGGTTTTTGAGTTAGCTTCGATAATACGTATTTTGTCTACTTTCCGTACCTTAATGACGTTATATTTCCTGTCACTGTTGTTTACATAGCAGTGGTACCTATACGAATTGGTACCATAACTAAAAAGTGAAAAATAAAACACTTTTTTACAAAAAAGACTTCCAAAAAACACTACAATGTGAAAAATAACTTTTATTTCGGAAGTTGAACCTAAAAACCAATTTTTCTTTTTCCCCTAAAAACTGTTCCTAGTCTGATGTAATAGCATCCGTACCGTAGATTTTACACTTTTTCTTTCTACGTTAATCATTTTGACTTTGACAGTTAATTTGACAGTTAAATTTGGACAGGGCAACGTCTGTCGGGTCAACTAGTGTTTATATAAGTGTTCCCATCGGTCATGCTGAAGCTTCACCTATCTGCAAACTAATTTTGGTCCTCATTTCCAGAGAGGAAATGAAAGCATTACCAAACTGGCCAGTACCTCATCTCAGCATCTTGACATGCACATGCGAACTCCCGAAACAGTGGCCATTCACATGCTCCCATAACACTTGCCGATTAACATGACACCTTAAATTCTAGCTGCTAAAGTTGATATTGCATCGTGAGTTATGAGATATCACAACTCTTGCCGAATAAGATCACACTCTAACACGTTCATGATAAAGTTGATATTGAAGTAGAAGTTGTTTGATTGGTATTCCACATGAATGGGCTTTGTGTTGCAGTTAACTTTGTTCATTCAGTTTTGGGGTGACCATTCGATTTGAAGTGTCGGGATAAAGTCACTAAGTTGGTATTCAATGAACACGTTATCCGTGCAAGTAAAGTAGATACAGTAAAGTAAATTAAAACAACACATCGGAAATATAATTCCTTCAATGATAATAAAAACAACTGAAATATTTTTTTTCTTGTTGAGGTACTCGTATGTAGGCAGAGATAAACCATTCTAAAAATGAACGCCCCTCCACAGCGGTTACGCTCACATGCAAAGCAGGTGTACAGACGCAATACACTTAGGATTGGTCTTTGTCATTGGTTGCCCAGTCACCGGCGGGTACGGTCAACAACTAAACTAAATAAATATCTTACATACTAACTAACATACAAAAAATACACAATAACACTGATTTTCATCTATTTTCTTAAATATCTTTAAAATAGTTTATTTTAAAATTATAAAAAAAAATATTTGAGATCCTCACAGCAAGCCAATTTGACATGTCACACGGTACAGTTTGCAAAACTTTTTTTTTCTTATTTGTCCCCATAATCAAAATTAATTTATTTACGTTACACGTTTTGGGTCACAGAAATTCATGTGTTCCATATTTAAACTTAATCGGTCCATTGGGTTCGGAGCAAATATGGCTGTGACAGACGGACAGACAGTGGTTTCCGTAGTCTTATATTATTACACCATCCCTCACAGGCAGACGTAACACGAAATTCACTGAAGAGAAAATTGTATTATTCAATAGCGTACAGTGATGAGAAGAGGCTGTTTTTGGCAAACACATGATCGTAAATTCATGGAATGAGATGCGACAGTAAATCTAAGCATAAAAAAAATATATATTTCGGAACAATAACAAAAGACACAACAAGTAAAACGATGATAGCTGCAAAAGTATAAACTGTAGAGCGGATAACAACGCCCTTCTCCAGATACAGAATGGAATAAATGTTCCATGATATAAAGAGAATTTAGATAATTAAAACGTAAGAGCTTTGCATTATTTTCAGAATGAGTTAAGAATAATTATTATTTAGTGTATTGGTTGAAAACCTGGTGCGCAATACTTACCCCGAACGAATCATTCCACATAGCATAAGCATAATCAGCTTATAACGTACCCACTGCTGGGACACAGGCCTCCTCTCGGTGAGAGGGAGGAGGCTGTAAGCTGTAATCCACCACGCGGGCCCAGTGCGGGTTGGTAGATGTCACGAACACCCCTCAATCGATTTGTTTGCAAGCAGCTTAGCGTACTGTTTTATCTAAATCTGCATTGTCTCTATTGCATCCTAATAGTGGTTGCGCATGTATTCTTGCATATGCAGGTACTTACTTAATGTAATTGTTAATTTAGTGCTGTACTTAGTTATTGTTATGTTTAATTAATAGTTAATCAATTGCAAAACTTGTACAACAATACTCTATTGCTAACTGGGGAGGCTTGTAAATGGCTTGTCGTGAATAACTTCACTGTTACTTTTGTATTTGATAGCTGTAAGCCACCCAAACAAAATAAAAAAAGTTGAGAGGTGTCAAGGGACACCCGGATGGAACGAAGTTCCTTTCGATTAATTAGTGAAGGAATTGTAATATTTTTTTTTTTTTTTTGTTATATCTGGCTTGCTTTCTATAAGAGAGAGAGAGACAGACAGAGAAACATGCGCACGTCGCACAGCTTACAATAGCTTACTATAGCAAAAAGTGTCGTTACAACTTTTCGTGAGAATTTTTTCCGTCTAGCCCCCTTTCACAACGCGCGATAAGGAACTACGTTCCAATAAAATGTCTTAGAATGTTTGGTTCTAGGACATGCCGGTTTCCTCACGATATTTTCCTTCACTGTTTTGAGAGCAGTGGTGATGAAATAATTTACACAAAGTAAAGCGCCTGTCAGGGTCCAAACCTACGACTAGTATCGGTAAGTCGCGGCCGTTACCACTGGGCCACTACGTCTCTCCACATGAGGGTATTTTAAGGTACCACGTATTACGTTTTTAAAAATCACATTAAGTTATCCATAAAATATTCAACCTGTGTTCAGGAAAATAGAAAGTGTTTAGCCAAAACTGATATTATTGTCGTTTCGCATGTTCACGATGATATTAATTAATTGATTTCAGATCAACAGTGAAATAACTTGTCATGCATTACGCATGACAAGTTATTTCCGCGTTAGATTTCATTCTGCAAAACTGTAAACGTCTTCTCAACATGAAATCTCGTTTACTAGATAGCTGTACCCATAGCCACCAGTCTAGAAGAGTCACTTGAGCCGTCATGCTAGTATGACAATAAAAATAAATTGCGTTAAGTATTTACAAATTGTTTTGTTTTGCTGAAATATTCGTGTGAGGAATAGAATAGAAGAATAAACAAGAAATAATAGGAACATTATTAATCGTTCTCTCAAAAACGGTCAACTAGATTCAGCCAGTAGTGACAATAAATCTATGACTAAAAAAAAACTTTCAAGAGCGAGTCCGACTCGCGCACACCGAGGGTTCAGGGAATAATTTCATATTTTTCTCTATGCAAACTTCGAAGATAAGGAGGGAACGGTATTTTTTTTTCATTTTTCATCAAAAGTCGAAAACTATGCTGCCTAAAAAAAAGAAAAAAATGTTTGAGAATGTGCAAACAGCGCTCTTTCATATGATAACCCACACGCCCAAGCCCCACTTCGAATTTTTAAGACCATCTTTCAGTCCCTGTTACAAAAAAAAAAAAAAATAGATTTCTTTCTTATTTGCAAAATAGTTGGGCAAATCTCATCTAAAACTGTTCCAAATTTCAAGTTGATAGCATTAGTACTTCTTGAGATATCCAGCTGTGACAGACGGATAGACAGACATACAGACTAAGTCGCACCATAAGGGTTCCTTTTTACCATTTTGGTACGGATCCCTAACAATGACTAAAAACCGTAGAATGCACAACTGTTTGCTATCCCACGGTAATAAAAGTCAAAGAAGATCATTGAACTAACCTTTTTCAAGTGTGTCAGGGTCAGCATCCAGTCTAGCCAGATGTTGATTATTCAGATTCGTTTTAGTAATAATCTGGAAGCCTTTTAAAGGATAAAGAATGGAACATAAAGTGTAAGTCAATAGAGAGAGTCAAGAAAAGCTAATAATCCTGCTTGTTATTTAAAATCCCTTTTTTCAATACTGTTGTTAAATGGCGTACTTTCAGAGGCTATAATTATGATTCGAAAATTAAATCTTTTGCATAGGCATCTTTCTGTTACGCGGTCGTGACTTTTTTTTACGAGCTCGATCATTAGTTTGGCAGTTGAGTTTTAAATTGATAAGTCTATTTAAATAGTTTAGTAGCAAGGAGTTTTCATACATAGAATAAAACGGGATAGATTTTATACGAGGAAAAATTAATGAGTGCGTATGCATTGAATTGTCAAAAGTCTTTTAAATGGTTGTTTAATATATTTAATTACCAGTTTTATTTTAATTATTTTCACAACAACATTTGCCAAAAATCGAATAGGCTGTACAGGCTGTTTTCGTTGTAAAAAAAAATATGTACAGTTGCAAAAACGCGCCCATTTTCTGAAAATTTTAATTTTTTGTTTAATAAATATTTTTTTTTTTTTTTTGTTATATTAGTTCAAGTACAAGTGATGAAATGGAGTTAACTCCACCCGATATTTTATCTGAGGCGAAACTGCGCAAGATGAAATTTGTCCCCCAAATCTCGAGAAAGATATACGGCGACTTGCGATAACTTTATTTTATGGAGAAAACAAAAGAAAACTAAGTAATTTTCAGGACATGTTTTGTTAGCTTATTTTCATGAATTGACTCGCAAATATAAACCATCTACATTGTGGTCAATTTATTCCATGTTAAAAACTACTCTCAAACATATTTAATTCATTGATTTGTTTTTTACTATTTCCTACAACTGTATTGAAAAACGTCATGTGATACACGGGTGTGTAGGTTATTGCAAACTCGTGTGTCATTAATGACAGCTCGTTTGCAATAACCAACTTTCCACCCTTGTATCACAATGTACTATTTTAAGACAGCATGCAAATAAAAACCAGTGCTGAGCTATTGATTTTTTCGTGTAGGTACTTATAGTTCAAACGTTAAGTAACTTTATTTATAAACACCTAAATTATATTGTAAAACTGGTATGTTTATAAATAAAATAGCCTATTGACATTATTTTCCTGCCAGACCAAAAAGATGCGATGATTTACAGTTTTGGTCAATTTATTTTTAGGGTTTATAAAAATATCTACCTTTGCAAGCCTTCCAAAAATAACATTTTGAAAAGGAAGCTTAATCTCTCCTTCCCGAAATTATCACTATGCGGATAAAGAGAGAAGGTACCTATTTGCAAATTGCTTAGCATTTTCCTTCTGCGACTGTACCTACATGAAATACCATAAGATGGATTTATAAGTTTCGTTTCAGCCAGTCATAAAATGATCATCATTGTGGCCCGTTTTGCAATCTTTATTGGTGTCGGCTTACCGTCTAACCAGATGCGCCTAAATACCAATCTTTTGCAGCTTTCTATGGTAGATACAATTTATATTTTACACGTAGCTAGGGACTAGGGACTAGGTATCAAAATATCATTCCAAAAGTAGTTTTTTTTTGTCGTTCAACGATGGTTAGGTAGGCAGAAAAATAGAATTTCAATAATACATTATATTTTTCTGTCTAAGTTCGTTGCGGGTCCCACGATATTTCAAATATTTCCCTCCAATATGGCAACATTTGTTTTTCATTTTCTTGATAGAGGTATTAATCTAAGTAGGTAACGACACAGAGGCAAAAAAGACCGACAAATCAAAAATCCGGAGTCACACGTAATCTGTTCGATTTATGGCACATGACGTGTGACTTCGGATTTTAAATTTGTCGGTTTTTTTCTAATTTCAGATGAGAATATTTTCTTGTTTCATAGCGTGATTTTTCAGTAGTCGGGTTTTAGTTTTTAAACTTACTTTTTATTTAAATAATGTTGGGGTCTCCGTCATAAAGTATTTGCAGAGAAGGATAATTATTATATAGATATGTATTATGGGTAGGTTTGGGCCAAAATATGTTTGGCTTACATCTGAGGCTCGGTTTTAGAAATTATTCCCAACTAGCGGGTGCTTGCAAGCAAACCCGCGAGCAATAGCTAACAATGTATATATTTTTAAAATGTGATAATTAATGCCTTTCATTTGATACCCAACACGGCATCATTAAAAATATTTTTTTTTAGTTCATAACTTTATGTCCTCTAGAGGGCGCCATATTCAATTTAATGTGACGTCACGTAGCCTATAACCAGCGAACGATCAAGACGCTTCTAACGATACCTCATTAGTAATTTTATGATAAGTAGTTTAGAAGTTATAAGGGAACAGATGAACATACATACATGTATACATATATACATACAACATACCTACATATAATGCCGGTCAAAATCATAACCCTCCTTATTGCTTCACCGCACTTGGGTAAAAACTCAAAACGGTCCCAAAAAATAAAACCTACTTTACTACTGGCCGAAACGCAAAGAAACGATTTACTAAATGTATACATTTTTAAATTGATTTCAACTTTAATACAAATTAATACTTTTCTTACTTAAAACTGTGGTCATTCTCAACTAAATATTTGTATAAGTCCGTTACTCACGCGAAGTGTAGTCATCCTAGCTTCTGAGGGTTGCGCTGCTGCGCCTGCGACCACATTCAAAGTGAATTTTGAGGAAAACTACACCCATAAAGCCGTTTGATGTAGTTTAGTATTGCGAAACAAAGGTGCATCTTCATTTTAATAGCATACAACTCGATAGCTTCTTATGATTTAAGTGGGTGTTTAAAACTGCGTTTACTTTTAGATCTAAAACCTTGTACTTACCTAAGCCAGAAATTGACTCCTGTTTTTCATGAGCTTCTAAAATTCCACAGTAGATTAGTAAAGGTTTGGCATAATCACCACGTTTACCAGCAAAACAATATGCTACTTAACTGTTTTTGAGAAACTAATTAATAATGTTCCTTGTGGTCTATTTCAATGGCTTTATTTTTATGTAAGTAATTAAATATCAAAAACATGAATAAATCTAAAATGATTTACAAAATTAAATTGGTTTTTTTATATTTTTAGCTCAGAACCATCCTTTAATACAAAAATCGGTATTTTTCACACGTCAACTAGCTGTAATCGCAGCATGTTGTACGATGATGCTTTTGTTCAACCTCTTCACATAAGGTACACTCGACATATTTAGTAGTTGATCGCTTTTCACTATTATTCTCTTAACATACAATATTAAAGTTGAAAATTGGTCGATCGCGAATTTTGCCGACTGTACAAAAAATGGGTTCTGTCATGCTTAGTCACTCTTATGACGTCTGCAACTTGCATTACTTGAAACAAAGGAAAGGAGTTCCGGTACACATAGAGTATTTCACAAATGGTCACAAAATCTAGAACAAATGTTTCAGTTTCTACAGAATTCATTGTTCAATCGCAATTCACGATTATCCTGTTTGTAGGATTTACCACAGCACTCTAGTTATAATCCTTATAAGGTAGAGAATAGGGTCTAAAGTGGCGTAAGATATAATTAGACGCATTTGGCGTTCCCAAGTTCAGTACAGGAAAATATCGAGCAAAACAGATAGATCTATACATTTAAATTTAAACAAATATTGCTCCAAGCTGGAACAGGAACACACATGGTAATGAATTTAAATTGTTATGCCCTCCACCCGTCTATACAATCTTACTTGCTTTAAGTTTATTGGCCCATGCACACGACTTTATGGCCCGTATCAATACAATTAAATATAGCAATAAATATGTATATGTCTCGGCGCCTGATCTGTCTTATCTAATGCACATTGCATTTAGTTTTAGTGTGGTTGCGCCACGCATGCTCCAGCTGCCACAGAAATAACGTAGAATATCGGTCACACAGACTCGAGCGCAGAATGAACGCATCCAATTAATTGCCGGACGGCGCACCACTATCGTGGTGGACGTGCCGCGCGCGGACGCTTCCGCTCAACATTTAAAAATTAAAGAATTATATAAAGCGCGCGAACTTATACAACTGTCAGTGTCAAAATTACCGCCTAAAAATTTTCGAATTTTTTTTATAAAGAAAACCTTTTAGTGATGTGGCAGGAAAATATTTTAGAAATACAGTGATGTCTCACCAAAAATAAGAAGAGCAAAAATAGTCGCCTATGAAACAAAGGTCAAATATGCGTTCGTCGTGTATAATTAGGAAAATAATGATAAGCGATCGCGGTCGAGTGCAAATGTCGTCGTTATCGTACGCGCGCTCTACACTGCTATGGAGACGTCAAAGCTTAGTTTCGCGGAATCCCGCGTGTTGATTCATACACCGGTTATCGTGCAGCGGCGGTAAAATGTGTGACCTAGCAAGTTGGATTCCGAACGCAGTCGCGGACACACTGCGCTCCGAGACAGCGCAGCCGATTATCGAATGGCTCACGACAATACGGCTGACTATCGAGGAGTACGACCCTCTAATCACAGTCACACCGCCCGAGCCCGAACCAGAAACACCTGACAGCAAGTTCGACGAGATACTGTCACAGCTCGGCAAGGAGATCTACAAGCTCGATGAGTACCAGCGCCACCTGGCGCCCTCGGAGAAAGAAGTGTCTCTCAGCATTCTTAACATATTCGACGAATGTTTGGAACGCATGACCGAAGAAAAACAAACAAAACACAGCGAGAGTGAATGTGAATCGACCCTATCGGACGTCTCTTTCGTGACGAGCACACCTTCTAGTGTCAAAGTGAATAATAACATAAACACAATCTTCGACAAGGGCGTCGGTACACCGATACCACCGCGGCGGGCTCGTTTAAAAACGATGTGCGACAACTCCATTTCAGATATGGAATCGAATAGAATTACTGACCGCGAAAGTGAATCGTCGAGTGATTCAGAGAGCACGTGCTGGAGTTACAAGGAGTGTAGTACTGACGACAATGAAGTTAACCCTTACGCTGCAGTGTGGGCCCACTCGACGGGCTTTCACAATTCCGACGAAATATTACGTCGCGTTTTATCGCAGCACCACGCTACAGTATCGCGGCTCTCGTTCGACACGGCGAGCGATTTTATACCTGCTCGGTATTCAGTGTACTCGCTCCACGAGGTGGGAGAATGTAAGGACAGGTGTGTTGACAGTGGCTCAGTAGCAATGACGCCCGACAAGCCGACGGACGACGGTTACGAACCGGTGCGGGACGCGATCACCGACGAGAATATCTACGAGGAGATCGAGTATGGATATAGTTATACTGATGAGGGGTGTTCTTGCGGTGGTAGTGTTGAAGTGGAAAGTTGTTCGATTAGTGCTAGTTCGGAAGGTGTCGGTAGAGACAGTCCCTTGTATGCGAATTTGAGAGACCACGACGCGTACGCGATACCTCCGGATGTTATTTATTGGAAGAACCTGCTACTGGATCCGTTCTTTAACGACGACGAGGAAGACGAAGTAAGTGTTTATTCATTAAATGGTAATAAGCTCATTAGTTGTATAGAAAGGCTATCCTTGAGTGTAAATGAGTAGGTCCTGGTCGCCTGCTCGAGTGTTCCGTTAGAGCTTAAATTAGAACGTAAATTAAGGCTTTGTTGTTTTAATTCCGTGTTAGAATCAAAAATCAAGGTTGTTTGCGGACTTTGATATAATCAGTATACAGGTGATGCTGCCCATCCTGTCGGATATAATCCCTTTTTCTCTGCTCACGATCCATCACTAGGGGTAGGATGAACTATTTTTAGAGCAGAGACCATAATATTATGATTAAAGAAATAAACAAGGGTTAATGCTAGCTGTTGCCTGGGTTTGTCTCGTTTCCTAGGGGAATTACTTCATGTACGTACTGAGATAAAGAGTGCTCTATGTATACAGGATATGGTGTAACTGTTTGCTAAGCTTTATTTAAATCTGTCTTAAGGCATTTATGAGTGATTGAGTATATAAACATCCGAATATGTAGTGGGAAGATCCTGAAAATATCTGGAAAAAGTAATGTCCCTATTCAATATAAAGTGTCCCAAGGAAAGTAACAGTGATCTCATGAATGCAAATCAATGCTTAGTATTATTCTCTTTAAGCCTATCTGACGCACTGTTTATAAAACAACAACTCTTTCAATATAAACATAAATCAGTTGAAGTAATGTGCAATATTTATGATTAAAGGCTGACAGTTAAATATATAAAAACACAACATTTCTTGTTGGTACGTTCCTCGTTGCGTCAGATATAAAAAATAAACAAGTAATAGTACGCGTCTTGGAATAAATATAACAGCAGTATAAAATAGCAGTTAACATGGTTTTGATGTTTCCTGAAATCTGAAACTAACCAACGTATATTTTGCAAGCCGTTCGGATTTTGTTACTCAATCACTTCAAAGAATGACTTCACTTCAAGATGGATAATAAAACAGAACAAAACGTACTAAGAAATTCAAAGAATGGTGTTCAAAAGGCTTCATTGAAAATTGTTAATCCAATTGAAATTCAAAGTATTCTTAGAGCTATAAAAGTTAATAATGATGATTTGAAAGAGTTCACAAATATTTTAGAGCATTGTAAAGTACCCGAATATGTGTCAAGAAAGCATTGTACTAACAATAAAGTTAGAATGATCCGTATTTTACGACAATGAACTGTTTTATTTGTTTGCTGGTCAGTTTTTATAGTCCGCAATGGATGGGCTTCCGTATCAATGAAAATCCGTTTATTTATGTAACTATCTCGAAACCGATTTAAGACAGGATGTGAAAGAAAGATCATGGGAAGTCTTGAAACGTCGACATACCTTGAATTCTGATTAAGAAATAATTTATTGTTGAGGAACAAACATTTATAAAAGGACGAAAAGTGTTGGAAGACGAAACAAGCTTATTTTGAAGACGCTAAAGTTGAATTTTGAAATCTCAAGAAGCCGGAAGCAATTTCTCCTTGCTTGAGTAGTTTTTAAAGTAAAATGAGTATAAAATTAAACAATGATTTTGATAAACATTAAAATACAGGAGCTTGACTCAGTCATTGTACTGAATAAGACAATATTCGTCAGTCTCAGGATGTACCTAACAACAGTCATTATTA
Organism: Cosmia pyralina; assembly: GCA_946251885.1. Classification (NCBI taxonomy): domain Eukaryota; kingdom Metazoa; phylum Arthropoda; class Insecta; order Lepidoptera; family Noctuidae; genus Cosmia; species Cosmia pyralina. The sequence continues at coordinate 11,908,653 of OX276361.1, forward strand.
ATGTTGATAGTACAAGTAGGATAAAATTATGTAAACAATACGTCAGCCTTACTAATTAATGCTTTTAATTTCTATTTAACTATAATGACTAAGACATCATAATGTTATTTAATGAATAATTACAATAACGACTATACAGGAATTTCATTATAGAAAATGCGGAAACAAGTCTGGCTAAAGACAGGATAAATATTGATTACGATTCTGAAAGAGATTAAGAAAGGATGAGAAAAGTATAATTAACCAAGCACCCTATTTCGGTTACGTATCTAAAGACCAAAATCTATACGCCACGTACCTCTACTTCCAAACCAAACAAGCAAGTAATCATCAAAGAAAATATATGAGGAATCCCATCTTAAGTTATGTCCACTAGATCCAAATGCAAGATAAATCTAAAATGTAGAACCACTTCAACATTACAAAGATGGCAAGACTTCCAAGTTTGGCAGCTAAAATGCGATGCAAAGAATTAGGTAGGTAAAGATATTTGGGTATCCAGATCAAAAACCAAATATTGTAGATAACTGAGTGATTTATTGACATAACACGACCAAGGTAAATTAGGTTTTATAGAATACAAGGAGAAATTCTTAGCATACCAAACAATACGCATAGTTCCATAACATAGACAAGCTAGTTGTTTTCTAAATGAATCATAACTTCATAAGACATTCAAGCGAATACGATTAAATTCTTTGTTTGCAAGTAATTAAACTAAAATGAATAATTACGTGCAATGGATGAATAAAGACATACAGTGCCATTATGGTACTGCAGTCTGTATTGTTATAAACGCCGTTAAACTCATCACCAGCTTGAATTCCGTTATCATCATCAGTTTTGCATTTCTTGAGTATTTAGCAACTACTCAAGAAATGCAAAACAAAGGAAAAAGAAGACAAAACATAGAAAATCTTTCTTGAAACGAAGTGTAAGGATCGGAACGATGACGTAAGAAACTCCATGCTAATTCTAGCCTCCTCGGACTCAGTTACATTATGATGAATGGCGTGGGTTCCATTCATCTTGAACCGAGTGCTCTTGAATAGATTAATAAACGTCTCTTGCAAGGCCGTGGACCACCGGATGTGACTCTTACGCAGTGCGACTGTGAAGATTGATGCTAAATGGTTTGTGAGATTTAGTTTCCGAATCTCTGGTTCTTAATGATTTCTAAGGACTTCATTTTGGATTATAGGACCAACAGATTTATATCATCGGAGTTTGAAATGTTAAATCGATGATCATGACTTCGATCTGAAATGATAAATGTGGGAGGCGCCCATATAATTAAATTTTTATCATATTTTTGCCAAAGTTAAATGTCACTTGCGTAGCTTCAGATAAAATTTGGCTTTAAATTGAACTCAAAGATACCAGTTTAGCACAGTGATAAGAACTTACACAGAAATGTAAATAGCTGACGTTTAAAGTAATCCAATTTAAATTGCTCGCAATTTTTCAGTCATTTGGAATTAAACGGCTCATTTACTTGAATAATTAAGGATTTAAAGACTTAACACGACATATGCCTTGTTTTACAATTACTGGAAAATAAATATCTGTACTTAATGACAACATCAAACAACATAGTAATATAATTTTGTTCTGCGAAGGAGTCTGGATCTTTAATCCTAATATAAAAAAGTATTTTCAAGTCGTAGAGGAGAAAAACGATAACGTTTAACGCTAGTCGTAGAGGGTAAACGTTGGAATTTTGACGAAACACTTTTAATAATGGTGTTACCTGTCTATGAAACGTGCGAAAACGAATGACTAGGGTCTCTACCATAAAAGGTGTCAAGCCTTAGAGGAGAGTCTTTGGGTAAACCTCGAATTTTGGCATCTAATCTTTTATTGTTTTTTGAAAGTTTTACAATGAATTCATCTAGATTATTACTGATATTACCATGAAAGGCATTCTCAGTATCTACACGTCACTTCCCATTTCGCCCTTTCTTAGTCTCAATTTTATTTACTCAACACTCCATCGAAGCTTTGTTGCGATCCTCAGATGTTATAATTAAACCAGCTTGCCTGTCTTGCATGATGTCATATCCTAAGACGCGTCATAATGTCCTACTGTATCATTGTTAGCTTTTACGGGGCTATTGTTCAATGAACCTTTCTTTATTTGAATGCTAATTGACTTGAATTTGATTGTAGAGAGAAAAATTATTATGTATAATGCCTCGATGTGTTTTAATTTTGGATAAATGAGTGGAGACATTTTGTGCATAATTTCCTAATAACAAAAAAAAAACAATCTGTGCTTTCAAATACTAAATCACTCATAATTAGCAAATCATTAGCAATTCTATGCGTCTATGACCAGCTGGTAATGATTATTTATCAATAAATGATCATTATTGGCATGATTACATTTTTTTTAAAGCTTTGTAATTAATTTAATTCAATTATTATTGTAAATGACTAACTAACTAACTATACAAATAAATACAAAACAATACATCATTACATTTTAGTTTTAAGGCAAGAAAATTCTCAATCACATGCAAAGAATGGTTCTAGAAATAAAACCTGTGTTGTGCGCAGTTAGTGCAAAATTAAATGTTGCTGCTCATAAAAGCAATATTTTAAATAGTCAGTAAATAGTCAACACCTACTTATGCAACTTAATATAGGTACCATGCAACTTCAATAATAAAGAGTATCGAAAAAAGATTGAAAAACACTATGCAATTTAATATGCCAATATGCACACATGAACAATTTGACAGCTCCCGAACCAGCTGGTAACTGCATATTCTTCCGCTTCCACGAACAAAATGGGTTACAGACTTACAGAGCATATGGGCTAGCTGTACTGTACTACAAACATGTCCGTTTAGTGTATATGCCTATCTAAACCGAACATCGTTGGCAGTTGCACGTGGCATTAATATCGGCCCGGAGTTTGTTTACCTCTCGTACATAGTTATAGGTTTGTAAGCCTGTATGGTATTGATAAAACCTTTGAACTAGTATGTAGGAATGTGTTGTATAGAAACAATTAGTTAATTATTAATAGTCACCTACATCATCCTGGATTTTATACGCCAAAAACTAGAAGTTGAAAGAAATAACTCTAATTAGATTTTGCGCCCTATTTAGCAAAATTATTTAGTTAGGTACTTAGCATTTTTATCCTAAGCACCTTTAATGACTGTCAGTGTGACAGGGACTTGCACTTGGTTCTTTTACATTCTCTTCTCAGTTTGATCTCTGGTATGTTCTATTCGCCCGAGGTTTAGACATGATATTTTTTTGTTTAGTCGAAATTGCTTTGACATTTTGTACAACTTAAGTTTCATTCGTGTCTGTTTTGTGTGTGTATGTACAGGCTTCTCTTAGCACCTAATTAATTTTATCAAGAACTTATCTCGTTATGGTAAAGTCACAGAATGAGTAAAGTGCCACTCTAAAACCTCAAGGTCGTTTTAAAGTGTAACCTAACCTGTTTAATTAGTTACCTGAAGTTCTATAATGCTTTTAGCAAATTTGTGGTGCAAATTTAATCAAAGACTGCATAATGGCGCTTAAATTCGTTACAGACATTTTGGTAAAAGTATGGATTATCAAAAATCTTCCCTGTTGCACTCCACAGAAAAGAGACTTTTTCATTTGGGTAAAACTTTATTTTTGCTGTCTTTATCACGTCGTTAGTGAGTTTTTCAATGGGCCCAACACTAGAGATAAATATTAATGACTAAAAACGTTTTTGTCATAAGTGGTTAAATAATTTTTGAGCCTGTCACTCTTTTTTTTTCTGTATTTTTTTTTAAGGGTTAGGCGATTACATTATATCCTTTCATACTCACTCATTCTCTACATTTAAGATCTACTCATTGCAATAATCTTATTTACAAAGCTTACAATAAAACTTGTAACTAGCATGTCTACATGTTGTAAAACGGTCATGTCCTTGCTGACTTGTAAGAAGTATGTCCATTCACATTCTCAAAAACTGCTGATCCGATTTTCGTACGTTGAGAACGTATCTCAGAAACGTTTTACACGACTGCCCAAAACAAGGAGTGATAAGTTTATCTGTTTTACTTCACACTGATTGTTTTAGAAAATACAAAGAAACTGTTATAGGATTTATGCTGTTTATAAATAAAACAAAATAACACAGTGTTCCTATAAACAACCCACATTTCGCCAGCTACATTTAAGTCCCATTAAATAGGTAGCGAGCCTATTGCCACTAACCGCCACGGGGCAGAAACCCAGACATCGGGATGCTACTGAGAAAAAAAATATTAAGAAAACAGTCTATTCCTAACTAGCGATTCGCCCCTGCTTCACACGGTTTTTACGAGAAAAATCATCGGGATTTCTTTGTTATATTTTTTCATACAATTTTCAAAAATTTCCGGAATAAAAACTCTTAACTAAATGATGGTGAAAACTACATCAAAATCCGTTGCGTAGTTTAGAAGAACAACGTGGTCTCACAAACAGACACGAAAAGCGACTTTATTTTATAATAAATATACACATAGATAGATGTATAGATGGATTGGATTAGTTGGAACTCATTTTTACTTGGCGCTTTCTTAGAAACCCACCTAAGTCTTCCTCATTAGCGTTTTCCTATAAGTTATTAGTTCAGGTAACTATACTTAGCTATGGTAACTTGCTTTTATTGTATACTCATTAGAGTTACTTTATTGTTGATAATTGCCCTAATAAGCCTAATCTGGTTAAGTATGAGGATTTGTGGAGAGCTCTATGATGTTTAAAAATGATCTGAATGTGCTTCGCACAGTTTTTACGACTTGACAAAACATCGATATTTCTTTATTAAACGAGTATGTATGTTTAGTATTTACTGTAGAATAGACATTAAACTTCCGGAATAAATTCTCTAAATGATAGTGAAAACTGCATCAAAATCCGTTGCGTAGTTTAGAAGAACAACGCGCGGTCACTCAGGCAGACACCAAAAGCGACTTTAATTATATTATGAATGTCTAGACATACCCATTTATTACTTAAAAATACTCTTATTTATTCATAAAAGCTAAGACGTTGTTGTCTATTCAATTATTTGTATTAGTAATACTCCCCACAAATCAAAGGGTTGATATGCAAAGAGTAATTTTATACAAATTAATATTTTACACTGCCAAAAGTAGGTACCTATTGGGTTATTCTAGATTTCTCCTCTTTATTATTGAAAATTGATACATACGGTCTTTCCTGAACAGATAATAACAGGTAATACCTACAACTTTGGGGTATTTCCCTAAAAGCGTTAACAAATTGTATCACAGTTAATTGGTTGCCCCAGATATGTCAACACATTGTCAAAGATTTGGACTAAATAACACAAGTTTTTATTGCTTTCATTTCGTAACAAATACATATAAATCAATTATCATAAGCCTTATTGACCACTAGAGCGCATATTGCAATGTTTTGCACGCGAGCTCACTTGCCCAAGTGTTGAGGCAAAAACGACTTAGTGCCAATGGACGGCGTGCTATGGACCAATGAAGGCGAAAACTTTTGACGCAACCTAGACTAGACTGTCAAAATATTATAGTATTTTTAAGTGTTGTAACCTTCGAAATAAAGTTTTATAGATCTTTTGTCTTGCATCGTAATAGCAGTTTACATTCTGTTACATAATGAGGGGGTATTAGGCGAGGTTTTTTAATATTATCACACGAGTGTTTTAATACCTAGTTATTTGCAGTTTCATACACTACTTTATCTACACTCATGCAATAGTTAGTTACCTATTTACAGGTACTTAAATAAAAAACCAAAGATCGCAAAAAGTAAACAAACACAAAATGGCTCCGAAACCATCACAGACTGTATAGAGAGAGATACGAAAAAGGGAAAGAAAACCACCGTGACGATGGTCACGGTTACAGAGCAATGATAAAAATCGAATTGAAAACTCCTTGGTCGATCTGAAGTGTACTATAATAGAAAAAAAATTATTTTAAGTAAGTCTAGCATTATCTTGTTAAGAAATCTATATCATATGAAAACTTTTTAATTTTGTATCAGTTGTAATTACAACTGTATGCATAAAGCCTGTAATTAGGGTACCTACTATTTTTAACCGAGTTCAAAAAAGGAGGGTTCTGTATTCGACCCGTATGTATGTATATATATATATGAATGTATGTATGTTTGTTTGTCCGCGATTTTCTCAAAAACTAATGAACCAATTTTGATGATTCTTTCACTACCGTAATCTACATACTTTCAGGAAGGTTTTAGTATATAATACATTAGGTAATTATTCTTATGTACGAAGTTATATGCATAAAAGTACTGTATCTCCGACATTTCTAAGCGGATTTTGTGATGATTCTTCTTTTCGTTCATCTTGGGCTCATGTAATTGTCCTAATTATTTCAACTAAAAATGTAAAAATAAATTTACTTTAAAAAAGTAAAAACTGACTTCAAAACCTAAAACGATTAAATTAACTTTCAAAAAAAACTTAACAGTTTCTGAAGTCGGTCTCTTCCATTCTTCAATGGACCTTAGCTTGACACCGACTTCAGAAGCTGTTAAGTTTTTTATGAAAGTTATTTTAGGTATTCGTTTTAGGTTTTGAAGTCGGTTTTTACTTTTTTTAAAGTAAATTTTTGAATTCATGGTCAGAACTTTACAGTATGAGTGTAGATAAAATTATATTTTTGAACGTTTGTTTGATCAATGTTGTGTTCTGACTTTTAAAGCTCATAAGGAAAAAGGAGGTTATTCAACGGAGTACTCTGTACTTGCGTTATTTTACTTCTAATAAGAAATGGAAAACAATGGGGCTGGTACCTAGTATTTTTTTTTAAGAATTCCTCTGTTTTTGTCTTTTTCTCAGAGCACCTATTTCAAAGTACTTTGTGCGTAATATCCTTTAATGTTTAGAGTAAATTCATTGTAATTCATTCATTTGTTTAGAGGAATTTCAGACAGACTCCAAAACCGACTATAATTTATAAAAATTATAGTCGGTTTTGGAGTCTGTCTGTCTGTCCGCGTTATTGTTCTGAACTACGCAACTGATTTTAATGCAGTTTCCACCATCATGTACATTCGAGTATGTATTCCGGAAGGTTGTATAATACTTTTGTATTAAGCTTGCATGTATTAAAGAAATCACGACTTTTGTCAAGTCGTAAAACCGTGCCAAGTGCGCGTGAGACAGTAGTGTCTCTATATATAATCTAAACTACTTACACAAAAGTGAAACTCACGGACCCATTCGGAACATCTAACATAGATCAAAGTCTAAATGCACTAATTAGCGGGGTCACTAAATGTCAATCACACTTCCAGACAGGACGGAATTTATGTCATGTCCGTGTCAAAAGTATTCAATTGATCTAACTATAGTGGAGGAGCTCGTTGCTAAGTAATAACAGTCGCACGGGTCGATCCACCAGGTTAAGCTACGCTTGCCGGGGTTGGTCCATGGATGGGTGACTCCTCCGTGACTCGGAAAGCACATTAAGCCGTCGGTCCCGGCTGTCATTCGTGGGTCTTTGACAGTCGTTATGAGTCGTCAGAAGCCCGAAAGTCTAACAACCAGTCATACGCAAGGGGTATCGTATTACCTATCTAGTTACTGGGTCGTGGAGGTTAGATAGGCAGTCGTTCGTTGTAAAATACTGCTTATTCATCTGCAACTGGTTAGACTGGAAGCTGACCCCAACATAGTTGGGAAATGGCTAGTCAGATTGATAGTGCTTCTGTTTTAGACTGTTGATAAGCAGGCTGAGCTTTTTATTTTAGTAATAGAATATAGAATATTAATTCGTTAGTTTCTTTAAATATCCTGTAAAAATACTAAAGTAGTTGAAATCGTCAAGGAGTCGAGATATTTTTGACAGCTCAGCTAGAATTGGGGGACAAGCCCACCGCACTTGGCTCATCCAATGACGCAAAGGGTAGCAAAAAAACTTATGTAAATCAAGATTGACAATAGAAACTAGGTGTGGGGGATAAAGCAAAACCCATTTAGTCTTGAAACTTCAGCCAATATTTTAAGTACAGCCAATGATATTATAAAGGAAAGATACGCTACGTTCATACTGAGCGGCGTTCGGATATTGTTGCGTTGTTATTACAAATGTACATACTTACATATTATAGGTGTATAGTAGTTTTCAACTACGACTGCGATAGATAACACGGAACGTATGATACAGAAAGAGTTAGCTTGGCATTTTAAATATATTGTCACGCCACGGACACGCTTTGTTTCGCTCGCTGCTTTTAGCCGACTAAATCAAATTACAACAATTGTCTGAATTTGTCTGCAACAATTTGCGCGCGCTAGTGCTATATCTGCCTCTTTATTTATATAATATCATTGGGTACAGCTGTAAAATATTGACAAATCTTTGAAAGTCTTGTTAGAACTGTTACACGAAATGACGAAATCATGACTTACATGATTATCACGTTTTCCGTGTGTCCTCTAAAGTTTTCGTGACTGAAACTGTTTATTGACGTAAAAAAACAGTATTTAATATATATACATTTGAATGTGCTTTACGATCGTGTTGTAATTCTAAATTGGATAATATCACACAATTTTATTTTACGTGAATAATTGGCTCTTTTTAAAATACTGTATTTTTTTTTATTTCAGGTAATTTTGTATACTTGATTGAGCCTAAAAACAATGAGGCTGATTATCATATCAATTAATATTTTGTAGGAAGAAGCTGCTAGTCAAGTTTTAATTTCAATCAAGAAAACATTATTTTTCTGCGAAAACTTCAACAACTTCCACTTCAACAACCAAACGAGTCTGTTTGGTTGATCACGTCACATAATTCTTACGAATGATTCTTAGCAACAAGTTCTCGTAATGCTTATATTTTTATTAAATAAACAGTAAATACAAACCATCAATGTCATTAAAAGTCAAGAACATAACTCATTACAGGCTTCTAGCCAGCGATTTGAACTCATTTACATTGTTGATTAGGTAGAAACTGTTCACAATCCAATGAGCAACAGTTGGCAAGAAAAGAAAGAAAAAAAGAAGAAAAAATGTACATAAGTACCTACTTACACAAGTCGTTGGTCGATAAATGAGCAGTTTGTTGCAATTCCTTATATGCAAGTATTAACATAAATTAGAATTACTAGGTGGTGTTATTTAGCGCTTTAATTGTTGACTTATTACTGCTTCTTTTTTTAAGTACATACCTATACGTTTTAAGTGGCAACCCTGAAAGCTGCAATATTAATTAAAGTGTTGCTAGACGTTAAATACCATAAAGATGAATAAAAATTTATAACAGATCGTCTGTGGGAACGCAGCTCTCGTTTGGCAGAAGAAATAGCAAATTGGAAAAATTAAAAACAAAAAAAGCAATATTAATTTTATTACAAATCTTATTATTAATTTCATAATTTCATAATGACACTTGGAAAAAGCAAAAGATAAGTACCTACTTATATCTTTTTTTTTCAAGTTTTCTTTTGTTTAAAAAAAAGAAATCTTTTCTTCTGGCGATCTTTTGGCGATTTAAATCACCTATTTCTGAGCGGCGATTCTCGTATTTTTAAAAACGCTTGCAATCTAATCTCAGTCTCAATATGTCTAAAATACCTCTAATGACTTACATTGATTGTCGCTGAGATGAGGATGTAACTAGATTTCTAACCTTTTTATTTACGGGAATTGGCCTTTTCTTTTTTTAATTAAAAACAAAACAAAAGAAAATCATTCTTCGCCCGGCCCTAGGCAATTTCGTTGCAGTGCAGTATCATAAATCTAGCAAGTAGTAATTGCTTGCCATATACCGTGTTACGGCAACAAGGTTCCGACTGATTGGTCATGTGTGCCCAAGGACAGGAAGCTCATTTTGAACGACCATTGACTACTAATATCCACCTACATGCAAGACTCTTATTGGTATAATTATTGCGAGATATTAGTATGGCTGACGTCAGCTTTGTGAACGTCATTGCACTTAGTATTCATATTTGTAAGCAAAACGATGGTTAAGTGATTAAAGTATTGTACGTACCTTTTTGTTTAGCCAATTAGACACCTCAGTTTGGTTAACGCTAAATGCAGATATAACTTTTAAGTATTCTGCTGGGGAGTTTGTTGCGCCACTTTTTCTTCCCAGCTAAAAGCACTAGGAAGTGGTGTAGGGCGGGCGTTTTGTGAGTCTGTCCTATGTGATGTTCAGCAAAAAAAAAACAACTTTCAAAAAGTCCCGAGTCTCAGCCTAGTTTCAATAAATGCCTTTTGATTTGATTTCTTTCTTATTATTTATTTATGTACACACAAAATCTATATAAATAAAAATGAATGGCTAAATTTGTTGCTAAACGCAAAACTCGAGAACGGCTGGACCAATTCCGCAAAAACTTTTTTCTTCGTTGAACCACATTTTTCTTTTTCCCATACAAACTTCCTAGCTGTCAATTCTAGGGATGGCAATCATTATTTGAATGCATCCGTAGATTAGACACTTTTACGATATACCTACAATTTGACTTTGACAGTTAAATTTGGACAGGATAACGTCTGTTGGGTTAGTTAATACATAAAGAAAAATACGCAAAGATAGTAGAGCTATTTGTGCTTTGGGTCTTCCTCCGTCGCTGAAAGGATGATCCCTTTTTCTAAGTTATGTTACCTACCTATAGGGCAGTATTCAAATCATGTGCAGGACCTCCGCATCAAATTGAATACGGAAGTTGGATAACTGTGGGACTCATTACACTTATTCAGCTCAATTCAGCTTTTGTCCATAGAAAAAAACCTGTTTTTTATGAAACGATGCAGAAAGCTGAACGCATCCATTCAACTTTCCGAGCTGAACGGATGCCTACGCATCTCCGTACAAAAATGTTTTTTTCCATGGACAAAAGCTGAATTGAGCTGAATAAGTGCAAAGTTACATTTCGCCATCTACTAGAGCTTTGATCCATTATCTTGTATAACGCTTGACGAAGCTTTTCGATATGCATCGCCATATTCGCCATCGACCCAATCAACCTATCAAGGGTAGACTTTCCTGAAAAGGTCCATAAGGAGCGAATCTAAAGGTCACATGTTTCGATCACGGTTTACGCTTCCCTGGTTGTCAATAATGGTGGTTAAGCTATAAATAGCTGCCTTGCGCTTGAGTTGATGGCTCAATCGCTTGATTGAGTGAGTAGCGGGAACAGACACATAGAAAACTACGATTTTATTGAAAAATATTGATAAATGTTGTGGAAATAAAAGATCTAAAAGAAGATCTACCTTAGATTACTTACAAAAACTTTGACCATCATTATCTTCTTCTAATTGTCATTCAAGGCTCCTGCAGACAGGCGCGACACGATTCTGGTGGAATTACTGTTCAATTTCAATCAAGTTTTCATAGAAATCGTTCTACTAGAGTCGTGTCGCGCTTGTCAGGAGCCTTACGAAGGTGCTTGAAAATTGCGTTTCAAAGTAGATAAATTCAATAGCTATTTTGTGCTTAAAAGAAGATATTTATAACCGTGGGTATAGTCAAATGTTTTTAAAACCAGATTAAAACTCATTATCGCCTTTTGTGACTCACTCAGCGTCATAGGATGAGCTGTTTGATCATTCGTTTCTACTGTTACAAAGACATACTGTGGGAACAAATCGGTTGGTTTCTCAAAAGTGTTCATTTTGCAAATATGTCGTCAATTGCTTGATGTTTGTGGTCTTATCAACATACATTGTAACTAAATAAAAGCCAGGCCCTTTACTAGTGAAACAAACATTGTAGAACATGAACACAACACTACTTATCTTGCATTGAGGTCGCGCTGGCATCTGGCTGGGGACTAGCCGCTGCCGGTGTAATGTGTGACTGATATTCATTTCACATAGGCAGTCATTTGTTAAAAACAGATGACTATCTGATTCCTTAGTTTCAGGTTGTCGTACCTATGTAAAATCTAGTGGAAATAGTTTTAAAATGGAAGATAAATTAATGAATGAATGAAATGCGCTGACCCCAGCGTGATTTGACCAAACTCGATTACTCGAATGAACCCAAAGATTCACACTAGCCCCTGTTGGCTGATTTACATGGTGCAACAGAGACCAATGCATATCAAGGAATAGACCGGTAATGGCAAGACGTGCCTTTAGGATATGGAAAAATTATAGAGCCTACCGGAAATGCAACCGCAATGATAAGCAATGGAATTGTGGAGAGATGGGTGACATTTAAAGATAATAAAAAATCAAGCGTTATCATCATAGATTCTGTAAGTTCCTCTTTCTGCGGTAGTCTTTGAATGGGTTGCTATCTTGTAACATGTCTGTCATTTCGTCTTCTGTAACCATGCTTTTGCATATATGCTTACTAGTGTGCAATTTGTATTTGGTCTTAACATATCAACAGTTATTGTAATTATAGGGCAAACAGTAAAATTCTTTTTGGCACTGCCCACAATCTTGGTCAGTCAATGATGACTCCGTTTAGGAAAGCAATTATTCTCTTATCAATGTTCTCTAAATTTTTCTAGACATCGTGTATATTATTCCTCTCTCGTCAAATTTTAACGACAACTCTTTGACGCCCTTCTTCAGAGGCAGGAATAAATTTACAACTTGATAAGTTCTAGGACGCGGCAGATGACGTCATGACATCTGCATATTCGCTTCATAGCCTGAATAATGGAGAGCACATGTAAACAGATCACTTTCTGTAGATAAAGAGAATGTTGCAGCTTCAAAATATTGAATTTTCGTGAAGACTGGCTAGAATTAAACAATTATGTAACTACACAATCTTTATAGTGAAGGGACTTTAGGCTTAGGTACTTAATTGGGCTTTAAATGTTGCCTAATGGAATTGTGCACTAAACCTTACATGTATCGCACAGTTGGCTCTAACTAATTATCGGTCTAAATTAAAACCCAAAAGCGTGCAGCAAATAACGCGCTTCAATTTAGCGGTAAAATTGAATGTCATATTGATAAAGCATGTCGAGAGTCGAGACACTAACCAAATACAATGCCGCCCATGGGCATGTGACCGCCTGTATTTTTCTGAATATTCATGAAAAATTTTCTAAAATTATCTTTAACTAGCTGTGCCCCGCGGTGTTACCCGCGATTTATGAGATACACTAAAACGTGTATTATTTAATCGGTGAGAAAAGTATTCACAAAAAAATTGCTCATCCCACGGGAACACTACATTTTTTCAGGATGTAAAGTAGCCTATGTGTGCTATGTGTACACAGGATGTCTGCTATTTCCACACCAAATTATATCAAAATCGGTCGAGCCGTTTGAGTTTGAAAGAGTAACAAATATATTTGAATTCCTTGCTCATCCCACGGGAGCACTACATTTTTTCGGAATAAAAAGTAGCCTATGTGTTAATTCAGGGTATAAGCTGTCAACATATCGAATTTCATCCAAATCGGTCTAGCCGTTTGAGCGTGAAGAAGTAACAAACATACACACACACACACACACACTCACAAACTTTCGCCTTTATAATATTAGTGTGATATTTTTCATGATATTCTTTTTTTTATTTTATAGTAAAAATCGACAACCCTTCTTGAGCAAGCAATGAAATGAAAAAAAAAAGAATAAAAAAAATGAATGAATTAATGATGATGATGAATGGTGAATTGGTGATCAATGCTGGTGCCTTCTCTGTATGAAAAATAGCCTTTGCCCGGTAGTGGAGCAATAATATGCTGGTAGTATTATTATTTTACTTTTTATAGCACTTATCAAAGTTGAATGGATGTTGTTTGCTCACTTATCCATTGCTCACGTCGTGCGATGACACAGTACTTGATCCCATTGTAATAATTTTTATATTATTATTATGTAAATAATAGTAATAATCATTAGTCATGTCCATAACCTATTTGTTACCTATTTATTAGGCTTGTGGTTATAACTTCTTGTGATTGAGTGGACACTAAGATAGTTTTGAAGGACTAGTTACTCGTAGTTAGGAAGTGACGTCATTGTTGAGTCATGGAAAGTCATTTGTTTTGATTTGTTATTTTAATTTAATAATAATAATACCTCGAAACAAACTACAAATTTTTACACATTGATGTCATTAACATTGCGTCACTGTATTTTAGTTTACTATGTCCGTGATTAACTAAGGAATTACTTAAAAATATCACGTTGTCCTTTTCAAGTTCCCTAAAAAATAATAGGTTTCTTAAGGTGCCTACAGATTTGCTCGATTTTGACGAATTACACGTGTGATCAAACAAAATCGAGTAGGTAAATGTAGAAACAACAGACGATCGACATCGTATTTTATGTCGATCGCCAGTGTGGATCGGTTTTGTTGATTAAAAAATCAACAGTGATTAATTAAATAACGATTTCTCGATTTTAATAACCTTGTTATTTAACCATCGTTAACAGGCCACAGTAACGATCACTAAATTCAAGCAAATCTGTAAGAAGCTGATCGTCAAACACAGAATAACGAGGAACTTCTTCTTAGCTTGCCGATGACAAAAATAACACGAACAAAATATATAGTTTTTTAAATTTGTTTGGCCCAAAATTCAGCAACGCAAGTACCATTCGCTGACCCAGATCGCTGACAGATCTAGGATAATCTGGTCAGGGCTTGGACCTGGTAGGAGTGATTTATAATTTAGGTCCTCACGTGTGCAGGGGACCATGGCATGGCATGCGGTGTAAGATGGGAGGTGAGCCATTGTCTGTGGAGCAACAATAATGATCGTCAAACATTGAGCAAATCTGTAGGTACCATTAGATTGTTGATCTTGTTATGTTTTATCATTGTTAGTGGAAGCTGAATGTAGTCCAACGCGTTTTCTCTGAAATCGCTTCATAAATTCAACTTTGTAAATCACTAAACTGAAAATGAAATAGAGTAAAATTATTCTAATTTATGTTGAAGGATTTGACGTTAACGTCATGTTATGAATATAACTATGTTAATAACTAGAAAACTTTGTTATTATGTACCTATATCGCTTACTTTTTGTTATTTTTTCGTCTGGATTATCATGGAATTTGATGTGTGCAAAAGAAACATAAATATTTGATTTACAAAAATATCTGTAAATATGTGTATTAGCCTAGAATCCTATGATGATATTTCGTTTTATATGCTTTGTTAATTTGACAATAGAAAAATATTATTCATAATTTTCCGAACTTTTCTCAATTGCACCTATATCTTTAGCTACCTGTATGTCTGCTAGATTCTTTATACGGCAATTAAGCTAGAAAATTTGGCGTTTAACCTATCATAGACTCAACATTTGTGGTGCCTTGGTTATGCCAATCTCGTTGCATTTCATGAATTAAATTTTCTTTCCGGTGGAGAATTTAAAAGTGCATCACATTGAAACTGTAAAAGTCATTTCGCGTAATGGCACTTGTAATTAATCCATGTCAAGTAAGCATATTTATTTGACATTTGCACTGCACATGCTTTGCGATCGCTCCAGCTGATTGCCGATTTCAAGAACCGTTTTATTTATCTTCTTGCGCCTGCGACGTTTGGGGTCTTCCCTTCTGAGAAAACGGTTTGTTTTTGTTTATTATTGTCGCAATAACCTGAATACTAATGCTTAGAGTTACTGCTGAGATGAAACTGATTGTGAAATCGTATGAAGTCGAGTGGTCGGCGAAATATGACCGACGAAAATTTATATGGGACAGTTTTTTTTTTGTAAGATACGTTGGGTGTATGGACGGTTTCTTAAACGATTTAAAGTGGATCTGATAAGATGTGATGAAAGATTTTTAAAGTGTAGATAGCGATCCTTGACATTTCTTTTTGTACCTCGACTGAATCCTTTAAACATTTTCAAGAATCTCGGCCACTTTTTAGTATACCGACCGGGTCGTATAGTGGTATTCTTTACGACATAATTATCAGCCCTTACACGTGCACTGCTGAACATGGACCTCCCATTAAAGGCTACAATGAACAGTTTATTGCCATGATCACCATGCTTGGAAGATACCACTATAAGTCTTTAGTATCAACAATAACGAGGGAACCAACTTTTAGAGGACAATAAATTCATGTTTATTGATTTTCTTTTGCTAACTGTCTACATAGAGACTATTTATTGTTATCCACATTTACTACCATTTTCATTCATATTCGACGCAGGAAACCTACCCAAATAAAAATGTAACTCTCCAAGCTTTCTTACGCAATATTTCATAGCAAAAACAATATTAAATCAAATGACACTTGATTAAAATCACAATTTACGCTGCAAAGGCCTGCCGACGGTCACGTAGCCCCAACACACAGACTGACGGACGCCCAGCAAGGAGCTAACTAATGTATCCAATATGGACACGGGACTGCGATTCACGGACGGAATTTGTATAAGTAGAGGTGGGTGTGACTGTCAGCGGGTAGATATCGGTGGCAAGCATAACGCAGAAGGAGAGATTCTAATAACAATGGAAGGTAATTAATGGATGGAGTGACAAGGACAGCGATGAATCTAAGTGAAAGAAACGGCATTGCCGTAGCTCTAAGTATGATGGTTATCTAGGCAAGCACGATGCAATAGGAGAGGAGTATAATGAAAGCAAGGATGGGTGGGCTGACAAGGACAGTGATGATCTAAGTGAAGTAGAAACGCTATTGCGGCAGACTTAAAAAGGCTATGGTGGGATGAGACGCACGTTTAGAACTTTAACGATTGTCATAACACTGCTAATGGGTATATCGGGGAAAATAGCAAGAGGGGAAAAAGTGAAGCCGTGTAATTTGGGCTTTATATTATTTTCATTAGATAACGTTTTCTTAGGAAAAGCAGCACATATAGGTAAATTGACTAATTAACTAAACTTAAAACAAAATCATACTCAATGGAATTGAATATACGTTTTTAGTGGATTCTCCACCATTTTGCTAAGTAACATTTAATGGTTTCGAGGAGCACGCCAAGAATGCCTAATGAAACGAAAACGTGCATGCATTGTAAATGAAATAACTGTGGTGTCGATTTTATTGTCTTTTAAACTTTTATGATTACCATACTATTGATGAATTTACTTTACTTTATGCTAAGTATATGTATAGTATTTTGTCAATGTGACTGATAAGACACGTTCATGTATATCGCTTTATATAATGGTTTTGGCTTCCCTTAATTTTAATCCATTTTGAGATGAATTATGGATATTTTGTAAACTGGCAAAAAACGCTTGCTCACTGTGTCCTGTCTGAGTTGGAGCTAGGTACTCGTATCAACAAACCGAATTGTGATCTCGGATCGAATTGATTATGGATTTCTTCAAATGATGATGTTGCTGCAATATTATACCTACCTTACCTATAATTACCTACTGTACGTTCCTCTGCCCGCTTACAGTGATACCAATCTTTTAACACCTAGGTAGGGACACGCCTAGTCTTTACAATAGCGTTTGAATACTAAGTCGAGGTCTTAAGTGATATGTAAATGTTCCCTTTGTGTATATTATAATACACTGTTAATGTCACTTCCTTGTTTGATATGGGTTTTCACGTTTCTTTAATGAGATATATTAGGGGCTTCGTGCATCGGTACTAAATGATAATGAAGTAGTATGGAAATGAATATGTATTGGGACTTTGAAACCTGCTTGGTTCTTCATTTGTTTTTTTTTTCTTTGTGAATGTTGTTACCGTCTATTTCGTTTCTGTGTTTTGAAATTAGAACTTGATTAATAATTTATAGAGTGCTGGTGAGTTTATGAAATTGTCATGTTGTATTTATTGAATATTTTGCAATAGGCAACAGTGACAATATTGTTCTGTGGTGTTAATTCAATATGCGTACAGAAATTACATGCAACTCAAACAGAGATTAATGAATCTCACTTTTTTTAGGCAATATTGAAACTTACACTCTGAAGATTTTCTACTTTCAATCTTTAATAAATACCTAAGCTTAGATTTTAGTTGAATGCCCATCAACCATGGATTACCTTGTTAATGATAATAAGTAATTACAAACATTATGACAAGTTACGTCGTGTTATGAGACTCCATAATCCCACTTTCGTATCATATAACTTCAATATACTTCTTTGTAACGTTTATTTCTCACGGTTAGCATAACAATAGCATATATACCAGATAAATGTCTATATCTAGCAAAAGAACAATGAACGAAGAATCTTATGATTTTTTCTTAAAAAAAAAAGAATTTCTATTTCATTGGGTTAATAGTTATTCTTGACGGCCTACCTTTTTATTAATCTTTACTGGCTAGGGTTTTTAATTAAGGGTCGACCGATACAGGTTTTTCGTTCTCGGTCGAGACCGAGAATAGATACCTACTAAAATCGTGAAAAAAAAAAATATGCGCTAATTTTGCATATATTATTTAAGAGTATATAAAATTTAACAATATGATGTTGTAGCACAACAAAGCACATTTTCGGCGTTTTCACCCTTTACCTCTCGTCGCCTATTCACCAGCTCTCCTAAAGAGCTGTTCACTTGCTACACTAGTAGGCGGCGCTGATAAAAACTTTTGGCTGCAGGCCTTAGTACTTTATAAGGTGACGATATCAGTAGTTACTCAAAAATAATAGGTCTTTACCTATGAAATTGCCGTTTTGTATGAAAAAATTTAAACGAATTTTTTTCATGCATTTTTTATTTGTATTAATCGAAGTAATCACCCATGCAATCAATGCATCTTTGCCAACGCAGTGGCAGTTTATTGATGCCCTTCTTAAAGAAATCAGCTGGACGGGAGGCAACAAATTCTTCAAAGGCATTTTGTACTGCCTCTCGGGTATTGATTTTTTTTCCCGCCAAGAAGTTATCCAAATTCTGGAAAAAGTAGTAGTCTGTAGGCGCAAGGTCTGGTGAGTAGGGCGGATGACGGAGAGCTTCCAACCCCAGTTCTTGCAACTTGGAGACCGTCTGCTGTGCAGTATGAGGTCGCGCGTTGTCGTGCAGGAGCAGCGGAGACGAGCGATTGACCAATGCTGGTTGGAGATGTGCCAGCTTCTCCATCATTGTGTTCAGTTCTTCACAGTACACATCTGAAGTAATACTCACCCCGTTTGGTAAGAAGCTGTGATGAATCACACCGGCGCTAGACCACCAAACAGTGACCATTACTTTTCTAGGGGTAAGTTTTCGTTTAGGGCATTGTTTAGGTGCTGAACCAGGATCCAACCATCTTGCTGAGCGCTTGCGGTTATCAAACAGAATCCATTTTTCATCGCAGGTAACAATGCGGTTCAAAATTCCTTCATTTGTGTGTCTGTTGAGCAGTGCAAGGCACGTCTCGACGCGTACTTTGCGCTGGCGATCATTGAGTTCGTGGGGCACCCATTTGTCAAGCTTTTTTACCTTGCCAATTTGACGCAAATGGACCAATATTGTTTTGACGCTAACGTCGAAAGCTGCTGCTAATTCAGCCGTAGATTGTGTATCATCAGCTTCCACAATCGCCTTTAATTCGTCATTGTCGACCAAAGTCTTCGGACGACCGCGAGGTTCTTTTTTCAGGTCGAAATTTGCAAAACGGAAACGACCAAACCAATAACAAGTGGTGCGTTGGTTTTTAGTGTTAGCTCCGTAAACGTCGTTGATGTTGCGTGCCGCTTGTGCCGCGTTGCTGCCACGACGGTACTCATATTCCATAATTACTCGAATTTTTAACGTATCCATGACGACGAAAAAGATTGAAATGCGATGAAAATGTAACACTAATCAATAAACAAATGACTACTTTTGGAAAAAAAAATCCATGTTTTTAAAATAAAATTAATTTGAAATTAGAATTCTTAGCCAAACAAAAAATATTTTGATTTGAAATGGCCAGTACTGCAGAACGGCAATTTCATAGGTAAAGACCTAATATGTATATGCATTTCTTTGCAGTCTTTTTGCTCTCTAAGAAAGCTACGAGTATCAAGCACTATTTCGATCACAGCATTTGATCGGTTTTTAACCGACTTCAAAAAAGGAGGTTCTGTATTCGAACCATATGTATGTTTTGTCCACGATTTTCTCAAAAACTGATGAACCAATTTTGATGATTCTTTCAACACCGTAGTCTACATACTTTCAGGAAGGTTTTAGTATATAATACATTCTTATCTACGAAGCTATATGCATAAATGTTTTGTATCTCCGACATTTCTAAGCGGATTTTGTGATTTTCGTTCGTCTTGGGCTCATGTAATTGTCCTAATTGTATGTTCAACTAAAAATGGAAAAATAAATTCACTTTAAAAAAAATAAAAACCGACTTCAAAACCTAAAACGAATAAAATAAATTTCATAAAAACTTAACAGCTTCTGAAGTCGGTGTCTTTAATTCTTCAATGCACCTTAGCTTGACCCGACTTCAAAAGCTGTTAAGTTTTTTATGAAAGTTATTTTAGTCGTTTTAGGTTTTGAAGTCGGTTTTTACTTTTTTTAAAGTGAATTTATCTTTATTGGTGTTTGGCTCATCTTCAAACTCTATGGAATCATGAGCTGCCCATTAGTTGGATTCACCTGTTGCGGTCATGTTTGATGAGCTAGCTGACGATGTTGTAGAAGGACATGTTGTCGGCGTCGCACGTTTCACACACGTCTCGGTTATGGCTGAGAGTCTCGGGAGGTTTGCCGCGAGACCGAGTTCTCGGTTGGATTTGTAGCCGAGAATGCCGAGACCGACATCTCGGTCGAGCCTTAGGTGAAATTAAAAGAGGTTATACCGAATAATTATGTGTTTGACCTCTCGCATTTTTGCATTAGGTAACATTATTTTATTACTTAAACTATTTTTGGCCATTTCCTGCTTCTTTCCAAAAAGGCTTATGTTATGGAGAAACCCGTTTTTAGCCTAAAAGCTATTTTCGTTTTAATAGGCACTGTGTCAGATAAACCATAAAGAACTTAATTTTTACCATAATAGACTAACTGTATTATAAATACCATCAAGAACAATATTAGTCCTGCCATATAAACATTTAAAAAAAATTGCCCTACATAATTCACACACACATCACCCACACACATTACCCATACCCAATAAAGTATTGTAGTATATATAACTGTAGATACCTATGGCCTATATGTATACCACTTAGAGGCACCCATGATCTATCAACACTCAACAGTTCACTTCTACCACACGGTAACAAACCAGTCACAATGCTGCGCACACGCATTTGATGACTCCTTCCGCGCACGTCTACTAACGCCCGTAACTTCCTGTATACTTTGAACAAACAACTCGGGAACTTACTATGGGAACTCGAAACGATTGCGGGGTGTGAGTTCAGGATAATGAAGATTAATTTACATAATGAATAAGAGATTATATTTATTGAATCCATTAACTTAAGATTCACAAACACATTATTAGATTTTTGTGATCTACAAATGACATCTTAAACTGAAACCATAAAAAAAGCAACAAGAATATCATCTTTAACCAGAAATTCAGTCCAAATAGTCCAATAGTCCAAACTGACTAAACTCCGAAAATAAGCATAGTATTGATATTAGAAGAGAGAGAGAGAGATATATATATAATTATAAGAGAGATTTACAACATGTCCCGAACGCAAACCGTCTTAAGAGGTCATTGCAGTCATCATTATGAACAGCTTTTACTATGAGACGAAACCTGAAATCGCGAAAAAAAGATCAGCTGTTTTATACATTTTGGTTGAGTAGGTGTTGAACTTTTGTATGAAACAGCTGATTTTTTTTTTCGCGATTTCAGATTTTGCCCATTGACATTTTGTATAAATAAAAGTAAGGACAAAATAATAATAGACTAAGAAAGATTTGAAATCAAAGTGCATACAGAAGTTCATACTGACGCTCCTTTCATCAAATTTTAATGTAAATATTATCTAATCGAGATTCTCACAACCATCAAAAATCACCAATAGTAGTGGCTAAGGTCAGTCTCAGTAATATAGGTTATTGCTCTTTTGGGCCAGTAATGTAAACAAGTAAGTACGTACAAGTTACTCGTGCGCAGGGTTCTGAATCACACTAGTTGCGAGTTAGCACCGGTTTAAACGAGGCATAGCTGTAATTATGTATTCTAGGTATATTGCGAAAGTACTGTTGTGTGTTGTTGTGTGATAGGTGAGGTGATATAGGAATTAAATCTTCAAAACATGATAGGAATGCTCTTGTCTGTCCACTGCTTGACCAGGTTTGGCATCCAATCTTTAAAGAAACTATTGTAGGAACCACAAAACTTGCAGAATAAGAAAGTTAAAGCAGTACCAAATAAGCCAGCCCTAATTATGTGCGAAAGAGCCATCTGCCATTGATGATAAATGACACCCTGTTGCAGTTAGATAAACTGTTCACGTAAAAGGCAGTTAATCATTATATTAATACATTGTCTAAACTTACTAATTGCAATTCAATTCAAATGTTTGATACCAATATTAGAATATTCATTCTTACAGTCTCAATTGACTCATACTCATGAATGGTCAGAATTCCAAATATAATTCCTAAATTGGAGTCCGTTCTGTGGAAACGACTGACGTCCGAAACACCGAGCAAGAACAAAATGCTTTTATGATATCATAACATTTATCACACAGAGTTAGCAAGTCTAAATGAGATAAATCTTGATAACTACTTCACTGTTTGTAAAAAAAGGGGAGTTCAAGTAAAGAGCTATCTGTTAAACAATGTTGACAGATTGTGAAGTTTGGCAGATTACGACAAAAACTCAGCTAATGCGAATTTCGATCAATCTTTTCTTCCTGATATGAATATGGATCTAGCATTGTCATCTGTTACAAGAGATAATGGTTTTAATCATGTAGGAAAATGAGATATCCCTACAGTTATTCACTATCGAATTATTTCACTAACCACGGAATAGGCCTAGAGTTATTAAGAAAAGGTTTACCAAATATTAGGAAGGTCTTTGCTTACGTTGAATCATATACCTGACAACACTTAGCAGTTAGCATGCTGTTCATCTTTATCATCCATAGGCCGTTGTTTATTCCACGAGGTGTGAAAGATTGCTTCCAGAATTGGAATATAACTTATGATGTTAAAAATATGCTTCATATCTGGATAAAAACAGATCACTTTCATGTATCTACTCTTATATCCGTTCCATATAGTGTCTTACGAAACTTTATCATTATTTTTGACAACTGGTACCTAAACCTGTAGTAGGAAGACATTGCACGTCTTCTTGCATCATGTTTTCTGTTAAATGTTTTAATTTGATTCGCTACAAGGAATGTACCTGGAGAACCTCTGCAAAGTTGCTTTGGATCTAGTTCATCCTTCTCAGTCTTTTCATTCAAGTCCAACTTGGAAACGATCAGAGGACCAACGTACTTTCTAAGTCCCAAATAAAGGACCACATTCATGAATGTCGTCCTTTTTCAATTGTATTATTTGTAAGTAGTATGTACTATCTGATGTGATGAGGAGAGAGGAAACGCATGTGACAAAAAGAGTGATTAATATAAATATTGATAGATGGAGAGGGAGAGGAAGGCCAAAGAAAAGATGCATGGATTGTGTTAGGAATGATATGAAAGAAAAGGGAGTGAATGATAGCGTGATGGTTGACAGGGGAGATTAAAAGAAGAAAACATGTTGCACCGACTCCAAGTAACATGGGGCAATGGTACAGGAAGATGATGAGGTGAGGTGCTACCTACAACAAATAAAATTACTATAGGACACACATATAAATTAATCGTAATGCCACCGGATTTAATGAATAAAAAGAGAAGTCCTGACTGACTGACTCATCAACGCCCAACCCAAACCTTTGGACCTAGAAAGCTGAAATTTTCACAGAGGTTCCCTTTATAATGTAGACAAGGAATAAGGAAGGATTTCCCGGTTGTACGTTCCCGTGGGATATTTTCCGACATCACGCGGGCGATGCCGCGCGGGAAGTGCTAGTGCTATGTGTGTGTATGCTATATACACACACACAGCACTAGCATATATACAGCACAATGCTGTCCTTTTTTACTATAGCAGAATGGGTTCTGGATACTTCAAGACGTTATTCAATTATTGTGAATTAGCAAAACAAAACATGAGCTAGTTGTATTACTTAGCTAATATTTAATTCGAAATATAGTACAGGAAATATTGAGTAAAAAAGAGCCCATAAGCTTCTGCGAAACAATTTAGATTGAGAGGACATTATTTTTGTCCTCTACCTAATTATGCTTTTCCACGTTAGATCGGTTGCTAACAGTAAAAATAAATAACTATCTCATAGGGAATTACCCATAGAGAATAAACAATATTTTCTGGATATTTATAACTACAGTATTGTTAAAATTAATTGAAAACAAGGATAAATTAAATGTTTTGCCCTCTATCATGGGCATATGGGGAGCCATGGTTTATTCGATTCCAGTAAATGTTAATATTAATTAGGTATGCTATTATTGAATAGGATAGATTTTGAATTTTATGAATCAAAATTTCCCAAAAATGGTTAGCGGAGTTTGGCGGTTATTGGGCTCCCATGCCTAAATCGGTCTCCTTTCATTAATGATTCCTCTGCTAGGTAAAGTCTTTTAATACTGTCATGATAAAGAACGTCTACCTCTGCGTTACTTGTCTTCTTTTAAACACGATGGTCTCCACTATTCGTAGGAAGATTATTATTACTATGATCCTCAATCATCTTTATGCCTCGATCATCACTTTCTGTTTTGTTAAATTGTAAAGTGGACTTCTTTATTTTCAAGCGGTTTGTTTCTGATGTTGTTGGTTCTTCTTCATCGTTATCATAATTTCAGACTCTCACTCCTCACAGACTGTTAACTAAACTACTATTTTTCATCCAGCGTTGCTGGATTACAGACAAACAGACAACAGCACCAATAATAAATAATCCACAATCACTAGATATAGTAACACAAAGCATAACCCTGTTATCATTCCTACATTTCATTCTAACAATACTCCACCATTATTCGTTTGTTATTAACAATATTTTGACAGATACTATTGTTTGTATAATCGCAGGCGCAGCTAAGTGCTTTCATACAGCAACACTGAAATTCTCTTCGTTTGTCTTTTTATATCCATTGTTTGTTGAGAGAAAAAAATATGAAGAACCATTTGAGTGTGCATTACTGAGTTACACGTCAACTAATGTTAATCGATTTACGAATATATGGTTCTTCATCGTTTACACTTGGTGTGATTTTTATATTTCATTAAGATTCGTTTGGTGTATCAGTAATATGTATACCAACATACAATTTAAACTGAATTTCTCAGTAGCAGCCCTGAGTCTGGATTTGTGCTTATGTTGTATGAAAATAGTGTGTGTTTTTTGAGTTAGCAACTTTTATGTATAAAATAAATGTATATCATATTTAAGGTTTAGAAATGTGAACAGAATTGACCCTTACCCTTTACTAAACTATGAAAGTCGACATATTTGCCAGTGCTATTAAAATTTCGATTGCAGTTGTACTGTCTACCTTATCATATGACACTCGGTGAGAAACTCCCAAGAAACAGTACGCATCGGTGGCGAGTTTCTCATCATTCTTCAAAACAAGTTATAAATCGTCGTTCGCTTTTTGCTTCAATTGAAACACACTTGAGCCAGCATCAGTAGCACCATTAGTAAGATCGACATCAACTTTTTCACTCATATCCAATCATTCCTTGAATTAACAATACAGGACTAAAATGGTATCCTACAGCGAATCCAATTAAGTATCATGGTTAATTGACTCTCATTGACTTTATTTCCTGTCTCGTTTTGCAAGCTGCACGTACGCCGAGTCAGAGAGGGAGGGACAGAGCATCAAACTCATGAATGGGAGCTCCATTCGCGTTGACTTGTAAGGTCAATAAGGTGGTTCAACTCTTGATATCATGTTATTAAGGGGTATTAAAAGAATGGAAAGTATACCGGGTTGAAAAGTGAAAGGTAGAACATACTAGGCAACTGATTTACGATATCATTTAATTGTTCTGATTTTGCACGTCTCATGTAAATTTTTACTTCAGAGAAACTACATGTAATTGTATTTTCTTTTCAAGCAGAAGTGTTTTTTCTTATCTGTCTTTTATTGTCATTCGCATAAAATATCATCATAAGCTTCAATTATCATGATACTTCCCCTTAACACCTAATTGAACACCCGCATCACCAATCCATTCATATTCTTATTTAGTGCGACAGAGACAGAAAATGTCAATTAGAAGAAACAATAACAGCTTTATATGATTTACTTTATCATACTATGATAGCAAATAATGAATGAGTTGCTACTCGTAATTTACTTTGTCCTCCAGACAGCTTGAAGTCAACAAAATCAGTGCATGCAACTTATTTGCAAGATTTATGCTGTGTCGTGTCCTGTTTTGCATATATTGCATATACAACGGATCAGACTTTGAGGCGATGGATTAGAAAAGTATTTTTAAGTCCTTCCTTGTATAGTTAGATAAGTCTATAAGTTTAGATATAGCTGCCAGGTGTACCTTACTTCTAAACAATTAATCTGCTGCAGTTATATAAGCAAAATCAGTTCATTTGGACCATGCTATGTCATCAGTGCTAATGATATGATATCAGTAAATGTTTCTCTTGTTTTCTAAATTACCTAGAAGCGTTAAGTTATCGGGAGTATTTTCCTATGGTATACTATCTTCTCCGATTAGAAACAGCTCAATTGTAGCTTAGAAGACTTCGTAGATAGTCAATGCTCTGCAAATGAGAGTTCTCGATTTGGGATGACTTGTACTTCGATGCAAATAAAGGGTCCGCTGATGTGGTTGAAAGTTTATTTATAAGTAGACAGACTAACCTCAATTGTTTTCAGCTCCAAAATAGATTGAAAACTAATACAAAATAAACAATTTAAATCCCAAAGCGCTCTCCGAATGTTACAAATATAATTTGAACCAGTAGGTACAGTCATTCCTGAGATCACTATGGCAAAGACTTATAGACGCGTATCTCCGAGTTTATTGCTTGCGATACAACTGCTAGAGATGATTTATTCTCTAGATTGTAATTAATGTTTTCCTTGATAAGTTAAATATTTCCCGTGTGACATTGTGGTCCTTCGATACTGTACTTTGTATGTATTTGTTTAGCATTATCTATTAGAGTCACGGTCTATTCGACGTGGACGGAAACATGTTTTATGTAGGTACCTACTTGTGTTACTTACTTGTCGACATTTTCTTTTTACAGTCGACTCGATTGTTCTATAGACACAGTTCGTCGTGATTATGTATAAAATCATACTACAAGATTGTGTCCATTCATATTTTATGACATCCCTTTGCTCTCGATAATTTTACTGCGGTCTCGTTTTCTGGAACTAATCTTGTTATATGCTCTCAAAATGGGAGCACCGGCCCTTTAGATATTATTTTTGAATTCCACATGTTCTATCATATTTAGACATTTCAAATCATGTCACTTTATAATAAGTGCTTAACTGAACTTCGTATTTTAACTTTAAACGTAACACTTTATTGCCAAATCCTATAAGACCAATAACCTCACACGCCTTCATCTAATTAGCATGCACAGATCAATCAGTACCATTCATAACTTCAACCATAAACAAAACACCTATGTCTACAATACAGTAAACAAACTCCAACGCAAACTTGAGATTTCGGGTCAAGGAGATTTATCTAACCGGTTCCGATCGCATCATCTCATTCATGATTTGAGTGATTCATGTTTGTGGGTGTAGACGTAGAAGGAAAGACGTAAAATTAAAATAATGGAAGTATGGAAAAACCCTGATGCATTATCATTAACCAACACCATTCACATACACACACTCACACCATCATTTTACCTCTCCTTACACATTACGCACGCAACACACACACACACTACACACACGCACACTATACAATTTTTTTTAATTATTTACTATTGTTAATAGTTTAAATTCGGGGTGAGAGCCTGGTGATCTGTCACACAGGGTATCCTAGTATGGACGCCAGTCTCTCACAAAGGATCATATTTTAGGTTTTGTAACAAAGTTATTATTCTTGTCTCTATTTATAAAATTAAACTAAGTGTACCTTTGTGATGAGAGAAATAAAATAAAGATTTATTATTATATTATTATTATTAAGGTCATATGGTCTGATGACAGTGGTGTTATGGTAACTGATGAGTTGAAATTGCTAGAAGAAATAAATATGAAAATAGGAGAAATATTCATCAGTAGACTTTAAATTGTATTTGTCAATACTGAGCTTTTGTTGTATTTATACGCATTCATTTATTGTATTTTTTTAATTAAGTATTTTTAAATTATTTGGCTGTAAGATGTATAGCCATTTCTTAATGGCTACAATACCCTAATGATGCAGAAGTTAATCCCTATAATGAATTTGAAAAGTCAATTCCTGCTAAGCACGAGCTTAAACTAACGCAAGGCAGTAGACAAGCTTAGCCAAGTAATTGATTGCAAATAATTAGTTGAGCTTATCCACTGCTCGACAAATGCCTCTCCTTAGTTTCATCACCTACCTACTGCATGTTCTACCTACTTGAGTAATTAGTGAATAAACGTTTTCAGTCCTAAAAATGTAAATTAATCTTTGATTCCATAGAAGATGCTTAAGATGCTTGTGAACATGAATTTTATTGCGATAACAGACGCCTCATACTCTTGCCTACTAGGTAGATATATTCGACCTTCCATACAAATTTTCGTCTCGTACTATTTAACTCCGTAAGGGAATGAATTTTCAAAAATCCTTCCTTCCTACTTTCGTTACATGAGGAACTCTTGTGCAAAATTTCTTCGACCTAGTGGTGTGGTTGTGCAATTAATTTAAGATTTTCATTAAGTACATCTACTGCTGACCCGACAGACGTTGTCCTGTCCAAATTTCAATAATTCATACAAAATTCTCATAGAAATGTTTTCCCGAATTTTCCAATTTTCCCGGCAACTTTTCCAATTTTTTTCTTCATAAGAACCTTCCTCGGACTTCAACGAATATTTGAAAAAAATATTAGGCTAATTGGTGCAGCCGATCTCGAGTTTTGCAGTTAGCAACACATTTAGCTTCATTTCTGTTTATATAGATACGAGATATGGAATAGTATTTCGTTTTTTCAATCATCCGTCTGAATATTTCTAATCATTCGTCTTAAATCTTTTTCAAGGAAATAAAAAAAGTGACGATCAGCGGTTTCTTATCCTGACGTCATTGCTAGGAGAGGCGTTGTCCCAATCAGTGAGTGAGTCACGACAAACCTACAGCCAATAGGTCAGTTTCGAATACCGATATCCGGTTTCTTTTTATATAGAATGTGTAGTTGTACCAAGGTCAACTAGAATCTGACTAAAAACTGTAAATCTAGATATAATAGAGCTGGGTTTTTGTTAAAATTTGTTATTGTCTTGGATATACTTTAGACTTTGTTGTTATCACCAAGTCTATCAGAAAGATTTGTGATTGCTGTATGGTATAGCGTTATAATAAAGTAGGCAGAAGAACGTTGCTCTATCCAGCTTCCTGGTAGTTTAAAAATTGAATATGGATCAAGATTAGAAAGATAAAGTGAATGATAAAATGATATTGGGTAAAACTATTTCATCAATTTTGTTGTAACAAAATTGATTGGTAATACATTGTTTTGGAATTATAGCTACAGAACGATTCGAAAAAAATAATTAAATAATTTAAACAGACAGGCGCGACGCGACTCTCAACAAACTCACGATTCGTGATTGTCATGAAGTTTTCATAGAAATTGTTCTACTAGTCGGGTCGCGCTGTCGCGTCGCGCTTGTCTGCCTTTAAAGAGTCTCAAGTAGGTACACATTTTAAAATCTCATTAGTCTCATTAATAATATGCTTCATGTGTTAGGTACCTACTATTATTTACCTACTATGTTTAAAAAAAAAGCGGCCAAGTGCGAGTCGGACTCGCCCATGAAGGGTTCCGTAACAGCAAGTAACATAATATAAAAGTTCTTGTAGTTCGTTGTAACTTTGATCGATGTTTTAATAATAGACCGATTTATGACGTACTAAAAAAAACTACTTACTAGATCTCGTTCAAACCAATTTTCGGTGGAAGTTTACATGGTAATGTACATCATATATTTTGTTTAGTTTTATCATTCTCTTATTTTAGAAGTTACAGGGGGGGGGGGGGACATTTTACCACTTTGGAAGTGTCTCTCGCGCAAACTATTCAGTTTAGAAAAAAAATATATTAGAAACCTCAATATCATTTTTGAAGACCTATCCATAGATACCCCACATTTATGGGTATGATGAAAAAAAAAATTCGAGTTTCAGTTCAGTAAGTATGGGGAACCCCCAAAATTTACTGTTTTTTTTTTCTATTTTTGCGTGAAAATCTTAATGCGGTTCACAGAATACATCTACTTACCGAGTTTCAACAGTATAGTTCTTATAGTTTCGGAAAAAAGTGGCTGTGACATACGGACGGACAGACAGACAGACATGACGAATCCATAAGGGTTCCGTTTTTTGCCATTTGGCTACGGAACCCTACAAAGACTGAATTCTTCGGCACAGTTAGGTCGACGTAAATATTTTTCCAGCGCACGTGCTTTTTTCTCATACTCATACTATACTAGGTACGTACTACCTACTATTACTCAGAGAGTATACGTGTTAGTAGTATTTTATGTAGGTACGCTGTAGTTAGGTGATGTTTACTTTAAACTGTTTACTAAAAGCATGTTAAACATCTGGGCGTTGATTGAAAGATACAGTCGAGTCAGTTTTACTTAGTCAATCAATCACCTCAGCTGTTCACAGTCCTGAAGAACTAAATTGATAAAAGGCATTCTTATAAATTCCTTAATGCTTATGGGCCATATTTCACATCATCATTCTCTTGCCCTTATCTCAATTAATTTGGGGTCGGTGCAACATGTCTTTTTCTTCCATACTTCTCTATTAGTTGTCATCTCGGTAGTCACCTCCTTTCTAGCCATGTCATCTTTCACGTAGTTTTTGTTAAAAGTTTCTGCTAATTGGATTCTTGATATAAAATTATAATTATTTTTATGACATTTCTATAGTAGATAAGTGCCTAATTCCGAATTATATGTGTGGTAATATTTTATTTTTTATTATTAGTTTTAACAATAATAGTTTAGTTTTTTTATTTTTATAATATATTTTTTTTAATGATTATTTTATGCTTTAAGTAAGCGAAAAATGTTAAATGTAATTCTAAGTCATTATGTTGTCTCAATTGTATAGAAATGTTATTTAAATGTTAACGTAGCAGTTAAGCAATGATTAAATTAATTAAATAATTTTGCATGCCGTAAGGCAAAATGTATCGGGACTCTCCATAAATTTACACCATATTTGTTACCTACATTATTGGCAAATAAATGATTTCTATTCTATTCTAGTCCATCCAACGTTTCTAAGGACCATATCTCAGATGCCATGAAGAATTCTCTAGCAACGCAACGTTCTGTGGTCTCTCATATGTTAAAAATACGTCATAACTTCCTATAGGTACCTACCTCTATAGAAGTAACGAATATGTCGAAATAATATTAGTGTAACTTCGATTTCTCGGCAATAGGTCAGCATTAGCTTCGATAACTACACATAACGTAATCAGGTGGAATTACTAAGCATATTTCTACAAATCGAAAACCAACAAGACTGACTTACAGTTACAGTACATATATCTTAAGCCAATATACTATGACACTTCAATGTGGCGCTGCTTACATCTCAAAAAAGTGAAAATCAGCTCATTAAAATGTAATTCCTATGTTCGCCGTAGCTCAAGATTTATTGGTTCTTCCATACATGGTTGTTGATTACGGAACGTATTAAAGCATTTTTGCTAACGATACAAGACTTGTATTAAGGGGAAACAACGATATTTTTTTTAAATTCTTAGAAAACCAAATGTATGGTTAAATCATTTAGATTTTCCATATCGTATTATTTGTCTATATTTTCTATTGTTCTACTAAAACCGAAACATACTTGAAATTTTTTCGATAGAAAAAAAATCCAAAGTAGTACCGTCTATTGTCTTTTATACGATTACTAGCTGCACCCCGCGGTTTCACCCGCGTATACCGGGATACTCAATACTCAATATCTTTATTGCTTTACCGTAATGTGTACTTAGGTGGTAATTATACAGGGTGTTTGGTGCATCGTTTGCCAAATTGAATTGGCCGAAAGAAGAGGTCATTTGCTATCGCTTCAGGCTCAAGTACTCATTTTTGGCCACACCGGTTTTTTTATTACAACTTTCTAATTTTTATTTTGAAAAAATCCAAAACTCAGCATTAAAGCTTAAATTAAAAAAAAGTTTTAAGTGTAGTCGTCAAATTTCATTTTTATTTACATATGTACTGTTGTATGGCTCTATCAAATTTAAAATTACTTGCCAGTTACATCTAGTTTTTTTTTTAATAAATCACAAAGTTTTTGGAAAAATAAAAAATGAACTTAAAACTCAACTTTAAATAGCTATAAAAAAAAACTAAAAGCGATCGGGATCTTCGAATTATTTTAAAAAGTTCTCTACTCTATCCCCTTTCCAACGGTATGCAATGTGTTAAAAAACTCTTTTAATATCTTTAATAATTAGCTAAATGTGTAGTCGAGACACATCAGGCTGATATTGGATATTACGTTTAAAACACTAGTTTTCGCATAAATTACATGCTATTAGTAGATAGATACTGTTATCTCACGTCTTACGTAGTCTCTTATCTCGTTCTTACATAGGGAACTTTCCTCGAAATTGAAAAAAAAATACATTATTACAAAAATAATCATTTATTAATAAGTAATTTAATTACATACTAATCTTACAAGTCTTGTTCAAACTGTCTACCACTATTGCGTATGCACGCGCGACATCTTCGTCTTATCTCAACTGTAGTGGTGCGTAAACGCATTTCTGCTTTGATCGTCATGAAAGCCGCCTCAATGCGTTGGACTAAATCATCTCTTGTCTCAACTTCCGTGGCGTAGACGAGTTCTTTGGCCCGTCCCCAGACGTAAAAATCCAACGGAGTTAAGTCTGGAGAACGTGGAGGCCAAGGAATAGGGCCATCCCTCCCAATCCATGAGTCCGGGAATGCATCATTCAAGTACTCCCTGACGGTTATTCTCCAATGAGCGGGAGAACCGTCATGTTGGAAAACAAAAGACCTGTCTTAACTGAAAATTGGCAAATCAGCTAATAATAAGGGCAACTCTGTTTGCAGAAATTCTAATTCTTGTAAGATTAGTATGTAATTAAATTACTTATTAATAAATGATTATTTTTGTAATAATGTATTTTTTTTTCAATTTCGAGGAAAGTTCCCTATGTAAGAACGAGATAAGAGACTACGTAAGACGTGAGATAACAGTATCTATCTACTAATAGCATGTAATTTATGCGAAAACTAGTGTTTTAAACGTAATATCCAATATCAGCCTGATGTGTCTCGACTACACATTTAGCTAATTATTAAAGATATTAAAAGAGTTTTTTAACACATTACATACCGTTGGAAAGGGGATAGACTAGAGAACTTTTTAAAATAATTCGAAGATCCCGATCGCTTTTAGTTTTTTTTTTTATAGCTATTTAAAGTTGAGTTTTAAGTTCATTTTTTATTTTTCCAAAAACTTTGTGATTTATTAAAAAAAAACTAGATGTAACTGGCAAGTAATTTTAAATTTGATAGAGCCATACAACAGTACATATGTAAATAAAAATGAAATTTGACGACTACACTTAAAACTTTTTTTTAATTTAAGCTTTAATGCTGAGTTTTGGATTTTTTCAAAATAAAAATTAGAAAGTTGTAATAAAAAAACCGGTGTGGCCAAAAATGAGTACTTGAGCCTGAAGCGATAGCAAATGACCTCTTCTTTCGGCCAATTCAATTTGGCAAACGATGCACCAAACACCCTGTATAATTGAGATCATTATGAACCCTGTAGGGCACAGCAAAAGGGTAGGAGAGAGGAAGCCCTGTTTTAGGAGATTATGAATAATTATTACTTATCGCTATATTATTTAATCTAATATTATTGCTATTTTATTTAATTATTATTCGTGTTATATTATTTATTAATAACTACCATATCATTAATATATTTGATATACTTAGTTGGATAAAAAGTAGCCTGTGTGTTAATCCAGTGTATAAGCTATCTACATATCAAATTTCACCCAAATCAGTCCAGCCGTATGAGCGTGAAGAAGTAACAAACATACAAATACACACACACACACTCACAAACTTTCGCCTTTATAATATTGAAATGAAATGAAATGATTTTTTTTTTTTATATATTTTTGGTATTAGTGTGATACGTAAACAGTTCCTTATTTTGCAGTAAAATTTGCTTTAAATCGAAGGTATTTTAAATATGTTAAGAATTTACTAAGCTAAAAATTTATTTAGTATATCATTCATCGCGTTTATTTCCGGTGCGCGTGAGAGTCTTCGCCATTTCACTTACACACCGAGGTAAACCACGCTTCAATATAACCTCTTAAAATCTATTCGTAATACATTTAAAATCGTCTGTAGGTAATGGACGGTATTATGCAATATGGCGTTTCCTGGTGTCTTTTTGATGTTTAAATGTCAGGAGACCCTCTTTGGGTAGTAAGATCATTATTGTCTAATTGTGTAGGCGCGTGTGAAATACTCTTAGAAAGTAGGTATGAAATGGACGTATTACGTATGAGACGGTCCATTGTTAGTCACTTATCATCATCATAAGTTTTGAGGTCAACTAAGCAGAAATATTACTAATGTGCCAGTAGATTTAGGTAAAGTCATAATCATAACATCATGCCTGTAATCCCCGAAGGTTTAGGCAGAGGTGCACCTATAGTACACCCGCTTTTCGCCAGTTATGTTTACCTAAGTCCCTACACATGTAGGGGGCGAGCCTATTGCCATCAACCGGGCTCAAATCCAGACACCAGCAATGCCAGTTAGACAATAACAACATATAGTGTATATTGTTATATCAGACCTAGGTGCGCGGCAGTACTCCCAGAATATCCAGAAAAAAAAAAATGGTGGACCTTTTTTCTTTGTCAAGAATTCAGACATACCATACCAAACAACCGTCTCTGCATAAATTGTGATTTTATCCGAAAACCGCTTTGTCAAATACTTTAAACTTTTCGTAATTACTTACTCATTAATATCGCGAGTGAGATCTAACGATCAACGCCATCTGTCGCTCATAACCTCAACTGTGTCCGCAGAGGTGTCAAGAACTCAAGATGCAACGACAGGCATAACTCAGATGATTGATATTCAATAGAGTGTGACTGAACTGAAGACGTATGTGAAAATACATAATGTCACTGGATCTCGTGTTGCTAGTTGCAGCCAAATTACTGACTAGACTATTTATTACATAATTAGCAATCTAAACACGTTAAACTAGCTGCGCCCCGCGGTTTCACCCGCGTAGACCGGGATAAAAAGTAGCCTATGTGTTAATCCAGGGTATAAGCTATCTACATACCAAATTTCATCCAAATCGGTCCAGCCGTATTAGTGTGATTAACAAATTATTTGGGAGAATCTAAACCAAGTTAAATGACAACTTAGAAAATCTGAAATCTTTAGCAGCTCAATTAGCATTACATATATTATCTACATTGTTCTTTGTAAGGCAGCACTCTCAAACTCAAAACTCAAACTCAAAGCATTTATTTCAATTAAACCAATTACAGGCACTTTTTAATTGTCAAAGAGTCGGTCAGTTAGTCAGAAAGTTGAAGCTAGACAATTCTAATTGCGTAATACACTTACAGTAGGAATCGGCACATGAAGTAATTTTTTGCTCCGTTGGTGTAATTGCTGTATGGCGTTCCAATTGAAGGATAAATAAATAAATAAATAATAATAAATCCGGTTTCATTTTGACAGTTCAACAGCGTTCATTTGCGTTATTTACGTTGTTAAGCAGACCACCACCACCATTAGTTATTTAATTAGTAAGTTATTGGTTTAGTACCATAAAGAACTTACCTACTGAAATTCAGGAAGCCAATATTAAGAGGGCTGTAGCATTTTGTCACCTCTCTCGCTCACACGGTACCAAATTTTTAAGAATGTTAAATGAAATTAGTTTTACTAGAAAAGCAGTTGCATTGAAATCTTCAACAATGTAATATACTTACCTTAATACTAGCTCTTGCCAACGGCTTCGCCCGCGTGGATATCGGAAATTATCCCACGGTAAAGTATTACAGGGATAAAAATGTAGACTATGTGCTATAGCAGACTACAGTCTATCTCTGTGCCAAATTTCATCCGGATCCGTTCAGCCATTCTGGCGTGATTGAGTAACAAACATCCATCCATTCAAACTTTCATATTTATAATATTAGTAGGAATTAATAGGATAGTAGGATTAAAATTTTGATTGATACTGACGCAATGTAACCATAGACATCAATCATGAAAGACTTAGGGATCACCCATT
This sequence comes from Cosmia pyralina, assembly GCA_946251885.1. NCBI lineage: Eukaryota > Metazoa > Arthropoda > Insecta > Lepidoptera > Noctuidae > Cosmia > Cosmia pyralina. The sequence goes on from OX276361.1 coordinate 11,945,108, forward strand.
CAAGTAGTGCTAACAGCAGTAGCAAAAGTACTTTAAAGACTGGTGTTAACTGGCCCTCCATTGATTCCCATGTGGCGCCATTGTGGCAGGATGTGCAACAAGGAACACTGTGCAAGCTATAACACGATCGTGAAAGGAAATCATTGTATTTCACCATCAATTAGCATCCAGTATTAATGGATAGGAATGCTGTTGCCTGTTGCGAATTTTATACTGTCAGTGCGTGGAGGGGCTCGTGGCTAAGTAATAGCAGCCGCTCGCTACGCTTGCCATGGTTGGTCCGTGGACTGGTGACCATCTTTACATACCGAGACTCCTCCGTGCCTCGGAAAGCACGTTAAACTGTTGGTCCCGGCTGTTATTCGTGGATCTTTCACAGTCGTTACGGGACGTCAAAAGCCCGAAAGTCTGACAACCAGTCTTACCAAAAGACCCAAAACCATTGTTACCCAGTAACTGGGTTATGAAGGTCAGATAGGCAGATTGATTGATTAGTCTACATATCATATTCATTCAAGCTATTTTGTTTTTTAATCGACGTGAAAGAATTTGACGAACTTCCAACTTTTGAGAAAAAGTTTATTAAACACAAAAAAAAAGTATTAAAAATTGCATTCCATGCTCAGGTGGATCAGATTAGCTTTTAATTTTTGTCTGCAAGGACAAAAAAAAAATGTTAACCATAGTTTAAAAAAATCCTGGCTCTATCTAACAAAAAATCCTTTCCTTGTCAACAGTGGATAACGCCAGAAGAATGTGCAGTGTACAGCAGAGACCAGAGGCCGCCTCTAGTCATCCCCCGCATCACACAGTTCAGGGCTCCCCGACCAAGGGCACAGCCTGGACATGGATATCATGAGGTAAGGAACTAGTTAGTTGTCATGTCATGTGCTATGTGCATCCTCCATAAATCCTGGAAGGACCAACACTACTTTTACAGGTTTACCCGCCTGGAAGTACCAAAGTTAAAGGCTTTTGGCCATGTTGGTAAGTTTATGAAAGGGTAGATTCGTCACCACAATATGGAATCGTTAAGGTTCGTACTAAAAGAAGGAACAGCAAACGGGTGCACCCTATTGGCGGGCGTATAGCAATTTGCAAGATGTACTTATACATCTGCTCCATGTGTACAGTGTACTGTACGTATGTTATTCTGATTCAAAAGAATGCATAATAAAGCAAAGCAAAATGTTCTTCCTTAACATTGCAACACATGACCTCAACGAGGTATATTTAGCTAATATCCGAAGAGATAAGAGGTGTTGATAACGCTACGTCTACATACGTTGCATGGCTTATTAACTTGTGCAACTACAGTTAAATAATAAATAACCATGAATTGGTTGGGAGAGTACCTACATTGAATTACGACGTAAAAAGAGCTTTTGTACTTAATCCAAATCACCAAGTTAACGAAAAAATTACGCTGTCTGCCCTGCAAAACACTAGCTAACTATGGTTTCTAATAAAAAGCTAACTGATATCAACTGTCGTGCAAGCTTTTATTTACTCAATTTCTGTCATGACAATCAAACATAAGTTGACATTCTAAGCAGATGACATCTTGCAGAGTCCCAAAGTGCGTTTCACGAAAGAATTCCCTTCGCCGAAATGTCGACAAAAAGAATGGTGTTAACGCCATTACTTTCTTTAGTTTTATATTTCATGCCTAATTACTGGCAACTCTAATTAATTAGTATCTGTGTAACATAAAGTTCCTTCCGCTTTCCTTCTCCCTTCCACAACCCTTATAATGCCTAAGTGAGAGCGAGAAGGAAGATCCGCAATGGCGCCCATACGCTGTCGCCAAGAAGATCCGCCAGTTCTCAACCAACATCGACGCCTGTGGGTAAAATGAATCCCAAGTCGAAAAAGGACTCATATTTTCACCGCGAAGAACGAAGATTGCTATTGAACAGTGCAAGTGCGTGTATGTGTATTGTGGAAAGTGCAGATTCTCGTCCGTACGTGATATCCTGGACGCGCCAGCCACGTGGCTAAGGAAACCCTTCTCGTCGTGTCGCCATAGCTCACCAGGCAGGTACCATCATCATTTTCCCACACCACCAAAACACCTACTTGTGTCACCGAACCGCCCCTCATACAGTCCACTAAGAAAATTTCGATTTTCACCCCAAGGCTTTAGGCCGCCGCAACAAATGGTTTTTGCAAGCAATTCTTCAATGAAAAGCAATGATGGCAACATTACGCCGAAGGGATTTCTTTCGTGAAACGCACTTTACTGATATGTAGCATAGTAAAATGGCACCTAAACAAATGACGTCCTATAATACAAACTAGAGGGCGTTACAACAGTTTTATGTATGCACGGTATGCACCAGGATACTCTATTGACGAGTTAGGTAGGTACCAAACTATTTTCCTTGTCCAGCAAACAAAATAAAAGCGTACCCTGAGTCAGCGTGGACCGCAGGACCATAGGTCTGTGTTAATTTGTCCGATTACTGCTTGTCGTGCTGTTAATTTATGCGCAAGCGCACACATTGTGTTGTTCACCCGTTCTAATATGGCGGCGAGGCAGAATGTAGGGAAGAACCGTAGGACCAGTGTGGAAAGACCGTTTTCCTCACGTTTCTAAATGATTAAGTGGTAATTTAAAATTCAACTTTCGGGAAAGCTTAAAAGGTTCCAAAGCTTGTGTCTTTATTTTTTTGTTTTGACTTAATGACAGTATTTTGTTGAAAGCATAAAGCCCCTACTAGCCTACTACAGCTACAGTAAATAATATTTTCGCTTGCAAAATTTTGAAAGTGATAGGTTTCCTAAGTGTTTTAAAATTTAATGTCAATTTTGATGTCTCATTTCAAAGTTTCTTTTTAGTTATCTCTCATATATATCATTATGCATTATTTCAGACTGCAAATCACCCATATTTTCTAGGTCTTGTCCGATCTATATTTCTGTAATTCAACTGTTCAGTGTATAAATATAACATGGCGTCCGTCGTGTTCTTGTCCAATGGCGTGCATCCGGCGCGCCCTTCATGTCAATGTATCGATTCAATGCGAGCGATTTATTCGCGAAATTCAAATGGATTTCAGCTTTCAATGAAAACAGACGACAATGCTGATTTATTTTCACATGAAGTACTTATATATAATATGGAATTTGATTCATGATTATATTACAGATTCAAAAGTTTTAAAAGCTGACTTTATGTCGATGGACAATGACGTACAAAGTTACTACGTTCATGCTAGTTGTAAAATAAATAAAATAAAAATCAAACATAACAACAACAACGCAACTTACATTGGTTTAACTAAATAAATTGTTTTTCAAAGATTATTCTGATGCTAGCTTTTGCCGACGGCTTCGCCCGTGTGAATTTCGGAAATTATCCCACGAGAACGTACAACCGGGATAAAAAGTATCCTATATCCTAATCCAGGTCATGGTCTACCCATGTGCCTATTTTCATCCAAATATGTTTTGCCGTTTTAGCGTGAAAGCGTTAACAAACAAACAAAACTCACTTTCGCATTAATAATATTAGTTAGGGAGTTAGGATTATGATAAAAACTAAAAACTAAATCCAGGTCTATTTTTTTATTCTACAATTTTCATTAAAAGTGTTGATAAAATACAGTTCACTACAAAATAATAAGGAAGGATTATGATTTCATGTCATTACTTTTTAGTCCAATCAATAGAGTTTTTGTAAATCGATAATTACTTCATATTTTGCAATAAATTACCAGCGTTGTGTCATCGCGCTTCTCTTTCTTTTCTATAACGTCCGACAGTGACCGCGATTTTACGGGAGGACAAGCCTTAAATTTTACAAACAGTTGGCAAATATGTAACTGAAGATTTTTTTTAATGGCTACTGCACGCACGCTTTATAGGCCTATTGGTAGTTGCAATCCGGCTCGAAGGACCATGTTAAGATACAAAATACTCCTTTGCAGTTTTTAGACTTAGGGTCGATTTTTCAACCATCAGATAACTTTTATAATGTGGAATAAATATGGAGGTTTGACATATTTTCTATACAAAAACTGTCAAAACATCAAACATATTCGCCAGACAAAAGTTATCTGACGATCGAAAAATCGGCCCTAAATCAAACTTCAGCCGTTTGTTCCAAATCGTGTGGTCGAAGTTTTGGAAAAGTGACTAATGATCTTAACATGTTAGGTAATAGCTAAATGTATGTAAAGGAACCTTGCAATAAAAGTAAAACTGCTGAACTGAAGTTGTAATCATAACTAAAAACAATAACAAATGCACGTATCGTAGTCTCTCGTATAGTATTCTTGAACGGTACTAATGCAATAGACTGAAGTGCTATTAAGCATGTTAATGAGGCTAGAAGAACTTTAATAACATTAACTTAAGTAGTTGTTGATGAAACTCACTATTAGAGCCTTCACGTTCCACAAATTTTTCATTGTCCTAAAGTTGTTTCTTCCCTTAGAGTATCTATGCAATTTTTTTTAACTTTTAAGCTAAAGAGCGTTTCCAGTCTTCGATATGAACTTCAAGACTCACTAAAGACTACCATCGTAAAGTATGAAATGATTAATGACAGTATCAACCAAGTTAAATGGACTAAGTTGTCTGTAAACGATGACCTGTCAATTCCGCAATAAATCTTGCACCGATGCACCTTTCGAACGTATTAGTACTGCATGTAATGCTTGGTGCACACGTGCTCTGCATCACTTATGTTTACTCGTAATCTTGAAGGTTTGTTTACATAACAACGGTGTAAAAACGTCATCAGTCTACATATACGGGTACACAATTTGGATACTGAGCTTTACTGAAATTTCTGCTGTTTTGGAAGCATATTCCAATTTACGGCAACATTTTAAAGGCTTGTGAGCAAGTTTTCTACGGAAATCTATTAAATGGTCTACTATAAAATGGTCGACAAAATGTGGAAATATGGTTGGAGCGAGAACACAAAGTAACAGATTTAACTGGGCTATTTCCTCATACACGTACATTATACGTGGGATGATTGAAGTCTTAGGTTACGCTAGTGCCACAGTGTAGTTAATATGCCGTGGTTCATAGCCATCGGACATATGACAGGGTCATCGTACGATACAAATAACACGTACGTGTTATTTACATGGGATAACATACGGTTGTATTTACATTTAAAATTAGAACACTATGTCTAAATCCGAAGCTACTAATGTCATTACTACGATAGCACAGCATATTCTTCTGTCATCAATCTTTAGTGGAATAACGTTGAGTTAGGCTGTGGTCTACTACAGTTCTCATTGGAACTGACTAGTGTGGCTACAGACAACACAATTATAATCAGTGCAGAGTAATAAAGCAAGATAACAATACACTTCCTAACATCGAATTGACGACCGGCCGGAGATAATAGGGCACTAGTGATGCGACATTCATTGTTCCGTTCGCCGGAACTTGGCCGTAAATGCATGTGGACTACCTATATTCGGTTCGAGCTTAGAAAGGTTGATTTGAATGGAATGTGGCTATAACTTCTCTTAGTTTTGATAATTTTGTTTTTTTGTTTTCTTGCAGTGCTTTGACAGTAGGGATAATGCCTTGATAAAAAAAAAGAAATTATATTTAGTCCGTCAGTTATGAACTTATAATACAAAAAATAATAAAACAATATTAGACACCAATTTTTTTGCTTTATCATATTAATAAAAAAAATCATAAATAAAACGTATTAAAGTTGGGAAGTGGGGGTTCGCTACGTCTCACAACTAAGTAGGTATAAAATCTAGCAAGGCGTGAAGTCATGCCACATTTTATTTCAATGTACTTACATAACGCCGTAATCTTTTGATGACGTAAAAAAATAAGAAAATATATGGCCAATATTTTTTTATTAACGGACGGACTCGTGACTCTCTTTAGACATGACGGACAAAAAAAAGTTTAGTCATAAGTTTTTTTTTTACGTTTATTGTTATTGTTTCTTTCATATTAATTTTCCTGATATCACTTGTTAATATTTAAAAAATAATGTAAAACGTATTTTGTTTATATTTTATTTTACTACAACTGTTACTCATTTTAAACACTCATTGTTATAACTAAAACACTAACCAGTTAATTACTTACTTTTCATTTTCCTTATTTTATTACCTTTCGTTATTAATGTAGCAAGCAAACTGCTTTGTGTTTGTGGCAAATGAACGAACATGACGTGTGTAGGGAAAATATTATGGTAACATCGTAGACACGATGTGCCTACGTCTACGGTCACGTTGATTTTCTTGTGTAGTATATTCGTAGGGATATTTACTCGAAGTATGGCAAACGAATTTATAAATTATACATAATAATATTAAATATTTTGCTATTGGTCGAAGTGTAAATAGTTATCATTAAGGAAACAAGTAATTGATTACGGGTTTCCTTGTTGACGAAATAATCCAATTTGTTATACATAATTGGCATTTGAAAACTAGTGTGTGGCCATTAGAAATGTATCGACACATTTGCGGAAAAAATATCGGCAAAAACCATCGACGTACGCCCAACACTAAATAATATCGCTACAATGACACAACTGCAGTCAGTGTGTCACCCGCTCTACGAGCAAGACGAATTTATTGTCGTTTTCCTTTAAATGTTACCTTAGTTTACACATTTATACGTTTAGTTGGACATTGATAATATAATAAATATGTGGCCTAGTGGTGTAGTGTGAAATTATAAGTTAAACAAAGTTTTTCAGAGTTTTATTATGTTTAAACTGAAAAGAGGAAAGACATGGTTCCGAGAGGTAAATATTTTAATATTAATTGTTCATAGAATAAACTGTTTTATAGGAGTGGCTAGCGTAGCTCGGTTGATCTACACGGTTAAGCAAAGTAGCCGCGGTCACGTGCATGATGGGTGACCTCTCCTCATGTCAAGTGTGCTTGGAGGATGATAGTCTGATAAACGGTTAGACCTGTAGGTATACCCACTGGTCAAAAGGCACTCAGTCCATATGAAATACCAAGTCATCATCATAATAATAATCAGCCTTTAATGTTCCCACTGCTGGGACACAGGCCTCCTCTCTATGAGAGGGTGTGGGTCGTAATCCACCACGCTGGCCCAGTGCGGGTTGGTAGATGTCACATGTCTTCGAATTTTTGGTTCTAGGACATGCCAGTTTCCTTAAGATGTTTTCCTTCAGCGTTTTAAGAGCAATGGTGATGAAATAATTTACGCAAAGTAAAGCGTCTGTCTGGGTTCGAACCTACGACCTGCAACTCGTAAGTCGCGGCGTTGCCACTGGGCCTCCACTGCTCTCGCTCGCGCGGGTCCAGTGCGGGTGGGTAATACCAAATCACCAACATCTGATTAGACTGAGAAACCACACCTAAGATTCTCGTTAAGTTATCCAATACATAGCCGTTTTCTCCACTTTATGCCCATAGCACATAATCAGCCTATAATGTTCTCACTGCTGGGACACAATCTCTCTCTGTAAGAGTGAGTAGGACGTAATCCACCACGCGGACTCAGTGCGGTTGGAATAATGGCCCTTGGTATGATAAAAATAATTACTAACCAATCGGATGTCGGTGAACCACTTTCCAACCTTATTACTAAGGTAATAAGGTCGAAAAGAGGTTCACCGCCGCTGTGTCTGCGATGATATGTTTGGTAGACCTTGCATGACCACTCAAGCCCCGCTACTACTGCTGACTGGTTAGCGTGTTATGTGTGGTGCTTATCCTACACTAGTGGCAATTCGTTACTGTAGATACATCGTGAACACCTCCCTCCTGCTGGGACACGTGCCTCCTCTCTGTGAGAGGGAGTGAGAAGTAATCCACCATGCGGTCTCAATGTGGGTCGGTACTTTGTGTATAAATGGTATGATAAAAATAAGTACTAAATATATTGAGTAAAAATTAAAGTACCTACCTACCAAACAACTAGATACTAGTTCAACACAACACCATATAAAGAGGTCACGAATTAGATGGGTAACCATGATTCATTGCTACCAAACTATGTGTCACTAACAACAAAATATTGTAACAAATAACTGTCGTATTACTCCGTCGTCATCGCGTAGTTATAACATAGTATTCGTAATTATTTACAATCAATCTGCCATGCCTTTTCCCAGTTGGGGTCAGCTTCCAATCTAACCAGATACAGCTGAGTAACAGTATTTTACAGCGAGCGAGTAACACGATACCCCTTGGTCTGGTCTTGGTCTTGGTCTGGTTGTCAGACTTTTGGGCTTCTGACTATCCGTATCTACTGTCAAAGATCAGACAGCCGGGACCTATCATATGGCTTAATGTGCTTTCCGAGGCAAGGAGGAGTCGAGGAATGGACGGTCACCAAACCACGAAGAGAACGCGGCAAGCGTAGCTAAACCATCGATCGAACGGTGCGGGTGTTATTTACGTAAATAATCACAAGAATCAATGAACTGGCGTTGATAAGGGCACCATGATTGATAGGCTTTCAGCTGTCTTGTTTAAATTAAATAGGCAATTTTAAATTAGACGATCTCTATCAATCTGTCACTAAGACAAATACTAGATACACGGCTAGAAAAAAAAAGGACTCCGCGCCATGCATATCAAAAGTGAAGCACCGTAAGGCCTCTGCCTCGAATTTTGCGGGCAGCGGGGCGGCAGCGGCGGCGCCGCGTCTCGCATTGTCCCGCCCCGCTTCCGCGCCGCTGTTTTCGAGGTCCGGTCCATTTGTTTTTACAAACACGCCTCACGCACTTATTTACCGCCGCTACTACGTGACACGACGGCGCGCGGCGTCTTTGTCAAATCACGCACACATACATCGGTACGGTGCTTCACTTTCGATACGCGTGGCGCGGAGTCCTTCTTTTTTTTCTAGCCCCTGACTAGGTATTGTTGCAACACTGCATCAGAAAAAAAAACAGCTGACAGAGGTCTTAAATACACTAACCAATATTTCCGATTCAAGTTTGGGAGTTAACGATTCGGAAATACTGATTAGATACAGATGCTTCCTGTAAACTATTTTTATTCACTCACATTTAATTTGACTGGAAACGTATCCGATTCGAAGGACCAATATAAACACGTGCTGATAAAGTGGCCGCGTGGCTCCTGCGGTAAGCATTTCGTAATAAATAAAAACATAATCCTTCCTTGGCAGTCGGGTAAAAAGAGAAGTCCTGACTGACTGACTCATCAGCGCCCAGCCCAAACTCTTAATAAAAAAAATAATAATAAAAACTTTATTGTTTAAGAACTAGCATTAAATATTCACATAACACTAGCCTCCACACTAGGATTCCCTGTGTCGTGAGACGAGTCTCTTTCTTTCTTGAACTTAGAAAGCTCAGAGGTTCGCTTTATAATGTAGACAAGGAATAACGAAGGATTTCCCGGTAGTACGTTCCCGTGAGATATTTTCCGACATCCACGCGGGAGAAGCCGCGGGCAAAAACACTGGCTCATTCACACAAGTAGTGAGGTATCTACTGTCACTAATCACTAATTTTGTGACTCACCACGAATGGCGGGAAAAGGTTGAAAGTGAAGCAGTGCCTACACGAGAGTGAGCCAGTGTAGTACACTGGCTTACTGCCATACCAAGCCTCTCGTTCTCGTCTCTTAAGGTGGAACTAGTCGATAATTTTTCCATACAAATTTCTGGAGGGTATTACTCCACTGTTTGACATTATGCATCCATAATTAAACATGATATCGTTTTGTCTCATTATTAATGTTGTCTGTGCGGCAGCAGATTAGTAAAATAAAGACCATTAAAAGTTATAAGCCAACAAAGATTCGTTCTTCTTGCTAATTTAACGCAACTTTGGGTGTAAATAAGTAGTAAAAGAAGTGTAAAATCTCCAAAACAAAGTCAGCATCGACAAAGCTCAATTATTGAAGAGTTCAATAAACTTTATTTATAATTGATTTATGAAGTGGTTTTTTCATAAAACTCGATCTTTCAAAGGTCTTTTCGTAAATTTTTACGCGCTCGATTCACTTTACTAGTGTTACTGTATGACTACTAATTATTTATTATTTTAGTAGCGTCTAACTGCTCATCAATGATACTATCTCTGTCGGACACGATTCCAGGCGAGACAGCGAGCTTTTTGGCCAACCCCACCAGTGACTTCGAGCCCGCAACTAGTTCAACCTTAAATACGGGATTTTGTTGATCCCGTATTTAAGTTGATTATATCACTACAGTTTATATCCCGACAAATCGCACTCAGCGATTCTCCTCAACATTTATTTTGCGCCCAAAGTGTGGAACTTCCTGCCTGCCTTAACCCGCCAACCTTCAGAGCAAGAGTGAATAGGCTTTCTGTAACGCTCGTTCCATTGTAGACCTCAACCATCACTCGAGGTCATGAGTTGACCCATATATTAGTAGAACCTTCTGTAAGATGAGTTACTTTTATCCTGTTTTTGCTCTTCTTCTTCGTGTCCCTGGCATGACATTTATTCATGGCCGTTAACTTCGCGACTTCCACGGCGTTATCGGTGGTTATTGACTGCATGTTTTGGGGTACAGAGGGCAGGATCGGGAGGGGTTTCGGGGTCGAGCATAGTTTGTGACACAGCTTCACATCCACGCACTACCCCGCTTTTGCTTTAATATTGAGTAGCATACAGCTATGCTGCTCTTCTCAAGGAAGTGGGATCCTTGAGAAGAAGTTCTTCTCCAAGAGTTTTGTCGTCAAGCAGCATTGCTGTTCCAGTTGCTGTGCTGCAGTGCCTGCAGTATGACGTAGACTGATAAGCTCATGGGACTTCCAACTTCGTACCGACGACGGATGTTATGCAATGACGCACGCTCTTAAGTTTGGCGAACGTAAACTATAACGTACTTATTATTACTTCTGTATTAAAAAAACAAAAACTTTTGACACTTGAAACTGACATTTTCGAGCATAACGCTTTTTCGTTACGTGACGATTTCTGCCAGTTTACTCCTACCACAAGCCACGTTAAAGAACTTGATGCCAAAACCCAATAGCATTGTGCCCGACCTGGAAATCGAACCCAGGACCTCATGCTGAACAGCACCACTAGCGACTACTAGCTCAACGAGGCAGTCTCGTTTACTGAAATGTTATGTAGATTTTCTATGTGAACTTTCCCAGAACAGCCTGGAGGCTGGATTTGTATCCGGTTGTTGGCAATTGGCTCGCCCCCTATTACACCTCTGCTCAACCCATTGGGGACTAAAGGCGTGCTGTTATGTTATAGTAGTGCTTGCAAGACCAGTTACGAAATCCCGATTATTAGACGCAGCTATACGATTTGATATTATGAAAATAAACAAAATATATTCTTGTCATGTTTCTAATTAGTTCAATATATTGCTGGTCGACCAGATAAAATGCTAAATCAACCGAGTGGCGACCGGACGCGGTCATCGACTATTTTTCCTTATTTGCTATTCGCTCATAAACTGTTCAGGTCGGGTGATATTAGGTAAAAATTAATAGGGCAGTTTAAAATTAACCGTGATGACGTCCGCTGAAAAAGCTTTGAGTACCTAACTCGATATCTGTTTTGAATCGTTTTCAATAACAGCATTTATAATATCTGTTTTTATCCTATCCTTAATTACGAAGCTAACAGAGACAATTAACAATTAAATTATTAGTTTTCCTAATATCAACTACATTAATTTGTTTTGTTTGGTTTATACAAAATCTCTCTCGTTTTTAACTTCTGTTAAATATTAAACTCAGTTTCAATAGTATCCCTCCAATACAATGAAACAAGCCGATGTCCAGCCACGCACACAGGCATACAGTTCGGCCGTCGTGAGAATGCGTTTCTGACACCTGTCAGTTGGACAACTTCTAGTTGTAATTGGGATCAAATTCGTATAACACATATTCGATAGTATGAAACTGACAAGTGTCAAGAACGCATTGTCTCGATGGCCGGACTGTACTGTGGTTTGGTGGATGTCATATTATTGTCTTCGAATTATTGACTCCAGGTGTCGTGTGACCATCTTTACATACCGAGACCCCTCCTTGCCTCGGAAAGCATGCTAAGCCGTTGGTCCTGGCTGTCATTCCGTGGATCTTTCACAGTCGTTACAGGTCGTCAGAAGCCCGAAAGTCTGACAACGAGTCTTACCTAGGGGTATCGTGTTTCCCATTAACTGGGCTGTAGAGGTCGGATAGGCAGTCGCTCCATGTAAAATACTGGTATTCAGCTGCAACCGGTTAGACTGGAAGCCGAGGGTTATCTTTTAGAGTTGTATTGATGACTTTAATGATTATAATTAGGTAAATACATACTTGTTACAGTCGTAAATCATATTTTGATCAACATACAACCTAATAGTTAATAGGTACATAACTGACTTGCAAATTGCTAAAAAACTTAAGAAAATTTGAATTTCATGGGATATACTGGCGCTTTCGCCTTAGACCAAAATAACAATACGATTCACATTAACACAAAACTCCGCTGTTCCTTGTTTTGTTTGGAATGCTAAAAATGTTATTATAATAATATATTATGTTGTTAGTTATAATACTAAGTGTAGCAATATTTTCCTATAAGCTACGCATATTGGCACATAAAATTGTTTAAACTTATGTATGTTTTCTCTGTATGTAATAACAATAATAAATAATAATAATAAATTTTATTTCAGTTAACTTTACAAACTTCTACAATATATAATCTTGCATAGAGGCCTCCTTTTAAGTATAATAAATACCTGTACTAGGAGACCCCGCTCTTCTAAAACTAGAAACAATAATAATGTAGGAGTGTACATACAAACGAAATTTAACTTAAATCTAGGAGGGTATGTGTGTGTGGGTGTGTGTGTGTGGGGGGGGTGTGTGTGAGTGTGTAAGGGTGCGGGGGTGCGTGCGCGCGTGTGTGTGTGTGTATGTCGCTTTCGTTAAGTTATCACATGATACTTTGTAAGAGCGTTTCAATGTCGTCATAACTCTTACATTTTAGCCATGTATGTGAATTTGTAATTCTTTTGAGAAATAAATATTTTTAACATCGACTTTTTACCTAACCACGATTTCCCATGATTTCAGGAGGACATTCCAGAGCAGGGCTCCTTGCGCACGCGCGGTTATTACGAGCACCTCCACAAATGGAGCCCGACGTCAGAGAAATGCCGCGCAGATCTCGATTTTGAGTACAACAAGGCTAGTTCTGACAGCCCGCCCTTCATGAGGATTAACAAAAGATTGGGTAAGTATCCTACAAGCAAACTGGATTAACCTAGCTGAGTAGTTAATCTTACACCACGCTTTGGGTTATTAAATAAAGAAAGAAAAAGTATTTATTGTGACTCGCACAGGAAGATCACCAACTAAACTAAAAACACAATGATAAAAGTTTAAAAACAAAGAAAGAAAAAACAAAATTATATAAAATAATTAAATTAAATAAAAAACAGAAAGTCCTGTACGAGGCCAAAAGGCTCAGCATGATGCTGCGACATTTAAAATAAGTGTCGTAGCGCTGGTATTCTGATGGAGCCCACTGTGATGGGCAGATATACAGAAATACATAAATATTTATCAATAAAATAGATACATGTAAAACGCTACAAATTAAATAAACAACTTAATTCAATCCGCGCGTGAGTACGCATAAAGTATCTGTTATTCATGTGAAGCTTCTTAAAAAAATCTGCATCACGTCAAACTCAAACTCAAAGCATTTATTTCAATTAAACCAATTACAGGCACTTTTGAATTGTCCAAGAGTCGGTCGCAGTTAGTCAGAAAGTTGAAGCTAGATGCCCATTCCAAAACGTAGATCTCTATGGACAAGAACTTGCAAGAAACTCCACGGACACTCTTTTAAATCAAGATATATTACAAAATCCTGGGTCCAGAATTCTTGTTGCTTTTATATACCTATGAGAACAATGTAAAAAAACATTATAAGATAAATAAGAGATGATGATGAGATGATCAGTCTCAACTGAGGGCGCTCTTTCACGAACATGACGCGTGGACACACATCCATCAGCAAACAAAACGATTAAATGATTGGGTCCTGGAAAGGACTGCTGACAGCTACAGCTTTCAGCAATCCTTTCCAGGTACTCCTACTCATCAGTACGGCAAACAATGCGAAGTGATGCGAACGTCGGAGCCCTATGAAAACCGCCTCACGTCATTTCCAACTGATGCTATATTTACTACTAGCGTTTGCCAGCGGCTTCACCCGCGTGCATGACGAAAATTATCCCACGGGAACGTACTACCGGGATAAAAAATACCCTATATCCAGTTCATGGTCTACCCGTATGCCAAATTTCATCCAAATCCGTTCAGCCGTTTTAGCGTAAAAGCGTAACAAACAAACTCACTTTCGTATTTATAATATTAGTTATAATCCCATTTTCCAGGTGGCTCTACAGAACTCATCAACCCCACAAGACCGAGTCACCTGCAGCTCCCGGCCTCCTCGTCTGGGGACAGCCTAGATGTGGAGATTCGGGATAGGGAGCCGGCGTATGTCAGGAATAGGAAGTCTAGGTCGATGGTGGCTACTAAGAATCGGATGCAGTCTCCCATACCAGCGCCTAGGTTGACCCTGCAGCAACCGTCAGAGGTCAGGATCTTACAAGTACAATGGTTTTACTTATCTTATGCTTGACTTCACTAACACAAGCTTTAAAGTCTAGTAGGTACTTACAATGTAGTCTTGCACAATTCAGCCAACGTAAAATCGCACATTGACAAAAATAAACCAACTAAAAAAAGCTTTATATAGGTTTCATAATATACCTATTTTATCATACATTCCTAGGTTCAAATTGCACAAAAACCAACGGGTATTCGTCCAATTAGGTACTCCGCATACAACATGTCCCAGAATGTAATGCACAACCGCTTAAGGGGTCATTGTACTCATCATTATGAACAACTTTTACCATGAGACCAAACCGGAAATCGCGAAAAAAAAAATCTGCTGCTCCCTACTTTTTGACGAGTTATGATTTTCAGGTTTGGCCCCATAGTAAAAGTTGTTCAAGTCCAAAAAAGGTGTATTCGGGCAATGATTAAGTTACAATCGACAGAAAGCTACAGACTATTGTTTAAACAATACAAATAATTAACTTTACCGTCTCTATACATTTTTGTAGTTGCACAGTCTAACCCCCAACTCTTTCCACGACGATCTGACGCTTTTCCGCGCAATAGACGTGTCAATAGCCAACTTTGCTTGCACTCGGTAAAAACTACCCTCATGGGGAAAAGCTTTTTTTGTATGGCCCCGAAAATTTACAACAAAATACCACGGTCATATAAATCTATGACAACAATTCAATTTAAAAATAAGTTTCGAAATTTATTAACAGACAAGTGCTATTAGGTAAATGACTTTTTGACAGATACCTTTTGACATGCTTAAATTTTTGTATTATTATTGCTATAGTGTTAATCTATTTTTATTCTAATAAAATTTAATAATGAATGTTACTGAACTAGTCTTTAGTTTGTGGAATTAATTACACAAAATTTTGTACGCCTTGTCAGGCAAAACATGTACAGACATTTTACCTAACTTTATTTAAGATCTTGCATGCTTGATGTGTATGTGTACGCATGTTTGACAAATAAACTATCTTTATCTAAATGTTTTGATTATCCACAGGTGATTCTAGAGAGTCCCATCAAACGCACCAAGTTTCTGGAGGGCACGAAGAAGACCAAAAAGAACTGGATAGACTGCTACATGGTCCTCACACCCACCGCTCTAGTGTTCTACAAAGATCACAGGACCTATTATGCTCTTGTGAGTATTTCATCTCCTTGCTGGCTTGCGTGGCTAAGTAATAACAGCTGCACGGGTCGATCCATCAGGTTAAGCCACGCTTACCGGGGTTGGTCCGTGGATGAGGAGTGACCATTTTTACATACCGAGACTCCTCCCTGCCTCGGAAAGCACGTTAAGCCGTTGGTCCTGGCTGTCATTCGTGGATCTTTAACTGTCGTGTCGTTACGGGGTTTCAGAAGCCCGAAAGTCTGTCAACCAGTCTTTCCAACAGGTATCGTATTACCCAGTAACTGGGTTGTGCAGGTCAGGTAGGTAGTCGCTGCATGTAAAATACAAGTATTCAGCTGCTTCCGGTTAGACTGGAAGCCGATCCCAACACAGTTGGGAAAAGGCTAGGCAGATTGATTGAAGTATTTTATCTCCATAGAAAACTGAACATTCCTTTTAACACCTCCTGCTATTGTGAATAAAGAAGTAGTCAGTATTGTTAGAAATGTTTTTTGAATTTTCCATCACGTGAAACTGGTAGGTATTAGCTGGATTTACAAAACTGGGATTATGAGTCCACATTTTATTTATTTTTTTAACCTCTAAGCAAGCTCTTTTGGTTTTTTTTATATCAAACGCCTGATTTAATCGATTTAACAATCTCGATGATGATAATGAACTATCTCGAAAACTTGTACTGTAGCTCTTCGTGTTGTATGCAACAAGAAAGCTGTCTCGTTAAGGCTCCCGCAGACAGGCGCAACGCGACTCTGGTAGAACAATTTCTATGAAAACTTCATTGAAATTGTTCTACTGGAGTCGCGTCGCGCCTGTCTGCAGGAGCCTTTAAGTCACTTTTAGCAAAAGCACTGCTCTTATTGTGTACTAACCTATATGCAGTGTATACTTCATGTTGTGTGTGTTAGACGATATTATTAACCAAATTTAAATTGCAGAAAGTATCTCGCCCGCCGGGCACGCCACCCAGTCCATCCGCGCCGCTCGCAGAGCTGGTGCTACCGCTGCGGAACGCACACGCCGCGCATTGCATACAGAAACACACCAAAAGGTAACAGACAATTTCTTTAAACGTACACCGTATTCATCATCATCATCATCACCCATAGCTCGACTTCACCCACTGCTGGGCATAGGCCTCTCTTTTCTTGTGCCAATCCCCACGCTCCTGTGCCAGTCTCATCCAGGTTTTGCTCGCGATGGCAACAATGTCGTTGGGTGTAAGACGAGTAGTCGGTCATCCGACCAACTACTCATCTTCCAGCCCTTGGACGCCACTCTGTCACACCTTATTAAATTACGATAAATATAAAAAATTCTGTATTTCACCACAAGCACGGAACAAGTCTGATTAAAATGAAAATAAAAACGATTTACACAAAAAAAAAAACAACCGACTCCATAAAAACACTACAAAGTGAATAATAACTTTAATTTCGGAAATTGGAGGCAAAAAACGAAACTAAAAAACCAAAGACACCGACTTACGAAATTGTAGTTATTTTTATTTAATTATTTAAACTTTACGCACTTAAACAGCAACAGCATTCTGAAAACAGTGACTGAGAGTTTCTATTCTCCCATTTTGAGGCATCTTGTGGAGAGGGTGGCCAGGTGAGAAACTTGTACCTTACTTGGTCATCTTCTGTGCAGAATGCTTCAAACTCATTTCGAAATTATCTCCAAATAATAATATTACTTACTAACACTATGGATCGTTTGTTATCTGATTTAATAAAAAAAATTGATTTGATTTGATTAAAATGTACAAAGGCGGACTTAATGCCTTAATTTTTCACTTATGACTAAAACGTATGGCTTATTAACAAACTCTATATTTAAATACTCTAGGTGTATGTTCCATGTGACTTCGGAATCAATGATCCTCCGTATAAATATACGATGTTGTCCGTTTCATTAAACCGTTGACCAATCGATTGTTAGAGTATCGATGTCCAACTACAGTTTTAAAGACCTCCTGTCACTTCTCAAAAAACTTGAAGACAGTCACATCATCGCCAACACGATTCGGACATTATACATTCTTGAGCTAATTTTTACCACATCAATGGGAGCCCTTGTTTGGACCATATTTAAACTTTTTATGAACTAAGGATATAATTTATTTGCAGGTACTTGCGATCCATCTTGCTCATAGTGGGATACGATCAATACCTCATTCAGGATGAAACTGAAGAAGGAGCCAGGAAGTGGCTCGGGCACATTCGAAGTGTTATTTTTAACCTGGTAAGATCCATAATAATCCTTACTAATACACGGTTAATTGTAGGTCTTTCTTGAACCGAAAGCCGTGAACTCGATTATCGAAACCGAATCGATTGGGACTATTATTTTCAACCCCCCCCCCCCCCACGCTTACAGTCTTGCAGACCGCCCGCCCTTCGTTGTTCCGTACGATCTTCTGAATGAAATAGTGGAAGTGATAAATTTTTAACTTCTTTATTAGATGTCTTAAAAAAACAATAACAATGCTCAATAATAAACTCGTCTGAAGTTACTGTGTTTCGGCTCCAGAACGACGTAAAATTAACCGTGTATATGCGAAAGTTCTCTGACTGTCTGTCTGTTACTTCACGCCTTAACGGCTGATCAGATTTGGATGCAATTTGGAACACGGATATACCATGACCTGTGGGGTAATTGCGTAACACACGTCATGCCTTTCATTTTGACAATTCAGCAACATTAATGGGGAAGAAAACTGTCGCATTAGTTCCGCGTAGATGGCGCTAAGTAATAATAAATAAATAAATATGTTTGGACATATCACACAACGCCATCTAGCCCCAAGCTAAGCAACCTAATGCTTGTGTTATGGTAACGAGATGGCTGATAAACTACTTATATACATTTTTTTTTTTTTTTTTTTTTTTTTTGTAAATACATACATATTATAGATAGAAAAACACCCAGACTCGTAAGTAAGTACTCGTAAGTACTCGTAAGTGTTTGTTACTTTCATTCAATTGTCAATGGCTTTCATTCAGGTACATTGTTAAAAGCTTTGCCATGAGATGGCGCTAAGTGTTTAATTTTTGCTGTCACCGATTTGTCGCTTTGCTTTCAAGATCTTTGAGAAGTGAAAAATACAGCGCTCTCTTGCGGCGAAGCTTCCGGGAAACAACCCCATTACGTCATTCTGCGTAGTACGTTGTCGAGCAGACGAATTTTTCAAACTTGAATGAATTTGCAATTGCTTTCAAAAGCCTACGGATTGTGAGTGAATGTGTGTGCTTAAAGCAATTGAGGGCTGGGCATAGGATACTTTCCGGGTAGACGTTCCCGTAGGATAATTTCCAACCTCCAAGCGGGCAAAGACGTAGGTTGTAGATCGCTCTATGTTGTTATTACCCGCACAATTCAGTTTGAGTTAGAAAAATCCAATTCAAAACAACCTTATCATTGAATTCAAAAGTATTTATTTATATATCGATAACTGATATTCTTAAATTCATAGATAATAGTCTCTATTGTAAAACTTGTGTTGTTGTATTTAGCTCATAAAGATTATATGATTACCCTAATCTATTAGCCGAAAATGGAGCAAAGTTTCTACGGAATTCCACAATCTTTTTCGCCTTTCATAAAACCTTTTACGGTAGAACCACAAAGCACTGACAATGAATATGTTTCCCGCAGTACCAACCCAACTTGGCGGGAGAGTCTCCGCCCCCAGCGTTTTCTCAGAGCAGTAATACAGACCTCGAGAGCTTAGGCAGGACCCCCCCAGCCGCCCGGCACGCTAACAGGAACAAACAGAAAGGTACATATATAATATTAAATAATCAGCCTATAATGTTCCCATTGCTGTTACCCAGACCTCCTCTCTGTGAGAGGGAAAAGTAAGGTAATATCGACAATATTATAATAAGAACTTGTAACATTTACAAAAAGGTAAAAAAAATATTCTGTTGTAAATTGTATTATATTTCACAATTTCTATATAGGTTACACACACGCTATATTCCACCAACAATAAAGGGTGTAATCGATCGCCATTAGGTTTAATTGATGCAAGTAGATATTTATTTGATAGCACTTAAACTATTTATTTTTCTTTTAGCAATTTATAAAGCATAATAAAACCCGTTCCATTTAAAATCTTACTGTATCAGTATCCAAAAAAAAAATCGTGTTATAAACGTGCAGGCAGTACCTATGACGCGCGTACAATAAAGCATAATATTCTAATCTATTAGTTGTTTACACTATGTATGTAAATAACCCTTTTATCCCGTTTGAATATAATTATTGTAAACATAAAGATTTTAAAATGTAACTAAATAAAAGTTTGCATCGCATATTACAATTTAAAATGGTTTTCCTGCGCTTCATCTTTTACCTGATACAAATCTTTGAGCGTGGAAAAACCAATGCCATTGGTTTAACCACTGTGAAAGTCATGTTGAAAGACGTATTTTTGGAAAAGTTGTTACGCAAAGAAAATTTATGTTTCTACGTTACAAAAGCGTGTGGGGGTACCACACGCTTTTGTTTTAGCAGCATTGTTTTATATTATTCAAATCGACCACACATTTACAGTTAATTTATTTTATTTTCCCACTTCTCGGTTGATGACGAATCGCTTCCCGGTAAACACTGTCTATTACGGACTGTTTAGATTTTCCTCCTTTACTTGGTAGCAAGCACACACTGGCTTACGAACGCACGCTGTGAAAATAAATATTATTCAAACGATGGAAGCAGAAGTTTAGACAGTGTTCATTCAGTGTTGGGGCAATACAGTTGGTCAAACTTCCGTGAGAAAATATTCGAAAAAAGAATTTCGTTGTGATATTTTAAAACGTGCTCATAAACTGTATTTTGTTCTGTGGTTTATTTTGTCTTGTCGAACTGCATTCGCTTATGCTGTGATACACTTTAATTTTAATATGATTTGAACATTTTGTGTGTAAAATGACTATATTGTGTGGGTGTTTAAGTAACGGATATAGTCCGATGAATTCATGTAAGCATTTATTTATTTACTTTCTTACTGCCGGATTTAGCATAGTATGAAAGAATTTGTTGTTTTAGTGCAACATAGCTTCGCGCTTCTGATCCATCTAGATGCATTTGGACTTGAAATTATACTTACTTTATTCCAGTCCGTTATTTTTGAGTGAAAAAATGTACTCGATCGCACATCACAGGAAGTTCTCTAGCACGCTATTTTCAACTCTATTTACATTGTGATTCAGTTCAATATCAATGTATCAATAAAAAATTACTCGATCATTTTGCTGCTCAGTGTGTAGACCACTGCTGACCCTCAGCTCACAAAAACGTTAACTCTGCGAAATATTCCACACTTCTGCACAGTTTTTTCGATATCGCACAGAGGAAACATGACATCGTCTAGTATAAAACAAATGATGTCATTGCGCTGTAAAAAACAAACACAAGTTCTATTAACATAAGTAAACAACTATATCTGTTGACATACGGCATTTTTTTTGTTCCTTGATCGAAAATAAAAACAATTGCGGCAAAATAATACCTATTTATTGGAAAAATACGGTTCTGCATTGTTTTTGCGAATCCTTCTGTCATCTTTGACACTCGTTACGGGTAGTCAGAAGCCCGATAGTCTGACAATTAGTCTTAAATCGTGTTGGGTTGTGAAGGTCAGATAGGCAGTCGCTCCATGTAAAATACTGGTATTCAGCTTCATCCGGTTAGACTGGAAGCCGACCGATATAGTTCTGCGAAAGAATTCACTGCTACTTCAAGATGGATCTCATTTGAGACTTTTCGGTCATCCGTAAAATTATTGTGGGGTTATATTTTGTGCCCGTGTTTTTGCCATGGTTAACATGTCTGATTGTAGTGTGATAACTTTTAGCTTTGTGAAGTTTGACATAAAACTTATTACAAGTCCTTTAATTAGCGCGGCCACATAGCGACCGTAATTTGCCGGCGAATGACGTCACTGAAACGGTTTTTTTCAAACTAAGTTGTTGTGTTTTCCTAGAGAGCGTTTTTTGATACCGTAAAGTCAAACCCCGCTGCCATTATTTTCATGACAGCCGTCACTGCGGCCGTTATGTGGCGGCCACCGCTCTTCTGGGATACCGTAGCTTTATGGTTTTCTGCGTATCTTTTCTCCATAGTTATAAAGACAAGCTCTCTGATTGCAAAAAAAATTGAAACTTACAGACCGTTCACTATAACTTGTCCCTGGGCCGTCATGTTGGCATCATTGTTTTCAAGCTGTTGTTGACAGTTTAATCAATGGTGCCAACTTGACATATATAGTACGTAACGTAAGTGATAATTTGACTCGTAGTGTAACAATAATTTGGCATAAGTAACCAGCTGAAAAGGTGTTTCTGCTGACAAAGCAGCTAGATGCTGCCGATGCATTGATTTTTTTTTTTTGGTAGTAGACAATTTTCATCTCATATTAAAGCTTTGTCTCCTTTGATTCAATCCTGGGGGGGAGGTAGGTAACTTGCCATTTATCTATCACTAATATTATAAAGGCCAAAAGTTTGTGAGTGTGCGTGTGTTTGTATGTTTATTACTTCTTCACGCTCAAACGGCTGGTCCAATTTAGATGAAATTTGGTATGTAGACAACTTATACCCCAGATTAACACATAGGCTACTTTTATCCCGGTCTACGCGAGTGCAACCGCGGGGCGCAGCTAGTAAGCATATTGGTTACCCTAGTAGATATTGGAAACTATACTCCATTTGCAATAAGATTAGACATTTAAACAAACCTTTTTTACAGTCCGTTCAACCGATTTTGACTTCTATTCCGTAGTCTTAAGGATGGCATTAAAAGCAAAAAAGTGATTATAATACCAACTGTTTACTGCAGCTGCCACTTGTCATGCCGTCAACGCAATAGAAGCCAAAGTCGGTTGAACGGACTGTAAAAAAAGTTTTTTTAAATATCTAATCTTATTGTAAATGGAGTACGAGTATAGTGTCGAAAAAATACGCTACGTCACGATAGCGTTACAGTAAGATTCACGAAAGATGACCACTGCGCAGAAGGCATATTTTAGGTCCCTTTGGAGGTGCGAGGTGAGGCGCGGGCGGAATGCGTCAAGACCGGAGCGACGCCATTGGTCCGCGCGCATCTCGTGATAGGCTGCTCAGTCGCTATTCGTCTATCGCGGCGTCGACGCGCTCACACTGCTCTCGAGTACAGTCGAAAAGAAGTGTTTCTTTGTTTTAAATTGTTTTTTATTTGTTAAGTTTTCGTTGCTTGTTAAGTTTTTTGTTGAGATTTGTTATTGTATTGAACTTATTTGCTATTTTAAGCCATCACAATGCCGCGAGGAAAAGGCAATACTTTGAATAGACAGTCGAGAAGTTTGGTGTACAACGTGTTTCAATATTTTTCACAAGATTTTAAAATACTCGAAGCTTACAAAAAAACGGCCGCGGCAACAAAGACGTCTGTATCGACAGTACAAAGAATTATAAAAGAAAGTAAATCTTCACCGTTTTTAGTGATTTTTAGAACCCCTGGTAAAAAGAGACCGCGCCGTAACCCTGCCTCCGACGTTGACGACTTTGACAAAGGGGTAATTAAGAGATGTATCCATAACTTTCATTTAACTGAAAAAGAATTGCCAACTTTAGAGAAGTTACGAGCAAAATTACATCAAGATATTAACTTTAAAGGATCCAAAACAAGTTTGGGTCGATTAATAAAAAGAATTGGATTTAAGTGGAAAAAAACAGAAAATAACCGAAATATTTTAATAGAAACGTCAGCTATTCGGTTGTTACGAATCAATTACCTAAAAAAACTCCAAGAATATCGAAGACAAAATAGACCAATCATTTATACTGACGAATCGTACGTCCATGCTACACATGCAAAACCCATGGGCTGGGCTGACGGTTCTACATCAGGTCTGAAAAAGCCTATCTCAAAAGGCCAACGTGTCGTAATCGTTCATGCCGGGTCAGAGGCTGGATTTGTGCCCAATGCATTATTAACTTTCAAGTCGGGCACAAAATCAGGAGATTATCATGACGACATGAATTTTGAAAATTACCAGAAATGGATTCGAACTCAATTGGTACCCAATCTCCCACCGAACTCCGTTGTTGTGGTAGACAACGCCCCATACCACAATAAAGAATATGATATGGCTCCCACATCTAATTCCCGAAAATCCGACATGCAAGAGTGGCTTACCAAAAATGGAATCAGCTTTGATTCCAATATGTTGAAACCTCAATTGTACGATATAATAAAAAATAACAAACCTCGTTTTAAGAAATACTCCGTTGACAAAATTTTGATGGAAAATGGTCACGATGTTCTCCGTCTCCCACCGTACCATCCGGATTTAAATCCCATAGAAATGGCTTGGGCCTCTATAAAGGGTTACGTGAGTAGTAAAATCGTAAAGTGGAATATTGGCTGCGTTATAGATTTAATTAAAGAAAAAGTGAATCTGATGGGACCAGAGGAATGGAAAAAACTATGTGACAAAGTAAAATCTATAGAAGAAAGCTATATAAAAAGTGACCACATCGTGGATGTGCTTACGGAGGAATTAATTATACGTGTGGGAGAATCTGACGAGAGTGAAGATTCGACAGATGAGGATTTTCCTGAATCATCGGAAGATGAAGACTTTAATATGGAACCCGGCCCCAGTTCCTCAAGTTCCACGATTCCCTCAAGTTCCATGATAGAGGGAATCATAGAACTTGAGAATAGCGATAGCGACTAAATGTGTTTTACATATTTATAATATTTTTGGTTCAATTTATTTTAATAAACATTTAAAATTACTTACGTTTGATTTATTTGCATAACCAGCGTTTACAACATTACACAAATTATTTAACCAACATTAAGATATTATTTTGTCTTAAGTATTTTCTTCATGAGTGTACGTGCGCAGACGGCCGCCATTTGTGGTCATCTTTTGTGAATCGTACTGTACTTAGACCACGTAGCAGGGATACTGATTAGATATAAAATTTAGTCATGCCTAAATTCTAAACGTGAATCTGAGTCAGAAATGTTTGCATAATAAACATGTATTATATTATTGGTCTGCCATTCTAATATATTTTACCCTAGAAAGATAACGGTCAAAGTTCAATCCAAAACCGCGTTCATTTATGTCATGTTTCATTCTTAGTAATAAACAAAGTATGTGTGTGTATTTCATTCTTTGTATGTCAGGAGCGTAGCAGGTGTCGTTCTGTAGTTTCTGCCTACCCGTATGTAAAGAAGTTGTAAGTTTATGTATGTAGGTATGTAATAAACAAAATTTCTAATTTTAGTCTTATCTGGCCGCTTAGCCGATGTACTGAGAATATCCAATTATTTATGCTAGATTAGAAACTATTAATGAATTCTATTTTGGGTAGAATAATAATCTTTGGCAAAGTCTGCGTAACGTCTTGTCTGCACTAGCACATAATATATAAACTGACGCCTTCTTCCCATGGGGGTAGGCAGAAACTATAGCACGCCACCTGCTAAGATCCGTAACATACTCCTTTTACTTCGTTTACGTTCTTATAGCGTTTCACATGTTAGTTACGTTTCTTATATTTTGTTTTTGTGCTGAAATAATGCACTGATAAAAAAAAATTCGTAGCTTTGACAAGTCCTGTTGAATTTTCTATTCAAGAATTTTTATCGACTGATGGGTCATTCGGACAGCAGACCAAACTGCTTTAGAATTTCTAAATTCTACCACAGAGTTAAGAAAAGTGTTAAATGCGCGGTAAAGTCTACTAAAATATATTCAAAATAAAAAAAAACAGCCAAGAGCGTGTCGGATCACGCACAATGAAGGATTCCGTACTTGAAAAGAATTTATCCCAAAAACAAACTTAACAATGGATCCCAAAAAAAAATTTTTTTTGTGTTATAAAACTACAAATTAATAATATTCGGACTTTTTCCTTTACTTGTGCTGAGAGACCTTGCTTCTTGCCAAATTTCATTATTCTAGGTCAACGGGAAGTACCCTATAGGTTTTGATTTACTTTGATAGTTGTGAGTATCAAAATGTGTCGCAAAATGGCCGTTTTTTTTATTGCGTTGACTTAGAAGCTTGATTTTTTTTTATAACTCTAAAGGATCTTAGACTTACGTATTCGAAATTAATTTCAACTTGATATCTCCACGCGCCCTTGAGAAAAAGGGTCTTGACAGACTGACACACTTGATTTTTTTTTATATGATAGAATTACAAATTAACAATTCTCGGACTTTTTCCTTTATTTTTGTTGTGAGACCTTGCTCCTCGCCAAATTTCATGTTTCTAGGACAACGGGAAGTACCCTATAGGTTTTGATTTATTTGCGAGTATCAAAATATGTCGCATAATTGGCCGTATGTTTTTATTGCGTTGACTTAGAAGCTTGAGTTTTTTAGGACTCTAAGAGACCATAGACTTACGCATTTGATATTAATTTCAACTCGATACCTCCACGCGTTTCTGAGAAAAAGGGTTTTGACAGACAGACAGACAGACAGACGGACAACGAAGTGATCCTATAAGGGTTCCGTTTTTCCTTTTGAGGTACGGAACCCTAAAAACAACAATATCTACTAAACAAGTATGGACGACCTATTGCCTCTACGTCGATTCAAAATAGTAATACCGGCCTATTACTGCCCCACTGCAGGGCAAAAGCCTCTTCTATATAGATAGAGAAGGCACGAGCATTGATCACCACGGTTGCTCAAGACGGGTTCACAAAGAAAGTAAAAATAAAGTTCATGACATATAACGTGACTCATCACGATTAGCAAAGAGATTAACGCAATCCCAATAACATTATGATTCACGATTTATCTTATTTTCGTGTAATTTTTTCTTCATCGCTTTTTACGACACCTAGGAACGGCAAAAGCGAAAGACACTAAAATATTGTATGCCGGAAGTATACATTACTTCAATGGAATAACCTTAACGAGAAGATTAACTCCAAAATAAGCCATTATCATAGAACTTTTAATCGACATATTACACATCCACAATATTCCACCGACTGTACCCACTATCTGATAATGGCTCACGTTGATAACTACAATCACTAATTGCGCCAATCGTTTAGTGTTCAACAATCTATAATGAGCCATTGTCATCTGCATTGCTAGGTTACAAATATCATTATTGTTATGTTGAATTCAGACCTGATTCAAAGTCCCCAACATTGACAACAAAAACAAGTGAAAATAATAATGCTGGATTGAACTTCCAAAAATGTCAAGTGATAAGTGAATTTGTACCTTATTAAAAGTGAAATGGAACATAAAATAGTGGAAACATTCGTGCGCTATATACATAAAAAAATGCCCAGTGATGCAGTGATGAACAAACCAAAGAAGAGTCCTACGGACAAAACGAATAAGTTTAAAGAATATTTTGGATCGCATCATGACTTGAGAATATTTGGATCACACCATAAACGTAATGTACCATTAATCTGTAGGTGTATCTATAGGTTTATCCGTAGGGTTATTAATAATTGCAATGTCCTCATGCGGTTTAGGGCACATTGTAATAATATCAGAATCCACATATATTATAATAAAATTGTTGTTATTTTCATCGACAAGTATCCTTATTGTATCGAACAACGGTGTTTGTATGTAAGGCATATGCCTTATATTATCTTCACTTATCAGATTATATTATGCTTTATCTTTTAGTTGAAGTTTTGTGTTACCCAAAAAAGGTTCATCACCCAATGTGGTGATTATTCGGTAATGCGCCACTTCCATTGTTGCCTTGTAAACTATTGTTGGTAGAGTGTAGAAAGTCGCAGGGACCCATATTTAACTAGCAGACATATGAAGGCTGATTTCAGAATCACGATTTGATTTGCGTTAACTTTAATAGAGAATTATGGAATGGAAGAAGAAAACATGTTGCACAAACCCCTAAATAAATTGGGATAAGGGCAGGAGAATGATGATGACGCCAAAAGTTTCAAGTCAACATTGAAGCACGAGGAGTGAGAACCCAATGACTCATAGCGATAAAGAACATAATCGCGCGACGATAATTTTATCTTTACATCACAAAATCTAAGATCTGACGATTATCACTCGACACTGCGAAACAGCGGAGGTATCTACAACAAAATAGGATAGACACACCTATACAGAATAGTATGATCGGCAATACAGACGACAGTGAATTAACTATGTACCGATATCTACCATCTTATCGTATCCACACACAATAGATAATGAGTTGCTATCAATTTATATACAGCAGGCGTGACGAATTCTACTGTTTTTTCAATAGTATTGACTGTATTTCTTTTACTAATACCTCCAAAAATAATTATTACGAAAATATTGTGAATTTTGGAATTGATTTCGTAATTTCATCAAAATTTCTCAAGACATTTCAAAATCTATATGATCTTTCGATTTTCGTTTATTTTTTGGTGTGAATTCAGGAAACAGGTGAAAAAGGTAAATTATTGATAACAAAATTAATATTTCCGAATGTTTTGGCCTCCATTTGTGTTTGTCTCAAATGCCTGTTCCTAACTTGTATCGTCCGTGTCATTCTAATAATTTTCTGATTCAAAATGCTTCTTTTTGGTTACAACATTATGTGGCCTATTATTGGGATGACGACTGTTATTTAAAACCTTATTTATATCAGCTATTAAATTATGGTTGTTTTACATCAGTCATTCTTCAGATGTTACACGTTGCGTTCGAGTAATGCCTTTGAATGTATGAGCAACTCGTGTTAATAAACCCTTACTTCATTATTACCTCAAAAAACCATAATTATTATATGTACATATGAATTTAAACTTCTCATATGAGTCGTTTATTAGGTAGGTACATTATCATGAACTTCTTTTTATACACTTTCTGTGTCATAACCTAAACAGCGTAATATTAATCCTTAAGCTCTGTTCTAAAAGTATCTGATGTAATAAAATATAAACAAATGGATCAGACAAAGGTACCTGCGGGTGCAAATTTGTAGTGCCACTACAAATTGAGTGCTTGATTTGGTTAATTAAATAAAACTTAAACACGAAATTCTAATTTTAAATCAACTTAAATGTTTTTTATTTGACAATTGAGGTTAATTTTATAACCTCGATTTTCGTCAATGATTTTTCAATTATAGTTTAAGTAACTAACAATATTGTTATTCAAACAATAAATTGTTGAACAAAGTGAGATATAAAGTTCAAAATCTTTTAAATACTTACAGATGAAAGTGTTTCTAATTCCCTTTAGTGAGTGATTTGATTGCGTAAGAATTTAACCTGAACAGGGTTTGTTTACACTTTCGTCAGATATTTTTGGATCAGACTATACTACATTCTGCCTCTCTGGTTATGGCTTTGAACCCAAACTATCTTGCTGTGGTATGGGATACCTTTAATTATGTACTGTTCAATAAAAAGCAATGACGTTGGAAAAGACTCTTCCTTGAAAATTGAGAAAGATCAAACCAATAACATTGAAGAAGATATTGCAATATATGTGATATCAAATTGCTTATTTGTAGTCATTTCCACCGCTAATGCTTTAAACATCAAGCTGCCAATTGCCACGGTTTGGCAGCATGTAACCGATATGGCAAACCATCTGGCTACATGAACGAGTCAAATCTGTTTTTTTTTGCCGTAACTTTGCATTGAAATGTGAATAATACTCAAGGAGTTACCTACCAGATTTGATGCGATTATGTTGTGTGGTATTCTTTTGAAGGATTGAATAAATAAGTAGGTACGTATAATTTATATATACCTACTTTTTATAATAATCCCAATGTTTAAAAAGAATGCCGCTCAAAGGATGTAGTCTTCTATCTCCTGCTTTACCATTTCTATTTCTTCTTCCTATACTAACTAACAATTCGTTTTCATCTTCAATGTTCTACATTTCAGCTGGAGGCAGCAGCAATGAAGATCTGAGCGACTCGACAGAAGTTTCTATACAAAAATCACATGTGAGGAGTAGGTTAAGAAAATTCTTCGCAAAAAGACCAGCCATGGAGCAACTTGTGAAGAAAGGGATATACAAAGGTTCGAAATTTGATGTTTGACGGTTTCAGTGGCACTGAGTAGAAAGTAGTTTTAGAAAAGTAGATTTGGTTTGGTGTGAAAAAAAGCTAACAGTTTTTGGAGTGATATTAAATTCTGTTTGCAGTTAACACTAGAATTGGTGAAATAGTGATTTGTAATTATTAACTGGATATTTTTACTGTAACAAATTTTGGAAAATTTTGATTAAGTGAGCTAAACAGAGTGTTAACTAGCTTAGTTACACTGCTTAATAGTTAATTTTTCAGAGCTCAAATTTTAACCAAAGGTAAGTGCTTTTTTTGGAGAGTTGCAATTATTATGTAGGTATATATTTTTGTAAATTTGTTTTCACACGTATGTATTATAACAATTAGTTGTATAAAATGTAATTGGTGTTTTATTTTTTTACCTATGTGCGCCTGAATTTCAGACATTTTGCTAGAGTAGAAGGGAAAATGTATATACCTAACTTTTGTATTTATTGTATTTTGCACAATAATTTATTTATGCTGGGTTAAGCATACTCCCTACGCTTAAGAAAAAATATGATGTAAAAACAACAAAACGTTTGTCATTTGTTTACTTAATTGATTTAGTAAACAAATCGTGTTGTTTCATGATTAATTAAAAACAACATGCTTTCATAAAGTTATTGACATCTTTTAAGACCCTGTGCGTTTTATACTATTGTTAAAGCCGATAGAGGATGATTTTCCATATTTCATCATCATTAACTGAAGGCTTTGTTACACGTACGTTTATTTCTAGCTTCTAATAAACTACCTACCTACGTAGTAGACATTGTGGTTGACTTAGCTTGAATTGTGTGTTAATAATCTTTCAAAACGTTTACAGCTTTAATAATAATTATTCCTTCATTGGCAACAGTAGGTACTTAGTGACTATTTTTCTTTTCATACATTTTTATTGGCGGTTTTATTATCTATCTGCAATTATGATCTGTAAAAGGCTGAGAAAACAGATGGGGAATTTCTTCTGGAATTCTTTAGTCCTTGGGAACCGTCGAAAGGAACTGCTTTTGGGTACCATATAATTTTTTTTGGTGTATATTTTGAAAAAAAAATCAGTTTCTCTAATGGTTTTGGTTTGATTGAGTATTCTATCTATGTGTTAATAGATGTATGTATTCACTGAGATATAAGAGGAATATACCTACCACAACTACACGGGTTGCGGGTAGGGTTTTAACAAATAAATCGAAGGACACTTGATCGATCTTTTCTAGTTATTTTCCAAATAGCAATTTATTAATAAGGTTCCGATTGTTCTATACTCTTATTAACAATATTTATAAACACTGTTCATAATATTCACTTTTTAATAAAAATAAAATGAACCTTTACGGCCAATGTCTGATAACTAACCAAACCACTATTTTCTTGATAGACGAGCCTGTATTCGGACGGAACCTGGAGGAAGTATGTCCCCTCAATAGCCCGCGGGTGCCAGAGTTCGTGGTGGCATGTGTCACCGAGATCGAGAGAAGTGAGGAGAATATGTGCACAGATGGACTGTACCGAGCCAGTGGAAACCTCAGCCAGGTCCAGAAGATTCGATTAGAGGTGAGTCTTACACCATTCATCGTCATGAACATTCTAGCAGAAAGGCGTCCTGCCCGCGTACATGAGTACCGTAGAAATAGAAACACGAAAGACAAAATGTAGAAAATTTTCTACGGCGCGAAGCCAAAAATGAACAAAATCAGTATCACTTTCTCTTCGTAGAAGAGAAAGAAGTAGAAGTAGAAAAGTTGAAAGTTGAGTTGTTGGGAGAAGTTGTCAGGCTACGCGTGCTACATAAATATTATGATATAATAACAATTAAAACCAAGGAAAACCATTTATAACTGAGGATAGAGGAAAGTAAACTCCTTTATTTTATCCTTCCTTGTAATGACAGGATAGATAATAATCAACAAAACCATCATGCTGCTGATGTAAAAACCACATTATGATACAACATGGCGTCATTTAGAAGAACAATAAATGATTGTGGCTACTAGTCAGCAGCCACAAAAAAAAAACACCAAAACAAAACAAACCACAAAATAAACCTGAGAAGTCACTCAGGTTTATTTTGAATCCTTCAAACGATTTCGATTTGATTATTAGTTATTAAATTAGTTATTAATTAATAGTTGATTAGGTTCTTATGTTGGAGGGAGAAACAGAAATACTTCCTAGTAATGCCCAATCAAATTTACGAGTCATCATCTGCCTAACCTTTTCCCAACTATGTTGGGTTCGGTTTCCAGTCTAACCGGATGCAGCTGAATAACAGTATTTTACATGGAGCGACTGCCTATCTGTCCTCCACAACCCAGCTAAGTAGGTACTAGGTAACACGATACCCCTTGGTAGACTGGTTGTCAGACTTTCGGGCTACTGACGACCCGTTACGACTGTCAAAAATCTACGAATGACAGCGGGGCCCAACGGCTTTACGTGCTTTCCGAGTATCCTTTAAAAATTAAGAATGCTAAACAATTCTTCTATTTGCCCAGGTTGACCAGAACAAGATGTCGGTGATAGAAAACAACACAGATATCCACGTGCTAACAGGCTCACTGAAACTATTCTTCAGGGAGCTGAAGGAACCGCTGATACCCTGCACCATGTTCGACAGAGTACTCGCTGCCTGCTGTAAGTATATTTTTATCATTAAACTATCCATTTTCCTTTGTACGTGTTCCCGCTGAACGTAACGCAGTCTTTAAAAACCCCTGCCCAACAACACGTCGCAAAGGAACAATGTTGCGATATCATAGTTAGTCTTCTTCTAAGTCTTCTTATCAAATTAGGTCTAAAATTTCGAACCAGCAGTGCTATTCTGTAGAAATCTTACCGTGAAAACTTAGGTGAAGTGAGCGTGGAGTGAGCTGTCAGTAGTGTCAATCCCTTGCATCAGTAGGGCTATTCTGTAAAAATCTCACGGGGATAACTTAGGTGAAATGAGCTGTGATTCCACCTGATGCTTGGATTGACACTATTGACAGCTCACTTCGAGCTCACTTCACCTACTCGTAAGTTTTCACGGTGAGATGGTTACAGAATAGCACTGCTGTAGTGCTTTTTCAAAATACTCATAAAAATCTCAGTGAAAACTTAAGCGAAGTGAGCTTTAAAGAGCTGTCAATAGTGTCAATCCCTAGCATCAGGTGGAGTAACAGCTCACTTTAAGCTCACTTTCCCCAATATTTCACGGTGAGATTTGTACAGCACTGCCGTTTAGTACCTAAATCCTACACTCTGATTATTATCGTTCAATATTAACACTCATGATACCTAATTAATATCGTTTAATTACGTATATTTTAAAGTACTCTTGAGGATTTCGGCCGTATCATATCGTACATACCTCAAATCTAATACCACCCCACTGAGAGCCACTTCAATATTTAAGATTGAAGCCAAAGAGAGTTGAAGGTTTGATCCAGCTAGGCGTGTCCCGAACCCGGCACAAACACGGTATACGGGCGAAATAATTACATGGGTAGTTTATAGGCATTTCCTAATTATTTGTCGGTATTAGAAACAAATTAATTATTTTATTAAATACAATAATGCCGTAAAAACTATCTAACATGCTAAACTATCTAATAACCTCAAATATGCAGTAATAAAATTGTATTTATCTTCAGTACAGAAATCGATCAGCTTACGAGTGCATAATTATGAGGGAAAAATTATAATGTCCTGTTTTAATTTCAGCACTAAAGCCCAAGGAAGCGAGAATCAAGGAGTTCCAAGAGATCGTGAAGGCCTTACCACAGTGCAACAGGGAAACACTCAAATACTTATTAGAGCATCTGCTTAGGTAAGTCTTCAAG
Organism: Cosmia pyralina; assembly: GCA_946251885.1. NCBI lineage: Eukaryota > Metazoa > Arthropoda > Insecta > Lepidoptera > Noctuidae > Cosmia > Cosmia pyralina. The sequence goes on from OX276361.1 coordinate 11,978,737, forward strand.
TTATACAAACGCTTTCAGCTTAATCGATAAGCGAATAGTAGCTTATTTAAACAAGCATAAAATATAATTAAATGGTGCAGAATATACTACGAAACATCAATCTGCCTAGCCTTTTCCCAACTATGTTGGGGTCGGCTTCCAGTCTAACCGGATGCAGCTGAATACCAGTATTTTACATGGAGCGACTGCCTATCTGACCTCCACAACCCATTAACTGGGTAATACGATACCTCTTGGTAAGACTGGTTGTCAGACTTTCGGGCTTCTGACGACCCGTAACGACTGTCAAAGATCCACAAATGACAGCCGGGACCAACGGCTTAACGTGCTTTCCGAGGCACGGAGGAGTCTCGATATGTAAAGATGGTCACCCATCCACGGACAACCCCGGCAAGCGTAGCTTAACCTGATGGATCGGCCCGTGCGGCTGTTATTACTAGCCACGAGCTCCTCTCCATACAAACATACAAACAATAATTGTGTGTGTAAAGCTGTATCAACTAACGATAAACAAAACTAAGTAATTGTTCGTTCTATGAAAAGTACATAGATTAGTCATGTAATTACTATTTACAATCAACCCACCGTAATAAAATTCCTAATTTGACAAATCTTTTCAGGGTAACACAACACAAGGAGCAAAACAGAATGCACACGGCAAACCTAGCAATCGTATTTGGTCCTACTCTTCTATGGGCGCCCCCGGAGCAAGCTCACAACATAGCCGTCGACTGCATCCAACAAAACAATGTCGTCGACATACTCCTCACAGACTTCAAAGAAATATTCATAGAAAATGGGAGTAAAGGGAAGAAAAAAGCGTGACTCTTAAACAGCCGTTAGTTACGGTTAGTATAATGAGCCCCAGTATTGGTTATTGTGTCAAGATGCCAAAATGTTCAGTTGCATCCAGTTTCACAAGTCGTGATGAATATAAAAGCGTTTATTGAGAAGCTAGTATCTACATTTCTTAAGTGAAATAATTAATACTAAGTTACATCGCAAGTTAATTTATTGAAAGAACGAAAAAATATTTCGATCGCTTTTGTATGTCACTATTAGACTTGGGAACAGGATATAATCAAATGTAGGTGACAATACAAAATCTATAACTACGATTAAATAGGAGTATAACAATAACCAATCATTCCAAAGGGCTAAGTTTTGTGAATTAAGCGCGCTAGATTGTAATATGTGTACGAAAAGTGTGCTATACTACATATTGTAGAGGACGTTCTATTTTGTATATATAGACGATGCGATGGTGTGATTACGAATATTTGGAAGCCTAGAGACATTCTGTATGATCTCTGTTGCTTACAAAACTTATTTAATGTATACCTGCGATTAGAATGGTCTGACCACCAGTGGATGGAGTGAAATTTTACTAGCATAATTATACAAACATTGAAAAGAGCCCATGGAGTGAATTTTTAACAAGCCATATTTAATTAATTGTCACGATCATTAAGGATAAATTAATTACCGTGCAAATGAGTTTATCTATTTATATTGGACTTTATTTTTGGGTTAAAAGATCGATTGATCTGTTGACCTAAATTATTATGATATTAATTCATTTCGTTGGTAGTCAGACTAAACTAAGTTACATTTATATAATTCATTTAAATTAATCAAAATTCAATACTGAATGAGAGTTGTGATTGTGAAGCAATATATAGTACGGAAAGACTGTCCGAGGCTAGAGATAAATAATATATTCAAATATTAATTATGTATAGAGTAATAAAATATTAAAAATGAAAAAAAAATATACGTTTCTTCTATTTGTATATATTTGTGGCACATCACACAGAACCGCTGGATCAACTTAGATCTGGTCTTGAAATTACCCAATTTTACATAGTTTGAACTCTGGCATTTTAATATTCTTTTCTAGTGTTTTCTAAGATAGTATCTAGATGGAAAGAAAAATGTTGGGGTAGAAACTGTCAGTTAAGTAGTTAATAGAGAAACGATTAAGTGTGATGTAATAGAAACTATAGTTTTAAATCTTTATCAACAGCATTATTTTGGGGCCAATTATGTATATATTATGAGTCCTGGGGTGACTGGAGCGAGCGATGACAACAAAGGTATTTGAGGAAATGAGGTATACATACATACTTAGATGAATTCTTGATAAAAAGAGAATAATTTTCTAGATAGTTTTAGTCCTAATCCCAATACTTTATACGTGGGTCGAAACTTTCGACTCGAAAGCCTATACAGCACAGTTATTCACAACCGTTCGTTACGCTTCTGTGCCTAATCGAACATCACTCAAAGTTATCAAAAGAGACCTCTAAAGGGTATTCATAAATGTAAAACCCGAAAATTTTGTCAGTTTAATCCACTACCATTCCATTTCATCCAACAGCCATTCCATTGTCCATTAACCATTCTTCCGATAAGTTTTTGCTATGGGGGGTAAGGCAAATTAGTAATTAAAAATGTGTCATATTATTCGATTCGACAACCTGTACAATGGTTGTGAATGAATGCTGGTGAATCTTTCAGTTACATACTTACAAAAATTGTGCCAAATTAGAATTGTTGTTAGTCATTATGAAATCATATCCTGTTTCTCGGCGCAGTGGTGGCCCAGTGGTAACGGCCGCGACTTACGAGTTGTGGGTCGTAGGTTCGAACCCAGACAGTCGCTTTACTTTGTGTAAATTATTTCATCACCACTGCTCTCAAAGCGGTTAAGGAAAAAAACATCGTGAGGAAACCAGCATGTTATAAAACCAAAAATTCGAAGACATGTAACATCTACCAACCCACACTGGGGCCATGTGGTGGATTACGGCCCATGCCCTTTCACCGAGAGGAGGTCTGTGTTCCAGCAGTGGGAACATTATAGGCTGATTATTATTTTATATCCTGTTTCTAGTATCTTTGACCCTTTCTTGTCATTGATCGCTTCATCACTCTTCCATTTTAGCGGCTTAAAGCCATTTTATAATTTGTGCCTTAAGCTATGTAAATATTCATCATAGATGATTTTCTTTATAATGTGATAATCATACGTTGTTGTATCTTAGTGTAATTTCGTTGTATTAACTTTTTAAGTATAAACAATGCTTGCAAACGTGACAGTCTAGTCCTGTACAGTTTAAACTGGACTTTATTCAGTAAAGGCTTTGCTTTCCTCTACATACCTGTTTTCAATCCTCTTGAAATAAAGCTAGGAATACACATGCTAGTTACTTTCACAAAAATATGCAAGTAACTTGCACGAATTTGTTCCTCATCAATTTCTGATTGGTTATAAATTTCTAAGGAGCAGTGGTGGCCCAGTAGCAACGGCCCCGACTTACGAGTTGTAGGTCAAAGGTTCGAACCCAGGCAGGCGCTTTACTTTGTGTAAATAATTTCATTACCACTGCTCTCAAAACGGTGAAGGAAAACATCGTGAGGAAACCGGCATGTCCTAGAACCAAAAATTCGAAGACGTGTGACATCTACCAACCCGCATTGTGCTCGGGTGGTGGCTTACAGCCCACTCCCTCTCACTCAGAGGACGCCTGTGTCTCAGCAGTGGGAAAATTAGAGGCTGATTATGTGTAGCTTATAACATGGGTAAAAGTAATATTGGAATGCAACTTCTTGCATACTTCTGTGCTAGTCACGAGCTTGTTTGTGTATTCCTGGGATGAGACTCAATTTTGGATTCATCGTTCATTAAATCTGTATAACTACGTTAATTAATTCAATAGTTTTGTCTGTATTTGTAATATATTGGACGATTTTTATTTGTTTTTCTTTGCACTGTAAATATTTTCAAAATGTATTCGGATCAAGTCTCGTATTGTATTTGCTGTAATTATTTTAACTAAATTCAGCTTTCATATGTAAATTCATAAGATTGAACGCAGACAAAAGCTAGGATAAATACTCAAGGTAGAAACACCAATATTAAATGTAAATTTTCTAATAAGCTAGTAACCAAAGGTTTTGTATTCGGCTGATAGAGTAAAAGAAAATAATTATATTGTTGTGTAGTTATTACTATATGTATGTTACGCCAATAATGCTTGGACATGGTTAATGAAGTTACATGAAATAAAATCAGATTATTTTAATGATATTTTGACATTTTTATTTTTAACCCAAACTGAAATAATGATATCAATGACAGAACATTACCTGCGAACATAGGATCAAAAAAAAACAAATGAAAATAATGTACACACGGCTATGTAGCCGTGTGTACATTATTTTCATTTGTATACTGGTGTTTTTATACTGGAATTATATAGCTTGATATGTATCAAGCTATATAATTCCAGTATAAGCTGATCTCGCATTGTATGGGATTTCCGTACAATAAGAGGTCAGCTTATACTGGAAATGAATAACTTGATATGTAGCCTGTAGCTTTGTGTGTTGGACAGCGTGTATCAGAAATGTGTGGTCATATTTCCTTGGGTCCTTACCCAAACGAGTCGAGTCGAGTAGGTATATTAAAGTTTTATGAAAGTACGTTAAGCCGTTGGTCCCGGCTGTCATTCGTGGATCTTTGACAGTTGTTACGGGTCGTCAGAAGCCCGAAAGTCTGACAACCAGTCTTACCAAGAGGTATCGTATTCCCTAGTAACTAGGTTGTGGAGGTCAGATAGGCAGTCGCTCCAAGTAAAATACTGGTATTCACCTGCATCAGGTTAGACTAGAAGCCGACCCCAACATAATTGGGAAAAGTTTTGTATGGGATGGGACAGCTGATTATTTTTTCGCGATTACAATGTCTCTCTAACGTCTGCCTATGTACTAAATAACTAGTAAGTACTAAATAATACTCATTAGCAGTAAAATAAAAACTTTTACAAAAAAAATACAACCGACTCCCAAAACACAACACTACAAAGTGAAAAATAACTTTAATTTCGGAAGTCGGTGTCTTTGGTTTTTTTTTAGTTTAGTTTTTTGCCACCGACTTCCAAAATTAAAGTTATTTTTCACTTTGTAGTGTTGTGTGTTTTGGGTGTCACTTGTATTTTTTTTGTAAAAAGTTTTTATTTTTCACTTTTTAGTGGTGCCACACAACGAATACCACTGCAAAATAAATTAGAGCAGCATTCACATAGACTATGTGGGACTGCCTAGATATCTCTTTTGTTGACTGTACCTACATATTAAATTAACTAATAGATTTAAAATAATAATATGTATATGGTACATAAAAAAGGAGGGGAAAGGATCATAGGGCATCAAAAACTTCGTCCGCATCGCTGTCAACAGGAAAAGTGCCCAAAAGCCAGCACGTTGTATGGCAATGCTGATTCTTTGGTCAAAAAATAGGCCAGCCCTCTGGTCACGTGAGGAGTCGACCAACCATTTAGCGCTGTCTTGAAAAACCAAGTGGGCACTCGGACCCCATGGCCCTAGTGTTTCAACCCCAAACAGCTCGAAAATATAACTCCCAAATTGGTTATAATTGTCGCGAATTATATTTTCGAAACTAGGTACCATTTTAATTCGGCAGCATTGTATTTCACGGAGGGACCACGGGTAAGAAACGGGTATGTTGACTACTGGTCACCTCGATACATTTGGTAGTCCATATCGATCGAAAGTCGAACGAAAATTTTTCTATACTGCACTTTGGTTCGCAGTGTTCTGGAATATTGTAGCACTACCTGGCGGCCTCATTACGCTGTTCATTGCCTTAGGATAGAGCGAGTGCAAAAAAGATTTTTAAACTACCTCGGATTCTCAGTAGGGAAAAAAATCAAAAGGAAACCATATAGCTATAAGCTGGGCCTTTTCAAAATGACGTCTCTTGAGAAACGGAGAGATATCCTGGACCTAAGGTTTGTCTACAAGCTATACTCAGGAATAAAACTGACTGTCCGAAACTCCTAAGCAAATTCTATTTTCGAGTCCCACGTAGACAACCACGAAAGCCGATCACTCCTCTAGTCCCACCCTTCCGTCGAACTAAGTCAGGCACTAATTCCCCAATTCCACGGCTGTGTAAGTTAGTTAATGAATACAGTGATCTCAATGATATCCACACAGAAACACTAGAAACATTCATCCGCAATACTAACATAAACAAATAAGTTAGGTTGCATCAATTTAGTTATAGTTTAAGCCTACTTTCAAGCTAGCACTTCGTTATATAGATATATCTCCAATATTGTACAATAAATTGCTGTCCTTTGTAAACTAAAATAATCGCATGTTGTGTTTACCTGTAATTGGGTGTGCAGTAGATCTAAGATCTGTTGTTATATTTTTTGTGTATGTATAGCTGTAACATCTGTTGGTAAACCATGAATAAATAAATAAATAAAAAGTCAGTGTACCGTTGTGGACTTGTGGACCGCACTGGATTTGCCTAGAACTGTCGAAGTCATCGATCGAGTGCTGGCTGATACATATGTCGCAGCCAACTGGTTTAATTAGGCCGTTTAGTTAACCGCCGTTTAGTTAACTAAACGTCGCCGTTTAACTAAAACAAAAATTTAAAAAATTAATGAATGAATGAAATATTCAATTAAAAGCCACACCAAACGCTTATTGTGACTACAAATAAGCCATTCTGTATTACGTGTACAGTACGGCCGACGTATCTTGGCAATTCCGAACTTCGCGCAGAAGGCTGCACAGTAAGATTTTTTAGGAACCAAATGGTGACATGAGTCGGGTGTGAGTGAGAGAACATGCGCGAAAGTTCTTAGTACCTATGTTCAGACTCGCCAAGATACGTCGGCCGTAAGTGTAAACGTGGGTAGCAGTTTTGTTAAGGTGCAGCGCAGACTACAGACTATCAGTGACGCACTTTTTAATAAGTGAAAATAGAACCTAAGCAATTATAAGCAGTAACGCACACGACGCGCAAAAAGTCCGGCGCACAAAAAATCCCTGTCATTCTGGCAGCTCGCGCCGCGCCGCGCCGCACACAAAAGTGCGCGAAAAAAATAGAACGTTTGCTTCAACACGCGTTACCACAGACGGCGCACACTTTTAGTATCGCACAAAAAGTCTGTCGTCTGCGCTGCACCTAAAGTCGACGTTCGCACGGACGTAAAAATATCGCGGCGTTTTTTTCTCGCACTGGATTTTCAACGCTCTGCTTAGCGCCGAGAGTGAAAAATCCAACAGTGTGTTTTTTCGACGCGCTAGAATGTACTCTGTTATTGTTATGTTGGATTCTTAACGCTCGGCTCAACAACGAGAGTTGAAAATCCAGTGCGCGATAAAATCCCGCCGCGATATTTTTACGTCATCCGACGAGCCCTTGTCACCGTCGGCGTTCCAGCTGTATTAAAACCCAATGGCTTGGCACGCGACGATGGCAAGAGACCGGACGGCATGTCTTTATTTCCATGGAAGTTGGGAAGGCCTTTAGTGTGGGACACAACGTGTGTCGATACTCTTGCGCCATCCCATCTTCCTGGCTCTGCGTGCTGTGCTGGCACTGCTGCTGCCGCTGAAGCAAACCTCAAGCGGCGGAAGTATAATAACCTTATCGGTAATTATATTTTCGAGCCGTTTGGGGTTGAAACCCTTGGACCGTGGGGTCCGAGTGCTCATAGTTCGTTCAACGAAATCTTCAAACGGCTGGTTGACACTTCCCGTGACCCAAGGGCTGGCTTTTACCTTGGCCAGAGGCTTTAACATTGCCATACAACGTGGCAATGCCGCCAGTCTCTTGGGTACTTTACCAGTCGACAGCGATGCGGAGGAATTTATCGACGCCATATTTTAGTTTTTTAATAGTTATGTTAGTATATAATTTTGTTATCTTTACATCATTTCATTTCATTTTGTCATGTTTACAGTTAAAATAAAGATGTTTTTTGCGTTCGTACGAACGTCGGCTAAGTGGGGGACATAGCATCTACTTCCCTACTGTTCAGCCCACAGAATGGTCGCAGATGAGCGTCGTGTGTGTTGAGTCTGCGTACAATCCGCGACGGACTTTTTGTGTGCCATGCAGACATGTTGTGCGCCACAGACTCGATCGCACAAAAAGTTCGTCTACGTTGCACCTAAACGTAACGCAATGTTATAGTTATTATTACTCTTTGGCAATGGCAATCCATACATGCTGGAGCAGTTTTGTAAAACAGCAACATGTAGGTACCTATAGTTTACGACATCTTTCCTACAGATATTAATAATAATAGTAATAGCCCCACCGCCGTATCTCTACGTTGACGTCGTGGTGGGGCTTGCGCGCTCCGAACTCTGGGTCTGTGCCGGTGGAGTTTACTTTGCCGAAACAGGTCTAGGGTGAGGAGCCAGACCAAGAGAGATACGTGAACCCGCAGGGCAGCTTGTGGCGAGCTGTTGGGCAGTAGCGACCCCACGGACCCTATTTCCCGGGAGAAGTCTTGTTCTTCACCTCTGGCTTGCCTTTATTGGCCGGCTGGAGTGAACAATGACGGGAACAGAGCTCCCACCTCATTCTTGCCTTTATTGGCCGGCTTGAGTGGAGATTCGCAAGAGCAAACGTGCTCGGAGGAAGGAAGTATTCCAGTAAGTGCTTGTAGGGATCTTGACCATCTTCCGGGCTCTGGGATTGTTCTGAGAGCCGTGGAATACCTCTCCACTCCTCAAGCACCTCAGGACATGTTGCCCCTTGTCGCTACGTCACTATATGCTAGCGACCGTTTCCGGGGGCCCATTATTGAGTGTGCAAGTCACCCCCTGCCAATTTATCTGTGTATATTATATAACATTGGTCAGGCAGGGGACATAGTTCTTCCATAGTTCAAGGTACCCAATCCATGTAGCCACCCAAACCCATAGGCCCAATGTGTTTTGTTTCCATGTTCTGCAATAGTCCTGCACCAACCGGGGGGTGCACTTGCATAGTGCATACAGGGATAATCGTCGGCTGGTGCCTTCTTTTCATTTAAAATTGTCTAAGGGGCCTCTGCAAGTTGGCTTCGGCCCCTCGTACGCCTTCCAAAGGTCCGGGACCCCAGGGTCCCGAGATAAGCCAAAGACAAATAATAATAGTAATAGTAGTTCGATGATCAAGTCTGACGAAGTACATAATTATGTACATATACAGGATTAGTTTTCAATGACCAGCCAAATTTTCACAGAGCGTTCTACCCGTGAATATGAACAACTTTTACTATGGGACCAACTTTAAAATCACGGAAAAAAAAACAGCTGTCATACAAAAGTTCAATACCTACTGGACCAAAATGTATGAAACAGCTGATTTTTTTTTCGTGATTTCAAAGTTGGTCCCATAGTGAAAGTTGTTCATAATCTTGGGTAGAACACCCTGTGAAAATTTGGCTGGTCATTGAAAACTAACCCTGTATAATGTATATCCATTCATAGGTATATGTAAGTAGGTATAGGTAAGTACCTACTTCCATACTAGTAACTCTGTCTGTTACTTTTTCATGCCTAAACCACTGAACCGCTCGTTGTTTGATAGATAGGTAGGTAGCCTGGAACCCGGAGGGGCAGCTACTTTCATCCTGGTTATTTGTACCTACATATTAATAAGTGATGAAGTACAAAATACACGCCGGGCAACAGTGAGTTGCACTGTAAACAGTAGATACTCTACAATTTAATAGTGTAGTACAACTGGAGTTAACCTCGAATACTCAGGAAGTTATATGTGCAAAGAATCCCAAAGTCATTCTATAATTAGTTCATTTTACCAAAATAACGTGCTCTGCTTTTCCAGTCAGTACCGTTTACATATTTTACATACCTAGGTAGGACTTGCGTTGCGTTCTTTCAATACTTTATACTATAGGAGCTCGTGGCTAAGTAATAACAGCCGCACGGGTCGATCCATCAGGTTAAGCTACGCTTGCCGGGGTTGGTCATTGGATAAGTGACCATCTTTACATACCGAGACTCCTCCGTGCCTCGGAAAGCACGTTAAGCCGTTGGTCCCGGCTGTCATTCGTGGATCTTTGACAGTCGTTACGGGTCGTCAGAAGCCCGAAAGTCTGACAATCAGTCTTACCAAGGGTTATCGTATTACCCAGTTAATGGGTTGTGGAGGTCAGATAGGCAGTCGCTCCATGTAAAATAATGGTATTCAGCTGCATCCGGTTAGACTGGAAGCCGACCCCAACATAGTTGGGAAAAGGCTAGGCAGATTGAATACTTTATAGTATAGAGGTCAGCTTTTAGTCTGACCAAACGTGGGTCACCGGTATCTACCTACATTGGTCAGGTACATACCTACAGTTCTTGCCCGGGAGTACATCGCCGCTCGCTTCTTTTCAGCAAAAATGAATGAAACTTCTACAGTTTAACTATATTCATCATATCATTCAAGTTCATACCTAAATTTTTTTTATATTCTTTTAAAAAACTTTTTAACAAAAAAAAACAAGAACCGATTTCCTAAAAACACACTACAAAGTGAAAAATTTAGTTATTTAGTTTTATTTTTTGTAACGTTTTTATTTTTCATTTTTAGTTGTAGTACCTACCTTACACATATTCGAATACTAGGGGTATTCGAATATGTGTAAGGTAGGTACCTTACACATATTCGAATACCCCTACTTACCTGCTATGTAAATTACAGTGACCAAAAGTTATTATAACATAATCCTTATAGACTAAGTGGGAAATATTTCCACTTAGTCGTACGTATTATTGAAGCTACCCAAGCAAAGTTAATCAATTTTACATGGGACCAACTTCGAGGTAAAACAATAATAATTCAAGCATCATTCAAATCGGTAAAATTCAATTCTGTAAAAAGCTATGCGTGGGATACATCAAAAAAATTCCTACTCGTTGAGTTGAGAACCTTTTCCTTTTTTTTCATCGGTTGAAAAGATTTTCAACCGATGAAAAAAAAGGAAAAGGTAGGGAGGGGGTAGGTAGGGAAGGAAGGGTAAGGTAAGGTAATGTAACCAGATGGTTACATTACCTATATGAACACCAAATTGCGTAGATATGTGCCAAATAAAAGAGGAAGAAAAAGTTACATAAATATTAGAATAAGTTAAAAAAAATTACATAAACTCGAACGCAACAAAAGTTTTCTTTCTAATATACAAATACACATACATACTTAATCATATATAAACTCACGACTTTTTCCCATGGGGGTAGGCAGAAACTACAGAACGCCACCAGCTACGATCCTTACATACTCCTTTTGCTTCGTTTACGTTCATACCTACTTCTGGTAATAAACAAAAATTAACATAAAAAAAGTAAAAACCGACTTTAAAAACCAATAACTTTCATAAAAAACTTAACAGTTTCTGAAGTCAGTGCCAAGCTATGGTGCATTACCCGTGGGGACGTCCCTACAAAATGGTGCGGGATAAACTCCGCCCATGGGCTCCCCCGCTGACGCAGAGTCTCCGGCCGCAGCTCGTGGAGGACGTGGTGAGCGCTCTGTTCCCTTCGCGAGGGGAACATACTCCCCCGCCCATGGCTCCGCCTCCTGCGGTGCCCGATGCGGACCACATCACCGACGACGACGGCGATGCTCCGGCAGTGACCGAGGTAGAGCTGAGAGCGGCAGTACGTAGGCTGAGTGCCCAAAATACCGCCCCAGGACCCGAAATTCAAATCATATGCAACCTGCATTATAAAAAAAACTAGATATGCCATAGTAGGCTTCTACTCCGTTCACCGAATATACCCTATTTTTATCAAGACGGTAAAAAAAGTCATCCAGTATGTTTGGTACACACAGCAGCAGGTCAAGTTACTACAAACTGTCAAATTTTCTCATTCGATTTTGAACATAACCATCAACATTTTAATGTTTAAAATCATTTGGAGAAAGACAGTTTGGTATAACCTGATGTGCACCAAGAGCTTGAGAATTGGACCGCCTGCGCCCCTGTAAAATTTCGCTTGACCCCGCGTCATACAAAAACGGCGTTTTTGGCGTTAACTGATAAGGCTTCGAACCTAGGAGGTTTTAGTGTTGATTTTTTTGATCCAAAAAATCCTACCTCATTTGACTAAAAATGTGAGCTTCAAAATGTTTGTGATTTTTTTCTCAATGATGGCGCTAGTTGGCAGCACTCGTCGCGCGAATCGTTAAGTGCATAATTATGTATGTCACTTTGTTCGGAAAACCGGTAAGCGCCCTATGTCGACCACGCGTTCAAGTTACCCGAACAAAAAGTGACTTAAAGGTGCGAAGATCGCGTATTCAATTAGCGCGACGATCGCTTTTAAATAGAACGCGGCCTGAAGTCTTTGTAAGGGGTGCGTCTCATATCATATAAAGATAGTTGCTATATTTTCATTTCAATAACGTTCACAAGATGTAATAAACGTGAGACCACTGTTGATATAATTTCTTTACATATAACATGTACTCGTATATAGGTACTCTAAAACTTATTTCGTGTTACACGAAATAAGTTATTGGATATAACGTTTATTTAATCGAAAAAATCGTTTAAAATATATTGATACCATCATTATTATAACACCCCGATTCAGAGCAATCCGACATTTGGGTTAGGTTAGGTTAGGTTAGAACAGTGACCCCCCCGGTGGGTTCTCGCATTGTCGAGGCGGGGGGACTCAGTAGCCGTGGCTTGGTCACCCACGGTGTAGCGAAGAGGAACCCGAGGAGGGGCCGCTCGTCAGGGCTTTTCCTGGAAAGCCGACGACGTAGCGGCCAGTGGGTAGGTTGCGGTGGCCGCTTGGGCGACACTGCAACTGAGGCGGGCCGCGGTGTCTTTTGGAAGGCATCGCGGCTGAGGGTTGGAGGCCGCGACGGGAGAGGAGTGCCGGTATTGCGGTGCGCCGCTCTCCCTACCTTCCGCGGCCTTGACGGGGCCGCCACCGTTTGATGGCGGACGCGGTGGGGCCGCAGGGGAGGAGGAGTGTCGGTATGACGTTGGCCGCTCTCGCTATCCTCTGCGGCCGAAATTTGGCAGGCGGCGGGGCCAATGACCTGACCCGTCGCAGGGGGACCAAGGGTGACCAGGCACGGGGTCGTCTGGTGCCCATGTGCTGGTTTTGGTCCCTGGGGTGGTCGCCCGCAGCGGTCGGGCGGGACCTCTCGCTTCCCAGCGTCGTCAACTCCATGCTGGAAAGCGAGGGGGCCTGGGCAGCGGTCGCCTCCTTCTGCGAGGAAGTAATGTCACAGAAGGAGGTGGCGGAGCGCGCGCGGGAGGACGATCCTCACGTGGCGCCGCTCCGAAGGCGGAGGAGGGGTCGAAGAAGACGTCAGTTTGATAGTCATCTCCAACTTCTCCCAGGTGGAGGCCAGCAGGCAACGGGTGTGGGGGCACCCTTGCCTGTATTGCACAGGCCCCCACCAGTGTCGGACGGGAATGGCCAGGTGTTGCCGGCCATTCCCGTAGCCCCCCAACCTGGGGGGCGTGCGGGGCCCGCCAGCTAGGCGGGCATGCGCCGGGAGGGTTGTGGAAGTAAAGGCTGAGCCGGTTTCCCATGGCCCTCCCATCACGGCGATGTGGGAACACCGCTGAGTTTTAGTGGGTATACTGTCATTCCGACAGGAGTCCCACATACCCCGTCTCGTCCCCCACGAGCAGGGTTGCGTAATGCATTTCTCAGCGTCAAAAAAAAAAGGTTAGGTTAGAACAGTGAGTATTACCTGTATTGTTGGGGAATCATTTGGATTAGGTTAGGTTAGAACAGTGACCATTAACGCTAGATTCTCTTCATTGTTGCTGAATCATTTGGATTAGGTTAGGTTAGAATAGTGACCATTAACGCTAGATTCTCTTCATTGTTGCTGAATCATTTGGATTAGGTTAGGTTAGAATAGTGACCATTAACGCTAGATTCTCTTCATTGTTGCTGAATCATTTGGATTAGGTTAGGTTAGAATAGTGACCATTAACGCTAGATTCTCTTCATTGTTGCTGAATCATTTGGATTAGGTTAGGTTAGAACAGTGACCATTAACGCTAGATTCTCTTCATTGTTGCTGAATCATTTGGATTAGGTTAGGTTAGAATAGTGACCATTAACGCTAGATTCTCTTCATTGTTGCTGAATCATTTGGATTAGGTTAGGTTAGAATAGTGACCATTAACGCTAGATTCTCTTCATTGTTGCTGAATCATTTGGATTAGGTTAGGTTAGAATAGTGACCATTAACGCTAGATTCTCTTCATTGTTGCTGAATCATTTGGATTAGGTTAGGTTAGAATAGTGACCATTAACGCTAGATTCTCTTCATTGTTGCTGAATCATTTGGGTTAGGTTAGAATAGAGACCATTATGTTTCAGATTATACAATATTTCATAAGTATCTTTCTACTAATAGAATTAAAAGTGTCATTCATTTTACAATGTTTTTGGCGGTTCTCACCTCAATCATAAACAAAACAACGTGTGAGCGATGCACGTCTTGAACTAATCCATGTGCCACCGGCACGCAACGCATTTTTTGTTCATATAATATGCGCTCGGTGCGGGCGGTACCGATAGTGGACGCAGTGCTATATGAATTCAAACAAAGCAAATTAAAATCCGTTGCGTGCAGTGCGTGCATTGTGGCCGGTGCGGACCATTGAATGTTCACCTTAAAAGCTGAGAAAAAACGCGCGCACTGCACGCAACAGATTTTGGTTTGTTTCCAAAAAATAAAATGCGGGCGGCACCGGTAGTGAATGCAGTGCTATATAAATTCTTATAAAGCACACCAAAATCAGTTGCGTGCCGTGCGTGCGTTGCGGCCTGCGATCTCAAAGAGTTGCTTGTTTACCCAGCTAAGTGCTCTACGAGAAATATCTCCAAGTCGCATAAAATATTATGCGACGGATAACAATAAAATTTGGCAAGGAGAAAAGCTGGCTTCCCGGAGACGGACACAGGCCACATTTTTTCATAAAAACAAATATAGGGGTGATATAGGGGATGAAAGTTTGTATGAAAAACTCATGATTTCTGAAGTTAAGGATGTGAAAATTCAAATTTAAGCTTTTGGTACAAAAGTGTAATAAAAGCACTAAATCGTGCTGTCAAGAGCAACCAAAGTATCACAGGATATATAGGTACCTAATGGTGGTGCCTACGGCGATTTTAGACAGTCACAGGGGATAATTTCCGACCTTCACGCGGGCGAAGCCGCGGGCAAAAGCTAGTGTTGAATATTTGTCATAAAGTTTTGAACAAAAATGTGACCCAGGATTGGTTATTAAGTTTACGTTAACGAGAAAATGATTAACGGTACGTTCACGTGACTGAACGTGTAACGTAACTAAACGATTACATTTTATTTCATGTTGGAAATATTGTGGTGATTTGATTTGAAAATATTTTCCCTTACATTTTCTTTACCTACAATTTGTAGGCTTTGGAGAAGCTTGTACATCATGTGTTTCAGATTTCATACAAATATTGACTACTAACAATTAATAATAATAAAAATATAAAAATATATCTGCAGATATCCTATGCAATGTGGAATTAAGGAGCGTTCTGGAGGATGCGATCAGTGAGTACCGGTTCACATCACCTGACCTTAGACCACGGCTTCCACGTTTGCCCATGAATAAAAAAAATAGAGCACTGGTGTGTGCTCTGGATGCGCTGTTACCAAATTTTATTGAAAGCAGCGCAGATCTTTGCGATACACACTCAATCCTGTATTGCACGGCTGTTGCGGCATGTCGTGTAGCTCGTGTCAAATTTCCAAACACTGACCAAGCTACACGGCCAAAACCCGCCGCACCAGCCTGGCAGTGCAGGATTGAGCGTCGTATTAATGAGGCCAGGGTACTCATTGGGAAGCTTATCTGCTTCAGGGAGGGCAATACACGCCCCAGGGTGATGCGCTTTGTGAGACGGGCATTCTCGGGAACTAGTATTAGTCCTCGTGAATATGTATGCTGTGTCACAGAGCGCATCGACTTCCTGAAGCAGAAAGTTTATGCATGGGCAAACCGTATTCGTCGGTATAGGCGAAGAGTGGATCGGTACACTCAGAACCGCATGTTCCAGAGTGATGAAAGGTGGGTATACAGAACATGGGAGCGGCCTATTCCCACTCAAGGTGTGACTGACGTGCATCCACCGGATAATGAGACCATGAGTGCTTTTTGGCGAAGCATTTGGTCGGTGCCCGTCAGTCACACTGAAGGTGATTGGATGCGTGTTGTTGAGCAAGCGTGTGATTCAATACCAGACATGGAGGCTATTAACATTAGTCCTCTGGATGTGGCCTGTGCAGTCCGTCCGTTACCTAACTGGAAATCTCCAGGACCGGACGGACTGCACAATTTCTGGATTAAATGGCTACAAAGGTCACACGCCTGCTTAGCCTCCCAATTCCAGTCATCTTTAGAGACTGGGTCGCTACCACTGTTCTTTACGACAGGAGTTACCCACCTGCTCCATAAATCGGGTAGTACAGCGGAACCTAAAAACTATAGACCAATCACATGTTTACCGACGGTCTATAAAGTCCTTACATCCATTCTTAGAGCAAAAATTGCACACCATATTTATAGTAATTCATTTATGTCTGTGTCTCAGAATGGATGTAAGAACGGGTCCCGCGGTACTAAGGAGCTGCTCCTAATAGACATGACCATAAGCCAACAGGTACGTAGATCCCGGAAAGATCTGTCGACATGTTGGATAGATTACAAGAAGGCCTATGACTCGGTGCCACATACATGGCTCATTAGGGTGCTGGAGTTGTACAAAATAGACGCAACTCTACGCACCTTCTTGATGTCGTGTATGGGGCAATGGAGGACGGTCCTTCTCTATCCAGGATGTCAGCAGATCCGAAGGATCGATGAACCGATCAGGATTGAGCGGGGAATATTTCAGGGCGATAGTTTGAGTCCGCTTTGGTTTTGCTTAGCCTTGAATCCTCTAAGCACACTGCTGGAGGACTCAGGTCTAGGCTACCGGTTGAGAAGAGGTGGTCAAGTGATATCTCACCTCCTTTACATGGATGATTTAAAACTTTTTGCCCCCAACAATTTGCGACTGATGGAGTTACTGAAGGCAACAGAAACCTTCAGTAGCGCCATCAGGATGGAATTTGGTGTGGAAAAATGTGCAGTCATGCATGTAAAGCGAGGGGAGATTATGGAATCCGTGGGAACCCAACTCTCGGATTCCATACATCTTAGATCCCTCTCGTCAACCGAAACCTACAAATATTTGGGTATGTCGGAAGCGTTGGGCATCAATGCTACTGACATGAAGCAATCGTTGAAGGAGCGCTTCTTTGGCCGCCTGAAGAAAGTATTTAATAGTCTTCTATCAGGCGGAAACAAGGTGCGCGCCTTCAACGGTTGGGTCATGCCGGTCTTGATGTACTCTTTCGGTATACTCAAATGGACTCAGACCGAACTCGACGCCCTGGATAGGAGAGTCCGTACGCTACTGACTGCGTATCGAATGCATCACCCACGGTCATCGGTAATGAGACTGTATATCCCGCGAAAGTGTGGAGGTCGAGGCTTTTTAAATGCTAAGACCCTCCACAATCGCGAGATATGCAGTCTCAGGGAATATTTCCTAGAAGCCGACGTGGGGTTGCATCGAGATGTGGTCGCGGTGGACAAGGGCCTCACCCCACTCTCCTTGGCGAAAGAGAACTGGCGCAAACCTGCAGTACTTGATACTAACGATCGTAAGGAAGTATGGCAAGGCAAAGAGCTTCACGGACGCTTTTTCCGGGCCCTCCATGGGCCTGATGTAGACTTTTTGGCGTCTGTATCCTGGTTACGTTTCGGCGACCTCTTCGGGGAAACCGAAGGTTTTGTCTGTGCAATTATGGATGAAGTTATCATGACGAATAATTATCGGAAATACATTGTCAAGGATGGTACGGTTGACATCTGTCGGGCATGCCACCGTCCCGGTGAATCAATCCGACACATTGTTTCCGGTTGTTCTCGTCTTGCTAACGGCGAGTACTTGCACAGACACAATCTAGTGGCTAGGATTATCCACCAGCAACTTGCCTTGCAGTACAACCTTGTGGAATCCGAAGTACCATATTACAGGTATGTGCCCGACCCAGTTCTCGAGAATGGTCACGCCACATTGTACTGGGATCGATCTATCATCACTGACAGGACTATTGTAGCCAATAAGCCTGATATAGTGGTGATAGATCGACGAGAGCGCCGTGCAATGATTGTTGATATCGCTGTCCCTCATGACGAGAATCTCGTGAAAGCTGAGAAAGATAAAAAAATCTAGTATCTTGACTTAGCACACGAGGTTGTCGACATGTGGGACGTGGACTCTGCAATCATTGTACCGATAATCGTTACGGTTAATGGCCTAATAGCGGAGAGTCTCGACCAACACCTCAGGAGGCTCTCATTGCGCGGCTGGGTCAAGGGCTTGATTCAGAAAGCAGTACTCCTGGACACGGCACGCATAGTGAGGAGGTTCCTCTCTCTAGAGCCCTGACCACCGGTAGCTTGGACCCTGTTCCCGATACCGGTGGGCTACTATTTTTTATATTTTTAAATGTTTTTTTTTTTAATTTTATGTTTTTATAAAAATATTTAAAAATATAATTCATATGTATGTAAATAAAATAAAGGAAATAATAATAATAACCCCACCGCCATATCTCTACGTTGGCGTCGTGGTGAGGCTTGCGCGCTCCTGAACCCAACCCTACCCTACCCTACTCCTACCCTATCTCCCGGCAGAACTCTTGCTCCTCAACTCTGGCTTGCCTTTATTGGCTGGCTGGAGTGAACACTGACAAGGGACAGAATGGCTGGCTTGAGTGGAGATTCGCAAGAGAACTGGAGACTGTGGACTCGGAGGAAGGATAACCGTAGAATATACCTCTCGACATAAGTGTTGCCCCTTTGTCCCAATGACCTAGCGACCGTTTTCAGGGGCCTATTATTGAGTGTGCAAGTCAGCTCCTGCCATTTTATCTGTGTATTAGGTACATAACATTGATCAGGCAAGGGTACTTCTTCCAAAGTTTTAAGTTACCAATAAACGCTAAACACCAAAACCCATAGCCCAATATTTTTTCTGTCCATGCGACTATATTTTAAACATTTTAACTAGGTACCTACGGGAATCGGCCTTCAGGTCTCAACTAACTGCAAGTGAAGGCAGTAGAACAGCTGTACCTACCTCAGATAGCGACCAGTCGGAAGCCTAAAAGTCTGACGTGGCATTCACCTCCAAACTGCAGTGATAATTATGTGGTAGTCTGGACCTTTCAAATAGCTACTGATGACTGGTCACGTCTACCAAGCTGCTTTCTGGTCTGGATAAACTGCCTTCTCCAGGTATGTAGTTTACCCGACACCCAACTTATTTCCAGGAAAATAAGAGACAGATATATTTTCTTCAAGCCTTTCTATAGTTCTTTTATACTTACCACACTTATACTCGTATATACTTACTTAAACATGTCACCATTTTCCATTATAAAATCTCCTCCTCCGCTTATCCTGGCTATTTTGGAGCTGATGACGCCTTTACGGCAAATATAGTGTTGCCTCGCAAAGATATACTGAAGTTTTGTGGCCTGGTTTTTCTGTTCAGCAAAAATCTAAGATTTGAACCGTTAGATTCGCCTTTCCGCGTCAAAACATGGTCACATTTCTGTTTCGTTTTGACACCTCTGATGTACACAATGACGCAGTGACTTGATTGATGTACATCAGAACGTTCGGCCAGTCGAGGTAGGGAGCTGGTTGCTACTCCAGGTTTTAGTGACGATTATGTGACGCATAAAGATGCCAGCCAAAGAATTTGTGACAGTACAGTTCGAAAGTTAGAAGCATTTATTTATGGCCGAACGACCTGATATCAGAACGTTCGGCCAACCTGATTCTTCATAACTGAGGACCTTAGAGAAACTGTTACTGAATAAAGATTTAGTGACGTTTTGGTGACAAACAACCACTGTTTTACTTTTACTCGTAATGCCACCGGTTAAAAGTAAAATGAATTTTAGTTCCTGGAACATCAGGACGTTCGGCCAACGTGATCTCCATAACTGAGGACCTGAGAGAAACCGTTAATGAATAAAGATTTAGTGACGAGACTGAAACTCATTTTTATTGCTTTATTTTTTTTTGTTTGTGACGGCCCCTATAAATAGTAAAATGAAAATTTAAGATATAACCTCAAAACATTGGGATTATCCATTCCTCCACAAGGAAGAAGCCCAGAGAAACCGTTAATCAATAAAGATTTAGTGACGACACTGAAAAGAACTTTTATGGCTTTATTTTTTTTTTGTGACGGCCCCTTTAAATAGTAAACTGAAAATTTAACATTTATAACCTCAAAACAATAAAAATGCACTACGGCGGATGGCGACTGAAATAGGGTGACCATGTATTCCAATGAAACAAATATTTATCCAGTACTTAAGTAATAAAGTAGTAGTAGTAGTAGTAGTGTAGTTGTTTTGGTAATTAATTACCAAAACAATGAAGCAAAACACGTCGTAATATTAAATTATGTACAAGCAACGTTGAACTGATGCCTGCATACCAGTGTTCACTTGTGAAGTTTTTGTTATATTAGTCGAGTCTATTTTGGCTAAAGGCAAACGAAAGTAGAAAGGTGACTGACATGGGAGATTGGGAAATTTCACTAAGTACAAGAATACTTAAATAAATAGGTACACAACTTAAAAAACGCTTTATTTGTAATCAATCATCCACAAAAAGCGGTAGGTAGCTAGGTACATAATCAATTGTTTTTTTAAAATTACAGTCTGTTAAATTGGTTCACCACGAGAGAAGATAGATCGATTTGACAGCTTCTTGTGTCTACTGCTAGGTGTTTGACTTGAAACTTGTCAAATCGGATTTCTTTCAGTGGTGGCCCGACAATATTATTATTAGTTTGATAATCAAGATTACACATTTTACAATTAAATAACAGTTCCATAGATATCACAGTATGTATTATACAATAACAAGACCAAA
The DNA here is from genome assembly GCA_946251885.1 of Cosmia pyralina. NCBI lineage: Eukaryota > Metazoa > Arthropoda > Insecta > Lepidoptera > Noctuidae > Cosmia > Cosmia pyralina. The sequence continues at coordinate 11,999,601 of OX276361.1, forward strand.
TTACCCCTTAAAAATACTAGTCGACAACATTACGGCTTTCTTTCCGGTAAGGTTAGCCAGAACTTAAGCTATCCATTTTCGATAGTCCTGCCTGGTTCTATTATAGTACCAAAGGATCTGTGCACCTGACGTCGATGACGTCACACCGGTGACATGACTGGCGAGCGAGAGACAGCAAGGCGCCGCGGGGAAGTTGCGGGGGAAGGAACGCATTCCACGCGGGTGCAGAGATCCCTTGGTAGGTACTATAGTAGAAATTGATAAGAAATCACATTTGACTAGCACGAGAGGAAACCCACAGATGCCATAAAAATAAAATTAAATGTACCTACATATCACAGTTTTGCATTACCATTAAACCTTTTAAATAGCGCTAAAAAATACTTTTAAAAAATCAGTCGGAGAATATATTTTATTACACTTTAAAAGCGCTTGATTCTTATCATCAATCAATCTGCCTAGCCTTTTTCCCAATTTTGTTGGGGTCGGCTTCCAGTCTAACCAGATGCAGCTGAATACCAGTATTTCATTTTAATATGTGCACATTATGAAGACTCAGGCTGTATAGGTATAGATAGGTCCAGTAACATGTAGGTATAGAATAAAACGTAAGTTTCACACATACCTAACTATTAAATTACTTACCACTCTGGATATTATCACGGCGCATGAACCTGTAACTGTAACTGAATGAAGTAAAACTAGTGGTCGCCTATTGGTCGAAATTCGATCGATAGTTTTAATTTTTTTTTATTCATGTGACAGTGACAGTCGCAGAAAAATAATAAAAAGTCGTAGCAAAGAGGCCACATCATAACGCATGGTGATGTGTGTAATGTTTTTTTATAACAATTTATTTCTAATGCATATTAAAATATTAGTTATCTGCACTCCTTCTCCATATAAACTTTAACCGTTCCAAATTTCATACTTCTCCGTCCGCGTATTTATTTTTTATTTCGTTGCAATACCTATATCGTCACCTTATTTCAACTATTCCGACGTGTTCTGCTTCATTCGGTAGAAAAATAGGTACCTACCTACTTGATAAATACTTGTTTCGTTGGAATACATGGTCACCCTATTTCAGTCGCCATCCGCCATAGTGCATTTTTATTGTTTTGAGGTTATATGTTAAATTTTCAATTTACTATTTAAAGGGGCCGTCACAAAAAAAAATAAAGCAATAAAACTTGGTTTCAGTGTCGTCACTAAATCTTTATTGATTAACGGTTTCTCTGGGCTTCTTCCTTGTGAAGGAACGGATAATTCCAATGTTTTGAGGTTATATCTTAAATTTTCATTTTACTATTTATAGGGGCCGTCACAAAAAAAAAATAAAGTAATAAAAATTCGTTTCAGTCTCGTCACTAAATCAATATGCATTAACGGTTTCTCTCAGGTCCTCAGTTATGGAGATCACGTTGGCCGAACGTCCTGATGTTCCAGGAACTAAAATTCATTTTACTTTTAACCGGTGGCATTACGAGTAAAAGTAAAACAGTGGTTGGTTGTCACCAAATCGTCACTAAATCTTTATTCAGTAACAGTTTCTCTAAGGTCCTCAGTTATGAAGATTCAGGTTGGCCGAACGTTCTGATATCAGGTCGTTCGGCCATAAATAAATGCTTCTAACTTTCGAACTGTATTGTCAAAAATTCTTTGGCTGGCATCTTTATGCGTCACATAATCGTCACTAAAACCTGGAGTAGCAGCCAGCTCCCTACCTCGATTGGCCGAACGTTCTGATGTACATCTTGATTGTCATAGAAACGCCATTATTGTGTGAACTCAACTCTTCTCAGTAGGTATGGAAACTTTTTCGCGCGACAATGAGGGCAACTCTTACGATTTAAATCTTTGGCAAAAATTCAACATAGGATAGAGATGCACATCTCTATTCCAGATCTTAGATGTTGTATTATAAAAGCCTCTCGTTGAGCTAGTTCACGGGATTTCTGAGCCCAGGATGGTATAACGATTTCGGGGAAAGGCTCTATCTGCTCTATGTGAATAATAGGTCTTTACCTATGAAATTGCCGTTTTGTATGAAAAAATTTAAACGAATTTTTTTCATGCATTTTTTATTTGTATTAATCGAAGTAATAACCCATGCAATCAATGCATCTTTGCCAACGCAGTGGCAGTTTATTGATGCCCTTCTTAAAGAAATCAGCTGGACGGGAGGCAACAAATTCTTCAAAGGCATTTTGTACTGCCTCTCGGGTATTGAATTTTTTTCCCACCAAGAAGTTATCCAAATTCTGGAAAAAGTAGTAGTCTGTAGGCGCAAGGTCTGGTGAGTAGGGCGGATGACGGAGAGCTTCCAACCCCAGTTCTTGCAACTTGGAGACCGTCTGCTGTGCAGTATGAGGTCGCGCGTTGTCGTGCAGGAGCAGCGGAGACGAGCGATTGACCAATGCTGGTTGGAGATGTGCCAGCTTCTCCATAATTGTGTTCAGTTCTTCACAGTACACATCAGAAGTAATGCTCACCCCGTTTGGTAAGAAGCTGTGATGAATCACACCGGCGCTAGACCACCAAACAGTGACCATCACTTTTCTAGGGGTAAGTTTTCGTTTAGGGCATTGTTTAGGTGCTGAACCAAGATCCAACCAACTTGCTGAGCGCTTGCGATTATCAAACAGAATCCATTTTTCATCGCAGGTAACAATGCGGTTCAAAATTCCTTCATTTGTGTGTCTGTTGAGCAGTGCAAGGCACGTCTCGAGGCGTACTTCGCGCTGGCGATCATTGAGTTCGTGGGGCACCCATTTGTCAAGCTTTTTTACCTTGCCAGTTTGACGCAAATGGACCAATATTGTTTTGACGCTAACGTCGAAAGCTGCTGCTAATTCAGCCGTAGATTGTGCATCAGCTTCCACAATCGCCTTTAATTCGTCATTGTCGACCAAAGTCTTCGGACGACCGCGAGGTTCATTTTTCAGGTCGAAATTTCCAGAACGGAAGCGAGCAAACCAATAACAAGTGGTGCGTTGGTTTGTAGTGTTAGCTCCGTAAACGTCGTTGATGTTGCGTGCCGCTTGTGCCGCGTTGCTGCCACGACGGTACTCATATTCCATAATTACTCGAATTTTTAACGTATCCATGATGACGTTGAAATGCGATGAAAATGTAACACTAATCAATAAACAAACGACTACTTTTGGAAAAAAAATCCATGTTTTTAAAATAAAATTAATTTGAAATTAGAATTCTTAGCCAAACAAAAATTATTTTGATTTGAAATGGCCAGTACTGCAGAACGGCAATTTCATAGGTAAAGACCTAATATTTCATAGAAGCGACGATAGGTTCCGGCGAAGGATTTGATTGGTTAGAGGTATTTCGTAATGCCATTTTGAGCTCAGTATTTCTCTTTGAGTGAGTGGGATTTCACCTTGAGTTGACAACTTGCCGATCTACTCTGTATGAATCTGTCTATCACAATTGTGGTTACCCAGTTTGAGAGGCAGGGTTTCCCATATTGTGTACAGATTTTGGTTCTTTGATTTGTATCGCATTGTTAACTACCATACCTCATTTAAATTGTCATTTTATACAAGTCAACAAAAGAGATATCTAGGCAGGGTCTCTACCCTACTCTTAACATATTTGTATGTGAATTGCTTCATGTTCAATTTTATATATATTACTTTGTTTTTGCAATACTCCCTCCTACATTGTAACACACCAACACAAAATTGTATATTGTCACGAAATTGAACATGAAACAATTCACATACAAATATGTTAGTATACCCTGCCTAGATATCTCTTTTGTTGACTGTAGATCTGTATTTTTATGAAATAAAGTTTTTAATTATTTATTATTTAATTTGTATTTATCTCACCGTGAAAGCTTAGGTGAAGTGAACTGTCAATAGTGTCAATCCCTAGCATTATGTGAAATGACAGCTCATTTCACCTAAATTTTCAACGTAATATTTTTCGATATCGGCTGTTACTTACCTGCCTTACCTACTTGCTCTTGTAAGTAGGTATACTTACTTGTTGAATCCACACATCATCGTCTCTAGGACATTAAAAAAACAATAACTATAATACCAGTATGTAATTAAGTAATGAAAAATGGTTACAGAAGACAACGGAAACGTTTATTGGCTAACAATTGTTCTTTTTTTTTTCATAATTTTTACGCAGTCTTATTTATTTTACTGTAATCGTATCGGACAGAATAATTTACGTTTTTTTCTACCCAAAATTGCGTTACGGAATGTACTTCTACAAAATTAATATCGAAATTATTATTTTTACAATTAAAATTATATTTCTATTATAATTTACAAACTAAAATTAAACATTATTAGTTAATTCCTACCTAACTTATCTACATATTAACAAATTATTGTAATTAACAAAATTATCTTTTTACAACTAAGTAATGTTAAAAAAAATAATGATCGGTAAAAGTGTAACGTACTTTATTAGATGGCTTCAAGGCACGTGATTTTTACGCGCAGATATTCATTGAGGAAGCACGTGCTGAAATAATCCAATTTCAGTTAACACGTGTAAGTAGACTAATATAATTAAATTACACTTTTACGAAAACTACTGTTATGGACATTGACATTGCAAATAATTATTATTTGTTTAATTATATGACATTAACATTTAAACTAGGACAAACATTTAATATGTAAATGGACAGTGAAGAACAAAATGCACAAATCAAATGCTGAAGAAATTAGTAGGTACACGTACAGTCAGCGTCAAAAATATCGGGACGAACAGACTGTTCAAAATGATCTCAACAACTAATCAAATTTTACTTTATCTCAATTGGATAAAGTTCTTGTCAGAACAACAGTCAGTCAGTCAGTGGCAGTTGTTGTTTTGTTCTTGTCTTGTTGTGTGTTGTTGTTGTTGTTGTTGTTGTTGTGAGTTGTCGTGTACTGTCTTCATTCTGAAACATTCCTTGTGTCATTGAGTTAATACTACATTTTCATAGTTGTTTAGATCATTTTGAACAGTCTGTTCGTCCCGGTATTATTGACGCTGACTGTACATTGCGTGGGTAAAAAATTACCTATCCACCATTTAATTTTTTCCTGTTTTAATAGCGGAATAGTCGTTATACAGGGTGTAAGGGACGACAGCCTTCCGCGAACTAACAGGGTTCTTATTTTGAATCAAATTCCACCAGATTTCTCCGGAAAATTTTTTCTTTTTTTTATCGTCGTTTAGTTACTACTCCTTTGTTTCAATGTTAAATTACATTACCTGTACGCAACACTCCATTTATATAAATAAAACAGCTAAAATAAAAAAAATCAGCAATGGTTGTTGAAATACTCTAACGAACGACGCGCTGCGCTGCCATTCGCTACGTGCGTTTTGCCAAGGTAACGATACATACATACATGTATGTGAGTTACTAAAACAAATCAGGTTTATTGGATTCCCATACCGTTCCTGAAATAATTTCATGTACCGGTCATCTTAGTATGATATACTGAATTTAGCCCATCAGTCTGCGGAGGGCTGTCCCTTACACCCTGTACAGCATTCTCCTCCTATCACAGTCCAATATATAACTGCAAATGTACAACCAGCGCAAACTTAATAGCTTAAAACGATACAATATTATTAAAATTAAACTAACCGTCTAGTGTAAAAAAGCTATTTATCGTAATAAAACTTACAAAGCTCATGTTTTCATGTTTTTGTACATTTATTGATGGTTCGAGGGAAATATATTTAAGTTTCTTTATAGAATTTTCAGGTTATTTTCAGATGTATTTTACAAATCATTTCCTATGAATTAAGACTGCACTTTCAGTAAAACCAACAAGAAAAAAGCATTATCCAATTCAGTGAAACAGGACCTCGAGACTTTGAAATAAATCCTTCGTTGTATCCTAACTAAATATCCCACCCCAAATAAGATAGGTTTTTGCCGGTAAATATCAGATAAAATGGAACACGACGGAAAAGGGACAGAAGGAAGGACAAATCCCCTCAGGTGGATGATGTATTACTTAAATATAGGTAATATAGTAGGCATTCTCTGGAGGCTTTCAAATACCTTATGAAATACCGCGATATACCCAACTCTTTTAGACATTTATCAGGGTACCGTTCCCGAAGGTGCCAAACGGAACCCTATTACTAAGCGTCCGCTGTTCGTCCGTCAGTCTGTCAGCGGACTGTATCTCATGAACCGTAATAGGTAGGGAGTTGAAATTTTCACAGATTGTGTAGGTTTCCATTGCAGCTATAACAACAATACATAATAAAAATAAAATGAAGTTAAAAATTATGTAAAGGGTAAATAATAAAAATAATAATACCTATCTGAAGAAAATATAAACTGCGGTTATAATGATATATAAACAAAAAATAGAAAATAAACTTATTATTACTTAGAAGCAGATCATTTAGAAAAAACTGTGGGTGTGTTAAGTATGAATGTTATGATTTTATGATAGCTATACACCCATCAATTTACGCCCTACACGCTTTATTAAAGGCCTGTTTATTTTAACCTAAAACCACCCCAATAATTTTGAATAAGGATTTATTATTTCAAAGTATTAGTTAAATCCATGTTGAAAGAAAAGAACCCGAGTTCAGTACAACAGTTTCTCCACAAAACTTGTGTGATTCTATCAAGACCGGCTTTACAAAGTTTGTGTTCTAAAGGTTTTCTACCGCCCCGGTTTCAATAGGTACAATATTAGTTTGTTATATAAGTTGGGCCGGTTTTATTGCAACACAATGTTTTTTTTTTAAGCGGGAAGATACTTTGCAACAATGCTACTTACATAACATAACATCACGACTGTATTCCCCGAAAGGTTAAGCAGAGATGTAGGTATATGTACTCGTAGTACACCCCTCATTTCGTTAGTTATTTTTATAATAGTCGGCGAGCCTATTACCAGGCTCAAATCCAGACTTCGGGCTGTTACTGAGAAATTCCAAACGGCAGAAACAATGCTACTTCGTAAATAAAATTATGAGCCAAAGAGATGCTATACAAAATATAATATCTATGTATTTATTCTTATATTTTATAGTTATTTTCTTGTTATCTATCCTTTATGTTCACCTGCCATGTCTTCTCTCTGCACCACCCAAAGGTTGACTGGTAGAAAATGCCTCTGGCATTAAGTCCGCCTTTGTACGGTATTTTTTTTACTTGTGCATAAAGTTTTAATAAATAAATAAATATAACATTCATCTTGCGATGTAAATGCTTTTATATGAACTCACAAAGAAAGTGTGAATGCTTTCATTTTATTTTTAATGCAAAATCCATTAAATACTAACCTTGAAAAACAAATTAGTTGCACAAATATTTATAAAAGCAACTGGTCGGAAATAAATACTATTTGCGTTTATATCAATACCACTGCACTGTGCACCTGTGAGTTATTTAAAGACTGAGTTAACAGATTATTGGGTTAATGAAACCCAATGGTTATGGTTTTGGTTGGGTTGTTCAATTGTAAAATGTTATTTTGTATTCCTACAATTAATTCATACAAAAATATCAATCTGCCTAGCCTTTTCCCAACTATGTTGGGGTCGGCTTCCAGTCTAACCGGATGCAGCTGAATACCATTATTTTACATGGAGCGACTGCCTATCTGACCTCCACAACCCATTAACTGGGTAATACGATACCCCTTGGTAAGACTGATTGTCAGACTCTCGGGCTTCTGACGACCCATAACGACTGTCAAAGATCCACGAATGACAGCCGGGACCAACGGCTTAACGTGCTTTCCGAGGCACGGAGGAGTCTCGGTATGTAAAGATCACCCATCCACGGACCAACCTCGGCAAGCGTAGCTTAACCTGATGGATCGACCCATGCGGCTGTTATTACTTAGCCACGAGCTCCTCCTACAATTAATTCATACATAATATTGAAATTGGTTTTATTGTATTGTATGGATTCAATTTTATTTATTTTTTATTAGTATGAAAATCTTTATAATAGCATGTATATTATCTTTTTTTTATGTATTCAGAGCATGTGTTATTACTCGATAATGCTGTGGTTGAGCATGCATTATTAGTATTTATTACGCAATTTTTATTACTGTAAATGATAATTTGTAATGTATCTCGTTGGTAATCCTTAAATAAATAAATAAAATTGAATTCAGTTTGGTTTTTTTATGCGAATTAAAAATAACTGAGGGGCAATTCCCGTATTTTTATAACAACGTTCGCAATCTCATCTCAGTCTCAATCTGTCAAAATTGTATAGAGTTTGCCTACATTTTTGACATTTGATTGTCGCTGGCTGACATTGCGACTTGGAATTTGAACGTTTTTAATTACGAGAATTGGCCCTCTGAGCATGGTGGTCCAGTGGTAACGGCCCCGACTTACCAGTGTAGGTCGTGGGTTCGAACCCAGATAGGCGCTTTACTTTGTGTATTTAATTTCATCACCACTGCTCTCAAAATGGTGAAGAAAACCATCATGAGGAAACGGGCATGTCCTAGAACCAAAATATTCGAAGACATTGGTGCCGATTCTGTTGTGGACAAACTAAACTTAATTTAGGCTATTGCTAACTTTTTCTCTCTATTATGACAAGAAAGGGACGGAAGTAAATTAGAGCTGTCAAATTAGAACTAATTATTACATAGACATTTAGACGACACGTAAAAACATGTCGACTAAAAAACACGGTGAAGCGTAAGGCGTGAACTAGTTTGACATCTCCAACTTAGTTCATAGCTATAGCCGTCCTTTTCTCGCGCTGCCTGTTAGTATAAGATAGCGATTCTCTAATTTTAGTTTAGTGCGTTCACAAGAGAATCGGTACCATTGTTACATCCACCAACCAACTCAACTATCAACTGAGCCCGCGAGGTGGATTCACAGCCCACTCCCTCTCACAGAGAGGAGGCACAGGCCTCCTCACACACACACATCACACATCTCACATTTCGCTGGAACACAGGTTCCAGCGAAATGCGAGTGTACTATAGGTACACCTCTCTGCACAACCCTTGGAGGAATCAAGGCGTCGTAATATTATGTGTGAATGGAGTTTAAAAGTAAAATCCTCGAACCATCGATACACATACGTTTTAATAAGATCCCTAGACAACAACACGTTGTACAAAATTTCGGATGTACAAATATATAAAAAAGTGCATAAAATGTTCCAAAAATGTGTCTCAACAATCCTTTGTCTCGCCACTAATTTCTTTCTACATAATATATTAATATCACTAACAACCATTGCAAAGGAAAATAGAAATCTAAATAATATATTATGTACGGAATTTTCATCTAATAAGCTCTCTATTCGATTGAAGCATCACTTTATTTTAAAGAAATATTTTCTGATGGATTCGAGTTGAATATTTTGTTTTATTCATTCAGTAGTGCACAAATCATTCAAAGAATTCTATTCACAAGTATTCAATAAAATATAATGATTCAATATTCAATTCAAAATAATGTTTTTTTTAACCGATTTAAAAAAAGGACGAGGTTAGGTTCTATGTTCGTCTGTATGTATTTTTTTTAATATAGTTCATCGATATTTTCCTCAATTGTGAACCGATTTAGAATTTTTGTTTGAAAGGTGGGTGACTCCTGAGGTGGTCCCATATAAACTTGGTGAAGTTCTGATGAGTGAATTAGCTTCAATAATAGGTAATCCACTTGTGTTGATGATGTTATTATGAGTTCCTTTTCACTATTGTTTACATAGCAAGTAGTGAAATAGGTACGACTTTATGTGGGGTCGGTACCACAACACAGCTAAAAAGTAAAAATAAAAAACGTTTTTACAAAAAAAAAACCGACTTTCAAAAAATCCCCACAAAGTGAAAAATAACTTTAATTTTGAAGTCGGTGGCAAAGACGACACCGACTTTCGGAATAAAAGTTATTTTTCACTTTGGAGTGTTTTTTTGAAAGTCAGTTGTTTTTTTTTTTTTTTGTAAAAAAGGTTTTTTATTGCTTGTTAGATTTATATATAGATCAATGCTCGTGCCTTCTCTCCAAGAGAAGATGGCTATGCCCTGCTGTGAGGTGCTGTAGTTAGATTTATGTCGGCCTCACATGTTTCCATGATGAATATAATTATCCTCACATCAAATCCCAGTCATTAGTAAAACACATTAACACGTCCACCTATCAAGTAGGTACGTACTTACATAGCATGTTAACATGTTTTCAGGAGGCCACTCATTGATGAGGATGACTGACAATAAAGCATAGGGCTCGAATTATACTTATAAAGCATAATAAAGCATAGGGCTCGAATTATAATTATACTTCCATTAGTAAGCCGTTAGGCTAATTTGTCATGTTTTTTTTTTGTCTATTGTTAATGAATTATTTATAACATAACTATTAAAGGATTTGTTTTCATCGAATTTTCTTATAAAAATTAAAGTAAGGGCTAATTTTTCAATCGTCAGATAACTTTTATATATGGAATAAATATGGCAGTTTGACAGCTTTTGTATAGTAAATATGTCAAACTGTCATATATTTGTTCTTCAGGGTAAAATTTATCTGACTGTTAAAATGCCCTAAAAAGAACAATCTCGAATCAATTTAAATCAAATCTATATTATTATATATACGTTCTCGACCATCGTTCAAATATTTCTTTAAATAAAATAGGCATACATTACAAATTGTATAACATATCGACCGCGGAATAACATTGGTTTTCAGATACAATTGAAATACATCTAAATAATAAAAAGAGTCCTGACTGACTGACTCATCAATGCCCAGCCCAAACTCTTGGACCTAGAAAGCTGAAATTTCGCACAGAGGTTCCCTTTATAATGTAGATAAGGAATAAGGAAGGAATTCCCGGTAGTGGGTACGTTCCAGTGGAACATTTTCCAACATCCACGCGGGTGAAGCCGCGGGCAAAAGCTAGTAAGTAATAAAAAGATTGCCATAAATCTTCAATACTTTTATTGTACCGTTTCTATATCGTAAAATTAATGTGTTTTTGATCGCCGTATCATGGCAATGTTTGGTTTTAGATATCAATAAGACGAATGCCATTGAAATTACGGGGTGAGCTTTACATTTTTCGTTATAAATGAAACATCGAGAATATTTTCAAAAAATTCGTCGCTGTTGATTCTCTTTTTCTGCTGTGTAATCTTTCCTCTCACGTTCCTGCAATTTGTTGGAGTGATTTCGTGAAGAGGGACGGAAATGACGGAAGTGAAAATATTTTTCTAAAAGTTTTGAGTGATGTATTGAAATGTTGGTTGAAATGTATGGAACTAGAAAGTACTTTTACCAAGGTGAGATGTCACATTTCATCATATTATGCGACTACTTTAAGGCTCGCTCGTTTTTTGTTTTATTTTAATAATTATGCAACCGAGGGAGGCCAAGGAAACCGCGTGATGACTACAGGAGATTGGCCAGGGAAGGCAACATACAAGGAACAATGGAAATTTATGGGGCAGACCATTGCACAGCAAAATGGGACAAAACAAGTTGATAAAAAAACAATGCTGTAACGTCATTCGCACCTTTATTTTGTTGCTAGTCTAACCCTAATTCAGACTTAAGAAACATTGTCTGAACAAAAGCTTTTCTTTTAATACCCATTAATCAAATCACTAATGCTCCAAACCCACGAGTTTTATCGCGTTAAAATGTCTGTTTTTTTGCCTTTTGCCAGCCAACTTTATAGCGCCGTAAAATCCATTGTGAACTATTTATTGATGGTCTTTCACAGGCTTATAATGTTACGAAAAATTATTTTCATATAATTTATGCGTCTGAAAAAGTCAAGGTGATTTGAGGGCAAGTGCCCTTGATCAGTCGCACGCGATGCGATACTTGTCAACTATTTATTACCATATACTCTGTTTTTATCTTGTTTTTCCCTTATTTATAACGAGCCTGTCAATTTCGGCTGTCTATGCTAACCTTTGAACTTGTAATAATTAACTTCATATCAATTTATTTCGCCTCGGAGCTGTTTTGTTCGATTTCGACTATTGTAACTTTTTAAAGAGATATTTTTCACCTATTTAAAAGTTATTATTGATATCAACATGTGAAAATTGTCAGTTAACTCTATTCACCCCCCGTAGTGTTGGCAGTGTAGTGTTTAACGGGTGAATAACTGTGCAACAAAAGCAGAAATGTTTAACGATATTGAAATCTATACCACCGTGTCGACAGTAACGAGACTCAAACAAAATATTCAGCTGAAATATGTACATAATGAAACCAATGTCAGTCCACTGGTCAACCGCGTGATCACGCAATAACAACCATATACGTATACTACTGCTTCTTAAAGCGGGGTCAACAAAAACTCAGTCACAACTAATTAGGAACATTTTAATACAAACAAACTGTTCTTACAAACTAATAACATATTTTCTCTCCTTACAAAGCACAATCAGTCTGTGGCACCATTTTTTTTACTAAAAATACACTTAGACGATCTACGGGTGCTATATCTCGTCGGAGTCCGACCTTATTGAATCATAGTTGGACGTTTTGCTCCTCAGCATCCTTAGGAAGGAGCCTACCGCGAAGATCGTTCGCCTGTGCCTGTGAAAGATACCCTGGTACAACGCTTCTCTCAACGCCTTCCTATCGTCCGACATCGAAGGCTGAGTGCTTAAAGTTATGTCGGAATGGGCCTGCACCACCACAGCTTTCTGATGTCTCAGGCTACCGTGTTTCTTCTCCAAAGACTTCTGGTTAGGCAGACTCATTGTCGATTCTATTGATGAGTTTTTCGTTTTTCTCAAGTTTAGCATCTTCTTCCCAGAAGACTGTGTCTCTGAAGTTGACCTAGTTGGAGCTAGTTTCGATCTGTGCAGAGGATTGTTAGAGCCCTCCGGGTGGACCATTATTTCGACGGATTTTTGGCTCACAGCACTCGACCGTGTTAACGTTCTCTGTGGATGGGATGTTGTAGCCTCTGGTTTGGGCATCCGCTCCTCGCTCGGGAGGGGAGATTGTTCAGTTTCTAAAGCAATCATTTTGGTTGATTACTTTTTGTATGATTGTTGAAAGCACAAAACCTAATCACATCATCGGAGGGCGAGTCTCATCAATGCTGTCAATAGCGGGCACGGCCAAATGAATGTCGACGGCCTTATTGTTCGGCAGGTCGCTCCTGGCGTACCCGTCGCAACAGTTACTGAATGTTATCGTAGGTACTTTTGCATCACTGTCTATTTTCACAGAATCCAAGTTTTGCACCAAACAGTCCACGTTGCTGTCGTTCTGAGAGTTGCGGTCATCGGAGTTTGCACTCATACTCGGTGCGAGCCATTCCTCCTCGTTTTCTGCGTCTGTCTTTTCTACGTCGGGCGACGGCCCGTGATCCTCGCGGCTTGGAGACAAGCGCTCCCCGTTTATATTCAAACTAATCAAATCTGCCAAGTTAACGTTGAAATTCTTGTTCCTTCTGCTGCTTGTTTGACGCTGATCTTCTACAGTTTTAACTTCGTCAGCAACTATACGGTCTGTGATAGTTTCAACTTCTTCTCGTAACTCTTGGTCCTCCTCGTAATATTCGGATAAGTTCTGAAGGTTCTGAAACCAGTTCTTTTCTAGGATGCTGGGTTGAGGTTTATTTATTTCGGTAGTCGATTTACGATACTGTTCGATGAGAGGTTCTAGGGATTCCTCGTGCTGACGGAATAGATAGTGGTAGGTCTGACTTACGGCGTAGAGAGAGTAGGCAGATTTTGGCCTCGGCAACACAGACGCTGATCGCTTCTGCGGTGCGACACATCCATGCCACACGTGGCTGCGCACTCGCTCGCACAGTATTGCATTAGAATTAAGAATCCTTTCAAAGTCTGTCACTTGTTCGGCTTCGCTGATCTGCAACAACAGCTTGTTCTCCGTCCCTTTCCCGCAGCATGCAGTGTCACACAGCCTCTTGTTGTCGCCGATCTGTTTAGGAGGATTACAACGCTTAGTCTTGTTAACATCGACCCGTCGATTGTATACGTTCTGAGGAGGTTTGGAGGTTGAATTACTGGGTTTCGGTTCGTCCGCGTACTTCATAGGAATTGATAAATTTTGTACGGAAACCGCGAAAGGAACTTTCTCAACTACTTTTCTGTTTTGTTGTTTAACAGTAACATTATTTTGTCGGTGTTTGGTATCGTTAGTGGACGCTGGCCGTTGTAAAAACTGTTTGTCGGCGAAGCGTGTTCGATTATTAAGATCGGCGCTACGGACGGCGCGAGCATATTTGGAGCGCGGCCTCTCCGCAAGACAGACACTCTTGGCCCGCAAGGGGATATCGCGAGCCTCCTTACGGACACCTTCCAGTTTTACGAGCGCAATGTAGTATCGTGATCCGATTGAACACGGTATCAGGGGGCGCGAGACGAGTGACGGCCGCGTGCTCACACGAGTGACTGCTTGCAAACCATGCACCGCTTTCTTCGAAAACTCGAGCAAAAAGTAATTTATCGCGGTGGCGTGCCCGACCAATCGATCCAATTGTTCCGAATCAACGTTTAAATAAAGATGCGCATAAAATTTGGCGAACATACGATGCACGATTACCTCTGAACGACGTTTTTATAATCCTTTCGTGATTCTTTTTCGTTGAGACTTACTTACGTGATTTGATTTATTACGACTGTTCATGTCCTGGCCGAGTTGACGTGACTTTCCGATTGCGAATCCGACTGGCTCTAGTTTGCGTGATTATCTGTTTGCACGCGTGCAAGTTTGAATATCGCGTGTTTGGATGCGTGCATGCATGCAAAATTTATGTATAGAGATGATGGCGATGCAAATCTCTGAACGAATGCGATTTAACTGTTGAATGGAATTTTAAGTAGGTTAATAATATTTGTAAACAATTATTTAGAATCATAAGTTTGGGAGCAGAACTTTTAAACGTTATTCTTGGTAACTTTAAGTTAACCTTTTGACTAATGATCTATTTTAGTCACAAAAGTTTTACAGGAAAGTTTTTCTTTCCTTTTGTATTCATATTTCTATAGCGTCGTAACTGTCGTCAGTAGGTACAACTCTTTCGAAGCAAAAGAAATATTTAATAGAAAGGTAATATAGGAGCCTATGTTACACTCACGCTTTCTCTGAAAAACACTATGATACATTATCGATTTTTTTGTAGACCCTTCTTGCAACCGTGACATGGCTGAGATTCAGGTTGAGATGGAAAGTTTTAAGAAGTTTTAAATTGCAAAAGCAATGCCAATGAACTTGTATGTTTTATTAAAATATTTATGAATATCATTTGGGTTTTTCCAAACTCCTCATGTAAATTACGAATGTCGAAATCATTGTTTTTTTTTTTATTTAAATATAAACACGGTTTTTATCTTCTTTAGCCATTTCAAACACAAAATTGCTCAAGTATCATAAAAGTAAGTTACTGGACTGTTCTATTTGTATGTAAATTATTATTATATAACTTTTGAGGGGCTTCTGGCTAAGCAATTACAGCCGCATGGGACGATCGATCTGGTGACGCTGGGACGGTGGTGGCTGGTGGTGTGGTGGGACGCCTGCCGTGGTTAGTCCGTGGATGGATGACCATCTTTACATAC
The DNA here is from genome assembly GCA_946251885.1 of Cosmia pyralina. Classification (NCBI taxonomy): domain Eukaryota; kingdom Metazoa; phylum Arthropoda; class Insecta; order Lepidoptera; family Noctuidae; genus Cosmia; species Cosmia pyralina. The sequence goes on from OX276361.1 coordinate 12,015,161, forward strand.
CAAGACGTTTTTTTTACGTGCCTCGGAAAGCACAGAATACAGAACCTCCTTTTTTGAAGTCGGTTAAAAATCAGCTGTTCCCTATATTTTAAGGAGTTATGCGAAAATATATGTAGACGTAACTGATGATTTGTTTTTGACGATGTCAGGTTTGGTCCCATTCTAAAAGTTATTCATAATGATGAGTACACTATCGTGGCCACTTCCTACCCAATAAAAAAACAGCGTGTACATGGTTGGACTAAGAAACGCAGTTAAGGTGACTACAGGGTTCCAAAAGACAATAATCAAAGCATTCATTTCATTTAGACTTCGTCGACGTACGCACGGACGTAAAAATATCGCGGCGATTTTTTTTCGCGCACTGGATTTTCAACGCTCTGCGCCGAGAGTTGAAAATCCAAGAGTGTGTTTTTTCTTCGCGCTAGAATGTACTCTGTAAGTTGGATTCTCAACGCTCGGCTCAACAACGAGAGTTGAAAATCCAGTGCGCGATAAAATCACGCCGCGATATTTTTACGTCCGTGCGAACATCGGCTTAGCCTATCCTCTACTTTAGAAACGTTCAGAACTCGGTGAGTTTCCAGAGTAAAGTCTCCTAAACTTTCCATCATCAACATCATCTGCCTGGCCTTTTCCCAACTATGTTGGTATCAGCTTCCAGTCTAACCGGATCCAGCTGAATACCAGTATTTTACATGGAGCGACTACCTACCTGACTTCCACAACCCAGTTACTGGGTAACAAGATACCCCTTGGCACATGACTGGTTGTCATACTCTCAGGCTTCTTACTACCCGACTGTAAAAGATCTATGAATGACAGCCGGCATAAACGGCTTTTAACGTGCTTTCCGAGGGACGGTGGGCTCTTGGTATCTAATTAATGGTTCAACCAATCCACGGATTGACCTTGGCAAGAGTTGCTAAACCTTCAAGATCGACCCGTGCGGCTGTTAATAATTAGCAACAAGGTCCCCTAGTGTCTATAAACGTGTAATAATTAATACCTCAAGTTATTTCCACATCTTACTAAACCTTCACTTGAAACTTGCACTTCCGCTGAACCGAAAGTATTTCCAAACACAACACAAAGAAATGCTCAAACACTGAAGTTTATCCGCGCATTATGAATCATTTTACTACGCAGTTTGGTTATAAAAAGCTCATGTTTACTATCGAAACATGTATGTTTTACATCGTGTATCTTGACCGGCTGCAGACGAATCGGTTGACCTTTGCATATTAAGATATTTTTATTTATTGGTTCGTTCAAGGCCAGGCCTGATGGAGCCGGGAACTCGGGAATGTATTTGCGCACCGAACTGTATGGTATTAAATTTGTTACTTACTAAAAAATGGGCTCTACATAGCATATTCATTTGCATGACTTCAGCTTTCTTGATTATAAACGATAAATTATTTTATTTCTGTTAGTAGGTTTGTACAAACACAATACACGTCAATCATAATTTTAATTAAAAACTAGATGAGGTCGGCGTTTCCTATCTGACTACTCTGAGAAGAAAGACCAAACTCAGAGGTCACAGTCTTTTTTAAGGTAATATGTAAAAAACTTTTTTACAAAAAAATACAACCGACTTCCAAAAACAACACTACAAAGTGAAAAATAACTTTAATTTCGGAAGTCGGTGTCTAGTTAAATGTATTTTCGTTTTTTGGCACCGACTTCCGAAATTAAAGTTATTTTTCACTTTTTAGTTGTGTACCTACCCCACACAAATTCAAATACCACTACCTGCAAAACAAACTAGAACATCATCCATATAAAAGTGGGGAAAAAATACATATTATTGAAGCTAACTCAAAAACTACCGAAGCAAAGTTAATCAATTTTATATGGGACCAACTGTGATGTATACACTCTCGAACAAAACAAAAAAAATCCAAATCGGTCCAGCCATCTTCTAGTAATCGGGGAACATACATAAAAAAAAAAAAAAAGTTCCGACGAATTGAGAACCTCCTCCTTTTTGAAGTCGGTTAAAAAGTGAACTGGGCGGGAATAAGAAAGTGACAGAGTCAATTACTTCCACATATGAATAAAAGAGAGCGCAACAATGCGCTGGAACCAAAATAAAAGCGCCAAACCAAGTAAAAATTATTTAAAAATAAATTAAGGTATCTAACAAAATTATTTTCAGTCAGATTTTTTTATTACCTAATACGCACATTTTGAATGCAATTTTGCAATGAAATTACTTGGGATTTTAGAATTACAGAAAAAAATATAAAAAAGTAGAGGTCTTTTCGGAATTAAATTCCCCAATCCCAACCCAATCGCGTTTTCCTTCAGTCAAAGTATTAATCTAATAGTCATTAAACATATATCCAAAAATTAAATCCATACATGCTGCAATAGTGAAATAAATGGTTACGAAAAAGCCTCCAATTTATTTTGGCATCGCCTTAAATTCCAGACGTAATCTTGGTCAGATCATGTGAACACTAGAGTAGATTGGTGTCTGAAATGGTCTTTTGAGGAAAGAACCACACAGATCAAGTGGACCTGTCAAGTCAGTGCACGCATTTGTAATCGTGCAGCTCAACTTGTAATAAGTGACTTGTACAAAGACTAAATCAATCTAGAACTTCGGCTACTTGAGCTGTATCAACAGCTACTCGACGAAGTTAATTCAGCTCAGAGCTCAGTTTTCAGATCCTGTTGTTGTCATTGCTGATGAATGGAGTAGAATTATGCGTGTATATAATTATGTCTGATGTTTTGTGAGAGAAAGTATGCTGGGTGTCCTCTATTATAAGTTAGTATTTGAAATATTTTTGTTTACTAGGTACCTACCTGTTTCAATGTCTATGTTAATTAATTTAATTGGTGTCACCTTTTAATTAACAATAAATAAATAAATTGTTCAAATCGTTGGTGTCTACTTGAGTATGTAGGTAGATCATCTCTGAGCGTCTCTGAACTATCTCCCGTTGGAATAATTAATAGAAAAAGGTTATTAGTAATCATTGTGCTCTACATGCGTTTTGTCATTTTTAAGGTTCTGTTCCCAGAGTGCCAACAAGACCCTATTACTAAGACTCTGCTAAAAAAAATGTATTAAAACTACTTATTTATTTCATACAACTTGACGTGGACACAATCATAACAATAGCACTCAATCTTGGATAAAATTAAGATTATGTTCACTTAATAGTGAACAAAAAAAAAAGAAAAAAAAAAAAAAAGAAAAAAAAAATAAGTTAATACTTATTTTTGAGTTTGCTCATTTAAAGTTAAAGGCCCACACAAACCCAGACGCAACCGTTAACCTACACGCAGACGCAACCTACAGACACTAAAAATCCGGAGTCACACGTAATCTGTTCGATTCATAATAAATAGTAGCCCACCGATATCGGGAACAGGGTCCAAGCTACCGGTGGTCAGGGCTGCTGAGAGAGGAACCTCCTAACGATACGCGCCGTGTCCAGAAGCGCGGGACCGCTATATCAATAATCATTGTGCGACGCTCTAATCAATCTATCACCACTATATCTGGCTTATTGGCAACAATAGTCCTCTCAGTGATGATAGATCGATCCCAATACAACGTGATATTGCCATTTTCGAGAACTGGGTCGGGCACATACCTATAGTAGCCCTTACATGACGGATTACTCCGGATTTTTAATTTGTCTTTTTCTAATTTCAGATGAGAATATTTTCTTGTTTCATACTTGCGTGATTTTTCAGTAGTCGGGTTTTAGTTTTTAAACTTACTTTTTTGCACAATGAAATACACAGAAATAAGTTCACAAAATACAAACAAGTTCTACTTCTCAATACACATTACCATACCATAGATAAAAAAAAAAACCGGCCAAGTGCGTGTCGGACCACGCACAGTGAAGGGTTCCGTAGTTGGGATGAATTTATCTTAAGAACAAACTTAACATTGTAGTTGAAAAACATGTTCTCCCATACATTCCAACTGTAAATGTAAATTTGTACTCACAATATTGATAGATTTACCATGTTTATAGGTTTTTCTGTAATCTACAGGTAAAGATCTATTTTCTGTATTTTTTTCAAAATTTTAGGCTCCGTAGTTTCGGAGATAAGGGGGGGGGGGGGAATTGGTAAATTTTCGTCTATTTTCTTAAATAACTTTAAAACAATTTATTTTAAAATTATAAAAAAAAATATATTTGAGAGCGTCATAGTAAGCCCTTTCATTTGACATGCCACATGGTGTAGTTTACAAAACTTTTTTTTTTAATTTTCTTGTTGGCCCCCCAAAAGTGACCTCTATTTTCAAAATTAATTTATTTACTTTACCCGTCCGAGTTTGGGTCACAGAAATTCATATGTGTACCAAATTTCAACTTAATCGGTCCATTAGATTCGGAGCAAATTGGCTGTGACAGACGGACAGACAGACAGACAGACACACGAGTGATCCTATAAGGGTTCCGTTTTTTCTTTTGAGGTACGGAACCCTAAAAAATGAGTAAAACATTACGAAAATAATGACTATAAAATTTTTATCATGAATTCATGATGCATGAGACTTTTTGGTACCACTTTTGGTCATTCTCCTTTCCACAAAGTGAGTACTACTATGGCCGCTAAAACAACAAATAATAAAAAATTAAATAAATTTAAAAATTAAATGACATAACAAGAAACGTGTTTTTTTCGGTGTTTTTGTTTTTACTAAAGTATTTTTTTTATTTCAATATGTAGAGTTAATTTTGTACGGTGGCACGGAAAACTTCGTCTCTTAAAATATTTTTGCGTGCAGTACGATCAAGAAACATGAAAAAATATATACAGATGACGTTGTCGACTGTTATTTTTATCACGTTCGTTGTGCAAACAGATTTATAGTTGTAATACCTATTTTTAATAATATTATGATGCATATCCGTGCCCGATTGCTGACCAACATGAGAAAATATGAAAGGAATTATCTATCTACGGTTTACAGCATATCGTGTGAAAAACTCGCGAAAATGGCAATTCAATTCAATTCAATTCAATTTAATTCAATAACAATTTACATTGTGTTTGAAATCATAAAATACAAATAAAATAAAAATAAAAAAGAACATTCATTAAAATTATAAAACTAACACATACTTAAATCAAAAAGTAGAAAATTCAATATCATTACAAATTAAATACAAATAAAAATTCTATAAAATTACAAATTAATAAATTCAATACAATAAAAAAATCAATAATTCTTTAAAACGTGGATATGTCATCATCTATCGAGTAAAGACATTTCTCCAATAGGAACGCTTTGAGCCTCGACTTAAATGAACTCGTGTAAATTACAGTTTTCAACTCCAATGGCAACCTGTTAAAAAGCCGCACTGCTTGATATTGAGGACTATGTTGAACAATATTAAGTTGAGGTATTATGTTGCTTTTAAAATCTTTCCTGCGCGTACTTTCCCTCAACTGTCTCTCCTCATCTGTTTCATAGTTATGCAGGTATTTTTTAAAATTCACCAACAATACTAAAACGTAGAGGCTGGGCACAGTAAGAATTTTTAAATTTTTAAAGTGTGGCCGACAGCTCTCTATTTGTGCTATCCGGACCATGGTTCGTATGGCTCTCTTTTGGAGTACAAAGGCTCTCTGACAGTTATATTTAAAACTATTCCCCCAAAACTGAACACTATATCTCAACCTTGATTCTACTAAAGCATAGTATACCATTTTAAGGTGTTTTATGTCTATTTCATCCCTAAGACTGCGCAAAGCATAACACGCTGAGGAAATATACGAATCAATGGCTTGCAATTCCCTTTTCCAATTTAAATATTTGTCAATGTAAACCCCTAGAAATTTTACCTCATTAACTATGTCAATTTTAACTCCATTAAGTGCGATCGTCATGTTGTCTTTATTACGAGCTGTAGTACTAAATAACATTACATTGGTTTTTGCAGTGTTGATTATGAGTTTGTTGTTTTCAAACCAAGAATTAAAAACTGATAACACTGCATTAACTTTAGCGGAAAGCTCCTGTATGTCGCTAGCTTCAACTATTGCGTTAGTATCATCCGCAAAAACTGTTAGCTGTGTATCAGGAAAAATTCTATTAATATAATTAATTAAATCATTTGTAAATAATATAAACAAAATAGGCCCCAAAATTGATCCTTGAGGTACGCCCGCTACTATATCTTGCATAGAAGATTTATTGCAATTGTTGTTACCATTAGCTTGCATATTACTAATATCCACATACATTTTCCTGTTTCTTAAATATGAAGAGAAAAGTTGCAATGTTTTGCCTCTTACACCATAATGCTCCAATTTTGCAATGAGTAATTTGTGGTCAATTGTATCAAAGGCTGAGCTTAAATCAAGGAAAATGCCAGCTACCCTCTTTTTCCTATTTAATTTACTAATAATATCTTCCACTAATGTGTATATAGCATCCCCTGTTCCGACATTTTTTTGGTATCCGAATTGTCTCAAATGCAAAACCTTGTTTAAATTTAGATGAACTACAAGTCTATTCTTAATAATTTTTTCAAAAATTTTGGAAAGAATAGGGAGCAAAGAGATAGGTCTATAGTTTTTTGGATCCGTTTTAGAGCCCTTCTTATGGAGTGGGATAATTTTTGCTATTTTAAACTGTTCCGGAAAGATACCTTCTGAAATGCATTTATTGTAAAAAATAGTCAAAGGTTCAATTAATAAATCTAAATTTTCTTTAATAACTGCTATTGGAATGTCGTCATAGCCACATGATTTCTTATTCTCCATACCATTAACTATTTTCACTATGTCATTTGGAGTAACAGGCGCAATAACCATGTCATTTTGAACTCTTTTTGTGCTTTGTTCTAGAAATATATGGGGATCTAAATTCTTAACATTACTCAAAATACATTTGTAGTTGAATTGGTTGACTAATACGTTTGCAACATCTAAGGGATTTTCTATAATTTTACCTTCAAATTTTAGCAAGGGAATTTCAGAATGCGGTGCTTTTATTTTATTCGTGCTTTTATTTATTACTTTCCAAACCTCTTTACTTAAATTACAAGAATTGTTAATAGTTTCAGTTATTGTTAATTTTTTGGCTTTAGATAGTACCCTTCTGTATATTCTTATATATTTTTTTTTATAATTCTGAACACTGTCTTCCAGCTTATTAGTACTACCAGCACACAGCAAACGTTTCATTTGGCTAGATGTTTTGATGCCTTTTGTCATCCACCTTAATTTGAAACTATTTTTACGTTTAATTTTGTGTTCCCTCTTTCTGTAACAATTTCTGAAAATCATAGCAAATGTCTTCAAGAACGTGTTCAATCCCATATCACTCCAATCAATTTCAAGAATTCTTTGTCTAAAAGCTAGGCGGTTTTTAGTGTTAAAGACCCTTTTATTTACAACCATATATCTATTTTTATCTGAAATATCAACTAAATTATCCAGCAAAAAGTCGCCCAACAGTGCACCGTGTCCATCCGCCAAACCATTGTGGTCTACTACACATTGTTTTACACAATCATCTGGCAGATTAGTTATAACATTATCTATACAAGATGCGCAATTGTTGCGAATAAACGTAGGTGTATTAATAAGCAGTCGGAAATTATAACATGCCAGTATACTAATGAATTCAGTCCGGGTTTTGCTCTCTACCATTAAATCCACATTAAAATCACCACAAATAATGCTTTTCCTCTTGAACAAATATTCCAACAACTTCTCCATATTTATTATAAAACGTTCGAAACAACACAAGCGTAGCTAAGAAGTCCTGACCTGTAGGGAAATTATAACAAAATCAGCCTTATTCCCACTGTTGTGCCCTAGGCCCTTCTCTATGAGGACTGCAGACCGAAATCTACACGTACAAAGGTTCTCGTTTATTTTCGGAAAAACCGAATTTTGCCGAATTAAATGTGACTGGTCATGTCTCTTAATACATTTATTTAACATCGACTCGAAAAGAAAAAGAATAGTAAATAACTTGAGAATTGACAGTGCTCAGCTAGACTCTTCTAAAAACTTGAGATAACTTGTTTGTCATTTACATACATACATACGCACACACACACACCCCCACAGACACACACACACGCACACACACATTTAATTAGTTAGTCTTTTATTTTATTTTGTATGATTACCTTGCTGTGAAAGAGCGGAGTCTCCTAATACAGGCATTGTTTGCTTATAAGGAGGCTCCAATCACTAATTGTGTTTTTTATTTATTATGGTTACGAAAGTCAGTTGGGACTGGTCGTCTCTTAGCTGCCATGGCTTATTTTTAATTTTAATATTTAATTTAGTTGTTTTTATCTTTTTATTACGGACGCTTTTTAACGTGCACGTCTTTCTACATTGTTCTCACATGTATATTTTCAACATGAACGATGTAACCAATATTTTGTAAAAATATTATGATTTAAAAGAGTGTCCGTGGAGTTTCTTGCCCGTTCTTCTCCATAGGGGTCTACTACGCTTTGGAATGGGCAACTAACTTCATCTTTCTGACTGACCGACCCATTGACAATTCAAAAGTGCCTGTAATTGGTTTATTTGAAATAAATGCTTTGAGTTTGAGTTTGAAATAAATATATATATATATATTTTTTTCTTAATTCAATTAGATAGTTATTCAGTTTGTTTGTTGTTCAATTAGTTAGATAAGTACCTCATTTTCTTTTAATAAAATTGTAAGCTATAATGAAGCAGTGGCCATGACCGTTACCTACTGACGCCACGCAATTCTTAAGGTTGCCTTAATCCTCTCTCCCGGTACGATTAATCTTAATTATGACCTTGTTACCCACTTAGACGAGTTCATACTGTGTTATGCAACATTATTTTAGCGAATTGCATCTTTTAAATGTGTTTTAGTTTAAAGACGTTGCTCAAACATGATGAATCTCGATTCAAATCTAAATTCCCTCAGATTGATACTGCAAACTTGTTCCGTGGATGGATGACCATCTTTACATACCGAGACTCCTCCGTGCCTCGGAAAGCACGTTAAGCCATTGGTCCCGGTTGTCATTCGTGGATCTTTGACAGTCGTTACGGGTCGTCAGAAGCCCGAAAGTCTGACAACCAGTCTTACCAAGGGGTATCCTAACCACTAATTGGGTTGTGGAGGTCAGATATGCAGTCGCTTCATGTAAAATACTGGTATTCAGCTGCATCCGGTTAGACTGGAAGCCGACCCCAACATAGTTAGGAAAAGGCTAGGCAGATTGATTGACCTTTGTAATTTCCTAGTTGCTTGCTAAATCAAGCGACAAAATAATATTTACTTACTCCAATAATTCAGCCGTAACTCAGCGTAACAGTTGACTGACATTGAAACAAACAAATGAAAACTAAGTCTCTTTGACCACGGCTATCAGCCATAATCAAACATACAGCAACACAGTGACATTGAAATATAAAAACCGGCCAAGTGCGTGTCGGACCACGCACAATGAAGGGTCCGTAGTTGGTTGACCATTACTCGTAAACTTGAAAGCCTACTTAGCTGTGATACAAATAGTTTACAAATACAAATACAAATAGTTTATTTTCATTAACATGGTATGTACTACATAGCTAGTGATAGAAATGTCCTTTTAAGCAAATAAATGCCTGTATTAGGACACTCCGCTCTTCCGCAACTTAAATTTACGTAATGTACATTCACAAACAAAATTAAGCCAATGTTTACTATTTATATAATTTTGAAAAACTAAAGTAAAATAAAGTAAATTAAAATTATTCCAAACAAAAAATTGTAGAAGACTAAATTTTTATATCAGCTTATTACGAAATAATTGTTATAGTTATATGAGTTGGGAATGTATGATATATGAGTGTAGTGTGTATGGGTGTAGGGGCTGTATGTGTGTGTGGTGTGTGTGTGTTGTGTGTGTGTGTGTGAGGGATGTATGTGTGTATGAGGGGTGTATGTGTATGTGTGGTATGTACGTCAACATTTTGAACATATGAGTAAGTGTACGCTTGAATGAGTGTGTTATGATGTGTGCTGCAGGAGGGCCTCCGTGTCCTCATAATCAAGTGATTTTATCCAATTAGTTATAAGAATATTTTCCTTTTAACTTCGTTATATTTACTATTACCGTGAATTTTTTCATACATCCAAAACTAACCGTTTAGCTGGCAGGGACAGTTGACTCTAACAAAAATTAGCACTTTAAAGCTTAATATTTCAGAAACGGATCCCTAAATTAATTTTTTTTTCTCAAACCCGCAATATTTTTGAAAGACCCATCCAACAACACCCCACACCATAGGGTAGACGAGAAAAAAAAAACATTTCCACTTTACGTGTACAGATTTTTTTTCATGATTTTATTTTACCACTTTGTCGACGTGATAAATATGTATATCCATGCCAAATTATAGCTTTCTAGTACTAAGCCTCTGAGCTAAGCTGCGGACGGACAGACAGACGGACGGAATAGCGAAACTATGAGGGTTCCTTGTTGACTACGGAACCCTAAAAATACGTAACGAAAGAGTTCATATGTAGGTTTGTTAAGCCGTGTCTCCTGCGCGTGTTTTTTCGAAACATTACACAAAAACATTGAAACAAAGAGGCGTGGCCATACACATTTGTGTATGCAAACACGATGTTTTTTAACCGACTTCATTAACCGACTTCAAAAAAGGAGGTTCTGTATTCGACCCCGTATGTATGTATGTATGTATGCATGTATGTATGTATGTTTGTTTGTCCGCGATATTCTCAAAAACTAATGAACCAATTTTGATGATTCTTATGTACGCAGTTATATGCATAAATGCACTGTATCTCCGGCATTTCTAGCGGATTTTGATGATTCTTCTTTTGGTTCGACTTGGGCTTACCTACATATTGTATAGTTGTATATTCAACTAAAAATGGAAAAATAAATTTACTTTAAAAAAAGCAAAAACCAACTTCAAAACCAAAAACAAATAAAATAACTGTCATAAAACACTTAACAGCTTCTGAAGTCGGTGTCTTAAATCTTCAATGCACCGAATATATTAGGTCTTTACCTATGAAATTGCCGTGCTGCAGTACTGGCCATTTCAAATCAAAATAATTTTTGTTTGGCTATTTCAAATTAATTTTATTTTAAAAACATGGATTTTTTTTTTCAAAAGTAGTCATTTGTTTATTGATTAGTGTTACATTTTCATCGCATTTCAATCTTTTTCGTCATCATGGATACGTTAAAAATTCGAGTAATTATGGAATATGAGTACCGTCGTGACAGCAACGCGGCACAAGCGGCACGCAACATCAACGACGTTTACGGAGCTAACACTAGAAACCAACGCACCACTTGTTATTGGTTTGCTCGCTTCCGTTCTGGAAATTTCGACCTGAAAAATGAGCCTCGCGGTCGTCCGAAGACTTTGGTCGACAATGACGAATTAAAGGCGATTGTGGAAGCTGATGATACACAATCTACGGCTGAATTAGCAGCAGCTTTCGACGTTAGCGTCAAAACAATATTGGTCCATTTGCGTCAAATTGGCAAGGTAAAAAAGCTTGACAAATGGGTGCCCCACGAACTCAATGATCGCCAGCGCGAAGTACGCGTCGAGACGTGCCTTGCACTGCTCAACAGACACACAAATGAAGGAATTTTGAACCGCATTGTTACCTGCGATGAAAAATGGATTCTGTTTGATAACCGCAAGCGCTCAGCAAGTTGGTTGGATCCTGGTTCAGCACCTAAACAATGCCCTAAACGAAATCTTACCCCTAGAAAAGTGATGGTCACTGTTTGGTGGTCTAGCGCCGGTGTGATTCATCACAGCTTCTTACCAAACGGGGTGAGCATTACTTCAGATGTGTACTGTGAAGAACTGAACACAATGATGGAGAAGCTGGCACATCTCCAACCAGCATTGGTCAATCGCTCGTCTCCGCTGCTCCTGCACGACAACGCGCGACCTCATACTGCACGGCAGACGGTCTCCAAGTTGCAAGAACTGGGGTTGGAAGCTCTCCGTCATCCGCCCTACTCACCAGACCTTGCGTCTACAGACTACTACTTTTTCCAGAATTTGGATAACTTCTTGGCGGGAAAAAAATTCAATACCCGAGAGGCAGTACAAAATGCCTTTGAAGAATTTGTTGCCTCCCGTCCAGCTGATTTCTTTAAGAAGGGCATCAATAAACTGCCACTGCGTTGGCAAAGATGCATTGATTGCATGGGTGATTACTTCGATTTAATACAAATAAAAAATGCATGAAAAAAATTCGTTTAAATTTTTTCATACAAAACGCAATTTCATAGGTAAGGACCTATTAGCTTGCAATAGCTTGACACCGACTTCAAAAGCTGTTAAGTGTTTTATGAAAGTTATTTTATTTGTTTTTGGTTTTGAAGTCAGTTTTTACTTTTTTTATAGTATATTTTGTTTTCCGAGCTGCATGGAAAACATCCCCCGCCCCCGCGCGGGGGTAGAGGGGAAGAGTTTGTTTCATTTTCAACCGCTGCGCGCACCGCGCACATCTAGTCAAACTGATAGCACGTCTTCCTCGTTCGAACTCATTACGACTTCTACACAAAATTTCATCTACTGACATCTACACAAAATGTGTAACTAAAAATATTTAAATACGCAGGAGACAGCTTGTCTTTGAAAACAAATGTTTATGTGTATGGCTTTTTGTGTAATGTTTTGCAAAAAGACGCGCAGGAAACACGGCCTAACGTTCAAAAGTATTTGACCTGAATATATACGATGTTAAATGATTTTATTATCAATGCTGGTATAAACATAACTAGCTGGATATAATAAAATGGCAGAGGTTTTTTATTCTTAATATAAATACCTGGATCACAAGGTCTTGGACCTGTAGTTAAATGACAGTATTGGTATTAAAAGAACGCTGGTGTTTAGAAGCTCTCCGGCGTCAGTAGTATTTTAGACAACGGTTTTTTTAGACTGGTCTGGGACTCTGGGTCTAGCTGTGCCTTTATAGACTGCCAGAAATGATAGACTGGATATACCTACCAACCTATGGCTTTTACCTACTTGCTTTAAGTAAACGACGACACTAACTTTTATTTAAAAGAAATTAATAGTTACTAGTTACTTACCTACCTATCATCTAACTTTTAAAAGTTAGTTTATGTACAATATACAGACAATATTAGTTAGGTATATAGCTAATTGTAGTGGACTTGTGCTCATACAGTTTATGAAATAAAATAAAATAGATAAATAATGATAGACGGAAAATCTTACAAACAGAATCGATAGAAAAATTCTGCAAAATATATTGTTGTTTTGTATTTTTCTTCTCACACAAAGAAGAAAAAAAGAAATGCCAACATCAGAGACAGATCACCTCATACCGGTTACTTTCATTCATTCATTCAATCATTCCTTCATTCATTCATTCATTCACTTAATCTTTCACTCTATTTCCTTCATTTCTTCAAGAAGATATTATGTAGGTACACTCGTAGGTATTTCTTTTTAATTCAGTGTTCAGCTGTATATTATAAACAGTAGGTATTTTGTGGTTTCCTGTTGTATCAATGAGATCTCAATTTATCCGCCCTGTTGGTCTGTGTGGAAGCTGGATATACGTTAGTAATTATATTGTTTACAACCGATGCATGCATCCGTCAGACAGTGCCATAGTAAAAGTGTATGGATAAAATAAATAAGTAGTAATTGTAATTGGAGTTGAATCATTCAATAATAGCTTTTTCTTTTTAATTAAGTAGGTTTTTCTTTTGTCAATATGAGATCAGAACGAAATTAAAATTATAATATCAATCTACCTAACCAACTAGTGTTCCGGGTACCTAAGTGTGGTTTCCTGTTGAATCAGTGAGATCTCAATTTATCCGCCCCGTTGGTCTGTGTGGAAGCTGGATACGTTAGTAATTATATTGTTTACAACGATGCATGCATCCGTCAGACAGTGCCATAGTAAAAGTGTATGGATAAAATAAATAAGTAGTAATTGTAATTGGAGTTGAATCATTCAATAATAGCTTTTTCTTTTTAATTAAGTAGGTTTTTCTTTTGTCAATATGAGATCAGAACGAAATTAAAATTATAATATCAATCTACCTAACCAACTAGTGTTCCGGGTACCTAAGTGTGGTTTCCTGTTGAATCAGTGAGATCTCAATTTATCCGCCCCGTTGGTCTGTGTGGAAGCTGGATACGTTAGTAATTATATTGTTTACAACGATGCATGTATCCGACAGACGGTGCCTTAATAAAAGTGTATGGATAAAATAAATAAGTAATTGTAATCGGAGTTGAATTATTCAATAATAGTTTTTTCCTTTTTAATTAGGTAGGTTCTTCTTTTCTCAATATTAGATCAGAACGAAATTAAAATTATAATATCAATCTACATAGCGAGTACCTAGACCATCACACTTTTTTTTTTTTTGAAGGGTTTGTAGCTTTTATTTAAATGTAATATAAACATAACCTAAAAATAACAAAATTATATCCTAACATAACTAAAACTATTAAAAAACTAAAATATGTCATCGAAAAATTCCTCCGCATCGTTGTCGACTGGTAAAGTACCCATGAGACTGGCGGCATTGCCACGTTGTATGGCAATGGTATGGCCTCTGGCCAAGGTAAAAGCCTGTGTTTTAAGCCAAAAAATCTACCTAACCAACTAGTGTTCCGGGTAATCACACATAACATCACACCAGTAATCCCCGAAGGGTTAAAAGATTGAATACGGGCGAGCCTATTGCCATCAACCGGGCACTAATCCAGACTCCGGGCTGCTACTGAGAAATTCCAGATAGAAAAACCCAATAACACTGCCCAACCCGGGAATCGAAATACCGACCTCATGCTCAGCAGTACCGCTTGCGACCACTAGACCAAAGAGGCAGTCGAACAATAACCATTAACCCGTCGCGCGCCAATTAGCAGACACAATTGAAATTCTATTGTTATCTGTACACATGGTGTACAATCGACATTTTAAGAGTTAAAAAAAAACCGTCACCTATTGTAGCCGCTCACACGAGAGCGGTGTGAATCGGGTCCGTGGAGTCATTTTACCTAATATTGTACGTGGTATGAGTTCTATACCAAGAAAATATTTTTTTATTATTAACGTTGTTCCATCACTATTAAGTAATAATAAAAAAATATTTTCTTGGTATAGAACTCATACCACGTACAATATTAGGTAAAATGACTCCACGGACCCGATTCACACCGCGCTCGTGTGAGCGGGTAGACAAATACAGTAAATAAGTACTAGCTTACAAGGCCAAACAAGACACATCATTATCAACTCTAGTTTCCATCCAATCGATTTCAAATCTTGGAAGTTTTCCGACTGAAGCAATGTACCTACTGTTACTTACTACTTATCATCCGGAACAACTCGACTCGATTAGTGAAGTAGGCTAATGGAGGCTGGGCGATAAGCCAGCAAGCTGTCAGTACGACATTAATCCTGTATTTAAATCTATTTTTTTTTTCCTAGAAAAAGTAGGGAAGAAACGAATCTTAGGATTTTGAAAAGTAAAGTAAAAGAAATCGAAATCTCAAAAAGAAAAAAAAAGCGACTACAAAAACTACGAAGTGAAAAATAACTTCAATATCGGAAGTCGGTGTCTTTGGATTTGTATTTTTAGGTACCGACTTCCGAAATTAAATTTTTACTGTAGTTTGTTTTTTTGTAAAAAAGTATTGTATTTTTCACTTTTTTGTGGGTCAGTTAGTAATTTATCTAAGTTACAATAGCCTAATGTCAACTGCTCATCATCTTTTACAAAATAATGCTTTTCCCGATGCAGGGACGTTACTTGTTGAGGAGTTCTCCTAGGAAGAACCAGGAGAACTGGAGCTGATGGTGAAGTCACAATCAGCTCCACTTCACCATATGCATTGTGACGAGCATAAATTGTTAATCGAATCGCAACCCGTGAAATATTGAGTAGTATTATTAGTTTCAATTCGGCAATTCCCCATTAATGTCAATAAAACTCATCCCTCAATTAGGTTCATACTGGATATAGCTTCATGTTGAGATAGGAGCCTTTTGATCTCGTACAGGTATTTCTGTTTTTATTTTAATAATTATATACTTTTTTTTTCTGTGAGGAGCTCGTGGCTAAGTAATAACAGCCGCACGGGTCGATCCATCGGGATAAGCTACGCTTGCCGTGGTTGGTCAGTGAATGGGTGACCATCTTTACTTAACGAGACTCCTCCGTGCCTCGGAAAGCACGTCAAGCCGTTGGTCCCGGCTGTCATTCGTGGATCTTTGACAGTCGTTACGAGTCGTCAGAAGCCCGAAAGTCTGTCAACCAGTCTTACCAAGGGGTATCGTATTACCCAGTTACTGGGTTGTGGAGGTCAGATAGGCAGTCGCTCCATGTAAAATACTGGTATTCAGCTGCATCCGGTTAGACTGGAAGCGGTTGGGGTCCGCATAGTTGGGAAAAGGCTACTTTTGTTTGTGTTTCTATGATTATATTTAGTTTAGTTTGTGATCTTCCTGTGCAAGTCCCAATAAATGCTTTTTAGGGTTCCGTACCCGAATGGTGCATAACGGAACCTTAATACTAAGCCTCCGCTGTCCGTCCGTCTATCTGTCAGTATGCTGTATCTCATGAACCGTAATAGGTAAACGGTTCAAATTTTCACAGATTGTGTGTTTCTATAGTCGCTATAACAACAAATAATAAAAATAAAATAAAGTTATAAATCAAGGGAAACAGGAACAGAAGTATTTTTTTAAATAGTAGTGTTAAATATATTGTACGGTACGGAGTCGGACTCGCATACAAAGGGTTCCGTACGGAACCCTTTGTATGCGAGTCCGACTCGCACTTGGCCGGTTTTTTTCTTTCTCTCTATAGCACTGCCGAATCGAAATGTACTAGTTCTAGTAAGCCTCTAACTAACCCCGAACATGCGTTTTATGTTTTTATTTTTAACTGAAACATCTACACTACAGCTCAATGAAATTCCTAATAGTTTTAACTTTTTTTATGCGTTCCTCACAAATTACGAGCACGTCAGTAGGCACGCCACACAGTGGCTGCAATACATAATTTATGAGCTTACTCCAAAAATAGCAAGTACCTACGTGCCGACATCATCCAATTAACTATTTTGGAGAACTTACTATTTTTGTTCTAATATACTCGTACTATGCGAAATTCACCTCTCTTTCACACTACGTAGTGGCGGTATTAGTGTGGTTTTTATGGCTGTATTAGCAACGTGTGTGCTTAGGTATGCGTGGAGTTTGTTGACATAGGGTAATAACATTTTTTCATTAATTTGATTAAGTGTTTACGTGATATTGAAAATGGTGAAGGTATTTTGTTGGGGTGCATGATATTATTTTTATATGCTTCATAAAAAGGGAAACTTAATATTTTTTCATGAGGAAAGCTGTTACTATTTAAGAGAATATATCGAAGCGTGATTCAGCTTGGTGTGTAAGTGAAATGGCGTTCTGGCTGTCTAGCTAGTTTGACGCGCGAGATAGGTAGAAGACTCTCTCGTGCACCGGTGACAAAATTCTATACTTACGTATTATACATATATTATACGTATTTAAATACCTTCGATTTAAAGCAAATTTTACTGCACAACAAGGAACTGTTTTCGTATAATCGTATAAAACAGAAAATAGACATAGAAATTTCAAGTAATCATGTTTTCGTACCTACAGCAGCAGTATACAAATAACACTTATGGAAATCCACGTGATTTAACCATATTGTGAATTAGCAAACTATTGTTTAGACTATGTTACAAACAATGATCATTAGGATCTTGAGATGTGTTTTGTGCTTTAATTTTAATTTTGGGCGTGTGACTTGCTATCGTATTAGGTTAATACCTGCATGTAGTGATAGTTTTAAGGCATTTAAATAAATAAATATACATTTTGGTTTTTTAAGAATTTTAAAAACACAATTATGGTTGTATCCCCTTAACTGTAGTTAGGAATAATTGACCACCTGAATGTGGATTTCGTGAATAGAAAAGTAGAAAGGAGTCGGGAAGAAACCACCATCTTCCAAATTACGATAATCAGTCCTTCTGCCAAACATGACTATCACAATCTGTCATTGATTTTTCGCTATTGAGAAATGACTTCCTTATCACCACAAGGAATGAATTACCAACCATACCACCATTTACATATTTGGAATAACCATTGGGAAGCATTTACTATAATGAAGAAGTCCTGTATTTTGAGGCGATAGAAAGCCTGACGTGTCCGTGGAGCGCAAAAATCGAAACAACGTGCCTACACAGTATGTACACGTTTACGATAAATGGAGTATAGGCTATAATCCATTTATTACATCATAAGAAAAATGACGGTTATCAACCTTTCGTTATTTCGATATAAACGTAAAATAAACTCCGTTATTTCACGATAAATACAAAGCAATTTCATTTATTTAATCTTTCTAAAGTACAGTAATTTAAACAATATTACACAATAACTGTCGTTATTTTGCAGTTATTTTTCTAATGCTAATTGACTGAGCGAGCGAAGCGAGTGAAACGTCTCTGCTTCATTCAAGTCTGGCAAAATTTGCTTTAGTCTGTCAGTTTTTTGCTACTCCTCTACAGGTCGTATTTTACAAACGATGTGGACGAAGCTTGGTATTATTACAGGTTTTACGATTTTATAGTTTTTTTTTTGTCAGGGGTACTTCCTCCAAAAAAGAGCAAAAAGTGGGCTACTGAATATCTCCGCGTTATGAGATCCGATCTCGATGGTTCTTTTTTTATTTGAAAGGTAGTAACTTCAACTTGGTTTCATAAAAACTTGGCGAAGATGTGATAAGTATCTTCGGCGTGATGAGCAGAATAGCTCCTCAAAATGTATTAAATTGCTCACTTTTAGATTTCTACCAGTGGAATCGGCCCTTTGACTATTAGGCAGGGATTGATGGAGCAGCTTCACAAAACGGAGAATTCCGAAGATAAAATTATCAGAATTCTCTAAAACCAATATTAATGTTAGTTTTACAATAAGGTCACTAGATGTTGCAACTGTGTGCCACTTTTCGCGAGGTCTACTGTTCGCGGAACTAGGTACTTACTAGTAAATTAAATGGAGTACAGGTAGCCACAAAACCGAATACACGATAAAAATATTTCCAGCTTCAGTCAGCGCCACAAAATTAGGAATTAACACTCACGTACATGTCTCATGTGTGTAAATCTATACCTAGGTTCTTGAAAAACAATGAAAATCCAATCGCGTTGTTCAAATTGTCGTTTGTTGGCACGGCTGCGATCGTATTCTGAACTGTTCTTGTGTTGCTGGAATGAGAATTCCAATTGAAGTTGTGTGCGGAACGAAGGTCTCCATTAGTAAGCCATGTTTTCGTATTAGTAGGTAGACTGTGAGTGAGAATCATCAGCATTACTAGCTTTAAATTCTACTGTTTTTCTAATCTAAATATTATACATACACAAACCCTGATTTTTGTCATAAAAAATACGGGTCTTAAATTTGTCGTAGTTCAGTCATTAAGATTTTAAGTATTGTCTTGATTTTTTCCTAATAACTCTACCACAGGGTGTAACAGAAAGGTGTGGTCAAATTTAAGGATGTGGTATAGACCGTCGAACTGAACAACTTTCTCCATTGGACCAACATCGAAATCAAGAAAAAATTATCAGCTGTCCCATAGAAAACTTCAACAGCTACTCGTCCCAAATGACTAACTACAACCTATTGTTAATTTAGTTAAGTTTCTCTTTAAGTGAACTGTTATTTGTTCTTTGAGAAATAAATGTCTTTCAACGTTTAAACCGAAATGTATGGGGAGCAGAATATTTTTACTCAAATTCAATGTTGGTTCCATGGAGAAAGTTGTTCAGTTTGATGATCTGTACCACACCCTAAAATTTGTAATGTATACATTATTAATTATACAACTATTTACTTTTTTAAATTAACTCTTTACCTTTGTGTAATATGTGTGAGTATGTATACGCTTTAAATCTCATAATAATTTACAACTTTGTAAGCCATTAAATTTACATGCTAGCCCCATGAAACAAGGCCAGGAAATAGTGCTAATCTTTGGGTACCTACATTTAAATAATCGAGTCTGTTCAAACCACGCTGGGGTCGAAGCATTTCATTCATTCATTCAACGTCCTAGGGCTTATAAAAAACTTTTTTACAAAAAAATACAACCGACTTCCAAAAACAACACTACAAAGTGAAAAATAACTTTAATTTCGGAAGTCGGTGTGTAGTAAAATGTATTTTCGTTTTTTGCCACCGACTTCCGAAATTAAAGTTATTTTTCACTTTGTAGTGTTGTTTTTGGAAGTCGGTTGTATTTTTTTGTAAAAAAGTTTTTATTTTTCACTTTTTAGTTCATCTTCGAGTAATCAAATAATAATAATAGTAATCAAGTAATAAGTAGTAGTATGTGATTGACGATGAGCAATAGGCTCATAATAAACAATAACTCTAATGACCAAACAAATAAGTCAATTAACCACAGTTAAGATAATAATCTCAAATGTTCTCGGTAATTACTATCAATCATAGAGGGCATGGGAACTGCCATAGAAGATGAAGCAATAAGCAAGCAGTGTATCTACGTACCCACATAACATACATACATAAACTCACGCCTTCTTCCCATGGGGGTAGGCAGAAACTACAGAACGCCACCTGCTACGATCCTTACATAATACTTCCTTTGCCTCGTTTACATCTGGTCATACACGCACGCCGTACGTACATCTACGTACATATTATAAATTAAAGTCGCTTTTCGTGTTAGTCTGTGTGACCGCGTTGTTCTTTGAAACTACGCAACGGATTTTGATGCGATTCTAACCATTCTTTAGAGAATTTTTTGCGGAAGGTTGCTATTTACTTAATTTACCTACAAAAATAATAAAAAAATATCGATGTTCTGTCAAGTCGTAAAAACCGTGCGAATCAAGGGGGCTGGACACTGGTGTATTTTTAAAATTAAATGAGATTTTTTGCATTTAATTAGGCTTAGGCTAGGCACAAACGAGCTACCGGCTACAGCCCAGCGACAAGCAGTTCACTTGCTTTTTCATACGACTTGTATGGATTCGTCCCACACGCGTGTGGCTGGTGGCGGCCAACCGGCGCAGCATCAGGTCGCGACAGCCACTGGTGGTTGTGTCCGGTGGCTCGTGTGCGCTTATCCTTAGCTGTAGTTACGCCACATATGTACTGCAAGACCTCGTTGTCATCATTCTCCAGCCCTTATCCCAATTTATTTGGGGACCGCGCAGCATTTGGTCTTCTTCACTTACTCGCCCCTACTATCTTATTACCCCTAATTATATATCATCTTTTACACAGTCCACCCATTGCCTTTGATCTCTTATAGCCATCCACATTCATACTCAAAACTTTCCCCAGGGCGTGTTCCCCATACCTCATTTCTAACTTTTAATGAAAGACAATTTTAAAGATCGAATGGGCTCACTCTTTTAAAATAATTGTATTTTTCTATCATCTATTTAAATTTAGATTACTTTAGCAAATAAGAAACTAAGAGATTCACTTTACAAATGCAATTTATAAAATAACTCTGTCCCATTGTATTCCCAACATTTTCATCACAAAAGTCTTCTAAGTTATAAATTTATAACTCTTGACAAACGAGACACACTGTTATATTAAAGTAGTTTATTGTATCACATAAGAGCTGAATAAAGAAAGTTTTCTTACTTTTTTACTTGTCACAAGTCAATAAGAAAGTCTTCAAAGTTCCTGCATATTGTATAAGTTAGCTAGCATTATGTATAAATATTTTACCTTCATTGTTTCAGAGTACACATGGCTACACATCAAGCTATACATTTCCAGTTTACTCTGATCTCTCATTGTAAGGAAATCCTATACAATGCGAGATCAGCTTATACTGGAAATGTATAGCTTGATGCGTACCCACACAAGACAAAAGAATAACATTACTCTTATGGGTGCTATACACATGTTCATCTACTTACATATATTCGAGTTTGCCACCCGGCTGGATGAGGTTGTTCCGTAATAACCACTAATGGGTCATTGTACTAATCATCATGAACTATTCCTGACATCGCGCAAAAAAACAACTATTATTGCCTACATTTTGACGAGTTATGCGAACATAAATGTTGGGAACAGCTGATTTTTTTTTCGTGATTTCGGGTTTGGTTTGGTTTAGTAAAAGTTGTTCATAATGATGAGTACAATGACCCCTTAAGAGATTATCCATTAATTTTGGGACAGCCTGTATGTTCACGAAAGAGCCATTCGGCTTAGCTCGAATTGTGCCAAACCGACCCGAACCAGGGGGTCTACTCCCTAAGCACGAAGCCCGTAGTATCGGCCTGCGTTACGCGCGTTTCCTACTCCGTATCAACTACGGATGGATGATTGGTTCGGGGCCCGAATGAAGTATGAATGACAACACGATTTGACAGTTGTCCCTACTCCCGATGTGTTTTTTCCCGTCCGAAAAATTTACTTTTACACATGTTTTGATGGATCGTTTTGTCAGACGGACGGAAGGACGGACGGACAGACAGACTTAGGGAGTAGACTCCCAGATTCAGCAAGAGTGTAGATGTCGAAAGGAGTTTGCCGATCGGCACGACCCGAATGAAGCCGAATATGTGTAGTAAGTAATTGCTTCGGGTCGGTTTTGTTATTATACAAATACCTAATTACTGCCTAATCAAATAAGCCGCTCTTGTGTGAAATTAAATGAAATTGTATATTCTGTAGGATATAGGAATCACTTTTACACGTCATATAAAAAAATATTTAAAAAAATAAGCTAGGTGGAGTCGAGTTGTGTAGCGGGTTACATAGGAGGGAAAATAAATTGCCTCCATGAGTTAAATAACACAGACTACTTTAGTAAAAGACGCAGATCAATCAGGCAATTTCTAGAAGCTTTTAAGAGATTAGAGTTATTTATCTACGTGATGGCAAACGTACTCATAAGTTTGATGATTTTCATTTAAAAAGCCTATATCAAGTTTTATAATGTTACATATTAAGTACATCTGTCATACATATTGTGATTTTATTTTGGACAGATATTTTATTTTGTATTTATTTATTTTTATTCACCACCTATGTGACAAAGATGTTTGCAAAGCCCAGAATTAATTAAATGTAATTAATTGACAAAGTACCAGAATTTAAATAATAGTTAATAACTCGCATTTAGAGCTCTGTAGCTCCTCACTGACTAACAATCGAGAGAAGTCGTTATCATAAGAAATATTCTCTTTGGCATATTTAATTGAATGCTATTGGACGTTTGGGCAGATTAGCCCAATCTTCTTTCATCGAATTCCGATCAGCCGTCGAAGGTCGGACAGAGTTATTTTCGCATTAATTTATACTTAATATTAAGTATGGATAATAGATAGAAAACTTTAACAATTCCAACCGCCTGTCTCGTATATCTAATAAAATAGTATCTGTAGGTACCTCCATTACACTTGTGTCGACCATTACCATGTAGAGAAAGTGTAGTGTGAATGGAACAGTATCGAAATCGAGGTTAAGGAGTAGCATTATAACCTATATAACGCTCGGTAATATTGATTTATTTATTCAAATCTCCCTTACACTTTCATTGCAGCTGTATGTACCCAATGCGACAATGCGCTCATTTACAAAACTACTTATACTAACTTATTTAAAATTTAATTATAATATATTATAACTAAGAAACTTGTAACATAATACTAACTTTAACACAATACAACACAAAAAAACATACCTACTACTTATATTAATCTATAGCACAAAATAAATAACAGTGTCCTTGCGAATTCACTGCGAAATATAGAAACACAAACAGCTACGGACCTGTTAGACATTAATAAATCGGACCCGGGACCACAAGGATATGAACCCAGGTGTAAAAAAAGCCAGCCATTTTCAAAACATGGGAATACAGAATTAATAATTCATTCAAAAGGACATGAAGCGATTTCTCTCGGGACTGAAAGTTTACTGAGGCCGTATCATACCGATGCATGCAAAAAATATAAATCGTGCTTCTAAAAATATGTGAATTTCTGAGAGAGGATGTGGGCCCGTACCGTCATGGACATTTGCGGTGAAACACTTTTCAACCTTATCACTATGGTATTAAAGTTCAAAAGTGGTTCAGTGGTTGTATGAGCTGTTACCAAAACGAGATATTATGGTTATAACTGGGGTAAAGTACGCCGTTCAGGTCAGTAGGTTAGGTTAGATGTTTGTGGTGTAACATTTATTCTTACATAACTTCTTTTGTAGCTACGTGATACTTAGGTAGTTTTATTAATTATGAACGAACCTCATATCATATTATTCGATTTATTAATAAATTAAGAATACTTTATCAAGTAAGTCACAATTAATAATTCAGTTAAATAAGACCAATGAATTAATTAGTATCCTTCAAAGAATCATATTTTTGTGATTGTAGCAACATTTCGTAGCGCGTAGACCCTGGGATCGTAGGCCGCGTAGCCTTCGTAGCGCTTCGTAGGCGATATGTCACTTGTAAGGCTACGCTGGTACTTCGGCTACGAGTGAATAATACGACTTACTATTTTAAGCTCTACTAGCGACCTTCGCACGGTGTTTGCCACTTGACAAAATATCGAGATGTTTTTATTATAATTAAGTTATATAGATTAATTTATTATGCACAAAAACCTTTCCAGAATAAATTATCTAAATGATAGTGAAAACGACAACAAATTCATATAAAAATAGCTCATAAAGCTTTGACTTGACTGCACTGAAGTAGATACAAAGTTTTAATAAAATTAGCTATTCATGAATAAAAAAGCAAAAAGATGCAGAGACTAATTAACTTTGTAAGTAATAATATTATATAAAGGAAACCTGTCCGGTGCCCGAGATAGATATTTATTTATGTAAAGTGGGACCGAGTAACTGAACTGGAAGTCTGAAGCTCAGAAAGAGTATGTAATATTTTTCAGTGACGTCAGAGCGGCCGAAGCTTTCAAAGATTCTAGTCTTAAAGGCTTTTACAAAGATTGCCTGCATCTTGAATTTTGTGGGGGGCAAAAGATTCCGTAGTTGAAAATAATTTATCCCAAAACAAACTTAATTACAAATTAACGATTTTTGGACTTTTTCCTATACTTGTGAGGCGAGACCTTGCTTGTTGCCAAATTTCATGATTCTAGGTCAACGGGAAGTACCCTATAGGGTTTGATTTACTTACGAGTATCAAAATATGTCGCATAAATGGCCGTACATTTAGGAAACTATTAGTAACTCCTGTATGCGACGAATTGACTAATTTTTCATAAACTTACAAGTATCAAAATATGTCGCATAAATGGCCGTACATTCAGGAAACTATTAGTAACTCCTGTATACGACGAATTGACTAATTTTTCATAAACTTACGAGTATCAAAATATGTCGCATAAATGGCCGTACATTCAGGAAACTATTAGTAACTCCTGTATGCGACGAATTGACTAATTTTTCATAAACTTACGAGTATTAAAATATGTCGCATAAATGGCCGTACATTCAGGAAACTATTAGTAACTCCTGTATGCGACGAATTGACTAATTTTTCATAAACTTACGAGTATCAAAATATGTCGCATAAATGGCCGTACATTCAGGAAACTATTAGTAACTCCTGTATGCGACGAATTGACTAATTTTTCATAAACTTACGAGTATTTATATATGTCGCATAAATGGCCGTACATTCAGAAAACTATTAGTAACTCCTGTATGCGACGAATTGACAAATTTTTCATAAACTTACGAGTATCAAAATATGTCGCATAAATGGCCGTACATTCAGGAAACTATTAGTAACTTCTATGCGACAAATTGACTAATTATTCTAAATAGAATTGAATAAAAGTAGCTAATCCATGCACCACTGCAACTCTTCACACACACTCCTACACACCCACCCACACTATATGCAACTAACATGTCATCCTGTTTGTCTCTGAAAAAAGTGTTGCTACTAAATGTAAATCCGTAATTGGCTGTAAGATTAGTTTATTTATTTTAAGTAAAATTGTTAAAGAGCTGTGGATTTTGTGAGTAAATAAATAAGTAGTCTTAAAAATGACCACGTCAGGACAAAATCAATCAATCATAACGGTGCATTGTGTCAAAACTTCAAGAAGAAACGGAACGAAATATACAGCATGATTTATATGCTCCATTTGCAATAAGATAAGACGATTAAACAACCCTTTTTTACAGTCCGTTCAACCGATTTTGACTTCTATTGCGTTGGTGGCATGACAAATGGCAGCTGCAGTAAACAGTTGGTATTTGTAACCACTTTTTTGCCTGAGAAGTCAAAATCGGTTGAACGGACTGTAAAAAAGGTTTGTTTAAATGTCTAATCTTATTGCAAATGGAGTCTAGAGTGACAAGAAGCTATGATAAATACAGCGTGTATCATAAATGATATATAGTAATATGGTATTTCAAACGTGGTGTATCATATATATTATTAGGTCTTTACCTATGAAATTGCCGTTCTGCAGTACTGGCCATTTCAAATCAAAATAATTTTTGTTTGGCTAAGAACTCTAATTTCAAATTAATTTTATTTTAAAAACATGGATTTTTTTTCCAAAAGTAGTCATTTGTTTATTGATTAGTGTTACATTTTCATCGCATTTCAATCTTTTTCGTCATCATGGATTCGTTAAAAATTCGAGTAATTATGGAATATGAGTACCGTCGTGGCAGCAACGCGGCACAAGCGGCACGCAACATCAACGACGTTTACGGAGCTAACACTACAAACCAACGCACCACTTGTATTAGAGAGGGATTAATTCCACTCAACAAAACTTTATGTAAGAAAAAGGTACATAATTACCTAATTGGCCTTTCATACGAGGAAACTGAGAACCTGTTTATTGTTCAGAAATAGTCAAATGAACAACTTTATTATATTTCTTTTCTTCTTTTTTTCGGTAAGACGTATCTACACTACCCAAACACCCCAACACCTTTCACAATTATACACTTACAAAAAATCACGCACGCATACAAACACACATTTTTTTTTTTAATTGTTTTAACTTTATTGTTCTCTAGCTGCGCCCCGCGGTTAATCCAGGGTATAAGCTATCTACATACTAAATTTCATCAAAATCGGTCCAGCCGTTTGAGCGTGAAGAAGTAACAAACATACACACACACGCACACACACACTCACAAACTTTCGCCTTTATAATATTAGTGTGATAAGCATTCATTGATGCATCTTTTTACATGTCTTTTGGGCTAATATTAGGTCTTTACCTATGATATTGCCGTTCTGCAGTACCATTTCAACTCAAAATAATTTTAGTTTGGCTAAGAATTCTAATTAATTTTATTTTAAAAACATGGATTTTTTTTCCAAAAGTAGTCATTTGTTTATTGATTAGTGTTACATTTTCATCGCATTTCAATCTTTTTCGTCATCATGGATACGTTAAAAATTCGAGTAATTATGGAATATGAGTACCGTCGTGGCAGCAACGCGGCACAAGCGGCACGCAACATCAACGACGTTTACGGAGCTAACACTACAAACCAACGCACCACTTGTTATTGGTTTGCTCGCTTCCGTTCTGGAAATTTCGACCTGAAAAATGAACCTCGCGGTCGTCCGAAGACTTTGGTCGACAATGACGAATTAAAGGCGATTGTGGAAGCTGATGATACACAATCTACGGCTGAATTAGCAGCAGCTTTCGACGTTAGCGTCAAAACAATATTGGTCCATTTGCGTCAAATTGGCAAGGTAAAAAAGCTTGACAAATGGGTGCCCCACGAACTCAATGATCGCCAGCGCGAAGTACGCGTCGAGACGTGCCTTGCACTGCTCAACAGACACACAAATGAAGGAATTTTGAACCGCATTGTTACCTGCGATGAAAAATGGATTCTGTTTGATAACCGCAAGCGCTCAGCAAGTTGGTTGGATCCTGGTTCAGCACCTAAACAATGCCCTAAACGAAAACTTACCCCTAGAAAAGTGATGGTCACTGTTTGGTGGTCTAGCGCCGGTGTGATTCATCACAGCTTCTTACCAAACGGGGTGAGCATTACTTCAGATGTGTACTGTGAAGAACTGAACACAATGATGGAGAAGCTGGCACATCTCCAACCAGCATTGGTCAATCGCTCGTCTCCGCTGCTCCTGCACGACAACGCGCGACCTCATACTGCACAGCAGACGGTCTCCAAGTTGCAAGAACTGGGGTTGGAAGCTCTCCGTCATCCGCCCTACTCACCAGACCTTGCGCCTACAGACTACTACTTTTTCCAGAATTTGGATAACTTCTAGGCGGGAAAAAAATTCAATACCCGAGAGGCAGTACAAAATGCCTTTGGAGAATTTGTTGCCTCCCGTCCAGCTGATTTCTTTAAGAAGGGCATCAATAAACTGCCACTGCGTTAGCAAAGATGCATTGATTGCATGGGTGATTACTTCGATTAATACAAATAAAAAATGCATGAAAAAAAATCGTTTCAATTTTTTCATACAAAACGGCAATTTCATAGGTAAAGACCTATTATTATCTAACTGAACAATTGTCTCCATAGAACCAACATTTAATCACGAATAAATAAATCAGCCATCCCATACGAAAATTCAGTCTCGTATGGGACAGTTGATAATTATATCAAAGTTGTGAAAAGAAATAAAATAAATTCTTGGATTCGCAAAGCTTACTAATTAAATAAATCACAACCTCAATTTAAGCTCACATAGTTTCAGATTTCACCCGGCAGCCCAAACTAAAATTCTCACCCTACATAGGGCTGCCAACAGCTAAATTATGGACCAAGGACAAAAACTTCAAAAACGCCCGGACATTTGGGTGAAATAAAGATTTTTCCCCGAACTCCCTCGAAAAAAAATTACAATAAAATAAAAACATAGTTATCATATTTTTATTTAGTCATAGAAAATCAACTTACACTGGTATATTTGCCACACCGAATTTAACTATGAAATGCTGAAAATTATTGCAAATCATTCCATTCTATGAAGTTAATCGGATTTCCCCTGACATAAAAAGTGTCCGGATTTTGAAACTCCGCCCGGACGCTCCCCGGACGCCCTACAAACTAGGACAAATCCGGGGAAAGCCGGACGGATGGCAGCCCTAACCTTACACAGTGAATATTCCGTTCTGGAATTACATCAATCAATTTGTTTCTAGGAACCTGTTTTGAAACAAAGGAACTAGGTCAAGCCTGTTGTGTGCGTGGGATGGGACCCTGTTTTCATGTCCATACCTGGGCTGGTCTATTCTGTAAAAATCTCACCGTGACAACTTAGGTGAAGTGAGCTTGAAGTGAAATGTCATCCTACTTGATGTTGGGGTGCGCTAGGATCTAAATGTCTTTTATAGGGATTGATAGCTCACTTCAAATTCACTTCACCAAAGTATTCACAGTGACCTTTTTACAGTATAGCACTACTGGATCGAACGGAAATCTGATCATTATATTGTTCTTGGTATTCATCCCTTGAGAAGCTGCCTTGGTATATGTATTTATTAGGTAGTAAATTTGTTTTAATTGAAAGTTCTGAAAAATTTTTGTAGCATATTGCTTATCCATTGCTTCAAATGTTCGAAAAATTTGTCTACTCGACAACGTAAATAACGCAATGAATGTTGTTGAACTGTCAAAATGAAACCGATTCCGATTGATAGTGTGTTAGGGTGCAGAATTCACTGCGTTACCTCTTACAAACAAACAAATCTCTTTAAAGTATTCGAAGAACCAAGTGATTCTTTTAAAAAGTAATGACGATTTTATTCTGTGATTATGTCTTGGTATGGTGTAGTGTAGCAGAATGATGGTGGTCTACGCGAGCGGTACCCTGGGTACATCAGACTAGTATAAATCTACAGGGTCAAATCAAATTAACTAGCGAAACTCCGCAGACGTCTATCACGTCTGCGGAGTTTCACTAGCTAATTTAATTTGACAGGTACCTATAGAAGCTGCGGCCTGTAATAATCTCATAGCTAACCAAGATAACAATATTTTGATCTATTATATTTTTTTTTTATTGATAATGGGCAGTGTTAGTTAATAATGAAGTTACCAACTCCATAAACTGAACGGAGAGAAAATGTTAATTGGGTACTTTTGCAATTAAAACAAGTTTGGTGATAACAGATTATTTCATTTTTTATTTGCGTAAGTGACGGAACTGGCTTTTATTAGATAAGTAACACATTGCTTTGTTTTATTGGGTTTTTCTATATGAAGTTTCTCAGTTGCAGCCCGGGGTCTAGAAATTTTACTGTTTTAATAGTTATTCTGCTATTCGGGGCGGAGACAAATCCAACAAATCAAAAAACAAAATCGATCAAAAGCAAACAGCTTTAGGTATTTTCATCGACCTCAAAAAAGCTTTTGATACAATTAGTCCCGATCTCTTATTACAAAAACTGTCTCACATTGGTATCACAGGCGAAGCACTACAGATTTTTGAGTCATACCTGCAAAATCGTAAGCAAATTGTCAAAATAGGTCAAAATCAAAGTAGTTCACATTCTGTCACTTTCGGTGTACCTCAAGGATGAATTCTGGGACCACTGTTGTTCCTAATTTATATTAATAACATATCCCAGATTGGCCTTAAAGGGGACATTTCGCTTTACGCGGATGATACAAGTATTTTCTACTTTGGGCTTTCAATCGAAGCTATGATACCTTATATCCAAAACGATTTAAATTTACTTAATGACTGGTTCCAATCTAACCTCGTCACCATCAATACTACAAAAACAAATTATGTTGTGAATGCCCCCAAAAATAAAAAAAATAAGCGATAATATACAACTTAAAATAAATGGTCAATTAATCCTTAGGAAAACTAAAGATAAATATTTAGGTTTAATTTTAGATAACTACCTGAGTTGGAAGCCTCATATAGAGAAAATTAGAAGTAAACTCTTATCACTTACAGGAGCTCTTCACAGTATAAAAAAATGCCTTCCTCGGAAAGTTCGATACATAATTTATAATTCCTTAGTTAAACCACATATAGACTACCTAATAGAAATCTGGGGGACCGCAGCTAAATCTAATCTAGAAATATTACAAACAGCACAAAATAGATTAATCAAAATATTATTTAATTTCAAATTTCGAACGTCAACTCAGAAAATATACAAAAATACAAAAATAATGAACATTTCCCAAACATATATGTACTATACATGTATACTAATACGCAAAATATTACACAAAAATATTCATACAACACTAAATTTCACAAAAAAACATCGAGTACAAAAAATTAAACTACGAAACTTCAATTACTTAGTAACACATCCCCCCAGAACAGTAAATTACGGGAGAAGAAATATTGAATTTGAAGGTGTTAACATGTATAATAAAATACCCATGGAAATAAAAGAAGCGAAAAGTATGTCTTGTTTTAAAAACCAATTTAAATCGTATATAATATGTCAATAACAATAATAATATAAAAATACTAACTTTAGCAAAAAAAAAAAAAAAAATTAAAAAAAAATTGTGAGTACCTACGCTGCCATGTATGCCACATCTAGTAATACTTTTACTTTAGATCCGTGTTTGCTCGATTGGTGATTAGTTGATTGTTACGTACTTTATTTTTCTATCACTACCTTCCTATCTATTATTAAAAATTTACTTTTAACGTCATTTTTGTACGCTCGTTAATATTTTATGTAAACATAGTTTCTCAGTAAGTGAATTATTGTTAATTCTTAATGAGGAATAATAAAGTTCTTAAACCATAAATCAAACATCGTAAAAATCGGTCCAGCCGTTCTTGAGTTACAAATAGTGTAAATAACCCGACTTTGTTTATATTACATTACACCACTTCTATATCAAATTCTATTCCATATTTTGGTTTACCTGGTTTGCCTATCTAGAGCTTATTTATAGTAGTTTATTTCCACAAAACGGCACGGGAGTGCACACTTCGAAGACAAACATCAGCCACCACCACAACAGCTACCACAGCCTCCGCACATTTTTTCTTATGGAAGGTAAAGAGTACTTTAATGAGCCTAAAATAGGTCGTAAGTAGACCAAAGCTGTGGAACGTCACTATTTTTAATAAATTTTTATAAAGATTTAAAAGAGAAAAAGAGACTATAAAACATTGATATTTTAATTTAAATCTATAATTATCCAATTCTTAACACTTCCTCAGAAGCAAAAATAAGTAAAAGAAATACATCCATCAGGTTGTTTATCATTCTGCGCAAGTCACGAAAGTCGATGGAGGGTATTGCACTCTGCGAAACTGTGATAGACAGACACTATACATATCTTTAGCCATACATATGTTCTGGTTCACGCGAAATGTACCTTGCTTGCTTTATGCTGCTAGTAGCTGAGCCCCAAGATCCGCCTGTATGCACTAATATGCTTAAACCTAACCTGAAAACATGTCTATGCATTCGGAAAATAATCTTAAAAATCGGATGTGTGATGGTTTTCGTGTTATGAGCCCAGGCAAAGATGTTATATTTTGTGATTGTATTTAGGAAAGATTTAAAAAAATCTAAATTTAGCTAGGCTGAGAATAAATGTATGAATTTAAGTAATAATCACGGAAATCGTAAACCTACCTACCTACGTGGTTTTCGAGTTATGTGCTCACTAACTTGTAGAGAGTAAAAGAGGTTTGTATTTTAGAATGTGTAGGATGCTTGTTATGATCCCAATGTTATGTAGAATTCTAGTGAAGATCCTGTTGTTTCGATGGTAATAAGGTTGAATACTGTTTGACTGGATTTTTGTGTGAATGAAATGCGTGCTTTCTTGGTGACACCTTTAATGCGACTGAATACAGTGAACATTGGTTCACATCTTTATTCCTACTATATTCAACACCTGTAACTATCAATTTACAATATTTTCATTATGTAGGTACTCGGTTTGGTTTAGCATTGAAAAATACTTGAGAGAGATTACGATAGTTGATAATGAATTCATGATATATTACGTCGTTATGATCGTATTATCCCTGCTTTATTTGTTTGAAATGGCGATTTAAGTATCCTACATCAAAAAAATAGTCACTTAATTCAATACCACATTAGGTGATGATATAAATATGTTAGTAAGACTCAAACTGTTTGCTAGAGCCTGATTATTTTCCACTAATTATCCTTATGATTATAGTAATATAATATAAGCTGACATAGTACCAATTATATTTTGAAAAGTTTCCCTTTTGATGTCAACAAATGTACGCGTTAACATACCTATTTCATAAATGGTTTAATAATTAATGGAATCCGTAACGATGTTACTTAATTGGAAAAATAATCAATACGTCGTCATTATTGTTTGATTTGTTTAAACAAAAATTATCAGCTGCAGAAGATTCTTTGTTTTTCTTGTTTCTGTTATCTTTGTTTTTGATTCACTTGTTTTGTTATTTAAAATACGCAAATAAATAATCGTGCATCGTACCTAGGGTCAAACGCAAATTTTACAGATTACGTCGCAGTTCAATCTACTGCAATAATTATATTTTAATAACAAAATAAAAACGCGTTAAGATATTTCTTTTGTAATCGTAAAGTATCTTTTTATTTATCGATGCCCATAAATCACGGGCTTCATCCGACTCAATAAAGTCCGCTTCACAAACCATACATGACTGATGATCTTCACCTATGAGTCGCCAAAAAAGTCGCGAAGGACCGTAAGCCTTTGTACCAGGCACAGGCACACAATCGATACCGATACCGAAACCCTTCCGTAAACAATAACAGAAGAACCTCTGAAACCCCCTCCGAACACAACTTAACCCAGTAAATTGAAAACACCAAAAAAAAAATACAACGAAAACATACCAAATGTACACAATTTAAATTCGTCGAGTAATCAATATCATTGTGACCTACTTTACTCACCAAAGTTATGCGTTATACAACGCTCCCAGAAGGCACTGTGTTTTCCTAATAAAATACTTTAAATCACTGGCACATGTTTATTTTATTTAAATTTTACACTTTAGCGTGGATCGATAAGTCTGCCATACTGGTACTGCCGTCTGTGATCAGAGCGCGTCCATTCAATACTGGGAGAGGCATGCGTAGAGGGACGCTCGCCTCGACGCCGAGCGCGGGAAAAATGACGTTTTGTTTTTTTTCACATGAGGAGAGCAGAGCAGAGACATTCACGTTTCAGCCAAGAGATAAACATGACACTAAATAAATATAATTTAATGTTGTTTAAGTAAATATTAATGATAGTAACTGTTTTAATTCTAGAATTATCAATGAGTATACTTACAGTAGCTCGGAACATTTATTCCTTTATGAATAAGCAATAAATTAAGTGGTATGGCTATTTAGATTGATGTTCTACTTCATTATTTATCTAATGACAGTTTGTAGAACTATTTTGCACGCCATGAAAGAAAGCGATATTGTTGCCTATGAAGGCAAATAAAAGGTTTATAAAAGCAATCAAACATGTTTCTTTACTTATGGAAAATAATACCTACTTCAACGTCTTCAAAACAAATGTTGCAGTATTTAATAGGTACATAATGTACTATTTATATACCCTACAAATCAAACATCGTCTTCATTTTCCGGCACTTCCGGGCCGTAACAATAGGCATTTTCCATGACTGGCTGAATACATTGTTATAACCTACTCATATTTTCAAAAAAGTAGATGCTCTCTATATTTTTAAAACCATTATAATAAAGTCAAGCATCTTTGTCAAGTCTATTTCAAAAATCGAACGGGACTTCGCATCATCATGTACAATACCAATTGGACAAACCTTTGAGGAAAACGTTTTTATTTTTGCGTTTGCAAAAATATTTTGGCAAGAAATAAACCATCCAAAATCAATAAACCCCAACATTTTAATATACCTAGATATTTAGATTATTACTATTATGATATCAAAGTATACAGTTTTAAGCGAGGAATAACAACAGGCAGGGATAATATAAGCCGTTATGTATCTGTATTAATGTGAAACATATTAAGGAAATGGATATACTTGGCAGCGTAGGTCAGGACGTCTGGCGTCGTCGCAGAACCAGTGAAAATAAACACCGTTAGGCTGTTTGCAATACTGACAGTTTTAACGTGGAATTATGAGTTAATTTTCCTCTTACTGCGAGGAGTTCAAAGCTGAATGGCTAACACACAGAACCATTAGTCTACGAGGTAAAGTTGCGTTTGCGTGGTCAATTTACAGAGGTTTCTTTGACTTTCCAGTTCCGGTGATCATACGAATAGCAGGCGTAGCATGATCACCATAGAGACGGGTTTTGTCGGCGGAAGAATAGGCAAAATGACACATCGCCATGCTAGAAATTTCTTTCTGCAATATGTAATTTTACCTATAAAAGTCGTTACGAACTGTCAAAGTCCTGAAAAAATAGCAACCTGAATAACATTTAGTGTTAAATAGGCTTTTTGACTAGAGTGAACTACCCAACAGGCATTGGGGAAATATTACTCAATATCTTTAATATAAGTAGCACTAGGTAATATATAAGTACTTACTTACTAAATGACAATCCTACTCACACTAATATTATAAAGGCGAAAGATTGTGCGTGTGTGTGTGTGTGTGGTTGTATGTTTGTTACTTCTTCACGCTCAAACGGCTGGACCGATTTGGATGAAATTTGGTATGTAGATAGATTATACCACAGAACAGATAAAATTTATCTGTTCTATGGCTTATACCCTGGATTAACATATAGGCTACTTTTTATCCCGGTCTACGCGGGGGAAACCCTGGGGCGCAGCTAGTAAAACGCGAAAGTTTGTAAGGAAGCATGGTTGGATGGATGTTTGTTACTCTTTCACGCAAAAACTACTAAACGGATTTTGATGAAATTTGGCTCACAGATAATTTATAACCTGGATTAACACATAGACTACTTTTTATCTCGATATTCCTACGGGTTCAAGACTTACGTGGGTGAAACCGCGGGGCGCTGCTAGTGAGTTAATAAAACAAAAATTGTTTTGAAAGTCCCCTAACCATCTAATTCCGAGAGGTTTCGTTTAAGTCCCAAACTTGTCGGGCAATACCTAAACGTGTGGGCCAGTAAAACTCAACATGGAGGAGCCATAAAAATAATAGCATTAAAATCCTTCTGCATACTTAATTATCTCGCAAAATTCCCATATCAAATATCTCTCTCTCATTTACAAACAGCCTAACGCACCATGGGATACATACAGGGGGTATTATACTGAGCAGGCCGACCCGCCGCGGTCGACAACCCTCCGAATGAGGTCAGTGGGGGCGATCTCACTCTCTATTTAAATATTCAGCCTAATAATACCCTTTGTGATGCAAGCGGAATTATACAAGCGAAGTGAACTGTTTGAGCAGTAAGCGTTATTTGCGAGCGATTATAATTTGCTATTTGATATTGTCGTGGAAAGGAATTTGGGGATTGTGGGCTGTTGAAATGGTTACGTCATAATCTAATCAATAAAAATATTATTCATTCATTCACTGACTGATGACAACACACTGGCCTAAGCTGGATCTGGAAGCATGAAATTTTGTACAAGAGTGCCTTATATAACGGCTTGTGGCTAAGTAATAACAGCCGCATGGGTCGATCGATCTGGTTAAGCTACGCTTGCCGCGGTTGGTCCGTGGATGGGTGACCATCTTTACATACCAAGAGAAAACGTGCCTCGTAAAGCACGTTAAGCCCGTGGTCCCAGCTGTCATTCGTGGATCTTTGATAGTCGTTACGGGTCGTCAGAATCCCGAAAGTCTGACAACCAGTCTTAATACCACGGGGTATCCTATTACCCAGTTACTGGGTTGTGGAGGTAGACAGGCAGTCGCTCCATGTAAAATACTGCTGCATCCCGTTATACTGGAAGCCGACCCCAACATAGTTGGAAAAAGGCTAGGCAGATTGATTTGAGTTCCACAGCCGCATGGGTCGATTGATCTGGTTAAGCTACGCTTGCCGCGGTTGGTCCGTGGATGGGTGACCATCTTTACAAGAGAAAACGTGCCTCGTAAAGCACGTTAAGCTGTTGGTCCCGGCTGTCATTCGTGGATCTTTGACAGTCGTTACGGATCGTCAGGAGCCCGAAAGTCTAACAACCAGTCTTTACAAGGGGTATCCTATTACCCAGTTACTGGGTTGTGGAGGTCAGACAGGCAGGCGCTCTATGCAAAATACTGCTGCATCCCGTTAGACTGGAAGCCGACCCCAACATAGTTGGGAAAAGGCTAGGCAGATTGATTTGAGTTCCTTATTTATCGAAAGTGAACATTAAGATAAGATTTTTGAAAATTCATCCCATAATGGGGTTACTATGGGACGTCATTTTTGCCGACAGGAAATACCATGGGCACATTGGTTCCCTTTGCTGTGTCTGATTCTGTCTGTTGTAGAAAATTTACCCATTTTCCAGCTTTATTGCCTTTATTTTTGGAATATCTAGCGTAGGCGTTCGCAGGCCAACCGCCTACGACGCGTCAAATCGACGTTAGTTGCGATACAATCATGTCAATGCATGATTGGCGTTGGGATTTGGGGTTGGGCTGCATGAAAGGACCGAGTGACCTACATTTTGACCTTTTGTTACGTCTGGGGCGCACCCTGGACAGTCGTCTTCTGTCGACTCTCTTCACCACGATGGCAAAGTCCCAAACGGTCCTTATCAGGTCCAAATAGTTCACTAACAAAACTACCCTTGTGTATAATCTCGATCAACAACGAAGAGTTTTCACAAGATGAAGCAGAATTTATTTCTGAACTGTCCCTCAAACACACTGACTTCTTAATTATGTGTCCAGGAGACCCATCGCAATTATAACCAAAGCAGGCCTCACATTCCTGGACTGACTCTTGTCGCCGAGATCTGTAACCCAAAGCTCGGTGACGAAGTGTTTGCTGCTCCCGGCGCGGCGTAAGAACAATCTCTGCGAAATGCTCCAATGAAAATGACATATAAATTATAACTTTAGACCTTAATAACTTCACAGTAACATCCGTAGGTATAACTAACTAACTACACGGTAACTTCCCGGTACTCCCTTCCAATTCCAAACCCCTGACATTTTCAACAGTCAGACCACAAAAATAGTGGTTGGTGATTTCAATAGCCACAGCACTTTCACCGTTTTGAGAGCAGTGGTGATGAAATAAAAACTTTTTTACAAAAAAAATACAACCGACTTCCAAAAACAACACTACAAAGTGAAAAATAACTTTAATTTCGGAAGTCGGTGTCTAGTTAAATGTATTTTCGTTTTTTGCCACCGACTTCCGAAATTAAAGTTATTTTTCACTTTGTAGTGTTGTTTTTGGAAGTCGGTTGTATTTTTTTTGTAAAAAAGTTTTTATTTTTCAATTTTTAGTTGTGTACCTACCCCACACAAATTCAAATACCACTACCTGCAAAACAAACTAGAACATCATCCATATAAAAGTGGGGAAAAAATACGTATTATTGAAGCTAACTCAAAAACTACCCAAGCAAAATTAATCAATTTTATATGGGACCAACTGTGATGTATACACTCTCGAACAAAATAAAAAAAAATCGAAATCGGTCCAGCCATCTTCGAGTAATCGGGGAACATACATAAAAAAAAAAAAAAGGTTCCGACGAATTACTTTCATTCCGATACGAACGCCCGCCACGAGCGGACGCACACAACGCACAGCCAACCGACGCCAACTGAGCCATAATCGACTTCGCCACACAGGAGCCAGCAGCCGGAAGAAGAAACTGAGCGTCGACTACGGTCCGCCAGTGGAGCCCTACCTGCCGCCAGCGCCCCCTACTGTGCGCACACCCATCCACCGCGACGCGTTGCGAATAATAATAATTATCCTCGAACGGTTAAAAACGGTCATAAAAAAGGCGCGAAACCGGTTCGCGCCCGCGTAAATAAGATACTTGTGCGCGTAATTAATTAAACAGTGATAATAGTGTTTTAGTGACATTGTTCAAGTGACATTGCTAGTGACTTTGGACGGTTATCCAATTACGAAGAGTTAATTCTGACTTTGTAAGCAGAGACGCTTCGTGTTAATAATAAGTGATTTGTGTACTCGTTCCAGTGCGTGCCGCTAGGATTGAGTAGACACGTAAGTACAGGGGTTAATTACTCAACCAAGTGCTACCTGATCCAGAACCCTTAGGGTTACTCAATCCCATCAACTGACTATCTACACGACCACCCACCCACCTCCCTGTCGTATAGGCAGGGAGGGTAGACTTTACCCTCACCCCCGGGCTTAGCCCAGGGACCAGTTTCTTTGTTAGGCCCACGGTCAGCCATCACCACGATGGCTACCCCCGAGGCACTGTCCCTAATGTGGGAAATTTTCTCCAGCGACCCGTACATACGGGAGAAATATGGAGAGCGCATGGCAGCGCTAAACCTACTGCCAGTCGCCCCGGCCCCGATTCGGAAACCTATCCCAGATAGCCCCGAAAGCCCCACCAGCACGGGGACCCCCCCAAGCCCCGCCTTCTCTTTAGGCCCCCTGAGCCCGCCGAGTACCTACTCGTACTCGACCCCCCCGACCCCCACCCCTGTGGACGAAGACATGGAAGGATACAACTCCGCCATGTCCGACGCCGACGAGGCTACTCCCCCCACCGCTTCCACTTCTGCTACTGATGGCTTCACCACAGTAACAAATAAGAAGAACAAGCGCAAGGCCAAGGCCCGCTCGACCGACTCTCCTCCCCCACCTGCGAAGAAGCAGACCACCTTGCCCACCCCAAACAAGGGCTCCCCTCAGGGCAGCCGCCCCTCATCCCCAAAGCCGGGCGCTCAGCCCGCGGCCCCCGCGGCGCCCAAGGCCCCGACCCCTCCCCCCCTTTACATACACTCGAAGGAGCTCTGGACCACAGTGTCCAAAGCTTGCGCCCAAGAGCGAATCAACTACACCCACGCCCGCCCTACGGCAGTGGGAATCAAGGTACAAGTACCTACTTCAGCTGACTTCCGGTCGCTTACCCGGATGCTCAAGGAGCGTAAGGTGGAATTCCACACCTACGCCCTCCCAGAAGACAGACTGTTCAGATGCGTTATCAAGCGCATTCCGAACGAAATCACGACTGACGAGATCACTGAAGATCTCAAGTCACAGGGCTTCCCGATCGTGGAAGTGCACCGCATGCATCGCGGTCGCAACGGAGCCCCATACGATATGGTCATTGTTGTCACGGAGAATACTCCGGCCGGCAAGGCCATTTGCGACATTAAGTCGGTTTGCTGCCTTTCCGGCATAAAGATAGAGCGTCCTCACGCTAATAAACTCCCCGGCCAATGCCACAACTGTCAGTTGTATGGCCATGCTCAGCGTCATTGTTTCGCACGCCCTAGATGCGTGAAATGCCTTGGCGACCACGCTACGGCGGCCTGCACCCGCCCACGGGTCATAGCCGATTGCACTGAACCACCTAGTTGCGTACTATGTGGAGAGGTTGGCCACCCTGCGAGCTATCGCGGGTGCCCTAAAGCCCCTCGGGCCAAACCGCAGCATAACAACAAGCTGCCCGGCCTCTCCCAACCGCAAAATCACATCGATCTTCGCCCACAGAGACCATCCCCATGGAACCTGTTGAATAGTCAACAGGCCTTCCCGGCTCTGAGGCCCACTCAAATACCACCTCAACCAGCTATTCCACAGCTGATGGCGCGCCCCATTGCGGCCCCCCCAGGCATGTTGGCCCGTAAGTCAACATTCCAACCCCCCACCCCCGCGCAAACTATAGCCCCTCGCGCACCAGCGCACGGCCCCGCGACCACACCGGCCCCGTATAACCCCAGTACGTTTGAGGTACTTGCGAGGTTCTTTGACCCGGCTATCATTGCCCGTAGCAATGAACTCCATGCCAAACTACGCGCAGTAGAAGGCAACCTCCAGGCCACTATGGCATTAATGTCGGAATACGCCGACTTGTCCTCGTTCTTTATCAATTTTAAACCGTAATGCTCCCCCCAAACACGAGTAGCAGAGTCAAGCCTAGTTCCCTAAAAATAGGTTACTTCAATGCTAACAGCATAGCAGGTCAACGAGATGAGATCGCGACTTTCCTTCGCGATCATCAACTTGACCTATTCCTAATTCAAGAAACATTTTTAAAACCGTCACTACGGGTACCTAAAGTTGCTAACTATCGGGTTGTACGCAACGATAGGGCCGGTAGGCAAGGGGGTGGCACCCTCATATATTACAGGAATTCCCTGCATTGCATGCCCATAGATACCCCTCCCCTTTCGCATATTGAGGCCTCTATATGTCGACTAGGTATGACCGGTCACCCATCCATCACCATAATATCGGCCTACATACCACCTGCAAGTAATATCACTGCCAGCTCGATTAGTATCGAGCCGGACATTAACACCCTAATGAGCTTAGATAGCACCGTCATTATGGCGGGCGATCTCAATGCTAAAAGCCCCATATGGAACTCTCGACTTTCCACCCCGAGAGGCAATGAGCTTGCTCGCCTATCTGCCAAATACAGCTTCGACGTCATCGCCCCGATGACGCCTACTCACTATCCCAGTAACGTAAATTACAGCCCCGACATTCTCGATGTAGCGTTGCTAAAGAATATAACCTTAAGGTTACGTTCAATAGAAACCCTACAAGAACTTGACTCCGATCATAGACCAGTGATCCTAGCTTTAGCCCAACGTACAGGTCCCACAGATCCTGGTTGTCCCCCCCCCACTAAACTAGTTACCGACTGGCGCAAGGTAGAACATCGCCTAAAAGACGTCACGTCGACACACTTAGATAAAGTCCCTGAAAATCTAGAATCAGTTTCAGACGCACTAGGTGCAATCGACTCACTCACCAGTCACGTACAAGCGGCTGTGAGCGAAAGCTCACGGCGGGAACCAGCGTTGGATGGCCAGCGCTGGAAACTGCCAGCCGATGTACGTGCACTGCTGACTAAGAAGAATGCAGCCATCCGTGCCTATGACGCCTTCCCCGACGCCACCAACCGCGCTCGCATGCGTGAACTACAGCGTGCTGTAAAGTCACGCATAAGCGAGATGCGGGCGGAGCGATGGGACAAGCTCATGGGCACCATAGAGCCCTCCCATCATGCTTTTTGGCAACTTACCAAAGCACTAAAGTCCGATACGGTGACCGACATGCCTCCGCTCACACGTCCTAATCAAAGCGTAGCCTTCGATGACGCTGACAAGGCTGAATGCCTAGCCGACAGCCTAGAAGCTCAATGCTCGCCAAGCCTACTACCTGTAGACCTAGAACACTGCGACATAGTGGACGCAGAGGTTGAACGTAGATCCACCCTCCCCCCCCATGAGGACCCCGACAAACCCCTCCCCCCAGTGACCCCCGACGAGGTACTCTCACTAGTGAGAAACCTCAAATCCAGGAAAGCTCCTGGTGCCGACGGCATCACTAATAAAGTGGTGAAACTCTTCCCTGCCCCGTTAATTGTACTAATGACAGCTATTTTTAATGTTGCATTAAACAATAACCTCTTTCCACAAGCGTGGAAAGAGGCCACAGTCATCGGCTTTCACAAGCCCGGCAAGCCCAAAGCTGACCCGTCCAGTTACCGGCCCATAAGTCTCCTCAGCACAATGGGGAAGATTTATGAACGTATAATCTTTAAAAGATTAATGGACTATGCCGAGTCCAATAAACTCATCCCCGACGAACAGTTTGGATTTCGAACCAAGCACTGCTGTGTCCGCCAAGTCCACCGAATTGTCGAGTACATAAGTACTGGATATCAAACGGGACGATTGACAGGCGCGCTCTTCTTTGATGTAGCGAAAGCATTCGACAAAGTCTGGCACAACGGCTTAATTTATAAGCTGTACCTACTTAAAGTGCCTGACCGTCTCGTACTCATCATACGGGACTACTTGTCGAATCGCACCTTTCGCTACCGCGTAGGAGAAGCCCTGTCCTCCCCCCACTTGATCCGAGCCGGCGTCCCTCAAGGATCCGTGCTATCCCCCCCCCTTTTTTCACTCTACACGAGTGACATACCCCGACATAGTAAGTGTCAGTTGGCCCTATTCGCCGACGACACAGCTATTTACTACTCGCACATAAATGCCAGTAGAATCTCTGACCAACTCCAATCGGCAGCCGACGCTCTCGAGCAATGGTTCCGTAAATGGCGGATAGAATTAAACCCGACCAAAAGTGCCGCCATACTTTTTACCAAGCGTGGTAAAAAAGCAAAT
Source organism: Cosmia pyralina (assembly GCA_946251885.1). Taxonomy (NCBI): domain Eukaryota; kingdom Metazoa; phylum Arthropoda; class Insecta; order Lepidoptera; family Noctuidae; genus Cosmia; species Cosmia pyralina. Next base: position 12,058,438 of record OX276361.1, read on the forward strand.
GTGCAAACCCGCACCCGACCCATCTCTATGTCCGGTCAACCTATCCCATGGGATAAAAAGGTAAAATACCTAGGGGTTACCCTCGACAATCGTTTAAGTTTCGCCGAGCACGTAAAGATAGTACGTAACCGTGCTTCATTCGCGCTCGGTCGCCTTCACTCACTTCTCAATGCACGAAGTAAACTCGACCTTAAGTCAAAGGTACGAATTTACACTACGTGTATACGCCCTATTATGACTTATGCTTGTGTCGCGTTCGCGCACGCCAGACCGTCACTCATTAAGAAACTCCAAGTCCTCCAAAATCGATTCATGCGACGTGCCACGGGCTGCCCCTGGTACGTTCGTAACGATCAATTACATATCGATTTAAAATTGCCGACCATCAAGCATTTTATAAAAAATATTAGCAAACGCTATTTCGATTCTGCTACCACTCACACTAACCCACTAGTGGCAGCAGCTGCCAGATACACACCATCCCAAATATCACGCACACGTCGTCCTAAACACGTCCTATTAGATAAGGACGATGACATCACTCTCCTTCAAGAGAGTCTCAGATTAGCTCACCAAAACACAACACATGACCGACACCCTACCTTTAGGTACCGTACTCGACGGCGAGTACCAACGCGTAATAGTAGAGTTCAATGACCTCCCCGACCCTTGACCCCGCCCGCCCGCCCGCGCGGAGCGAGTAGTTTCAAAAATAATGTCCCTAATAATAATAATAAGACCGACACTTTCAAGTCCCCACTTGCTCAGTAGTCAGTAGCGCCCTAAGCCTAGGTTCGAGTCCCACTATGGGACGCCCTTAGCTGTGCTACTTAATAATTATTTTGCAAGGCGAGAGGCCCATCTGGCCCCGCCGACGCCCGGTTAAGCAACAGAGGCTCCCGGAGCCAATTGCGAAAAGGTCAGTACCAAAAAAAAAAAAAAAAAAAATCCGACGAATTGAGAACCTCCTCCTTTTTGAAGTCGGTTAAAAATAATTTACACAAAGTAAAGCGGGGTTTGAACCTACGACCTACAACTCGCAAGTCGCGGCAACTACAACCGGGCCACCACTGCTCTCCACTGTTGTCATGCTTTATCTGTTCTGTGGTCAGAGGAGTGGTTGATAAATATTTTCTTTTTACTAAAATCCGGAAGTAATCTGTAATTGGTGGTAATATTTATCAAAATAGGCGGTAAGTATATAGTCATCATCATTTACTTAGCCAGCTGTGCCAACTATGTTAGGGTCGGCTTTCAGTCTAACCAGATGCAGCTGAATACCAGTATTTTACATGGAGCGATTGCCTATCTGACCTCCACAACCGGGTAATAACTGGGTAATACGATATCCCTTGGTAAGACTAGTTGTCAGACTTTCGGGCTTCTGACGACCCATAACGACTGTCAAAGATCCACGAATGACAGGTGGGACCAACGGCTTAACGTGCTTTCCGAGAAACGGAGGAGTCTCGGTATGTAAAGATGGTCGCCCATCCACGGACCAACCCCGGCAAGCGTAGCTTAACCTGATAGATCGACCCGTGCGACTGTTATTACTTAGCCACGAGCTCCTAAGCATTTATTGTAGGTTTGACTTTTATTACCACAACCATTGTTGTGTCTACTCTTGAAATAGACAATAAATAGGTTTGGCTATTAGGTCTTAATTTGTATTCTAAATGAATTAAATATGAAAATAAGTCGGAGGCACCTTATTACGATGTAAAAATCCTTATTCCAATGTATTTGGCTCCTAATTCCGAGTATAGGTACAAAATGCTAAGGAAAATGGTAGCAAAAGCATGGTGTTCTAAAAATCAACTCTATTTATTCATTTAGGGTTTAATCGTTCGTAAATCTCAGTCTTCTTAGATATTCAATTTAGATAATAAAATGCCTGTTATAAAATATATTAAACTATAACTGAACTGAAAATATAAAAGAAAAGTACATGACAAGCTACGTAAAATTGTGAACACTGTATTTTTTTACGTGTGTATATGCCGCGGAATAAGGTACTCATAGAACCTTATCCCGACCTACTGTACATCGTAATGTTTCCTGTATGTGTGTCAAATGGTTTAACTCAAAGAATTACACGTACGGTACAAAAACAACCAAAAAATCACTATATAAAAAAACATCGTACTCACGTGCACAAGGTCCAAAATGTATGAAGCGTGCGTTCAGACCAGCTGCTGACGCAAAACTAACCAATTATTTTAATACGTCACATAACTCCAGATCATTGATGATATAACTACGCAAAGTTAAATATTATCAATTGAATAAGATACCTATCTTTAAGCTAATAGAGAGCTTGTAAATAGCTCGTAAACGTAGTTTTTCTAAATAACTCGGAATATGGTGCCAATTTTAGAACCCCTCGGAATAAGGTGCCTTTACCTTATAAGCGGGTATTTGTGAGTTTGTATGTAGGTAGGGGGTAAACTTCGGAACTACTTACCCGATTCCAAAATTCTTTCACAAATGGGAAAGCTAGATAAATTCCATGCCGACGAAGTCGTGGGCAGAAGCTATAGTAGGTATTTGTTATTTCTTATCAGACATTTAAAGGTGCCAGGTATAAATTATGATGCAATCAGTAGGTATACTTAGTTTGCATATTAACACTGTGTTTGAGCGGTAATTAGCCGTATAGAGTATTTATTTATGAACAGAGACGTTAGGATTGTACGAATAATATAGATATATACCTAATCATTGTTGCTAACTTATGTACGGCTACAAATCAAGCTATACATTTCCAGTATAAGCTGATCTGGCATTGTATAGGATTTCCTCACAATGTGAGGTCAGTGTAAACTGAAAATATATAGCTTGATGTGTAGCCGTGTGTACTAACTTCACTACATCACAGAATAATAAAGCTACAGTAGTTTATCTGGGCAGTGATCTTGAATTAATTACCTACGGCCGCTCGGTAGATAGATATGCGTCCGTCCGGACGTTACTGCCGCGCGCTCGAACTGTTGTCTTAGGTTTATACTGAGATTTCGAAGCGCGTTGTATCGGCCTTTTTCTATGAAGATGTAATACTGCTTACTTTATTGACTACATAAGGACAAGCTTTGAAGAATAGTACATTTTGATACAAGTGGAGAATTTTTGTTATTGCATTCGAGGCGGAATTAACACCCGAGCTGTAGGCGAGGTTGTTTTTGAGCCGAGAGTGTATCAAACGACGTTTTTCAATACACTTTTGAAGAAATAAAATAAAATAACGAAAAATATTTTTGTCATGAATTACTAGGAAACTATCATATAAATTTTCTTTTTTTTCCGCGGTTTTGCTTTCGCCAGGTTGAAGGAGAAGCAAAGGTATAAAGCCGCTAGTCAGCCTAATATGAAAAATAGAAAATTCAAATATTTTTGAGTTTAGAACACAAATAAATGTTATTTTGTTCATAAACGTTTTTTTATTGTAAAAATTATGGTTTTTGATGATATTCTATTTATAAGCATTATTTAAATATTCAAAAAATATTAACGCCGTAAAGACGCTTAACTCTTTGCGAGATTAAAAAAAACATTCCCCTCCGAATAGAGACGGTGTGAATAGAGGCATTGCACCAATTTGGACTAAGTATAGGTATTAGTTATCTGTGGCAATTTTTATTCCCGCACACGTGTTGGAAAATGAAAAATCGCATGCGTGTGAAATACAATTATTGCATTGTGAACCTAATCGTAGTGCGATATGAACCAGTTTTCGAGGAAGTGTATTGAAAAGAATGTTGCCAATTGTAGAGTTTAGGGTTGACCAATTTTTTTTGTTGACTTTGATAGTGGTTGCCGGTTTGTTTCTTCGACTTTGCAAAATAGAGATGCATGAGAGTTTTTACTATCGAATTTTATTAGGCTTATTTGGTCAAAGTTAAATCATTTATTTAAAGTAGGCTCATTAAAGGGCATTTCAAAACAGAATTGATTCTATAATATTGTAAAAGCAAAAGGCTTCGAATGGAAATAATGGGCATGAAACTCCATAGTTACTTACTCTTAAACCTTAGCATAATCAGCCTATAATGTTCCCACTGCTGGGACACAGGCCTCCTCTTTTTGTGAGAGGGTACGGACCGTAATCCACCACGCGGGCCCAGTGCGGGTTGGTAAATGTCACATGTCTTCGAATTTTTGGTTAAAGGACATGCCGGTTTCCTCACGATGTTTTCCTTCACCGTTTTCAGAACTGTGGTGATGAAATTATTTACACAAAGTAAAGCGCCTGGACGGGTTCGAACCCACGACCTGCAACTCGTAAGTCGCGGCCGTTACCGAGACATCCACAACAAAGTGTGTACATGTATGGGAAATGCTACCCCTAATTATGGTTATCGTAATTTCACTACAGTACACCATTATTTAGCGGTGCAAAGAATACACCTTTTTTAACCGACTTCAAAAAGGAGGAGGTTATCAATTCGTCGGAACCTTTTTTTTTTTTTTTTATTTTTTTTTTTTATGTATGTTCCCCGATTACTCGAAGATGGCTGGACCGATTTGGATTATTTTTTTTTTGTTTGAAAGGGTATACTTCCCAGGTGGTCCCATGATCATCAAGTCAGGATCTGATGATGGGATCCTGGAGAAATAGAGAAAACTCTTCCAATTTTATAGGCACACTTGAAGTGATTTGGATAGTTTTTGGAAGAGTACTTTCTTGGAGTGGTCCCATTTCAATTTGGTGAAGACCTGATGAAGAACTTCTGAGATAGGCAACGGAACTCCTCAATAAATGATAGCAAATGGACTGGGATTGCTGAAATCTCATGTCTGTTTGTTGTTCACACCAGTTCATAACATAACATCACGCCAGTACGCTGTGAAGGGGTAAGCACATGTGAACCACTAAAAAGTGAAAAATAAAAACTTTTTTACAAAAAAATACAACCGACTTCCAAAAACAATACTACAAAGTGAAAAATAACTTTAATTTCGGAAGTCGGTGGCAAAAATGAAAATACATATAATCAGACACCGACTTCCGAAATTAAAGTTATTTTTCACTTTGTAGTATTGTTTTTGGAAGTCGGTTGTATTTTTTTGTAAAAAAGTTTTTATTAAAATTTTCGAAGTCTCACAGGCTGGTATGACGAAATTAAAGATTGTATTTTTTTTACGGATTTCGGATAATAGAGTACAATCGGCATGAAACTGATGTCTATGAAAATTGATTTACAATATTATTATTTGGAATAGCTGCCTCCGGATTCCGTACGATGATTAAGTTATATAAAATATCTTGTACCAAATATATATATTATGTAGTTGAAAAACATATTTTCCCACACAGTCCAACTGCAAATGTAAGTTTGTAGGTACGCAATATATTGAGAGATTTACCTACCATCTTATTTTTAAGACTAACTTAAGTTTTTATAGGTTTTCCTGGAATCTATAATCAAAGAACTATATTTTTCCTATTCTCTTTTAAATCCTCTATTTCTAGACTTAGCAACTGCATGTCTGAATATTTTACTACCAACTCCACCACGTCTTCAATCGATTAGGTTCCCCTGGTAATTTAGCTGTTTGCTGTCTTTATTTTTAAGTAGGTAAGGTAAGAATAGTTCAGAGTCATCGATTGTCAGTCATAGGTTAGGTTAGTGCACTAGGAATAACATTCATTCTATAAATTTCCCCAAGGGACCTAAAAAACCTACATTTACTAGTACCTTCAATCGCACAAATAAATTTATTTCTTAGGTTGTACGTATGGCAGGCTAATACTGATTACGGACTCCAGAAATTAGGGCAGGCCAAGCAACACGCGAAGTTAACTTGTAGACGTAACATGTACTTTAGTTCTGAAATCGTTACCGTCATTATAGGGCCTTGACCAAATGGAGTACCTAAAGATCTAATGTGTACGTTGTAGGTGCCAGGTAATCCTCCTCTGATGGAAACCAAGCTAAGACTTTGAAATTGTTCACACATGCACATGTGTGAGCACTATGTAGCTACTATTAAGCTACCTTTTACTGGGTACGTCTTTCACTGACTTGAGTGTGCCCTGGCGGTTAAGAGTATGTCATGCTCACTCAAATGTCTCGCTGGTGGTGGCGTGTGTGTTGGATCATTAAGTTCCCTTCAAAATGGTTGAGCTAATTGGTGCTGATCCATGCATCATGTTCGTGAACGGGCGCCGTCAGTTGGGACTGGTCGTCCCTTAGCTGCCATGGCTTATTTTTAATTTTAATATTTAATTTAGTTGTTTTAGTTTTTATCTTTTTATTACGGACGCTTTTTAACGTGCACGTCTTTCTACATTGTTCTCACATGTATATTTTCAACATGAACGATGTAACCAATATTTTGTAAAAATATTATGATTTAAAAGAGTGTCCGTGGAGTTTCTTGCCCGTTCTTCTCCATAGGGATCTACTACGCTTTGGAATGGGCAACTAGCTTCATCTTTCTGACTGACCGACCCATTGACAATTCAAAAGTGCCTGTAATTGGTTTATTTGAAATAAATGCTTTGAGTTTGAGTTCCCTAAGAAAGTTTGCAGCTGTCAACTGCTGGTTAGAAAAACCGGCCAAGTGCGTGTCGGATCACGCACAATGAAGGGTTCCGTAATTGAAAAGAATTTATCCCAAAAACAAACTTTTAACTTGGCTAGAGTCTAAGCATTGCCATACAACGTTGCAATGCAGCCAGTCTCTAGGGTACATTACCCGTTGACAGAGATGCGGATGAATTTTTTGACGCCATATTTTAGTTTGTGAATAGTTAATTGAATATTATTAGATACTTAGATACATTCGCTCGGCACCAATTTTACATTCTTGGTTCTTATCTGTACAACAAAACCAATAAACAGCTAAGAATAATGGATCTAAACTCTCACAACCTGAAAAACAAACTTACTGAATGACTGCAACAAAAAAACTTCACATTCACGGAGTCTTTACTTACATTCATAGAATAATCCCTATTATCATTACACTACCCGACTCACACTCAATAATTGATCACTCATTTATCTATGAAGCCTTATCCCTGCATACACATTCACTCTCACTCGCACACAGAGGTACACACACACCCCCATACTCACCAATCATACACTTACACATACTTGTTCTCTCTCACACACACACACATTACACACCGGCACATAAATATATGAGTTAACCAGCCTCGCGCTAAACACTCTGGCTGCAGCTATACCTACATGACAAACTGCCCTGTATGGCCTAACACTGTCTCCTAAGATACAGGACTACCTAGTTTAGGAGACAGGGTTACATGATCTGTGTAGATTTATGTAGATATCCGTGTTTTGTTGTTTTGTACATCTGCTCTTGTGTACCTATCCTATATATGTATAATCTTGTGTGTGTAATAAATATTATTCTTATATAATTTTGTTATTTTTATTAATTTATTAATTATTATCTTTTATTATTATAGCCTTTATAATTCCATAATTAAAAATAAACATGACAATCGTACGATAAATAAATATTTCATTCAAACATGCAGCAAAAAACAATAATAAATATGGGATACCTATTCTATTCATCACTAATTATAATATATTTTATTTACTATGATTAAATAATAACATAAAATAATTGAAGTTAATCACCACTTATCGCATCAATAATCCATTTAATTATCTATGTGTTAATAAGAAACATAAAAACAAAATAATTAAATACCTAATTAATCAATTACCTACTCAAATCAATTTTTTTTTTTTGCAATAATATTTTTATGACTGCAATGACCGTGTTTTACCGTTTGAGCAATTTCACCTAATTCAAATATTTATGCATTCTTTTTACTTTAATTGTACATGCTTTGAAAATAAAACTATTTGTCAATTAAAGACCTCGTCACGAGTAAAGGCCTCCTTCCTTTTCCTTCAAAACTCTCTATCTGATGCCTTGAATAAACAGTAATTTCCTGCTGTTTTATTAATTTCGTCAATCCACCTCTCCCTAGGTCTGCCTCTGGTTCTTTTTATCCGAAGGTCCTGTCCAGTTCGTTAATTTCTTAGTCCATTTACTGTCGTCCATCCGAAATTGTTCCTTAAGACAGTTTGCAGCTGTCAACTGATGGTTAGAAAAACCGGCCAAGCAATGAAGGGTTCGGTAATTGAAAAGAATTTTTCCCAATAACAATCTTTTAACTTGGCCAGAGGCTAAGCATTGCCACGTGGCAATACCGTCAGTCTCTTGGGTATACTACTAGTTGACAGAGTTGCGGATGAATTTTTAGACACCATATTTTAGTTTGTGAATAATTCATTAAATAAGGATATAATTTTGTTATTTTAATTAATTAATTATTAGGTAATACTGTATTTTTTGTTTTAAAAAATATTGGTAAACAAAGGAATTAGTAACCACCAAAGTCAGTTTTTTTTTACAAAATTTTGATCCGAAGAATTTTTTGACTTCCCATTGACCTAATTGATAATGTTTATTATTACGTATATTTTACTAACAAATAAATTTAAAAAAAAACAGATTTGGTACGGAACCCTAAATGTGTGAAGTCCGACACGCACTTGGCCGGTTTTTTTATTATAATACTAGTATATTACCAACGCACTTTTTACCATTGTCAAGGTCAACGCAAGCGCAGCAGCTGGCAGGGTTTTTCCGTTAAAAGTTCTTAGAGGCTTCCAGGTGTTTACGATTGTACTCTATAAAGAATTGGCAATTTAATAAGGCTTGAACCAATTAAACATTATAACCACTATATAAAATAAAAGTGCAAAACGGCACAATTCAGCCGAACCCTTTGGTAAACCCGCTCAATGTCACAATATGTCACCCCGGAACTAAAAGGAGTTTATTACCACCCCCTCATACCACTCACCAGCTCATAAACTGACGATTACCACATTTTATCAGGCCGTTACTCAATCGCGGCGAGCATGAGGTTATGACCCCGTGGACGCCTACGTAATCTATTGATTTCTTTGGCAAAGATAGAATTAGGTGATGGGGAATAGTGATTTATATGAGTGTGGCACTGACATTTATAGCTATTAGGTATAATATTGTTGGTAGGTAATTAAATTACGTAGACATGATATTAATTAATTCTACTAAAGTCAAACTCCATTTTTTTCAACACAGATTCCATTGCATGGCGAAATTGCTGATTGGACTTGGCATAGTCATCTGAGGAGCTCGTGGCTAAGTAATAACAGCCGCATGACTCGATCCATCAGGTTAAGCTACGCTTGCCGGGGTTGGTTCGTGGATGGGCGACTAACTTTACGAGTACATACCGAGACTCCTCCGTGCCTCGGAAAGCACGGTCCCCGCTGTCATTCGTGGATCTTTGACAGTCGTTACGGGTCGTCAGAAGCCCGAAAGTCTGACAACCAGTCTTACCAAGGGGTATCGTATAATATTATTACCCAGTTAATGGGTTGTGAAGGTCAGATAGACAGTCGCTCCGTGTAAAATACTGATATTGGTGTAAATACTGGAAGCCGACCCCAACATAGTTGGGAAAAGGCTAGGCAGATTGATTGACTTGGCATAGTCATCAAGACAGTTAATCAATGTGATCAAAAATAAAACTATGTCAAACTCAGCATTTATTTGTAAACTCAGTGTTCTTGTGTGTTCTTCATCTTCTCTCTCTCGTATCGGCAGGTCTGTATGAGACTAGAATTGACCTCATGCTAAAAATATGAGTCGTTGTGTGTGCATATGCAGCATATGCCTACCCAGAGTGCGCATAACTTTGTAGGTATGTCGCAGATGGATTGTCGAATCCGCTGTTTTACATAATCGTTAGCTGTTTTACAAATTATCTCCGTTATGTAAACCAGCTGAACGACGTTAAAGATTTTTCATAATTACTGAACTTTAACACGCAGTATTGCATAAAGGTTATGATTTATCAATGCAGTGGGTCAACGCTTAGCGGTTATTGAAAACAGCTTGAAATTAAACGTCAGATTGTAGAGTTTAGTTGAATTAAAATTTGTCGCTCGTAGCTATGTGTATCATATCAACAATAATGGCGACCGAAACAGAAATAAATAAAACGAGTAATGTAAGTGAAAGTAAGGACAATTTTAATGTAAAGTTATCAGAGTTTTATGAAACTCAGTCCTAAAAAAACTAAATAGCCAAGTAATTGCGACCGCCTTGGTAGTAGCGCTCGTCGGCCGCTATACCGCGGCACCACTCGTTTCGCTTGCTCGGCTCGCGCGCGGTTGGTCACAGTTCTAACCTAACAGCAGCGCAGCGTGCCCTAGCTTATTTACTGCGACCGTTTCGGCATTAGTAGTCACACCAAACGCTTATTGCGACCGCAGATAAGCCATTCTGCATTACTTCTAAACGTGGGTAGCAGTTTTGTTAAACGAAACGCAATGGAAATCCACATATTACTATTAATTCAGGAGCCGTTTTGTAAAACAGCTAGCGGTTATGTAAAACAGCGGATTCAACGATCCATCTGTGGCAGGTAGGTACACTAACTAGAGTAAGTTAGGTCAGTACCTATCGTGGAAACACACCCATGCCCTGAATCCTTACCATTATCTCATATCCTCAACGCTTCAACGCATAGCTCAACGACCGAGCCACGAGCCCCTTACGTAGGTACGTATTTACGATATTATTATTATATTATGATTACCTATTTACGCGTTCCGCCACACTGTTTATCTTTTTGCGTAAGTCTTTAGAGATAAACAATTTATGCTGTTTTTGTTGTGTTTACTTGATGCGTGTGTTTTAGACGTGTTTGTCGTGTCGCAAAGTTAAGAAAACATTGTAAAGGTGTCTCGATAAGTTAACCGGGTTCATTTAGGTACATGCTGCAAGCAGAGATTTTATCTGAGAACTTATCTACATAGCATTTATGTATGTTTCGTGATACATAAGTGTTATTTTTTAAGTACTCAATCCCAAATTTTCCAGACACACAGACTAAATTAAACTACTATGTATAGTCATAGGTATTTAACTAATTAAACTAATAAAGTTACTTTAAAAAAAGTATAAACCGACTTCAAAACCAGAAACGAATAAAATAACTTTCATAAAACACTCAACAGCTTCTGAAGTCGGTGTCAAGCTAAAGTGCATTGAAGAATTGAAGACACCTACTTCAGAAGCTGTTAAGTTGGTTTTGAAGTCGGTTTTTACTTTTTTTAAAGTAAATTTATTTTTCCATTTTTAGTTGAATATAATATACAATTACGAACGAAATGAAGAATCATCAAAATCGGCTTAGAAATGCCGGAGATACAGTACATTTATGGACATAACTTCGTACATAAAAATAATTACATAATGTATTATATATTAAAACCTTCCTGAAAGTATGTAGATTACGATAGTGAAAGAATCATCATAATTGGTTCATTAGTTTTGAGAAAATCGCGGACAAACAAACATACATACATACATCCATACATACGGGTCGAATACAGAACCTCCTTTTTGAAGTCAGTTAAAAACGAGGAGATCGTGACTAGGTACCTAATTACAGCCGCACGGGTCAATCGATCAGGTTAAGTTACGCTTGTCGCGGTTAATCCGTGGATTAGTGAACATCTATACATACCGAGACCACTCCGTGCCTCGGAAAGCATACGTTAAGCCGTTGGTCCCGGCTGTCATCCGTGGATGACATTGACAGTCGTTATGGGTTGTCAGAAGCCAGCAAGTATGACAACCAGTCTACCAAGGGGTATCGTATTACCCAGTAACTGGGTAGTGGAGGGTCGCTCCATGTAAACTACTGGTATGCAGCTGCATCCGGTTAGACTGGAAGGCGACCCCAACATAGTTGGGAAAAGGCTAGGCAGATGACGAGGTATTAACTGATGCTTTTAATAAATAGATCCTCCATTCTCCATAGATCATGATAATATTTAACTATTTCAATAGGTACGTACACAGGCCAGCTTGATGTAAGCTACCCGAATCTGTCAAATTTTCCCAATTGAATATGAACCTTATTCCTTTGTAGTAAAGTTGAAAATCTCTCAAAGAAATTTGACAGATTGGGGTAGCTTGATGTGCTGGCTTCTGTACATCTGTCATCTGAGAGAAGCCGTTTGAGTGCATTTTCTAACCTACTGCTGATTACTGAACACAGTGAAAACACCATAATTGCTGACTTGTCAGCTGCATGCGGTTAGACTGGAAGCCAACCCCAACATAGTTGCGATCGGCTAAATTAAGCTGGGCATATGATGATGGACTTGCTAACTTAGACAAACCTTGGAAAAACAACCGATCTACACCAGCGTATAAATAAGGAACAGTATAATGATAAGTAGGTACAGTCAGCAACAAAAGTCGATTAACATTGAAATCATAATTATTGAGAAAAATACTTCATTAAAATCGGAACAGATGTAAATTTTAAAGAAAATTATAATACTTAAAAAAACTTTTTACAAAAAAATACAACCGACTTCAAAAACAACACTACAAAGTGAAAAATAACTTTAATTTCGGAAGTCGGTGTCTAGTTAAATGTATTTTCGTTTTTTGCCACCGACTTCCGAAATTAAAGTTATTTTTCACTTTGTAGTGTTGTTTTTGAAGTCGGTTGTATTTTTTTGTAAAAAAGTTTTTATTTTTCACTTTTTAGTTGTGTACCTACCCCACACAAATTCTAGTACCACTATCTGCAAAACAAAGTAGAACATCATCCATATAAAAGTCGGGAAAAAATACGTATTATTGAAGCTAACTCAAAAACTACCCAAGCAAAGTTAATCAATTTTATATGGGACCAACTGTGATGTATACCCTCTCGAATAAAACAAAAAAAATCCAAATCGGCCCAGCCATCTTCGAGTAATCGGGGAACATACATAAAAAAAAATAAATAAAAAAAAGGTTCCGACGAATTGATAACCTCCTCCTTTTTGAAGTCGGTTAATGAAATGTTAAAAAGCAGGTTATCGTATAATTTTGTGTTAATTTAGATGATGTCAAAAAGTTGTAGTGTTAACCGACTTCTGTTGCTGACCGTACCTATTTCTGCCCATACCTCTACCTTTCGTCGTGATAAACAACGTTGTCCCCGTATATTCTCACTCCGTGAAGTTTCACTATAATGAAATATTTGCCAAGTTGATTGAACGTAGGCATTGTGTGGCCGGCAAATACACAGTCAACTAGATAATTACTGTTTATCTTGTTCCAGCAAACACGCAGGCTATTTATAGAAAGGGATATAGAGACATTAGGGAAGTGCGTTGGTGTCTTAGAAGTTAGGGGATGGCAGGTATGAAATTAATCAATGCACGGGCGTGCGAAATAATAATAATATAACAGAAAAGCGTCCAAAATGAAGAAGAACGAAGCTTTCAAAAACAGAAGAGTTAAAAAACAGGAAAACAGGATGTACTAAAGATAAAAATATGTGTGTGGTTGGGGCCCCGTCAGGAACAACGTTCCTTCTCACGTATGGTTTATAAAACAAAAACAAAATTTTCGCAGCCACAGCTTAGATATACATTTTGACCTAACTGTCGACTTTATAGCACCTTCGAAAACTATGAAAACGAAAATCATAACGAAAAATTTTAAAATTTTCGCAGCCGCCATCTTGGATTTTCATTTTGACTTCACTATCGGCATTAGCACCCTTGAAAAATAAAAAAAAACAACACACGAGACACATGACACGACGAAAAATTTTAAAATTTTCGCAGCAATTTTCTTGGATTTACATTTTGACCTCACTATCAGCTTTAGCACCCTCAAAAACTTTGCAAACGACCCCCATGATGAAAAATTTGAAAATGTACACTGCTGCCATCTTGGATTTTCATTTTGACTTTACTGTCGGGTTTAGCACCCTCGAAAACCATGAAAACGACACCCATGATGAAAAGTTCGAAAATTTTCGCAGTCATCTTGGATTTCGTGTGGAAAATCGCATGGAGGTGGCATAACATAGCACTTTTTTGTTACGTGACGATTTCTGTCAGTCAACTCCTAGGTACGCGTAGATTCGCGTCCCAAGTTGCGGTTGTTTGAAAAAGCCTTTATGATAGCCACCACAGATTTCTGACGATTGCATCGATTGTTGAACAAAAAAAACTTACACAGTAAATAACTGTCTAAAGATTTGACTCAACCATAATTTTAAGGATTTCTCTGTGTGAAAGGAGGTTTTGCCCTAAAAGGCTGAGTTGGAGACATTCTGTAATTAATAGACTCTGTGCCATATTTGCGGTTTCAATATCATCTCTATAACATCCTTTGCTCCAAGCTCGTGTCGAGCGTGGAGCAAAGGATGATATATTATAGACAAAAAACGGATGGCAAACGGTTCAAATTGCACCGCATGCTGGGAAAGTAGTATAGTGCAATATTTGGCGCACTGTAGCGTGTACATTGCGCTTCACTAGAGCCGCAATATTACTACAGATGAGACGTTACAAACTCTGTACCTATAGGCATAGATAGATATGAAAATACTATCTACCTATCTGTTCAAAGTTTCTACTTGGTTTGGTCTTTATGAGGCAAGACATGGCAGGAAGGCCGCAGCTTTGGTAAACTTTTATGAATCCTGAACAAAACAAAATATCTACCTTAAATATTGTTTTAATACTAGGTAGGTATAGTATTTGGTTTTTATAATGATAGAGAATCTTGTACTTATCTTCAAAAAAATAGGAAAAATTTGTTATTCTGCCTAATAAATGCATCTACGAGTACAATAATATTTGTGCAAGTCACTGCAAACGAATCTGCGTTCTTTACCTATACCTTTAAACCTCATGTCGCCTACGCCTAACCAACGAATTCCTAGTCTATCTGCAGAATCATCGACTTTGTTTCGGCCAGCATTATACTGTCATGTGTCATCGTCCTTCTCACAGAACAGTTTATTTCTTCTGTAGTCCTTCTCCTCTATGAAACCTAGTTACTAAAGTGACTAGTAAAAAGCCGAAATAAAAACATAACAGCCAGTTGCTATAACTATAAATGATGTAATAGCAACATCTACAATTCATCTAAATACCTACCAAGATGTCACAGGTCATTTCCATCAACGGCTGAAGTGTTTAGAAGTCTCTGGTGACCTGTCAATGACTCCTTATTGATCGCATCGCTTTTTTATTAACACATCATCAGGATTGGTCGTTTGCGCATGAATTTTGTATGTTTCAATTGCACTCGATAAACCAGAATATTGGATGACGTTAGGATATTTTATTAAAAACAATTTTACTGTTTATTGAAAGACTAAGGATACAAAATGTAAGAATGTATGGGTGTCCATGCAATTTTACGATTTCAAGAAGAATTCCCAGTCCCAGTGCTTTCATTTATTTATGAACACAAAAGTTTACCTACCTAATAATAATGAAAATTATGTGCTAGTAAAAAGTTGATAGCTAGAAAAGCATAATTGTCTCGATTGATTGCGTCTATTAGAGATCCATCACGGTCTGAAAATACTCATTGATCTAATAACTTGTGTAAATTAATGCAGACAGACAGACATTCCGTTACAGTCAACCTAGGTAATACACGGGCTGGCATCCGCAAATCCACGACAATGCGCGTATTTTGCGTAAGTATGGTACAGTCAACCTAATAGGTATAATATAATGTCTGTCCTGTTGTCTGCTGCTGAAGTTTTCTTTGTAACAAAACGAGTGTCGTCGTCATGAAAAAAGCAGGAGCTGCGATTCTGCGACTATCAATTGTTTTGAAGCGAAATGTCTGATCCATTTACAAATTGTGCCACTTAGCACATTCTCACACGGGGTAACGGCAACTTAACCTAAACTGCAGGTTGGCAACGGGCATTGCAAACTGCGATGCAACTGGTACTCTCACATGGTGCGACTCAAGTTGTAGGTATCAATTTTAGTCAGTCATACACGATAACGGGCCAATTTTATGAAAAATTGCGTTGGCAACTGACAGTCGCGCGTGGTTGCGTCGCCGTTGAAAACTAGTTTGCGACAAGCTGCCTCGTGTGAGAACCGCCATAGAGATGTATGTGCTAACGCGATTGGTTGCGTCGGCGTTGGAAACTGTGGCCGCCACAAGGCGTCCGCAATTTACCCGGCGAATGACGTCACTGCCACGGTTTTTATGAAATTAAGTTGCGTGTTTTTTCAAACCCTACCATTATTAGCGGCCACCGCTCTTTTAGGCTGTGTTGTTGTGTCCCAGTGTGAAACGTAAGCTTAGCTTACCTATACAATGTGGGTGTAAGGCGTAAGGGACAGTCCTCCGCAGACTGATGGGGTGAATTCAGTATATTCATACTAAGATGACCGGTACATTAAATTATTTCAGGAACGTTGTGGGAATCCAATAAACCTGATTTGTTTGTGTTTTCGTGCACAGATAGGAGCGTCTGTTACTGGTTAGGAGGGGTAGGTAATAGGTATGCGGCGATGAACTCTGTAGCTAGGCAGAAAGTGAACAGCTGATTTCACGCGTCGTTCGTTAGAGTATTTCAACATCCATTGCTGGTTTTTTTTTTTACATAAATGGAGTGCTGCATACAGAGAATGTAATTTTTACATTGAAATAAAGGAATAGTAACTGAAAAAACGATAAAATAGTTAAATTTTCGTAGACATTTTCCGGTGGAATATGATTGACTGCACCCGTTAGTTTGCGGAGGGCTGTTCCTTAAACCCTGTTTATGTAAGGATGCAAGTTACAGGCTCTTGTAATATCATTTTGTATGTGAATTGCTTTTTGTTCAATTTCGTGACAATATACGATTTTGTGTTGGTGTGTTACAATGTAGGAGTATTGCAAAAACAAAGTAATATATATAAAATTGAACATGAAGCATTTCACATACAAATATGTTAGGGGGCCTAGATATCTCTTTTGTTGACTATACTCATACCTAATATCATAAGTACCAAGGTGCTCTAGTTCTCGAGATATAGAAAACTTATAGATTATCATCTCACGTTATGAATATAAATGTTAGTATTCTGATGACGCAAATCTTGGGGTGCATATGCGTCAAACCAAAAACCCGTCAGTAGGATTTCCTGTCCACGCACTAGCGATCGAGTTTTGATAATTTCTGACGCAGGAGATCTCGGGAGATAACATTATTTGCGCGTAATCGGGCGTAAAAGTGGATGAACTATAGATACAGGTAGATAGGTAGGTAATAATTAATGGTGTTCAGTCAAAACTGAGCAGTGAGGTGTAATGAAGTTAATTGATTAGATGTTTCCACTGACCCAGATTTGTGAAGGTAATTGGAAATTGGGTGTGGGTGTGTCCCATCGCAATATTATAAGTGGTAACTTACCTACCAATTAGTATGTAAATTAAACTGTATCACTTCTTATCCGGATATAGCTATACCTACCTAATTTAAATTACCTACGCTAGCTTCATAATTTCTTTTTTTTATATACCTTTTTAGGGTTCCGCCGTCAACAAGGAGCCCTTTAGTTTCGCTATGTTCGTCCGTCTGTCTCTCCGTCCGCAGCTTAGCTCAGACTCTTAGTACTAGAAAGCTATAATTTGGCATGGATATTCCTCAGATTATAGAAGAGACAGATAGACCGCGCGGAACACCGAGAGTGAGGCCAAAAAAGCAAATACAAATTCAATTTCGAGTCAAATGTAGGTACATATGTATAACTGTCCTCTGCATTTTTCTGAGACAATAATTAATTTATTGTCTCAGAAAAAAATAATTTATTGTCTCAGAACAGTTAAACATACTCGTAAGTACATTTGACTCGAGATTGGATTCGTTTTTTAATTTGTATTTGCTTTTTTGGCCTCACTCTCGGTGTTCCGCGCGGTCTAAGTGCCTTTCTTCTATAATCTGAGGGATATACATAATATTCATCACGCCGACAGTGGTAAAATAAATTCATGAAATTTTTTTTTTTTTTACCTTGTGTAGGTACGTAAAGTTGGGATGTTTTTTTTTTCTCGTCTACCCCATGTTGTGGGCTGTTGTTGGATAAGTCTTTCAAAAATCTTGCGGCTTTGTGAAAACATTTTTTCGATTTAGGGATCCGTTTCTGAAATATTAAGCTTTAAAGTGGTAATTTTTGAGTCAAGTGTCGTCGTCCCCTGCCAGCTAAACGGTTAGTTTTGGATGGGTGAAAAAATTCACGGTAGTAGTATATACTATAACGAAATTAAATGGAAAACTATCACAGCTAAGTAGTCTTTCAAGTTTACGAATAATAATCAACCAACTTGTAAAAAGTACTTGGAACAGTAAAAATTTCGTACAAATTCCATTAAAAATTACATATATTACATATACAGGGTGATTGGAAGATGGGTGCAAAGCTTTAAGGTGAATATTTACAGACAATTTAGAACCATTTAAGCCATGGTTGTATCAGACGAAGTCTTACCAATTTTTTTTAACCTAAGTTTTAAGTTTTTTTTCGGAAATTCCCAAAATTCTATGTAAACTGCATAATTATGGCCAAATTGAATGATAAATGAATTCATTTTTTATTTAATTAATTAAAGTAATGTGTAAGCAATCAAGTAAACCATGTTTTAGACTTCTGTGTCATTAGATATTTTTTTTACAGACATATAAAGTTAAAAAAAAAAAAAATTGTATCAATACGTTTTTTAAACCTTAATTTAAAAATAAACGGAGGGTGCTTTTTCTGTTCAAACCTTTTTGAAGACATACTTGATAATCGCTCTTTCTTTTGAGGTATCATTTATGCGGATATCTTACATATTATTGAAATTAGGACCTACAAACCAATTTGAGGGAGAAATTTAAAATATTAATAATGATTTCTAAATTAATAATATTTACGCTCGAATAACGACGGGCGGCGGCGGCGCGGGCGCGGGGTGCACCACGGAACCCTATTACTGCACGTGTCCCGAGTCCCGACACGCACTTGGCCGGTTTTTTTTTTTTGTAAGTTAAAAGTAGTCGATCGTAAAACAATATGGTAGGTTGGTAGTATTGTTTTCACAGCGTTTTGTTTTATTACCATAATCATTATTTTAAAAATGTTACTGTTAACGCC
This sequence comes from Cosmia pyralina, assembly GCA_946251885.1. Classification (NCBI taxonomy): domain Eukaryota; kingdom Metazoa; phylum Arthropoda; class Insecta; order Lepidoptera; family Noctuidae; genus Cosmia; species Cosmia pyralina. The sequence continues at coordinate 12,077,451 of OX276361.1, forward strand.
ATTACTTTCTTTAGTTTTATATTTCATGCCTAATTACTGGCAACTCTAATTAATTAGTATCTGTGTAACATAAAGTTCCTTCCGCTTTCCTTCTCCCTTCCACAACCCTTATAATGCCTAAGTGAGAGCGAGAAGGAAGATCCGCAATGGCGCGCATACGCTGCCGCCAAGAAGATCCGCCAGTTCTCAACCAACATCGACGCCTGTGGGTAAAATTAATCCCAAGTCGAAAAAGGACTCATATTTTCACCGCGAAGAACGAAGATTGCTATTGAACAGTGCAAGTGCGTGTATGTGTGTTGTGGAAAGTGCAGATTCTCGTCCGTACGTGATATCCTGGACGCGCCAGCCACGTGGCTAAGGAAACCCTTCTCGTCGTGTCGCCATAGCTCACCAGGCAGGTACCATCATCATTTTCCCACACCACCAAAACACCTACTTGTGTCACCGAACCGCCCCTCATACAGTCCACTAAGAAAATTTCGATTTTCACCCCAAGGCTTTAGGCCGCCGCAACATTTTTTGGTCCTTCGAGACGGATATCCAACATTTTTTGGTCCTACGATCACGGATATCCAACAGTTTTTGGTCCTACGATCACAGATATCCAACAGTTTTGGTCCCATGATCACGGATACCTATTTTTCTTTATCCTCTTGATAACGGATATCAATATTATATCCGTATATCATCATCCCGCAACTATATTTCATTTCAATCTTCGTTCCTTATACTCTTATACTAAACCGCTTTCATTTATTCATTTATTACAGTACCTACTTGTCATTGCGTACATTCACAGGTATTTCGCATCCCGCTCAACTTAATATTTTAATATACGTAGGTAGAAGCAAAATCTACCGCTCGCTCGCTTCGCTATCGTTCGGTACTATATTCGTAGGTACCACCTACCAATCCCGCACCGCGCGCAACTCGTTGAAGTTTGTGATTTATTTTCGCTATTATAAAAACCTACAAAAATATCGAAAATGCCTAAGAAAGTGACCATTGATTCGGATGATCAGATAGAATCCGCAATTCAAATAGCACTGTCATGTCGTAATATGATTTTTGCCCGCATGCAAATCATTTACGATTTAATGGAAAAAATGAAGTCCGGTATGGAACCGCTAGAGAAGTTCTTGTGTGCGTGTGTCAATGTTGATGCGTTGCGCACCGAGTTCCTCGAGGCATTTAATAAATATAACTCGCTTCTTCTAAGACAAGACCCGGAAAATAATATTGATGGTCAGTCGTGGATTAGTTTTGAGGAATTATATTGCTGCGTTAAATATAATTATTCAAATTACTCAAAATCATCAGCCACATCGGCTCCTACTTCTAGTGGTAGTGGTGTCAATAAGCAAACAGTTCGCTTGCCTCCCATTGAAATTATGTCATTCGATGGCGATATTCGTAACTGGCCCCTGTTCTATGCTAATTTTAAAAGCACGGTACACGAAAATAATACATTGACTGATTCGGAGAAATTATATTATTTGATGGGGAAATTGAAAGATAAGGCTCAAACCGCGTTCTCAGGAGTTTGCCCTAATGGCGATAACTACCAATTAATTTTTAATTCACTCATAAACAAGTACGAAGACAAACGTATATTAGCTTCTAGTTACCTTAATCGGATGTTTGAACATAAATCTTTTAATACCGCATCTATTCAAAATTTCGAATCCTTTTCTGATAATTTTGTTTCCGCCGCAAACGCATTAAAAAACCTTAAAATAAATGATTTATCAGATTTGATTTTTTTCCATGTCGCTATAAAAAAGGTTGATTCTGAAACCGCTCGACTTTTTGAAATGAACTCAAAAGACGAAATTCCTAAATTCGACAATTTAGTACAGTTCATTAAAAATCAATCTCGCATTTTACAAAATACTGAAGCTTTAAACAGCTTGAGTTTCACTCAGTCTAACAACAATCCTGTAAATAAAAAAACGTCCAAAACTCCGCAACCGCAATCTTACACTGTAATTGATAAATCCGCAAAATGTTTGTGTGATAGCTTTGTTCATGAACATTTATTTAAATGTCCTGCCTTTTCTAAAATGACACCAAGTGATCGTTTCAAATCGGTGAAGCAAAACGATGCATGTACTAACTGTTTAAGTATTAAACATAAGGCCAGAGTCTGTCAGTCTGAATCTAGATGTAAATCTTGTAAAAATAAACATCATACGCTTTTACACTTTAATCGCGAATCGCACGCGACTGTAATATCGAACGGTGTTGATGATACCGCACGTACACAATCTGGTTCAAACTCCACGGCTTCGAGCGAGCAAGATGCTCACGCCGCCGCCGCGCCGCTCGCCGCCACCGCTCAGAGCGCCCCGCAATGTAATGCATCCATTGCTGCGTCGATCCTTTACGACTCGAACTCCCGCGTATCAAAGCCGCAATGTAATACGAATACTACTATTTTGTTGTCAACCGCTACTGTAATAGTTCGAGATTCATTTGGTAAGGAGCATTTTATTCGCTGTCTATTAGACAGTGGCTCACAAATTAATTTTATTACCGCAGAATGTTGCAAACGATTAGGTTTGACTAGACATTCATCTGATACGCCTTCCGTTAAGGGTATCGGTGGTACGGAAAAATCCGTTAAGGGTTCCGTACAATTCGCTTTCTTTTCCCGTTTTAATCCGAATGTTACTTTTAACGTTAATTCGCTAGTTGTCGATGCAATCACCGATAATTTACCCACCGCTCCCGTAGATACTTCCGCCTTGCCTTACTTAAAAGGTTTACCGCTCGCCGACGAATCGTTTGGCAAACCCGGTCGCATCGATGTGTTGATCGGGGCTTCGCTTTTCCCGCATCTTATGCTGCCCCGCGTAGTTAGCAGCAACTCCTCCGCGCCGCCCGCCATGCAGACGGTACTCGGTTACGTCATCATGGGCACTGTGCCCGCGCTGCCTGTACGTCGTAATAAGCCTCCACAGTCTTGTTACTCACATATTTCGCAACCATCCGACAAAGACTCGTTAGAATCGGCGTTGAAAAAATTCTGGCAGGTCGATGAAGCGCCCGTCACTCTTTCGACGAGCAAATCGCTCGACGAACTTGAGTGCGAGTACTTTTATAATTCGACCACGGAACGCGATGGGGACACAGGTAGATACTCTGTAGCCCTACCGTTTCGCAGCGATGTGTTCTCATTGGGGAACTCACTCGAGATCGCGAAAAAACGTTTTTTCTGCCTAGAAAAGAAATTAGAATCCGCACCCGAGTTACGTACTGCGTATGATGACGTCATTCGCGAATATATTGATAAAGGATATTTATCTCATGCTCCGCTAGATAGTTCAGACAGTAGTTGTCCTGACTATGTAATTCCGCATCACGCAGTTGTACGTTTAGATAAGACAACAACAAAACTACGCTCCGTGTTAGACGCTAGTGCTAAAACGAGTACTGGATTATCTCTCAACGATATTTTACACAGTGGCCCGAATTTACAGGGTGACTTGTTTACTATAATTCTGAATTTTCGATTGTTCGCATTCGCGCTCTCGGCTGATTGCCGACAAATGTTCTTACAGATTGAAGTAAGAGTAAGCGATCGTCGCTTTCAACGCATCTTATATCGTTTTAGTCCAAACGATCCTCTGGTTCTATATCAGTTTAACCGTGTCTGTTTTGGTCTCAAGTCAAGTCCCTACCATGCGATCCGCACGGTACAACAGTTGGTTCAAGACGATGGTCATCACTTCCCGCGCGCCAGCGCTATCATCGCGGATTCGCTGTATATGGATGACGTAGTCTACAGCGTAAGCTCCGAATCACGTGCAGTCCAGGTTTCGCACGAACTGATTAAACTCTTTAGAGGAGGTCAGTTCGAGTTGGTCAAGTGGACCAGTAACTCTCAAACTGTACTAAACAGTATTCCCGCGTCGCATAGGTTGACCGAACAACTAGAATTCGACAAGTCGGTAGAACAAAAGGTTCTCGGCTTGCGCTGGTGTAGGTCAAATGATTGTTTTGAATTTCTTATTTCCGCACCGCCAGACACGTGTACTAAACGTGCTATACTGTCGGCCGTAGCTAGGCTGTGGGACATCATGGGGCTTGTCGCGCCTGTAGTTCTCTATGCTAAACTACTTATCAAAGAATTGTGGTTACTGAAGCTCGATTGGGATGACACTCCCCCGCGTCACATCATAAATATTTGGCAAACTTTTCGGTCTGTCCTGCCGCTTTTAAATGATTTTAAAATCCCGCGCCATTTAGGTATTTTTGAAAATTGTATTCTTCGCCTCATTGGATTTTCCGACGCCAGCGAAAGCGCCTACGGCGCTGTCATCTATGCGCATGTCACTCGCAACGATGACGTAGTTGTTCAGCTGGTTTGTGCCAAGTCGAAGGTATCGCCGGTTAAACCATTGACTATTGCTCGACTGGAGCTCTGTGGTGCCGAACTCCTCGCTAAACTTCTTCGCCGTGTTCATGACACTTATAATCCGCGTTATAATGTTACCGCTATTTACGCATTCACCGATTCTAAGGTGACTCTTTGCTGGATAAATTCTTCTCCGCATCGTTGGCACACGTTTGTGGCCAATCGTGTCGTTCGCATCGTAGACAACGTCCCCGCGGAACATTTCTACCACGTAGCTGGTACTGAAAACCCAGCGGACTGTTTGTCACGTAGTTTAACACCTGACAAATTCATTGAGCACCCATTATGGTTGCACGGACCCGCTTGGGCTAAGCGCGACCCTTCCGAATGGCCCATACATAAGGTTACAGACTTGAATTCGGAACCCATTCCGGAAGAAAAGGTCCACGCGCACCCCATAGTCGCGGATTCGAGTTCGGACAATTCGCTTCTACTCGCACTCGCAGAACGTACGTCGTCGTGGACTAAACTGCTGCGTATTGTTGTTTTCATATACCGCTTCATGAAAAAACTCCCGCGTCGAACTGACGCCGTTACCGCTAGCGACCTCGAGTTCGCTGAAACCATTTTGTTGCGTCATGTTCAAAGAAAACACTTCATGGAAGATTATTCCGAGTTAAAAAATAGTAAAATTTGTTCACCCGCTCTTATTAAACTCAAGCCATTTGTAGATGGTGATGATTTAATCCGCGTTGGGGGTCGATTAACTCATTCGGCTGAGGCCTATAGTACTAAACACCCGGTAGTGTTACCCCGTCATGATCGCATAGTTGAAATCCTCGTAGACTATTATCATATAAAATATTTACATGCAGGTCCAGAACTCACTATGTCGTTATTGCGCCATAAGTATTGGATTTTGTCCGCTAGACGCATTATTCGTCATACAATCCACAAGTGTAACGCATGTCACAGGTGGAGACCGCGACCTCATGGTCCGCCGATTATGGGCGATCTCCCTAAATCTAGAGTAAATGTTGCAACCAAAGCTTTTTCTCATACAGGGTGTGATTACGCTGGCCCTATACAGTATGTGCCCGTACGCACTCGAGGTGTGAAGAGTCGCAAGGGTTATTTATGTATCTTTACCTGTATGACTACTCGCGCTGTTCATATTGAATTAGCTACAGATCTTACGACTGTGTCGTTCATAGCCGCGTTGAAACGGTTTTTATCCCGCCGTGGACCGGTACAATGCTTGTATTCGGACAACGCGACCTATTTTCGAGGAGCTAATTCGGTTTTACGCGACTTGTATACTTTCATAAATAAAGAATACCGCCCGCGCTTTGAAGAGGAGCTCGCTGAGCATCGCATTAATTGGCATTTTATTCCGCCCGCGTCACCGCACTTTGGTGGATGTTGGGAGTCCATGGTGAAGGCCGTGAAGACTCACCTTTTCAAGACAATAGGTCAACAACTTCTATCTTATGAAGAATTAGTTACAATTCTCTCTCAAATAGAGTGCCTGTTGAACTCCAGACCTCTTACTGTTCTTAGCGCTGATCCGGAAGAGCCTAAAGCTCTTACCCCTTCGCATTTTTTACATACTGTACCGCTTAACTCATTACCCGCCGCGGAAGTAGGTTTACTGTCTGATCACCTGCTTCAAAGACACTCTCTTATGGATAAATTAGTCCAGTCGTACTGGAAAAGATGGCGAAGCGAGTATCTTCATAGTTTACAATCACGCTTAAAATGGAATAAACCTGATGGAGACATGATTAAGGAAGGCACTGTAGTAGTGATAGTTAATGATAATGCGCCTCCTCTATCCTGGCCTCTAGGTGTTATTGAGAAGTTGCATACGTCTATAGACGGTAGCACGCGAGTCGTTTCAGTACGCACTTCTAATGGGATTCTTGTGCGACCTGTGGTCCGCTTATGCCCCATTCCTACTCAGTAATATCTTATTCAGTCCATTCCCTCTTTAGTTAGATTTAAGTGTAATTTCACTGTATATATTATTATATCATTCTCTTTAAAGGTGACCCTTTAAGGCCGCGAGGAATGTTAACGCCATTACTTTCTTTAGTTTTATATTTCATGCCTAATTACTGGCAACTCTAATTAATTAGTATCTGTGTAACATAAAGTTCCTTCCGCTTTCCTTCTCCCTTCCACAATCCTTATAATGCCTAAGTGAGAGCGAGAAGGAAGATCCGCAATGGCGCGCATACGCTGCCGCCAAGAAGATCCGCCAGTTCTCAACCAACATCGACGCCTGTGGGTAAAATTAATCCCAAGTCGAAAAAGGACTCATATTTTCACCGCGAAGAACGAAGATTGCTATTGAACAGTGCAAGTGCGTGTATGTGTGTTGTGGAAAGTGCAGATTCTCGTCCGTACGTGATATCCTGGACGCGCCAGCCACGTGGCTAAGGAAACCCTTCTCGTCGTGTCGCCATAGCTCACCAGGCAGGTACCATCATCATTTTCCCACACCACCAAAACACCTACTTGTGTCACCGAACCGCCCCTCATACAGTCCACTAAGAAAATTTCGATTTTCACCCCAAGGCTTTAGGCCGCCGCAACAGTTACGATTGTAAGCGGAATCCATTTAATAAATCACCCAACACCTACTACCTACTACCTAACAGAACTCAGCCTTAATCTTAATTTTTATCTTTTTGTTCTATTTTAAAGTTTCATTTTCCTGTAAAAACGCCTGACGATAAACAAAACGCAGTAGATGTTTTTTTTTTTTTTTTGCCAATTGAGCCGATGTCGACTATTCTGCCAGTGTCACGTTTAGACAGCAGCGCAGCAGTAGATGTTGTAAACCACAATAATACAAAACCTGATGGAGTGATGGCTCATATTTTAATCAGACGTCCTAGCCACTTGTACTACAAAAACAGTTCAGTTATACCCCAATTATTCTATTACAGGTTCGAATATAGACCCACGTGCAGGTTATTATTCAATAGAGTGAGACTCACTCATGCACGTTGCAATTGTGTGTGCATCCAATTGGTAGAGGTACCTACCTACTGTCCCGCCTTGAGGGGAATAAAGTTGATAATATGCTTATGACCTCGTTGGATTATTTTCTGTAGGTCTGCTACAGATCCTGCGTTAAAAGATTGTGCCAAATTAATAATTTGGTAGTATAGGTATGTATATTTTGGGCTGGGATTGTTTATGAATATCCACTTTGAAAGGGCAGCTAATAAATCATGAAGCATGTAGGTGTTTGTCGAACAGTTACCTACTAATAAAGACCATACAGTGACTTTTCTCCAATGACGTAAGGTAACACATCATTGCTTTTCTCAGCACATAGATGTACACACGGCTACACAACAAACACATCAAGCTATACATTTCCAGTTTACACTGACCTCTCATTGTAAGGAAACCCTATACCTACAATGCGAGATCAGCTTATACTGGAAAAGTATAGCTTGATCTGTAGACGTGCGTACAAGCAATCACTTGGTTATATGCCTGAGGAGATGATACGGACTGTGGTAGTGCCCGTAGCGAAAAATAAGTCTGGTGATCTTGCTGATAGAAATAACTATAGACCTATCTCATTAGCAGCTGTTATATCTAAGGTGTTTGATAGCATGCTTAATAGAAAATTAAATCTCATGATAATCAGTTCGGGTTCAGACCTGGACTATCAACGGAAAGCGCTATGTTGTCTTATAAGCATGCTGTCACATACTACACCGACCGCAGCACTCGTATTTACGCCTGCTTCCTGGACCTCTCCAAAGCATTTGACCTGGTTTCTTATGATATCCTAAGGGATAAACTTGAAAAAGCTCGTGTTCCACCTGTAATAATCAACATCTGTAAATTTTGGTATCGAAACCAGGTCAACTATGTGCGATGGGCGGGGGCTTTGTCTGATCCGTATGGGTTGGAGTGCGGGGTGAGACAGGGGGGTTTGAGCTCACCAACGCTCTTTAACCTATATGTTGACGGGCTGATTGGCAGACTCAGCAGTATCAAGTTCGGTTGTCATATCGATGGAGTCTGTACTAATAATATCAGCTACGCAGATGACATGGTGCTGCTGAGTGCGTCAGTCTGTGGCTTCAGAAAGCTTGTGGCTATTTGTGAGGAGTATGCCGACTCACATGGTTTGATTTACAATTGTAAAAAAAGTGAATTGATGGTCTTTGGGGCCAGGGGCAGGTATCCTGTTTATGTACCACCAGTGTACCTTAATGGTATGTCATCAGAGAGGGCATACAAGTTTACATATCTTGGCCACATACTTACCCCTGATCTCAGGGACGATGACGATATTGAGCGGGCGCGGAGGGCCTTGTCGGTTAGAGCGAACATGCTGGCTCGCAGGTTTGCTCGTTGTTCAGTAAGCGTTAAAATTACTCTTTTCAGAGCGTACTGCACTGCGTTTTACACGAGCAGCCTGTGGGCTAGGTATAATAAAAAATCATACAGTGCCCTCCGCGTGCAATACAACAACGCGTTCAGGGTACTGTTGAGGCTGCCCCGCTACTGTAGCGCATCAGGGGTTTTTGCGGACGCACGTGTGGATTGTTTCTTTGCCACCTGCGTAAGCGCTGTGCGTCTCTGGTGCGTGGGGTGTGGGGCAGCAGAAACAGTATCCTGTCTCTAATTTCGAGCAGGCTGGACCGTCCGTACGTGAATCGCTGCTGCGCCATTTCTCATGGAATGGTGCAGCCGCGGTGAAGCGTCGGACAGTACTGCCGATGCCGCCGTGTATAATAAACAGAAAAATTATTGTCTTATTACTAACTTAGGATAAGTTTTTTACTAACAAATGAGCCATGGTTACTTGTGTAAATAAATTAAATTGAATTGAATTACAAAAGGTAGGTAAATATGTGTATCAGTGGCCTTAGTGCGAATTTTTAGACTTACTCGATAGCATTTTTACGTTAACTTTCACTTAGTAGTACGTCAATTTGTATGGAATCATTGTTTTTCCCATTATAGCCAGACGGCGATTATTCAGTTTCAGTACAAATTTAAGTTTACGTTAATGTGTTCGAGTTAGGCATGTGTTTTAGTACCACCATGCAAACCACCGGTTAGGTAGGTATTTAAACAGTTGGTTAGTGTCAATTTTCCTTCTAAATTTGACATAGACCAACTGATGTTTAAATACCTAACCGTTTGAATGTTAGTGAACACAGCCCTAAGTATAAAAACTCGCACTAAAGCCTCAGATATTGGCATAGTGACTTCACAGATGCTTTTTTTCAACGCCTGCGTACGTTCAACCAAAGCACCTAATGCTAATATTGCTACACCAATTTTTGTAGGCACTCTTTAGGCATCACTGGAATTAGTGCGAATCTCGAATGCATCTTAGGCGTAATAAGGGTTGGGAACCAGGAGGGAATCAGAATCCCATCGTATCTCAGAATTAGAGTGGAGCATTGTCGATCAAATCGATCATTTGCTATACGGTCGTGTCATAAGGTGGCGGTATAAAACATGACCGTTTTTTTCTTTACCTAGGGGATACAGGCATAAACGATCGTGTTTTCTATTCTGTGATGGCAACAGCGAATGCAGCTGTCACAACTACTTAGGATGTTTTTTTTTCCATCGGATGATGTTTTTTTACGTTTATATACCTATATATAATATTAGGTCTTTACCTATGAAATTGCCGTTCTGCAGTACTGGCCATTTCAAATCAAAATAATTTTTGTTTGGCTAAGAATTCTAATTTCAAATTAATTTTATTTTAAAAACATGGATTTTTTTTTTCCAAAAGTAGTCATTTGTTTATTGATTAGTGTTACATTTTCATCGCATTTCAATCTTTTTCGTCATCATGGATACGTTAAAAATTCGAGTAATTATGGAATATGAGTACCGTCGTGGCAGCAACGCGGCACAAGCGGCACGCAACATCAACGACGTTTACGGAGCTAACACTACAAACCAACGCACCACTTGTTATTGGTTTGCTCGCTTCCGTTCTGGAAATTCCGACCTAAAAAATGAACCTCGCGGTCGTCCGAAGACTTTGGTCGACAATGACGAATTAACGGCGATTGTGGAAGCTGATGATACACAATTTACGGCTGAATTAGCAGCAGCTTTCGACGTTAGCGTCAAAACAATATTGGCCCATTTGCGTCAAATTGGCAAGGTAAAAAAGCTTGACAAATGGGTGCCCCACGAACTCAATGATCGCCAGCGCGAAGTACGCGTCGAGACGTGCCTTGCACTGCTCAACAGACACACAAATGAAGGAATTTTGAACCGCATTGTTACCTGCGATGAAAAATGGATTCTGTTTGATAACCGCAAGCGCTCAGCAAGTTGGTTGGATCCTGGTTCAGCACCTAAACAATGCCCTAAACGAAAACTTACCCCTAGAAAAGTGATGGTCACTGTTTGGTGGTCTAGCGCCGGTGTGATTCATCGCAGCTTCTTACCAAACGGGGTGAGCATTACTTCAGATGTGTACTGTGAAGAACTGAACACAATGATGGAGAAGCTGGCACATCTCCAACCAGCATTGGTCAATCGCTCGTCTCCGCTGCTCCTGCACGACAACGCGCGACCTCATACTGCACAGCAGACGGTCTCCAAGTTGCAAGAACTGGGGTTGGAAGCTCTCCGTCATCCGCTCTACTCACCAGACCTTGCGCCTACAGACTACTACTTTTTCCAGAATTTGGATAACTTCTTGGCGGGAAAAAAATTCAATACCCGAGAGGCAGTACAAAATGCCTTTGAAGAATTTGTTGCCTCCCGTCCAGCTGATTTCTTTAAGAAGGGCATCAATAAACTGCCACTGCGTTGGCAAAGATGCATTGATTGCATGGGTGATTACTTCGATTAATACAAATAAAAAATGTTGAAAAAAATTCGATTAAATTTTTTCATACAAAACGGCAATTTCATAGGTAAAGACCTATTATATAAGCTTATATTCCTATTATATAAAGGGTTTTTCCTTATGCACACATAGGGTGCAAAAAGCCTTCAAGGAGTTAAGGCATTTCTGTTACCAATTTAATGGTGCAGTCAACCACCTGGACTTTCTAAGTTTAATTACTTAAACTTAAGGCGAAAGCACCAGGGTAGCACGCAAAATTCAAATTTTCTTACGTTTTTTGCAATTTCCAAGTCAGTATTAGGTTGTATGTTGATCAAAATATGATTCGCGACCGTAACAAAAATCATTAACATACTTTAAGACTTGGGTAGTCCTATTCAATGACTATTTCACTAAATCTTGACATTTGAGGAGTTGTATTACTGATACTAATGATTATACTTGGTTCCGTAAATACATATTTGTTACGGTCGCGAATAATACTTTAATCAATATCTAGAACCTAATACTGACTTGCAAATTGCAAAAAACGTAAGAAAATTTGAATTTCGCTGGCTGCCCTGGCGCTTCCCCCTTAATGAAAACCAACTGGTAAACATATTATTTGCTACAGGAATACAGCTAGTTGGAAGCATTGTTTTCATTTTAGGAAAAAAAAAAACATAAATATAGTAAAAAAATAAAGAAAGTAAGTAGGTACCTATTCGGACAAGTAAAACCTAAAACATCGAGTTAGAAAAACTGCATTTTATTTGGCGAGATTTTGGTTTATAAATAGACAAGTTTAAATTAAAATCTACGTTTAGTTCAACTAAAATATAAATTAATCGTAATAAATACGCGTAACATAATAAATAAAAAAAGCTTTAACCTAATGAAGCTTAGCTTTAAACTATGCAAGCAATCACTGAAATTAATGATTGTAAGTAGGTAGGTACATAGTTTTATAATAAATAAAAATACTTAATTAAACAGGAGGAGCTCGTGGCTAAGTAATAACAGCCGCACGTGTCGATCCATCAAGTTAAGCTACGCTTGCCGGGGTTGTCCGCCGCTGGGTGACCATTTTTACATACCAAGACTCCTCCGTGCCTCGGAAAGCACGTTAAGCCGTTGGTCCTGGCTGTCATTCGTGGATCTTTGACAGTCGTTACGGGTCGTCAGAAGCCCGAAAGTCTGACAACCAGTCTTACCAAGGGGTATCGTATTACCCAGTTACTGGGTTGTGGAGGTCAGATAGGCAGTCGCTCCATGTAAAATACGCTGCATCAGGTTAGACTGGAAACCGACCCCAACATAGTTGGGAAAAGGCTAGGCAGATTGATTGACTTAATTAAATACAGTCGGGGGACTTACATTAGTTTAAAAATACCTATAACTATATTTTAATTTAGATTACAGTCCAAAAAACTGAAAATCTCTAATAGGTTACATGCTACGGAATTCTACACCTAACTATCACTTTGGAATGTATTATGCTTTGGAGTTTGGACCACTTAGGAAAATATCTTAATTTATAAACATAATAAATTAGGTAGGTACCGACATCTTATAAATTAATAATGACAATGTATAAATCACAACTGGTATACCTAAGTACACGAAAGCTGTCGAATTCTGTCACCTCTCTCGCTCACATGGGACGAAATATTTAAGAATGTTAAATGAAAAAATGTTTTTTTTGAAAAATGTAATCAATTAAAGGACTAGTAAATAATGGTAATATAATAGGTACTTAACTATTAAAAACACATTTTTATTGTGGCATTTATTTAACTCATCTCAAAAACAGATAATACTTTCTGAACTGAGTTTATTAGATAAGACAATAGAAATGTGTTTTAATAATTAGGTACCTATTAAATTAACATTATTTACCTACTAGTCCTTTAATTGATTACATTTTTCAAAAAAGCATCTTTCCATTTATGTAACAATCTTAAAATCCCGTGTGAGCGAGAGACCATATGCAACAGCCTTCTTAAACGCCTGTTTCACCACCTATGATTAAGTTCCTATTAAGTTACTTGGCAGATAATTTCATACAAATTCTATTCCATTTTTGAATTTATTCAGTATGTCGAACATCGTGAAATAGGCCCTTAGTCTTAAAATCTATGTAGATTCAGAAGTTTTAATAGGGAACTGATACATGCAACAGTCATTAAAAAACATGATCTACCAAGTAAATTATTTCACATATTTTGCTGCAAAAACTTCCTCTCATTTATACAATTCTCCAGCTCATCATGATACTTATCAATTTTAGCATCAAACCCCGGACTCTGGACATCATAATCAAAACTATTCCCCGTTATAACTTTCTCTTGATTCAAAGTCGAATCAAACCGCACTTTCTTACCAGGTGTAATTGTTTTGTTATGGGACACATCAGCATTCTCGCTTCTTTCTTTTAAAGGAGTAATGTTCATGTTAAAATGTGTATTTCTTAAAGTTTTTACCGTTTCATATTGATGTTCGTGAGCATCAATTTCTTCTATTTCAATTTCATCTGAATTGTCCAACTTTAGGGCTGGGTTCTCTATTCCCGATTCTTTTGTTTCAGTCTTCTGTTTCGGTTGTTTTCGTGACACTTCATAAGGATTTATTGTAACATTATTTTCAGTTTTCTCTCCTTTAAAAGTTTTTCTTAAAGTCTTGAAAACTCGTTTGGATAATCTGTTGCCAACTTTTAAGAAAGGGTTTTTTGCTTTTTTGCTGTCATTAGAATCGTTGGACGAATCTTGTTGTGCGTTTTTGTTCAAGTTTATAATGTCTACAGCACTAAACTGTGATACATCATACCCTAAAATCCTGCTTTGTTTATTAAATTCGTTTGCTTCATCTATATTTTCATAGACAGGACTTTCTGCTCTATAGTTATCAATATTTTCATATTCATGTTGACCATCCAAAGATTCATTTTCAGTTGATATTGTGCTGTTGGTATCTCCAAATAATCTGCGAGGTTCAAGTAGCTTTTCAGCTTGATTTGGCATTTCTGCAGGCCTGTTCAGAACTTCTTCATTATATTCCAATTCTGGTTTTGTAGCATCCATGTTCAAAAATGGATTTTGGCAAGGTGCAATAATAGGAACATTTACATTACATATGTTCGGATCTAAGAAAGGATTAGTATTCCTAGTATTAATCCTTTTCTTCTTAGTTATAATTGTAATAGTCTTGATCTCCATAATATTGCTCTCATTCAAATCATCATCATAGAATAACGATTGATTTGACAAATTCGGTGAGTCGAGTGCAAGTCTGTCTATGAAACTGAGGTTTAAATTGCTCGAATTGTTGATAAATACTTGATTTGTGACATTTGTTTGTATATTATTTATAGGAGAGAACAATTTTGTATCATCATTTGTCATTACGCTTAAAGATTTTTGTTCTAATACTGAAATGCCGGAATCCATATCTTCATTAGGAACTGACACTTCTATAATATCATTTTTATGCACCACTGTTTGTGAATTAAAACTATTTTGTGTTATATCTGTTAGATTTAAGGAACTATTTTGCCTCTTTGGTAGCTGCGGTACTTCTGATAAATTAGCGTAAATTGGTTCACCGGCGTCCATACTTGTATCATTTGTGGTATCATGTCTGACATTCTTCCATACATTGTCAAGTTCTCTTGCTAGTAGTTTGTTGACCGTTGCCTTGTTAACTCCTAAGTCTAAAGCGGAGTTGTCAAATGTAGCAGTGTCGCCACAGCTTCTGGTTCGTTTCCTCTTCTTGATTGGTATGATCTCCATTGCGGTGTTGCACATAGGATCTTCGTTGGCAAGGATATCTAATGCTGGGTTGAGGTATGCGTTGGAGCAAGGAGTTGCAATCTTCCGCTTACTCTTTACAGGTTTAATTTCAAATTGGTTGTTGTCTACTGAATCCATTGCAGTCTGAAAATAAAATAGAATGCTTATAGGTACCTACTTAAATACTTAATTAAGAAATAGACATTGATACTTATCAATGTCTATTTCTTTTTTGGTCTGCTGACATAGAAAAGTTGTAAATCCATTTATCATTAATTTTTCATCCACGAGTGTAGCAATAACATAGGCATTTTGAAACTACAGCATTAGTATGTTAAACATTTTTGATGGCAAAATACTACTGACTAAGTTTTTTTTTATAAGTATTTATTTAAATACTGCAATACAGAGTTCGCAGGCCATTCATTTATTTTTACCTACACGATATTTTTGGTAATTACACTGAAGCGTTCTCTTTTAAAAGTTTGACTATTATTAGTAACATTCATACCTTGAAAAATCCAAAATGTTGCTGCAAACATCCAGGAAATAAAAATATATACACACAAAACACTATTATCTTTAATTTATATCTAAAATTTATTATCAGAACAATAAGTTTCATTCATAACTTGCCGTTTGAAGATTGTAAACAAAAAAATCGGCAGGTGTTGAACAACAGAGCAACCGTTATTATTTGACAGTTAAATCCAGTTGCCACGCGTCAAAAAATATTTTCTACCAATTTATATTTCCACGTTCTTATGACAGATGGCGTTAGTCAACGGCATAAGTACGTTTTCTTTGCCGTATTTTGATTGCGTTTATCGATTTTTTTAATGAGAGAATCAAACCAATGGCGACAACGCTTTTACGACTGTTTAGGAAATGTCTAGCCGTTTACTTTATTAAGTAGGTACATATTATTATGAAAACATAACATCATTTCTGTTTTCTGTCGATCAATAAAAATACCACAATTTTATTGCATAAAAATATATTTCTAGTTCAAATCACAATTTCCGATTCTTGGAATCAACATAACACTTTTTTTTCAGTAACACAAGCATATCACAAACTTTGCTAAGGAATTAAGTGGAATTTTCAACTAAAACTAAACTACTGTGCACATAAATACAAAACCTTAAGTACCTACGCTACCGCCACCATACAATGACGCTAATTTTAAATAGAACTTGTTAAAAATTAGGTATAGGTGAACATGGAATACGCGCTTTTACAAGTCAGGTCCCAATAATTCATTTTTGTCATATTAGCTCATTTAATAGCGCACCTTCTAATTTATTTTCGTCAAAAATGAAAATCAACATTCTAGTTTTGTGGTAGAATTACTGTAAAATGTTCTTGAACATGAAAAATAAAAACATAGAAATCACTACGTAAATACTATCCATTTAGTATAAACAGTTACTTACCAGTGTAATGCTATAAATTAACCTTTCAATGAACATGACCCTAGCTCATTTTAATTTTTAATGCATAATTGAGCGTCAATTGTGTTGAATATCGTCAGACATTGATTTTAAAATGACAATACTTATATTTACACAAATCTGTTCAGGTTTACATAATAGGTACATTTAAAATACAATTTAGCAAGATTTAAAACACGAGAGATAAATAATACCTACATATAAAACAACATCGAGAACGGGTCTCATCGCGATATTCCTTTTCGACCCGTTCTCGATGTTGTTTTATAATGTGTACAAATCGCGAAAGTTTAAAAAGTTTAATAATACATATAATTTTTATGGTTATAATGGAATATTATGCAGAACATAAACAAAATCATTCATTATCGGATTTTCAAATACATATTTCATTACATTACTACCATTTTCATTCACCTGCTTATCTTATTGATTCCGTTAAAAATATATTTATTTATATTTTTCAACTTTAGCATAATTTCTAATTACATAAGTGCTTTTTGTATATTTAACTAATGCAAATACCTACCAATTTATCTGGGTTTTACAATTTTCTCACTATTGTATCACATCATTATTTCGATAAGATAAATAATACAGCACTCACATGCGGTGAGTAAAAATGGACAGTTATTATGCGTTTCTTTCACGACTAATAATATTAATTATTTAATTTCTCAAATTAACAATTGATTACTTGCAAATTTATTTTGTATCAGATGCTAATAGTTGGGAAGCCTAAGCTAATCCTTTACATAAGTGTCATTTATAATTTGCATTTTTCTTTACGATGCTTAGCAACAGAGATATTTATGAAAGAGTATGCAAAAAAATAGGATGCCAATAATAGTCAGTTAAAAAGGGTGTCCCGAAAATAATGGATCAAACGTAACCGGTAGGTAGCTCACCTGATTTCCAACAACTGATTAAAATTTAAATAGTTTAAAAAAAAAATCGCTGCGGTATTTATTTTTTATTCAAGAGTTTTTGTTTTTTTTTTTTTTGTTTTATCTAGCAGTATTCAGTTTTTTGCATGCTGTCACTGCAATTGCTGCAAATGATAACATTTTTAGGTATGTTTTTTGTTAAACATTTCTTAATATCTTACTAATTTAATTAGATACCATTTTTGTAAAAACGATTTATTTGCCTTAAAAAGAAATCTTCAATTGAAAAGTTTTTTTTTTTACGATGAAAAGACCAAATAACTAAAAGACCAATTGAAAAAAAAATAAAAACTAAGATTCAAATTAGTTGTTGGAAATCAGGTGTGCTACCTACCCGTTACGTTTGATCCATTGTTTACGAGACATCCGTATCTACTAACTTTAGCGCAACCTATTCAATAGTTACCAAATTGTTGAAAATAATAATTCTATATATTTTGTTAAGAGATAACATAGATATATTATATTCTTTTTATAATGCATTATATAGCAATTACAGATATAATATAGACTGTTGAACACATCAATTTAATTTATAAATATTACGCCTTGTTTTGGCCTCATGTATTTTATATATTTTTATAGCATAAAGCTAACTCTAAAGAAAACTTCTGTCACCTTCTAACATTGACTTCTTAACATATTATAGACAATTTTTCTAACATAACAATAATATTCTAATCAGTTTTAACAAAAATAAACCTTTTTATGTACACGAATAACTGCTCTGTTTTTTATTATGTCATATTTACTACATTATTGCGTGTAATATAGTACAACAGGTGTAAAAAACACCCATCACCAAGCCACATATTTTTTCCGTCATTGCTTTTTTTTTTTTGTAGTGGATTAGACTGGCTATGGAGATTTTGGTGATAGGTCTTTATACACCCTCTATAGCCGAATCAGTACTATCTCAATCCTTATCTATTGTAATTATAGATTCATAATTGACAATATTTGAAGTAAGTACACATTGCTAAGATCACGTGAAAATATGTTTTAAACAAATAATAATAACCCAAAATAATTACGATTCTATGAACGTAACTTACTCAACACCACTATCATTGAATTTTATTACTTCCAACTTATGTAACACTGAAATGCATAAATATTGTACTAAATATAAAAAACTCCTTCAAGGAATGAATTGGCAATATAATGAAAACGGAAACCAGCACTCTAAAACATCACTAAATACTAAAAGAACGTTTAGAAATAGAAAGGATACATTATTAGGAAACAAGCGCATTTGCAACATATCCATCGCCAACAACACTACTTTTAAAAAGAGACAGCAGGTTCCCTTTTTCATTACAGTACCAGGATAACATTAATTTGAAGAGTTAGTCAATATCCAAGTTCTTGAAGGCCCTTTCCATAGCCTTCTCTCGCTTCTTGTCTGGTAAGGCCGCGATCCTCTGTTCCTCCTCAGCTTTGAAGTAGGGCTCCATAACTTGCAGCTGTTGCATGCACTTCTTGTGTAGAGTCTGGGTATCAGGGAGGGTACCGCCGTAGTCTGGAGGTAGGGCCGATCGTGGCACCACAGTCTCGTAGAACTTCTCCAAGTCTTCGTTCTTGTTGTGGAATTTGAGCTGAAATGATAAGTTAAGAATTTGTAATCGATTGCAAAATAGTTACAAAAGAACCATATGAAATGTAAATGGTGGCATTTGATATTAGGTAAGTATACCTAATAAATATTTCGCAATGATCCTTAATAGGAACATCACAGTCACTTTTTCGTAATCGACCTCAGATCTATTCTTTTACGACTATGCTCCAAAACAGGATTCAGGGGGCCAACCACCACTTCTTAAAGCAGTATTATTTTAATGTTAATTCAGTGTGAGAAAGAGATGGAGCTATGCAGGACGTCTAGCTCCATCTCTTTCCCACACTCATGTAAGATTAAAATAATACTGCTTTAAGAGGTGGTGATCAAGCTCCAGATTTTACCAATTATGGTACCTTTCTATACCTATGATGTAAATGATGCATTGATGCAACCGTAATCCCTTGACACAAACCGACGAAATTAAAAGTACCATCGTATAATTAATTCGTGAACACTTCTTTGATTAATAATGACGAGGCCATGAAAATGTCAGAGACAGAACCTGTTAGAAAAAGTTATGGTAAATTGCGCAAAGGTAGCCCGCAAAATGCAAATTTTCTTGCGTTTTTGCAATTTACAGGTAGGTGTAAGGTTGTATCTTGGGGCTCGTGGCTAAGTAATGAAAGCCGCACGGGTCGATCGATCAGGTTAAGCTACGCTTGCCGCGGTCGGTCCGTAGATGGGAGACCATCTTTACACACCGAGACCCCTCCGTGCCTCGGAAGGCACGTTAAGCCATTGGTCCCGGCTGTCATTCTAGGACCTTTGACAGTCGTTACGGGTCATCAGAAGCCCGAAAGTCTGACAACCTGTCTTACAAAGAGGTATCGTGTTACCCAGTAACTGGGTTGTGGAGATCAGATAGGCAGTCGCTCCATGTAAAATACTGGTATTCAGCTGCATCCGGTTAGACTGGAGGCCGGCCCCAACATAGTTGGGAAAAGGTTAGGCGGATTGATTGTAAGGTCCAGGGAACGTCCAACCAAGGTTAAGAGTTTAGTCTTTCGAAGGTATAAGCCGTTTATGAGCTTACCTTTATCATGTGTAACTCCTTAAATGGGTTTTAGCCTTGAAACCCAGTAAAAGGGTTATCCCTTCAATATGGATAACCCATTGAATGGGTTCTATACCCAGTGAAAGGGTTGCCCCTATATTAAGATAACCTATATTATGGGTTTTGTACGGGTAACCATATTAACAATTTGCAATTACATTGCTCCGAGTCGGAATGTTACGCTGTTATCGTTTTAAAGAGAGTTGAAGCTTAACCCATACGATGTGGGTAACCCTTTTGAACGCGTTCAAAAGGGTTACCCACATCGTATGGGTTTTTGTTTAACTGCTTAGAAAAATCCTATCGAAAGACCTTTCAATGGGTAACCAAAATGGTCTCTGGTTGTATCTTGACCAAAATATGATTTCGGAAATCAGACGAATCCGGAGCAAATCTAATTTAAAGTGTTGTATTGATGTTTTTTATGGTTATAGGTAAAATAGGTACATATTTCTTATTGTCGCGAATCATACTTCGAACACTGACCTGCAAATTGCAAAAAACGCAAGAAAATTTTAAATTCGCGGACTAACCTTTAAAAAATTGGTGACGCCTTTTGTCACTTTTTATCAGTTATTAATTTATTATTATTATACACACTATTTTTTTTAAGATTGTTTGCTGAATGTCAAGATCAGAATCCAGTTTACAGATGAATTATTATTTTGTAAACTCGTCTACCATGAATGTGACTGATCATTTTGAAATATATTATCAACATATACAATGCCATCAATTAGACTGGAATTGATTTTACTAAAGAATTCGACGTTAGGTACTTGACGTTCCAACCAAGCTCTAATTCATAGCATGACATACGAAAGGTAGAGTAAATAGTAACTAGAAATGGATAGAAAATTGATTTTATGCATATTTCATGGAACGCCAGAAAAAACGACAAGATTACTTTTAGCATTTTGTGCTGAAAACACATGACATTCTCACTCTAAAGATCATCATCTCATCTCTAAAGATTTACAAGTTTTTTCCGCTTTTTATTAGACAATATTTTATGGATAAAACAAGTTTCGGTTTCAAAACACGTTTTGATAAAACAATTTCTGGATATGACTATTATTACCAGCAATAGATTACGTATTATTATTTAATTAAAATAACAGCACATTGAAATAGTCAAAATATGCTCATTTTCAATAATATTTTTAAGCCTCAGATTTATGAATTACTAGCTTCTGCCCGCGACGTCGTCCACGTGAAATTTCTTGTTCCCCGATCCACCCCGACCATAGAAATATAAAAAACAGACCCCGACCGTCGCATTGCATCGCCTGCCCGCACCTATTACTTCGTTTATGCATAGCGTTCTTTTTGACTTTTTTTTTATTTTTGCTCGGCTCCTAAGAGTTCTAGCGTGATGTTAAATAGCCTATTTATTAAAATGAAAAGATGCAAGGGCAAATTAGTTCAAAATGAAATACTTGTGACGAATAACGTATTTATTTGTATAAGGATTAATAAGTACGCACGGCTACAGATGGGTTATTCGCACTTCGTCCCATTCGCACTTCGTACCGCGTTCGCAGTTGGTCCCATTCGCACTTGGTCCCATTGGCACTGGGTCCCATTCGCACTTAGTCCCATTCGCACTTAGTCCAATCAAATAGTTTGTAAGGCAAGAGGCAGGTTTGTGGACCAAAGTGGGTTGGATTTATAAAAAACCGAAAAATTTCTTGATTCTAAGTCAACGGGATACTTCCCGTAGACTCCCTTGCCTTGTAAACGCCTTGTGTTGACTTAGAAGTTTGCTCTTAAGTTTTGTGTAGGCGCAACAAATATACACCAGCAAACATCTCCTAAAATTTCATTGAAATCTAATGACTTGAAGGGCAATTTTGTCCATGTGTTGTTGTATGTTGTTGTTGTTTTGTGTCTGTGCATTTTGTTCATGTTTATAACACCTTCGCAAATAATTAATTATTTTAGAACAAAGATTACCATAAAAAAGGATACAGTGAGTCTACGTTAAAATATAGACGTATGCTGTCAGGGACTTTTTTTTAGAACTTTTAAAGGGGAACAATTCCGTGATACATGATTTTTGCGTAACTTTAACCGTTTACGCAGCCTACGCAACGGAAGCTCTCAAAAGATATATTTTTACAAGTTTTTGCAACATGTTCATTGATCCTCCGCTCCTATTGGTCGTAGCGTGATGTTATATAATACTTTGGTCCACAAACCTACCTCTTCCCTTACAAACTACTCGCATGGGACTACGTGCGAATGGGACTAAGTGCGAATGGGACCCAGTGCGAATGGAACCAAGTGCGAATGGGAACAAGTGTGAATGGGACCAACTGCGAACGAGGTACGAAGTGCGAATAACCCAAACTGGAAATGTATAGCTTGATGTGTAGCCGTGTGTACATGTCTATGGTTTACATAGACATGTACACACGCCTACTTGCGACCTTCGCAAATAATGCATTATTTTATAACAAATTTGATTACCATTAATAAAGTTAAAGTGAGCTAAGTTTGAAAGATAGACATATGCTATCGCGGACTTTTTTTAGAACTTTTTAAGAGGAACAATTCCGTCATACATGATTGTTGCGTAACTTTAACCGTTTACGCAGCGCACGCAAAGGAAGATCTCAAAAGGAATAAATTTTCCCCTTTTTTGCAACATTTTTTATTGATGCTTCGCTCCTATTGGTCGTAGC
The DNA here is from genome assembly GCA_946251885.1 of Cosmia pyralina. NCBI lineage: Eukaryota > Metazoa > Arthropoda > Insecta > Lepidoptera > Noctuidae > Cosmia > Cosmia pyralina. The sequence continues at coordinate 12,100,212 of OX276361.1, forward strand.
GTGATGTTATATAGCCTTTCTCGATAAACGGACTATCCAACACTAAAAGAATTTTTCAATACGAATCAGTAGTTCCTGAGATAAGCGCGTTGAACCAAACAAACAAACTCTTCAGTTTTATAATATTACCTATAGATTTATTTTTTGGTTGCTTTGCATTTAGTGGCAGTCGCCGTGACGGATACGGCAATGTCAGTAATTAACTTTTTAATACAAAATCAACTAAGCATCACAATAATAATTAAAACTTATATTTTATATTTAATTCTAGAATTAAACACTAACTGTGCTTAATTAGTGTATGGTTGAGGAAGTGGTTAGTGTTCAGTCCAGTGAATTAATATTTCAGAGTACTATAGGTACTATGGACAAAACTTAAGCATGCTCACTTAAGAAAATATTCCTGTAAGAGCTCAGCTAGTGACAAACGAACATTGTGCGCTCGAGTCGTAAGCCGTGCTATGCGATTATCGCCTTTGAGGTGATCATGCGGAACTTTGGCCCATAGTACTCTTCTTCACCCAACTTCTACAATATGTGAATAACATCCTAAGTTGACGGACATGCTTTTCTAGGTACTAGGCAGTTTACTTGCAACTTATTTACCATCACACAACAAAATCCAAAAAAATTACGATTTCAAAATAAACTCTATTTTTCCACAAGTGTTTTGCAAAAAATGTTGAAATAATCGACTCTTGTCTACCCTTTTCTACAAGACATAAGACTCAAAATTGTATCTGATGTATGACAAGGCCAAATGACCCATTTGCAAGTTGAATAGTTAGAAGTAGACACTTACATAGTCTGATCAAACAAATATTACCAACATAACTAAGTATGTACATAGTAGTAGGTACTTATACTACGTGCGCAGTTCCATAAAATTAACTGTTTTATGACAAGGTAAAAACCGTGACTTGTTCCTTGCAGAATAAAAAAAAACTTTGAACATAAACCGCGATCAACAGCAGTGTAAGGTCCAGGATAAAAAAAAGTAAACGTGTAGGTATAGGTAATTTTGGCACACCTCATGACGTCAGTTTTAAGATTCTTAAAATAAAGAACCTTTCCTTGCCTAATAAATGCAATGTTGCACAGACTACAATAAATGTAGGCACCATCAAAGATAAATTGGACAGATAACTCGAAACCTTATTATGCTAATGCCGAAACGGACAAGTAACACCTACAATTTTTACCGTTTCTTTTTTCAAAGGTTAACAAACTAATTTACAAAATGCATTACCCGCAGTGCATTACTGTTAATTTATGTCTGCAGATGCTAATTTATGGCTTTAAAATGCTAAGTTAATAAAAACGAAGGAAAACTTACCATATCAAAGAACTTCTTGTCCATAAAAGGCCTAATAAGCAACATTAATTTGTCTAAAACTGGTTCTGTGTTCAGGACATGTATCGCGCGCATGCGTACTGGCATCGCCTCCTGGACATACTGGAAGAATTTGCGGAGGGTCCTGAAAAATATTGAAATTTTTGAGAATATTAACTATGAACATTTTGTACGGCTTCGTGCTAGGATGCATCTAAGGACTCGTTATGGATACTTTTGATTTACTGACGTTGTAGCAACTTTCGAGGTCATGTAATTTTGTAACTCTGTTGGTAAAAAAAAAAATTAAAAAAAATATATGTTTATTTATCTCCACAAAATTACATTCCAATATTTCCTAATATATTATAGACATTAAGTTGACAGATATTTAAACAATTTGTAATTTGTGGAAGATCTGGAGTCTAAACTAAGCCTAGGCCTGTATTTTAGAACTCTAGGATCCCCCATTATATCTCACAGTAAGTACGTATGTACTGTATTCATGTGTAAACATGGGATTTAGAACATAAAAACTAATTAACACCAGGTTTCTATGGTGTATTTAGCAATAATATTAACTTTAGCTTCAATAGACTTAAGTCGACATTAGGAGTTAAGTTTTTAAGACTCATCGATTTCTTCGTTCGATAGGATTTCTATTTTATGAGAAAAAAAGGAATTGACAATTGACCCCAAATATCTTACAACAAATATAGCCACATAAACATTAGAAAGTAACCAATTGTATGACGATGTTACCACTACTTCAGTGGCATACTAATTTATGACTAACTAAAACATTCATCTATGTATACAGATCTCCCAGCAAAAGTACGAGCTTCGGCAATCATCGTTTATCTTCGGAAATACGAACGCGCCATGATGAGATCTATTATAAAGCTGTTACAGTACAACCATCGAAGTACTAAAAATAAAAAAATAATTAGAAAATAAAACTTAAGAAATAAGCAGGCACTCAAATGTCGTTTATAATAATAATAATGTTGATGACGATGTTGATCTCAAATAAAGAAATTAATTAATTAATATCGTTTACTTGGGACAACCCTTGCTGTTGCGACAATGTCTAGACGTTGTCGGCATTTACCACGAGGTCAATGGCGTCATCCTACTGTATATTTTATACTGTGGTATTACTATGGTTGCAAAATTTAAGATTAATACTTGAACTCTAATAAACTACTCAAAATAAAAAAAAAATCGAAATTTTTAATGACATTGACAATTCGGCAAGGTGCGACTAGATTAGGTAACCCAACACAGAGAAAGCTTTAGACAAACGCGAAATAATAGGTGCACTAGGTACGAAAAAACGCGGACAAAACTTAGTTTTCCCTATGTGCGGGGTTATTCTGTGGCGCAACATTCGTACTAATTCGGAAACACGAAGATTAGCGAAGCACATACTTTTTCTGGTTTACCTGTATATTGATGTATATTTAGAAACTATCATGATAAATGATGATATTTTGGTTTTAAGCGAAAGTAGGACATTGATGTGCACGTCTTTTACCTTTGTCTATCCTTTTGAAAGCTATGAAAATATAAATATGTAGGTATACTATCGTAATATTTATTGAAAACTTTATATTCTTTCATTGTTTTGCAGCTGTTAATCCATTATGTTGCGTTGACAGAGATAACTAAGATCAACATTAGGTACACGTACACAATAGATAGAACTGTGAAGAATGAAAAAGTTATTGACAAAAAAAGTTCTTAGTGTTACCGATCACAGCAATATTTGGGTTAAGAAAACTACATCGAAAATTTATGGAAGAATAATGGATCCACAGTGCGAATTCAAATATAACTTTATACTTACGATAAGCTAACTCTTGTGAGATGTCCGAATTTTACCCCGCGCATGTCGAAAAGAAACATATAACCTGGCTGTGGACCCCGCTTGGTGAGACATAAATCTGAAAAAAAAGAAATTACAAAATACATAATTAAATGGTAGATTACAAAAGTCCTTATGGAAACAAAAATCCTACTAGAATGGTAGCTTTTGCATTGGCGGGATCATTGATTTTTCGCGGGCTACTTTCTTCTCAAGGCTAAGGAAATCTTCATAGCTGCCTATTCAGGATTTACGATGGTTACGTATCTAATAAATATGTCTCTAAGGGCCTCTTTCACCACCTACGATTAAGTTCCTATTAACTTACTTGGCAGATAATTTCATACAAATTCTGTTCCATTTTTGAATTTATTCGGTGAGTAGTGGCTATTCGGACATCCTGAAATAGGCCCTAATGTAGACAAAAAAATAATGTAGACATGCCTTAGCCTTACTCAAAGCGAATGCCGAGAAACTTAGGATATCATGTCTTCTTTGAGAGAATACATAAATTAGGAGACTAAATCTGACCTGCTCTTCTTACACCCATTAATTGTTTCATCGCATTAATTAAAGTAGGTAAGGTCAACTTCAATTATTATAGGTCCTTTTACTGTCTACACGTGTAGCATAGCAATTTATTTTGCATGAATTTATGCAACGATATAATTAATAGTAATGAATAAAAAATTTACTAGACTAGATAAATACAGGTTTGAATTTTGAATACCTACTTATTAGACCATCATACGAGTAGAATCAGGGTTCTCCCAGAAAAATGTTGACCTTTCAAAATACCTACATTTTCCTTTCAAATTAGTTCGATTTCGCTACCTACTTCGATAAGATGGCGAAAATTGTCTCCAGCCATACCTCTCATACCTGAAAAAAAGTGCTTCTATAGTCCATAAAAAAATACTTCCAGGAATTATTTATGGAAGCACAGACATTCAAAAAACAGAACAGACATCAAAGATTCAAACAGATGGGTCATCTCATGGGTCTGGGGATGGGTCTTCAGACTACCTACGAGGAAGGGAGGGACAGTAAAAAAAAATAAAATTCGTTTGCACTTCATACAAGAACGCTCTATTTTATTTAGGTACAGATGCCAGCACATTAAGCCACCCGAAACTGTCAAATTTTCCCAATCAACCTTGAACCTAATACTTTAGCGATAAAGATGAAAATTTAATAAAAAAAACCGGCCAAGTGCGTGTCGGACCACGCACAATGAAGGGTTCCGTAGTTGGGATGAATTTATCTTAAGAACAAACTTAACATTGTAGTTGAAAATACCTTCCAACTGTAAATGTAAGTTTGTACTCACAATATTGATAGATTTACCATGTTATTTTAAGACCACAGACTTCTTATAGGTTTTCCTGTAATTTACAGGTAAAGACCTATTTTCTGTATTTTTTTCAAAATTTTAGGCTCAGTTGTTTCGGAGACAAGGGGGGGAATGGTCAATTTTCGTCTATTTTCTTAAATAACTTTAAAACAATTTATTTTAAAATTATAAAAAAAAAATATTTGAGACCCTCATAGTAAGCCCTTTCATTTGACATGTCACACGGTGTAGTTTGTTTTTTTTTTTAATTTTCTTATTTGCCCCCCAAAAGTGACCCCCTTATTCAAAATTCATTTATTTACTTTACCCGTCCGTGTTTGGGTCACAGAAATTCATATGTGTACCAAATTTCAGCTTAATCGGTCCATTAGATTCGGAGCAAATTGGCTGTTATAGACGGACAGGCAGACAGACACACGAGTGATCTATAAAGGTTCCGTTTTTTCCTTTTGAGGTACGGAACCCTAAAAATTGACAGATTGTAGTAGCTTGATGTGCTGGTACATAAATAATCCGACAATAAATTATTAATAATTGGCGACCCGACCCTGGTTCGCACGGTTTTTATGACATGACAAAGCATCGAGATTTAGCACATAAACTTTCCGGAACAAACTTTCTAAATGATAGTGAAACCTGCATCAATATCCGTTTCGAAGTTTAGAAGAACGAAGTTGCCACACACGAAAAGCAACTTTAATTTACCTATAAATATATTAGGATGGATGTCGCAGTAAGTTGGTTGTAGCCGTGATATACTTATATCCCTATATATATATAGCTATATCACAGCTACAATCTCAAGCATCTTACTGCGACATAATAGATATTAGATGGAAGATGTTCTATTTTTTAAAGTATTCTTTCTATACAGGGTTAGTTTTCAATGACCAGCCAAATTTTCACAGGGCGTTCTACCCGTGAATATGAACAACTTTTACTATGGGACCAACTTTTAAATCACGAAAAAAAAAAAACAGCTGTTTCATACAAAAGTTCAATACCTACTCGACCAAAATGTATGAAACAGCAAATTTTTTTTTTTCGTGATTTCAAAGTTGCTTCCATAGTGAAAGTTGTTCATAATCATGGGTAGAACACCCTGTGAAAATTTGGCTGGTCATTGAAAACTGACCCTGTATATAGTGACCAGTGACAGACCATATGCGTTCGTCTTACAGAAAGACAACCTATGCGATACTTTCATTTCTGTCAGGAAATGTCAAAACTTACAGACCATCTTACCGTACCACTAGCTCTGACGTCATGTTTTGATTTCATATAATCAATACCCCGCTATTCCGACACGGTTGGCCTGCAGCGGCTAGTCAGTTTGTACCAGTCACTATGTTATAATTATGTGCTAAGTTAGTTAGTCCATGTTAGATCATTGTTTACGATGATATCAGAAGGGAAACGCCTCGGGGTGTGGATTTACAACTTTCTCCATGGGACTAGTGCTGCCATCAGCTAAATTACGGACCCAGGACAAAAACTTCAAAAACCCCGGACATCTGGGTGAAATAAAGAATTTTCCCCGGACTCCCTCGAAAAAAAAATTACAATAAAATAAAAAAATAGTTATCATATTTTTATTTAGTAGAAAATCAAATTAAGCTTAAACGCGTACCTATATTTGCCGCACAGAATTTTTAACTATGAAATGCTATAATTTATTGCAAATCATTCCATTCTATCATGATAATCGGATTTCCCCTGACATAAAAAGTGTCTGGGTTTCACTTTTTAAAAAAGGGGACATTTTTTAAAAACCCCGCCCTGACGCTCCCCGGACGTCCTCCAAACTAGGACAAATCTAGGGAAACCTGGACGGATGGGACCAACAACGATTTTTTTTCAAGATTACTATGTTGGTCCCATGGAGGAAATTGTTCCGTTTAAGGCCCGGACTCCACCAAAGCGGAGAGGAGAGGAGATGTTTTTTAACAACCAATCAGATTTCGTTACTTGAGCTGAGTGGAGACGAGATGCGTGAATAATTAAATTCTATTGGTTTTTAAAACACATGGAGGAGCTCGTGGCTAACTAATAACAGCCGCACGGGTCGATCCATCAGGTTAAGCTACGCTTGCCGGGGTGGGTCCGTGGATGGGTGACCATCTTTACATACCGAGACTCGTCCGTGCCTCGGAAAGCACGTTAAGCCGTTGGTCCCGGCTGTCATTCGTGGATCTTTGACAGTCGTTACGGGTAGTCAGAAGCCCGAAAGTCTGACAATCAGTCTTACCAAGGGGTATCGTATTACCCAGTTAATGGGTTGTGGAGGTCAGATAGGCAGTCGCTCCATGTAAAATAATGGTATTCAGCTGCATCCGGTTAGACTGGAAGCCGACCCCAACATAGTTGGGAAAAGGCTAGGCAGATTTTGGTTTTTAAAACACATCTCCTCTCCTCTCCGCTTTGGTGGAGTCCGGGTCTAATAGTCTGTATACCACACCCTAATTCTCGCCACACTTTTCTGAGACTCTCTGGATTGATTGCATTTTTCTAATTATTTTTACAACACACCTTTATCACCCTTGTGAAAAAGGCGAGTGTTGTTGAAACGTTTGGTTACTGCCTGACTTATGATAGGATCTCTCATATGCAGGTCACCATTACGCGGCGTCCTAGGTGGGCGGTTCAAAGCGAACGCGATTATGAAGCGGTGACTCGCGAATTCAATGCGATGCGGTGCGACGCGGCGGTTTTGTCCTACGAGCGCGCGAACTATCAACGCGCCTAAATAAGTTTTCACTTCAAAAACGCCGGCTCCACATCCAGTTCGCGCGAAAATATCAAGCAAACTGATCGCGTTCGCTTCATTTCGCGCCGCTCCGCACCGCACCTCACGTGCGTTTGGTCACGTAGGCCACTTCAATAGGTTTCGACTGTTTGTTGTTTTCGCGCCGTGCCGCGCCGCTTCGCGTTCGCGTCTAGATCGCTCACGCAGGACGCCGCGTTAGCCTTCATTATGTCCAGTTCGAACTCGACACATGAGCCAGTCAACTAAGTCAATAATAGTAGATACAATGTATATATAAAATACAAAATTGCTAACTAATAGAGCGACCATTAATCCGCCTGCAATGCGTGGTCATTATGGCAATTTCCCCCGCGGCGGCTATTCTCAGTAGCAGCACAGATTACGTACCATACAAGATACCACAGAGTAAATTATAGTACTAAGTAACCACAGTATAACAATCCACTCCATACAGACAGTGGTGCAATGATTCAATCTGCCTAGCCTTTTCCCAACTGTGTTAGGGTCGGCTTCCAGTCTAACCGGATGCAGCTGAATACCAGTGTTTTACATGGAGCGACTGCCTATCTGACCTCCACAACCCAGTAACTGGGTAATACGATACCGTTTGGTAAGACTGGTTGTCAGACTTTCGGGCTTCTGACGACCTGTAACGACTGTCAAAGATCCACGAATGACAGCCGGGACCAACGGGTTAACGTTCTTTCCGAGGCACGGAGGAGTCTCGGTATGTAAAGATGGTCACCCATCCACTGACCAACCCCGGCAAGCGTAGCTTAACCTGATGGATCGACCCGTGCGGCTGTTATTACTTAGCCACGAGCACCTCCTGGTGCAATGATTCTAATATTGAATTCACGGTGAATTTATAAAGGTAGTTCAGTCACAACCGTTCGACAGGTTTCAGATTTGCCTAGTACCCGACTACAAATAGCCGTCTGAAGAATGGTTTAATTAAACATTCAACATTTTCGGGTTTCAGGTTTGTGTACAACGTTTAAAGGACTGCTTTGATAACATTCATTGCGGTTCGATTGGGCACGGAAGTGTATCGAATGGTTGTGAATACTTAGCTATGCTGGGGCAGAGTTTTGCTTAACCTTTCAAGGCAGCTATCTAGAGGTATTATGATCATGAAGGTCGTAAGTACACATGCGTAGGCACAGCACTGGACGTTTACTATACTTACGGCCGTCATTTAATTTGATGGCCCATGCTTTTATTTCGGGGCCCTCGTTCACGGCACAGTTACAGAAACACAGCTAAAAGAAACAATAAAATTCTCTCAAGAAACATTTTTTGGAGGGTAGAGGAAGGCTAAGTATTTTCAACTACACTTTACACGGCCTTTAGAACCCGGCAATTCGGCACATTGCTCTCTGCACTCCCAGACATATCATCACCGAGCAAGTACTTATCGCGTTGGTCAACTGTATGGAGTTCCGAGTGGTTAGACTGTGTCATGGTCGTAATGCTTGGATAAAATATATACTGCATTGTGGGACTGAACTGTGGAAAAGCCTGTGATCATTTGTAGGCCTTTGAAGGTTCTTCTACTGTGTTCGTAAATATAGCGTACGGTCAGCAACAGAAGTCGGTTAACATTACTACTTTCTGACATCATCTAAATTAACACAAAATGATTCGATAAACTGCTTTTTTTTCGTTTAACTGTTAAGAGTTCCGCAAACACCCAGATGCTTATAGCACACGGGGTGACAACCTAACTAATTATTCTTTGCGCCATAAAAACAGATTAAATTTGCCCCCGTCTCGCCTTAAATCACACTCATCCAGCCCATATTCGATGTCAATAAAAATATACAGGGTGTCCCGTAAATAATGGATCAAACGTAACGGGTAGGTAGCTTACCTAATTTCCAACAACTAATTTGAATATTAAAAAAAAAACCGTTACAGTAACCAGGATATTAATTTTTTTTCGAATTTTACGATTTTGTCTTCCAGAATTAAGCTTTTTTAATGCTGTCGCTGCAAATGATGACATTTTTAGGTATGATTTTTATTTAACATTTCTGAATAGCTTACTAATGTTATAAGATACCATTTTTTTGAATACCGTTTTATTTGCCTTAGAAAAAAAATCTTGAGTTGAAAAGTTTTTTCTTTACGATGTTAGGACCAAAATTGAAAAAATTCTCCTGTAAAAAAAATGTATGACACCGAAAACCACCATTATTTTAAAAACTTGTACATTTAATAAGGTTTGCAAATTGGTGTAAAACTTACGTCTAGTCTTTATCGTTACAAAGATATTGCTATGAATGTGATGAAGACAGAAAATAAATTAAATTGGTACTATTCCATTTTTTCATTTTCGTAATGGCTTATGCTTGAATGCTTGTAATCGAAGCAGGTAGTTAAGCGGCTAGCATATTCCGACCCGATGACGTCATCTGTCCGGAATTTGGGACCGCTACCTGTGGCGGAGTTGCACCTCAGTCAGCGTGAAGGGGATAGATAGCGCCGCTTTTGTATTTTTGGTAAATTGGTATGAAGTTGTACATTCTAGTCCTTGTCGTTACAAAGATAATTGCTATGAATCTGAGAGGTGCTCCAAATCAACGTTAATAAAAAAAATAAAAAAGTGTGTACATTTAAACTTTTTCTTTAAAATGTGTAACTGTAGTATTTCAGAGGCAATGTTCATTGAATTATTGAGGCGTATGAAAAGAATTAGGAGGCCGTACTAAAAAAAACAGTTGGTTCAAATAAATCGTTTTATTTGGTTTTTACAATAAATGTTCGAATTGCCTTCCCTCTACAAGAATGCAAAGTTTGCATCTCCTAATAAAGGAAGCTCTTATCCGACGGACAAAACGGCTTTGGTTTATTTCTGATGCAGCAGATTGGATGCGCTGTCGTAATTCTTCTTCCGACGTTATTGGATTCTTGTAGACCCTGTCTTTTAAACATCCCCAGTAAAAAAAATCTAGGGGATTTAAATCCGGAGATCGCGGAGGCCACAAAATTGGTCCTAATCGGCCGATCCATCTGTCCGGATAACTTTCATCAAGGTGCGCCCTTACTGCCGTCGCATAGTGAGCGGGGCACCCATCATTTTGCAACCACATTGCTTGCCGTACGTCTTCTGGAACGTTTTCTAATAACCTTGGCAACTCATTCCTTAAAAAATGGAGATAATATTCGGCGTTTAGAGTAGCTGGTAGTTCAAAGGGCCCTATTATTTGCCCATTGATTATTCCCACCCATAAATTTATTTTAAATTGATGTTGGCTCCTGTCCTCTCGCATCAAATATGGGTTTATCAGCTGCCAACTGTGCAAATTATGCAAATTTAAATATCCATCTCGGCGGCATGAAGACTCGTCACTCCATAAAATCTTGTTAAAAAACTGCGGGTCCGCCCGAATCATTCTAAGCATCCTTTGGCAAAATTCTATTCTTGGCTGGTAATCACGCGACGTCAGCGTTTGAACACGTTGCACGTGATATGGGTGCAATCGGCACCGTTGTAGCACTCGATGCACCGTCGATCTAGAAATTCCTACGCGTCGCGCTATGACGCGAACGGAGACTGACGGATCTTCCTCGATTTCTCGAAGAATGACTTCGTCATTAACTTGTCGCGGTCGTCCTTCACGGGTACCACCAACTCCGGTGCCAAGAATTCTTCCCTCAAGAAGCGCGTTATGCACTCTAATAAAGACGCGATAATCGGGATAACGAACCAGGTTCGGGTATCTGTCACGGTACAATCTTGCAGCCGCCCTGGCATTACCTCTTGCTTCTCCGTAGATAAAATGCATTTCGGCGTACTGCCGTGGCGTGTACTCATAACGAGGCATTGGGCTGAATAAGGTTTCAGCGCTACTGCACACACGTACAAGCACACACAAACGAATGTTTTCGGAGTCCGTAGGATCGCCAAGTCGTTTGTCCAATACGCAAAGAGTTCCAAATCGATAGGCAAAGCAAAGTCCAAAAACACAGCACAAGTCAAATTTTACAGAAGAAAACACCGAGCCACTGACCGGGAGCGAAAGTTGTCTGACGTAGCAACTCGAAGAGAGACTAGTTACAACTAAACTAATAAAATCAAGCAACAATGAAGCCTGTACGAGTGAAGGGCGCAGGAAAGAACAAAAGAACCTGCGCAACTTCATACCGATTTAACCGATTTACCAAAAAGCGGCGCTATCTATCCCTTTCACACTGACTGAGGTGCAACTCCGCCACAGGTAGCGGTCCCAAATTCCGGACAGATGACGTCATCGGGTCGGAATTATGCTATCCGCTTAACTACCTGCTTCGATTACAAGCATTCAAGCATAAGCCATTACGAAAAGGAAAAATGGAATAGTACCAATTTAATTTATTTTCTGTCTTCTTCATCACATTCATAGCAATATCTTTGTAACGATAAGGACTAGACGTAAGTTTTATACCAATTTGCAAACCTTATTAAATGTACAAGTTTTTAAAATAATGGTGGTCTTCGGTGTCATACATTTTTTTTACAGGAGAATTTTTTCAATTTTGGTCCTAACATCGTAAAGAAAAAACTTTTCAACTCAAGATTTTTTTTCTAAGGCAAATAAAACGGTATTCAAAAAAAATGGTATCTTATAACATTAGTAAGCTATTCAGAAATGTTAAATAAAAATCATACCTAAAAATGTCATCATTTGCAGCGACAGCATTAAAAAAGCTTAATTCTGGAAGACAAAATCGTAAAATTCGAAAAAAAATTAATATCCTGGTTACTGTAACGGTTTTTTTTTTAATATTCAAATTAGTTGTTGGAAATTAGGTAAGCTACCTACCCGTTACGTTTGATCCATTATTTACGGGACACCCTGTATAATAAATTACCAGAAGACTTAAGAAACCAAAATAAAACCAGTATTTTTTTAAATAAACTAAATCAATACTTAATTAAAAAAAGCTATTACACAGTCCACGAATATCTAACGGATAAATAAATCTAAATTCAATAATAATATATAACTACGAATAATAGATATTTAATAAGCAAAATAACAAATATAAATTCTACTAAAACACTTAAACACACAATACATCATAATTATATTCTTACTGCACTAAAAATAATGAACATTTTTAAAGCGAATAAACAAATAAGCATATTTTAAATACAATTAGATAAGAAAATAATAGATATTAATATATATAATAATAATAGATATTATTAATAGATAATAATAATAGATATTAATAGAATAAGTTAGTAAATTAATGGAAATAAAAAATACTTAATAAGATATAAAACATTTTAAACTGAAAGTTAATAAAGCGCTCTTCCTCTCTACATATTTACAAAGATTTGCTGTGCCCGACAGGGTCCATAATTGTTTCTATTTTATTTTATTTACCACCTGTGTACATTATGGATTTAGCAATAAACGATTTGATTTGATTTGATTTGAGTTTTAAGTACTTCTGTTCCGATTTGAATTAAATATTTCGCTTAATAATTAAGATTAAAAAACTGCAAGTGTTAATCGACTTTTGTTGCTGACTGTACCTGCAATTCATCTACTTTTGAAAATACATCCCCTAAATGGGTTAATAGGGGATGGAGATTCGTTATTTTTGCCGATGAGAAATACCATCGGGCATACGGCTTGTATACCGCTTGAATCCCTGAAAACACGATACCTACGATAAATTTTAAATTGTGGTTCGATAATAATTTTTTTTTCGTATCTTTTAGATATTTTGTTCATAGGTTCTATACCTTTCACTGTCATAACCGATCGTGCATTTGAACATTGTAGGCTTTCATACCAATTGGATAAGTCACATAATCTTATCAGCCCTCTAGACCTCTACAATGTTAACACAGTAAAGGTCGGGGGCGAAAATAAGCACCTGCGTACCTACGCACTACCTATACGCTGCGTACTACCTATCTTTTCAGTGTCTCCCGACCGTGAAATTTCGAGCTCGCTTCACGCAAGGTTTCCTTTATGAATATTGATTTTTCTACCTCCCTTTGCCATGCTTCCCTGGTCTATGTGCCTCTCACAGATTTTACCCGCGGTTAATTTAATCACACACCCATCTGGCTGTGGATCAGCCAACACTAGTTCTGGCATTTTTGTTGAGGCACACTTTCCTGCTAATTTCTTAAGTACATCGGGCTGTAGGTACACTTTTTATTTGTTTTTTTTTTTTTTTATTGTGTTATTTGTAGAGGAGCTCGTGGCGGCTAAGTAATAACAGCCGCACGGGTCGATCCATCAGGTTAAGCTACGCTTGCCGGGGTTGGTCAGTGGATGGGTGACCATCTTTACATACCGAGACTCCTCCGTGCCTCGGAAAGCACGTTAAGCCGTTGGTCCCGGCTGTAATTCGTGGATCTTTGACAGTCGTTACGGGTCGTCAGAAGCCCGAAAGTCTGACAACCAGTCTTACCAAGGGGTATAGTATTTATTACCCAGTTACTGGGTTGTAGAGGTCATATAGGCAGTCGCTCCATGTAAAATACTGGTATTCAGCTGCATCCGGTTAGACTGAAAGCCGACCCCAACATAGTTGTGAAAAGGCTAGGCAGATTTATATGTTATATTGTAGTAGTGTGCTAAATAAGTGTATTTTCTTTCTTTGACTACATCATCAATGTTTTTTTTCCGTTTAACAAGATATTACTTTTTCTACCTTTCTGGAAATGTAGTCGTTTCTCCGTCAAGATTCATCCTCAAAACGAAAATATGGTCTACCCATATTATACTTGATTGGGTAGTGACGAACTAACCTATAAAGTATGAATATACACATATTATACAATTTATTATACACTACGTAATACGGTAGCGGAACTTGTCAACCTTGACAGTTCAGACAATTTGCGAGAAGGGGTCATTTCGCAAGACTCCGCGAAGGATTACATTATGTAGGTCGCGTCCTTTGCAAACCTTCGCTAGGTACTTTTTACGGGGTAAACAAAGGCCGTAGTAAAATCAAGGATCCTTGAATAAAATAGTCAAGGGGTAGAAAACTGTGAAGGGTGGATTTTCAATTTTTGGGAGCTGTCGAATGTGTTGCTTTGTAGTAAGTATTTGAAAAGTGAGATTATCTAATTAATCCCTCTCTAAACGGCTTATTATTATATTGTAAACAAAGAACAAATTCAGGTTGTTACAAAACCGATTCACTCTGACCCCCGTACAAACTAGTACGGGGGTCAGAGTGAATCGGTTTTGTAACAACCTGAATTTGTTATTGTGCATCGAGTTACTAATAATTCATGGGCCATGAATATGAACAACTTTTACTATGAAACCAAACCTAAATCGCGAAAAAAAAATCTGCTGCTCCCTACATTTGACGAGTTTGGTGTAGATAAATGTACTGAACAGCAGATTTTTTTTCGCGATTTCAAAGTTGGTCCCATAGTGAAAGTTGTTCTTATTCATGGGTAAAACACCCTGTGAAAATTTGCGCACTTCTTAAAAAAATATCCTGTATAGTACACACCCACATTTCTCCAGCTACGTTTGAGTCCCATGCGGGAACGAGCCTATTGCCAAGAACCGGACACAAATCCAGACTCCGGGCTGCTACTGAGAAATTTTTGATGTAAAAAACCCAATAACACTAACCCAAACTCAAACTCAAAGCATTTATTTCAAATAAACCAATTACAGGCACTTTTGAATTGTCAATGGGTCGGTCAGTCAGAAAGATGAAGCTAGTTGCCCATTCCAAAGCGTAGTAGATCCCTATGGAGAAGAACGGGCAAGAAACTCCACGGACACTCTTTTAAATCATAATATTTTTACAAAATATTGGTTACATCGTTCATGTTGAAAATATACATGTGAGAACAATGTAGAAAGACGTGCACGTTAAAAAGCGTCCGTAATAAAAAGATAAAAACTAAAACAACTAAATTAAATATTAAAATTAAAAATAAGCCATGGCAGCTAAGAGACG
Organism: Cosmia pyralina; assembly: GCA_946251885.1. Lineage (NCBI taxonomy): Eukaryota > Metazoa > Arthropoda > Insecta > Lepidoptera > Noctuidae > Cosmia > Cosmia pyralina. The sequence goes on from OX276361.1 coordinate 12,115,477, forward strand.
ACCAGTCCCAACTGACGGCGCCCGTTCACGAACATGACGCATGGATCAGCACCAATTAGCTCAACCATTTTGAAGGGAACTTAATGATCCAACACACACGCCACCACCAGCGAGACATTTGAGTGAGCATGACATACTCTCAACCGCCAGGGCACACTCAAGTCAGTGAAAGACGTACCCAGTAAAAGGTAGCTTAATAGTAGCTACATAGTGCTCACACATGTGCTATGCAATTATATAATACTAAGAGATTGAATCTAAACAATGCAAAGAAACCAACCTGGGAATCGAACCCAGGACCTCATGCTCAGCAGTAGCGCTTGCGTCCGCTAGACCAATGAGGCAGTAATTTAATGTGATGAAAATATATTTCCGTAACACACATCCAGGTGATTTCTAGTTGGCGCGGGCTTGCGGACGACGAGTAATGGGCAGCTCGCCGTCCGGTAAGGACCAGGCCCGGGTCGACGGCGCGTTGTGTTCCACGCGCGCCTCAAAGAGATGTCAGCAGTGACGGGGTCAATTGGGCCGATGCCGCCGGGGTCGCGGGTAGTTCGAAAGAGATACCGTGGCCTCGGCACGGGCAACTGAAGGATCATGGGTGGGTTTTAGTCAGTAAAAGTCTGACACGCCCTCCCGCTCTGCCCAGAGCGGGAGAAGTCATTTGATGATTTCCCATCCACAAAAAAAAAAGGTGATGTCTAGTTAGCGCGTGCTGTGTTTGGTTTTCTTACAAACCAAGGACAATGTTTTCATAACAAGAGCATTCATTGTTAAGTATATATTATCGAACTATGTGTTTATCAATCTGTCATCCATCACAAATCCAATCAACTCAATCTGCCTAGTGCCTAGCCTTTTCCCAACGTTTTTGGGGTCGGCTTCCAGTATAACCAGTATTTTACATGGAGCGATTGCCTATCCTATCTGACCTCCACAAACCAGGTACTGGGTAACACGATACCCCTTGGTAAACTATGATACTTAGTAAAAGTAATATTAGGTCTTTACCTATGAAATTGCCGTTCTGCAGTACTGGCCATTTCAAATCAAAATAATTTTTGTTTGGCTAAGAATTCTAATTTCAAATTAATTTTATTTTAAAAATATTGATATTTTTTTTCCAAAAGTAGTCATTTGTTTATTGATTAGTGTTACATTTTCATCGCATTTCAATCTTTTTCGTCATCATGGATACGTTAAAAATTCGAGTAATTATGGAATATGAGTACCGTCGTGGCAGCAACGCGGCACAAGCGGCACGCAACATCAACGACGTTTACGGAGCTAACACTACAAACCAACGCACCACTTGTTATTGGTTTGCTCGCTTCCGTTCTGGAAATTTCGACCTGAAAAATGAACCTCGCGGTCGTCCGAAGACTTTGGTCGACAATGACGAATTAAAGGCGATTGTGGAAGCTGATGATACACAATCTACGGCTGAATTAGCAGCAGCTTTCGACGTTAGCGTCAAAACAATATTGGTCTATTTGCGTCAAATTGGCAAGGTAAAAAAGCTTGACAAATGGGTGCCCCACGAACTCAATGATCGCCAGCGCGAAGTACGCGTCGAGACGTGCCTTGCACTGCTCAACAGACACACAAATGAAGGAATTTTGAACCGCATTGTTACCTGCGATGAAAAATGGATTCTGTTTGATAACCGCAAGCGCTCAGCAAGTTGGTTGGATCCTGGTTCAGCACCTAAACAATGCCCTAAACGAAAACTTACCCCTAGAAAAGTGATGGTCACTGTTTGGTGGTCTAGCGCCGGTGTGATTCATCACAGCTTCTTACCAAACGGGGTGAGCATTACTTTAGATGTGTACTGTGAAGAACTGAACACAATGATGGAGAAGCTGGCACATCTCCAACCAGCATTGGTCAATCGCTCGTCTCCGCTGCTCCTGCACGACAACGCGCGACCTCATACTGCACAGCAGACGGTCTCCAAGTTGCAAGAACTGGGGTTGGAAGCTCTCCGTCATCCGCCCTACTCACCAGACCTTGCGCCTACAGACTACTACTTTTTCCAGAATTTGGATAACTTCTTGGCGGGAAAAAAATTCAGTACCCGAGAGGCAGTACAAAATGCCTTTGAAGAATTTGTTACCTCCCGTCCAGCTGATTTCTTTAAGAAGGGCATCAATAAACTGCCACTGCGTTGGCAAAGATGCATTGATTGCATGGGTGATTACTTCGATTAATACAAATAAAAAATGCATGAAAAAAATTCGTTTAAATTTTTTCATACAAAACGGCAATTTCATAGGTAAAGACCTATTATGTTTTCCAAATTTCAGTATACCTTACATCAATGAGATCTCGACCCCTGAACTAGGACACTAGGACTACACTAGGATACTTACCTACCTAATAATAGATAAGAAAATATTTTATGACACGACTTTTAGTTTAGCACCAGCTGACCCGCCAGACGTTGTCCTGTTAAAATTTCCATTTAATTTTTTTTTTATACCACCCCAGTAGGTAAACAGGAGAATAAAACAAAAACTTTTTTACAAAAAAATACAACCGACTTCCAAAAACAACACTACAAAGTGAAAAATAACTTTAATTTCGGAAGTCGGTGTCTGATTAAATGTATTTTCGTTTTTGCCACCGACTTCCGAAATTAAAGTTATTTTTCACTTTGTAGTGTTGTTTTTGGAAGTCGGTTATATTTTTTTGTAAAAAAGTTTTTATTTTTCACTTTTTAGTGGTTCACATGTGCTTACCCCTTCACAGCGTACTGGCGTGATGTTATGTTATGACCTGGTGTAAACAACAAACAGACATGAGATTTCAGCAATCCCAGTCCATTTGCTATCATTTATTGAGGAGTTCCGTTGCCTATCTCAGAAGTTCTTCATCAGATCTTCACCAAATTGAAATGGGACCACTCCAAGAAAGTACTCTTCCAAAAACTATCCAAATCGCTTCAAGTGTGCGTGTGTGTCTCTCTATTTCTCCAGGATCCCATCATCAGATCCTGACTTGATGATCATGGGACCATCTGGGAAGTATACCATTTCAAAAAAAAAAAAATTATCTAAATCGGTCCAGCCATCTTCGAGTAATCGGGGAACATACATAAAAAAAAATAAAGGTTCCGACGAATTGAGAACCTCCTCCTTTTTGAAGTCGGTTAAAAAAAAAAACCATATTGAAATCGGTCGTCAAGCCGTTTTTGAGTTTTAGCGAGACTAACGGACAGCAATAAAATAGTTTTTTTTTTTTTTAAAAGAAGAAGAAGATATTTTTTTTTTTAGCATTCATGCTATTTTTCATACAAGAAGCACGCATAGATACATACCTAACTATTTTACAGCCGTCTTCTCTAAAGGTCACTCATATTAATATACTTCAATGTCAGCCAGTTTCAAATTTTGTATTTGCAAAACTCATTTTAGAAAACCACATATATCAGTAGAGTGTAATGTTAAAAATCAAGCAATAATTGGAAATTAATAATTTGATAATACCTAATTAGCTCTAATGTTTTATTTTACGTCCAAAGATCGCAGAAATCAATTCATGCAGATACATAACAACATAATTTCAATCGATAACATTGTATTATAATAATATAATCCATAGATATATGAAAGAAGATATAATCCGTTCCATATGTTTGATAATTAATTACAAGATAGTAACGAGTAATTATTTCCGTGAATTAAGTATACTCGTTTTAGTACGAGCTAAGTAGATAAGAATTGTCGTGCAAAGTTTAGAGCTATTCATGGCTGGTAGGTAGACTACCAGTAAAGGCTCCAACGTACAGGAGCGACGCGACTGTAGTAGAACCATTTCTATGAAAACTTAATGGAAATTGTTCAACTTACTAGAATCAAGTCGCACCGTTGCGTCGCGTCGCGCCTGTCTGATGGGAGCCTTGATGCGGTGGAGTTAGACGAGCGAAAATATTACCACCCTATTTTAGTTAATTTATAACTCAAGATCAAGAACGGCTGGACCAATTTTTACAATCTTTGATTTTTTTTATTTGTCTCTGCCCCGAATAGCAGAATAACAGTAAAACATCGGAAAATTCACAAAAAAAAAGTACGAAGAAAATTAATTTTCTCATACCTACATGAAATTTGGACTGTCGGGTAAATATCGTAATCGCGAAAAAATCATCAACTGTCCCATAGAAAACTTACACAAATTATAGGACGGCTGATTATTTTTCGCGATTACGATGTTGGTCCCATGGAAAATATTGTTCAGTTTGATGGTCTGTACCACACCCTTAAAGACCACACCATTCTGGTGGAGGCACCGTGAATTTACAGGGTGTCCTATATAAATTCACGGTGCGTAACTAATCCTAATGAAAACCTATTTTTAACTTCAGATTTTTTTGGTTAGACCTCTAACAAATCATTTGCAATTTCAGCGGTGTTACAAGTAAAAATCCTGAACGTGGAACCTGTGACGTTTTTATGACCGGCCGACCCATCGCCGCGTCAGATTACTTCCTAAGCATTTTTAGACACCGTAATGGCAATCCACGGTGCCATCATTTTCATGACGGCCATCACTCACTGCAGCCGTTATGTGGCGGGCACCGCTCTTCTAGGAAACCGCCATTGCCGCTTCAGCCTGCTTTTTCTAGTTCCAATTTGGTTAACTGTTATAAAAAAAACTCACGGAATTGACATAATCAAAATAATGATGTCACTCGAGCCGCCATGACAGAATGCCCCGTATTCATTCTCCTGCCCTTATCCCAGTCTATTTGGGGTCGGCGCAACATGTCCTTTTTTTCCATACTTCTGTATTAGTAGTTATCTCGGTAGTCACCCCCTTTCTAGCCATGACATATACACTAGACACTCTTATAGCCATCGACATTCATAATACTCAAAAATTTCCTCACGACGTCTTCCTCACTCCTCCGCATCACATGCCCATACCATGACAACCGATCTCCGCACAACTTTTCAGTCACCGGTGCCACTTTCAAACTTCCTCTTATGTACTCATTTCTTATTCTATCCATTCGTACAACACCACAGAACAGATTTATCTGTTCTGTGTGTAACACCACACATCCCTCTTAGCATTCTCATCTCAGCTGCAAGCAATTGCTTTTTAATTTGATCGTGATTTAATTTTTAATTTAATGTTAATTTAATTTTGTTTTGATTATTGTTGTTTCCGATTCTAATTTTGTTTTTGAATTTGATCTTAAATGTGCATTTGATTTTAACTAAAACATCTTGTATTTTAATTTTTATTTTGATTTTGAGATTGATTTTAATTTTGATTATTATTTTGATTTTAATTTTGATTTTTGGTTTGGATTATAGATTTAGAGCTACTAAGTTAGTAGTAGGTATAGTTTTTGTAAGGGCTAATACTAAAATGATATGGAAGTCTTATATCCGAAATAAATTTTTTAATTTTGAATTTTCATTCATAGAATGCACAGAATGCCCTGTATTGACAATCAAAATTAAATTGCGTTATTTAAATGAAAATTTAGTTCTGACGGTGTTCAAAATACGCTAATATATTCATATTTTGAGAAAAATAAACCACAAGGAACATCAAAAAGTGTCAACTAGCCTATTTCTGACGGTATCAACATCGAAATTATCAGAAATCTAATCAAAACTTCGTAATACTAGTTTAATTGAATTTGTTTGCTCATCACATTTTATGGGTCATTATACATCTGCGGCCCCGGCCATTCAGGAAACGTTTATCATGTAACATAAATAAAGCCATTAAGTTTTTTTTTTTGCAAAATGTTTTTGTCGTGTTTCTTGTTTTCGCATTCGCAATCGACACCATTTAGCCGAGGTACAGGTATAGATTTTTTATTCTGATTTTTCTCTTCGATTTCACGCATTCTTTATGTTTAAGTTATTCAAATAAACAACAATAAATAATATTAAGAACTTATAGTAAATACCTAAATTATTCAAATTGTTTCTGTGGGTCTTTTTTTTCTTTTTAAAGAAGTAAAAATTAAATTGTCGTCAATTCAAATGTCCGTAGAAAGCATGGAATCTGTTAAGTACTCAAGAAAAATTTGTAACAATTACCGAACTTGAACATATTTTTATTGTCCTCTAAAATGGACATGACTGTAGTAGTGTAGGTACTACTGTATATTAAGACTAGCTTCCACACGCGGCTTCGCCTGCGTGGGATGTCGATAAAAAGTAGCCTATGTCCTTTTCCAGGTCCTGGTCTACCCGTGTGCTAAATTTCATCCAAATCCGTTCAGAAGTTTTAGCGTAAAAGCGTTACATAAAAACAAACTCACTTTCGCATTTATACGAGTAATATCAGTTAGGATGCAAAGCTTGTGATGTTTTGATAGGAACGCGGTAGGAACAGAGAGCGGAGTCTCCTAATACAGGCTTATTTGCTTAAAAGGAGGCTCCAATCACTAGTTGTTAAGATATTACTTAGATATGAGCAGTGGTGGCCCAGTGGTAACGGTCGCGACTTACGAGTTGTAGGTCGTAGGTTCGAACCCAGGCAGGCGCTTTACATTGTGTAAATTATTTCATCACCACTGCTCTCAAAACGGTGAAGGAAAACATCGTGAGGAAACCGGCATGTCCTAGAATAAAAAATTCGAAGACTTGTGACATCTGCCAACCCCGCACTGGGCCTGCGTGGTGGATTACGGCCCACTCCCTCTCACAGAGAGGAGGCCTGTGTCCCAGCAGTGGGAACGTTATAGGCTGATTATGTTATTACTTGTAAAAATAATAACCCATTTTTAATTTTTTTTTTTTTCAACAGAAGGATCTGTACTTCCGGCCTAAGATTGCTTTTCACCTGTATTTCGTAAAATTGCTGCACACACACGCAAGAACACGAAACACGAAGGGTTCCGTACTACCGTACATTATTTAACACTACATTTTTTTTTTATTATTGCCATTTTTAAGATTGAGCAAAAAACGCCGAATTTTTTTTTTTTATTATATCAATCAACTCAGCCAATCGCAGTCCACTGCTGGACATAGGCCTCTCCAAGGTTGCGCCACAACACCCTGTCCTCCGCCTTCCGCATCCAGTCTGCCCCAGCCACTTTCTTCAGGTCATCAGTCCATCTAGCTAAGGGGCGTCCCACACTACGCTTACCGAGACGCGGTCTCCACTCTAGGACTCGTCTGCTCCACCGGCCATCGGTCCTTCGACAAACATGGCCAGCCCACAGCCACTTCAGTTTGCTTACTTTGAAAGCTATGTCAGTTACTCCGGTTCTTTTCCGGATAACTTCATTCCTGATTTTATCCTTCAAAGAAACTCCGAGCATAGCCCGCTCCATAGCGCGCTGAGCGACCTTGAATTTGTGGACCACCCCGACCGTCAGTGTCCACGTTTCAGCACCGTATGTCATAACGGGCAGGACGCACTGGTTGAAAACCTTAGTCTTCCGGATCCTTCTGTCGGCTTCTTTCTCACAGTTGTGTCTACCGAGCTGGATGACTTGCCCTAGGTAGACATACTCCTTCACAACTTCAAGAAGCGACCCTTCGATGTGGATTGGACTCGGCAAGACATGCGAATTGTACATGATTTTCGTTTTGTCTAAATTCATGCCGAGGCCAACCCCCCGAGAGGCTCCATTTAGGCTGTGCAGCATCTGGTTTAACTGTTCCAGCGTCTCTGCCATTATGACGATGTCATCGGCAAAGCGAAGGTGTGAGATGTACTCGCCGTTCACGTTAATACCCTGCCCAGTCCAGTCCAGCGTCTTGAAGACGTTCTCGAACGCATTGGTGAACAGTTTCGGGGATATCACATCCCCCTGTCTCACCCCTCTGAGCAGTTGGATGGGGCTGGTTTTCTGATCTTGGATCTGGACAGTCATCGTGGCAGCGTCATACAGACACCTCAACACTTCAATGTAGCGCCAGTCAATTCGACATCGTTGCACAGAGGCCAGAACTGCCCATATTTCGATGGAGTCGAAGGCTTTCTCGTAGTCCACAAATGCCATACATAGCGGCTGGTTGTACTCCTCGGTCTTCTGTACAATTTGCCGAACAGTATGGATGTGGTCTACGGTACTGAAGCCTTTTCGAAAACCGGCTTGTTCTGGTGGCTGGAACTCGTCAAGTCTTCTGGCGAGACGGTTCGTGACGACCCTCGAGAACAGCTTGTAGACGTGGCTCAGAAGTGAGATGGGCCTATAGTTCTTCAGCAAGGTTTTGTCACCTTTTTTGAAGAACAGAACCACCGCACCTCTGCTCCACGCCTCGGGCGTTGTACCCTCTTGGATGACGGAGTTGAAGAGACTTGCTAGCTCTCCTAGGACTGGAGCCCCGCCTGCTTTAAGGAGCTCTGTCGTTATTCCGTCATCACCAGGTGCAGCTGCTCGAGAGCCGCCCTAATCTCGCACAGGTCAACATCCGGCATGTCCGTGTAGTGGCGCGTTAATTCGGCTCGGTGGTCATCTGTACTATGTTCCGCTGGTTTCACCGTACGCGTTGAGTATAAGTGTCCGTAGAAATCCTCGACTTTCTCGAGTATCTCGGACTTTGAAGTCACGATTCTGCCATCCGCAGTTCTTAGTTTCGTCAGATTGGACCTCCCTAATTGTTGAGCGAACACTTTCGACCCTCGATTCTGCTCAATCGCGACCTTAATGTCGCGGGTGTTGGAGCACCGAAGGTCGTGTCGCATCAGCTTTCTAATTTTCAGGTTTAAGGCCCTCTTATCTGACGAAGACAGCTGCGTGGATGGCAACTCTAGTCTTTCCCTCATAAGTCCGATAGTCTCCGAGGAAAGTTTGGACACCTTACTTTTCGCTGCGACGGGAAAAGTCTGCGGGACACGTCGCATAGTGCTTTGACCACCTCGTCGGCTTTCTCGTCAACAGTGCCTGTGGTTTCCAGTAGGGCAAATCGATTTTTTAGTTCCAATTGGAACTTTCAGATCCTAGAGCGGCCTGGAGCTGCGTAGGTCGGAGAGTAGGCCTCATCATGCGGATTCTTTCAGCTCGAAAATTGATATTTAGAGTGCCTCGGACAAGCCTGTGATCGCTTCCGTGTTAAACCTGCTGATCACGGAGACATCTCTAAATATGTGCCTTTTATCTGTCATGATGAATTATATGGGGACCCTTTTATTTTTAACTTTTTCATTTTTATTATTTGTTGTTATAGCGCCCATAGTAGTACACACTCAGTGAAAATTTTCAAATGTGCTACCTATTACAGTTCAAAAGATACAGCGGGGCCTTTGTAATAGGGTTCCGTTGGCTTAGCACACCTTAAGTACGGAATCCTAAAAAGGTTTATTTTATCCAAGTTGATTATCTATTCGATCAGTTTTTAACCGACAAAAAAAAGGAGGAGGTTCTCAATTCGACACGTTTTTTTTTGTTTTTTTTTTATGTATGACCCACGCATAACTTTTTACAGAGTCGTCCGATTTGAATAATTTTCGTTTTATTCGAGAGGGTATACATCAAAGTTGGTCCCATATAAAATTGATTAACTTTCCTTGGGTACTTTTTGAGTTAGCTTCAATAGTACGTATTTTTTCCCCATTTTTATATGGATGATGTTCTAGTTTGTTTTGCAGATAGTGGTATTAGAATTTGTGTGGGGTAGGTATCACAACTAGAAAGTGTAAAATAAAAACTTTTTTACAAAAAAATACAACCGACTTCCAAAACCAACACTACAAAGTAAAAAATAATTTCGGAAGTCGGTGGCAAAAACGAAAATACATTTAATCAGACACCGACTTCCGAAATTATTTTTTACTTTGTAGTGTTGGTTTTGGAAGTCGGTTGTATTTTTTTGTAAAAAAGTTTTTATTACTTTAAAAGGATGTTTTAAAGTCATTTATTAACCGACTTCAAAAAGGAGGAGGTTCTCAATTCGTCGGAACCTTTTTTTTTTTTTTTTGCATACAGATTTTAATGCATTAAATATTTGCCAATTACACAACAAAATCGTATGCATATACGTGAACCTACATAATCTTCATTAACCTTCAAAATTCGACCGGTTCACAGTGATCGATCACTTTTTTTAAATAAAAAAACCGGCCAAGTGCGTGACTGACCACGCACAATGAAGGGTTCCGTAGTTGGGGGCGGTGAGGGGGATGATAGGGGAAGGTGAGAGCGGTGGGAAGAGCAGGAGTGAGAGGGGGAGGCGGCGAGTACCTTTACACCTTAAAGTTGCTTTTTGTATAGCATTGATTCATTGAAGAAACATAGCCGGACAGAAATGACCGAAAAATAGAAAGTCGGAAACTCGGAACGGCGCAAAAAACAGGAGTAAATTCCAATCGTGCGTCGGAGCTGACACACACACTTTTTTTGTTTGTTTGAACGCGCTAATCTCTAGAACTACCAGGCGGACTATAACAATTATTTTTGCATTTGATAGCCCAATTCTTAAGGAAGGCTATAGGCATATTTAACGTCACTCTAGGACTCTTAGGTGCAGAGCAAAAAGAAAAAAGTCAGAAAGAACTGTAAGCGAAAACGAAATAATAGCGTGGGCAGGCAATGCGATGCGACGGGGTGGGTCGAGGGAACAAGAAAAATTTAGCAGCATGGAATTTCAGAATTTTGGCAGAAGCTATCTCAATAAAAGTCCTGACTGACTGACTGACTAATCAACACCCAGCCCAAACCCTTGGACCTATAAAGCTGAAATTTTGCACAGAGGTTCCCTTTATAATGTAGACGGGTTTTTGTTTCCGTGGCATATTTTCCGACATCCACGCGGGCGAAGCCGCGGTAACAAGCTAGTAAAAAATAAAAATCCAAGACATAGCGCTGTCAACAGTGACGTGAGGCCGCAAGTTTCGGGTTTCGTAAACATATGTGCACGTAATGAGGTGTAGTTAATTGTAGTTTGGTGTAAATGTGTGCGTGTGACCGTACTGTATACACAGAGCGAGGTGTAGTTTTGAGCATGCTTCACTGGTTTTTCATATAGTCTGAGCATAGAACCTAAATACTGACCTGCATATTGCAAAAAACCTAAGAAAATTTGAATTTTGCGGCCTTTCTTGGCGCTTCTTAAGGAAAAACTCGATATTAATATTTGAGGTAAGTACCAACATTTTTTAAATTTATTCATTCGTATGTTTAAAACCAGTCTCAATCTCAACAACACGAAAGTCAATGACTCTAACAAAAATCAGCCTTTTTTTTTGTGGATGGGAAATCATCAAATGACTTCTCCCGCTCCGGGCAGAGCGGGAGGGCGTGTCAGACTTTTACTGACTAAAACCCACCCATGTTCCTTCAGTTGCCCGTGCCAGGGCCACGGTATCTCTTTCGAACTACCCGCGACCCCGGCGGCTTCGGCCCTATTGGACCCCGTCACTGCTGACATCTCTTTGAGGCGCGCGTGGAACACAAAGCGCCGTCGACCCGGGCCTGGTAATTACCGGACGACGAGCTGCCCATTACTCGTCGTCCGCAAGCCCGCGCCTACGGTGGCCGGGAATCGGCGATAGATTCCGTCTCCTGCGGCGGCTAGGGGCGCGAGGGCGCGGCTGTTGCCTCTCCCTCTCGCGTTCCGCCTCCTCCTTTGCGAGCATTACTGCTTCGCAGAAGGAGGTGACGGCCTCCCATGCACTCTCGCTCCGCACCATGGCCTGGACCAAGTTTGGACGCGAGAGATCGCCGCCGCCGATCGCCTCCGTCAGAACACGGCGGTGCTCCGCCCAAGCCGGGCAGACCTCCACTGTATGCTCCAACGTGTCCTCCGGGCGACAAAAATCAGCCTCAGAGTACGACCGGATCGAAAAAAAGTAGAATAATTTCATTACTGCAACACAAGGGTATGCATATCTATACAACACATAACTTTTTTTTATTTTTTTTTATTGTAAATACACATTATTAATTAAAGTCGCTTTTCGTGTATGTGAGAAGAACAACGTGTGTTTTTTCTAAACTACGCAACGGATTTTGATGTAATCTTCACAATAATTTAGAGAATTTATTCCGGATGGTTTATGAGTATATTGCGTTCATATTAAACTTACATATTATAATAAAGAAATCTCCTTGTTTTGATATATCGTATCGTGCGAAACAGGGGCGAGTCGCTAGTTATTAAGGCCCTACCCCGACCAAACTACCTTGAGCTTTCGGTCCATCTCTAGAAATATATAGAAATCACATTTTTTTTTGGAATTTAAAAAAATAATAGCGATCTTTCGAAATAAAATAAAACGTTAATTATTTATATTTTTGAATTATCTATCCATTAGTGTAATCCTCATAATGATTAGAACATCACCTTTAGCAAAAGATGCATGCAATCAATAATTTTAGTCACTTTTTTTCAAGGATATTTTAAATATTATAACACATTAAAAATAATAAGAATGTGCAATGTGATGATAAGATATCGAACATTAATAATGTGCTTTTGATGTAGTTTACTACTCTTCATATTAATGAGTTTCTGAATAACCCACTATCGCAAGGCTTTGGTAGGGGTAGCGCCTTAATATTGTAATCATAATAAGATTAATATTTAAGTGACATGGTTCATCTTGATGAATAACTTATTTAATGTTATCGAAATGGTAATTGACCTGACTTATTGACAATGCACTGTTGTTCCTGCCTGAGTGAATATGGTCTTAGCCCAAATCATCAAATATCAATGGGGAGATTGTTTCCCTGGTGGTCTTGAAAGTATAAACTTAATTAGAGTATTGTTAAGACTGGGTAGTTGGTGGGATTGATAACTATGGCTGACGTGGATGTGCATAAATGTCCTATCTAAAGAAATATGAACGCAATCTTTTGTAACGTTGACGAACGGGCCGATCCACTACCTAAGTGTCAAAATTAATTTTGTATTTTGTCTGTCTCCTGTCTGCTTTGGTTGGAACACACGCTTTGCAACGATAGCTCCGCTTTATTATTTAAATCTTTCTCTTATTTAATGCAGTCAATCCATAACTACCACACATAAGTTTCATCACTATCAAAGGTCGTAAGCCGCAGTCTAAGCCTTCAAAAAAGCCAGGCTTAATAACGTCAGGCAGAAGTACTTAAATCAGAATTCACAATGATCTTTAACCCATCGATCCGAACGCGGATCTACGCGAGACACAATGGCTTTTTAATTGTGTCTGTAATTACGGCATTCGACTCGTTAAGTATATTTAAGACTAGGGCAGGAGTTTCCTAACTGTGCGTCGCGAAGCCCCGGGGTATCGCGGCATTGTCCCAGGCGCATCGCGAACCGGTATGCTCACATCATCGGCACTAAATGAGGGTAGCTATTTCAAAACTTCAGCCCCGAATTGAGAAGTTATGTTCAGAAAAGCAAGCTCTTTCGTCTCATTAATTGTACCTACTGTAGTACCTACCTAGTAAGTATATAAAAGTTAGTAAGATTCTCTTTGAAGTTTTCTTTGTATAAAATAATCTAGCTAGAGTCTAGCTGGATTATTTTAAAGAGTCTAGTTGCTAGACTCTAGATTCCAGAGCTACACGCAGTATCTTCTTTTATACAAGGGAGTCGCAAAAAAATTACAACATGTAAAGGGAGTCGCCGCATAAAAAAGGATGGGGACCCCTGGACTGTCAACCCTCTCATTCTTTCCATATGCTGGATAAAAAAAATATGCATAAGATAACTATGTGTGACATGGATGTGTCCTATCAGAGGCCACGAGGACTCTTTAAAACTACCAAAAAGTACGATTTATGGTTCCAAATAGGAGTTAGCCAAAATTACAAAGAAGAGGGTCCAACCTTCCGTGGCCCACTTCTTCCTAGCGTATCGAATGTAGATGGCAAAAATAACTCGAAAAAAATAGTTTTTTAATTTGTTTGCCTCAAAATTCAGCAATGCGAATACCGTTCGCTGACGCAGCCATTAGATCCTCACGTGTGCAGGTGACCGGGCATGCGGAGCAAGATGGGAGGTGAGCCATTGTCTGTGGAGAGACGCCGCATACACACCGGAGATCTGAGCCGTCCATGAACCCCCATTAGTGAAGGTTGTCCTTGCTGCATCTTACATGGGTGCGTGACGTCTATGAAGTCTCTGAACCGCCTCAGAACCCAAGTGGGACGATGCAACTGCAACCTCGCGAAGTGAGGCTATCTCGACTGTACGGCAGGTGTGGATGCGAAGCTGCGGCGCAAACTACGTCCCACCTCCTATGTGCCCCAAAAACTGCAGCCGTAGCTGTGCTGCCACCAATGATGCCGTGGAGGTGGCAAAGTTTTGGCCAAACAAAATTTAATACACTATCGTGCGTACCATCGACATGACGAAGAAGAAGACAAAGATCTTTAAATATACTTGCAAGTCGTGATACTGATGAGCACTACGACCCTTTAATTCAATCAAATACACTAGATAAAGTTAGAAAAGCAGGCCAACATACCGACAGTCATGAAGAGTAGTTTGCATCCAGCTTCCAGGCTGTACCTGGAGGGTTCAGTCTCGTGGAGCCGATGGTAGATGATGTCGTAGCCATCGCATGACTTGCCCGGCAGAACGGAGAACTCCCTGCAAGTAAAACAGAAACGTAGGTAAATCATTAGTCGAAAAGTTCTGGCAACTTCCGAAGACCACATACTGCAAATGCAATCAGCAAGATTTCAGCGATTCGTGGTAACAATATTAGGTATTTTCAGGTCGACGTTAGCAGACTGACATGAGTGATGAATTGAGGAATCTAGACCGCAATTCTACGGCAATGGGGTACACTTAGCGTCAAAAATGTCGGGACGAACAGACTGTTCAAAATTGATTTCAACAACTAAGAAAATTAAACTTTATCACAATTGGATAAAGTTCTTGTCAGAATGACAGTTGTCGTGTACTGTTTTCATTCTGAAACATTCCTTGTGTCATTGAATTAATATTTCATTTTCATAGTTGTTTAGATCAATTTGAATAGTCTGTTCGTCCCGATATTATTGACGCTGACTGTACCAACCACAGAAATATAAAAAACATACATTTCTTATATCTTTGGTACCAACTGTACCAAGATAAGACGTGATCGAAATTAAACCACCAAACTCCTTCCTATATTCTTTTAGCAATATAAACGCTAGAAATAAACATTCCATTTCTAAGCTATCCTCATAATATGGTAAGGCGAACTGTTTTGTCGGGATGGTGGAATGTCAGCAACGTAGAGATGAATCGTGTGGAGATATCTGTGGTATGAAAATCATTTTATGCCTAGACTAGCTGTGCCTGTGGTTCTGCCGGCGAAAAATTATCAAAATAATTTCGTTTGCCCAAAAACAAATAAAAAAACATCGAAAGAATCACTTTAGTATCAAAATAAGTCGGCTAGCCGTGAAAACAATTTTTTTTTTTCGAAAGAATCACTTTAGGATCAAAATCAGTCGGTTAGCTGTGAAAACAAATAAAACACATCGAAAGAATCACTTTAGAATCAAAATAAGTCGGCTAGCCGTGAAAACAAATATCAAAAGAATCACTTTAGGATCAAAATACGTCGGTTAGCCGTTAAAACAAATAAAAATACATCGATAGAATGACTTCAGGATCAATTTAAGTCGGCTAGCCGTGAAAACAAATACACAAATATCGAAAGAATCACTTTAGGATCAAAATAAGTCTGTTAGCCGTGAAAACAAATAAAAAACATCGAAAGGATCACTTTTGGTATCTACTCATTTATTGGTATGGATCTAATCTTCATTAAATGTGACCAGCAGACTGATTCGTGTCCAAATTCAACTTGTCCCTATCATCATCAACATTCTCCTGCCCTTATCCCAATTTATTTGGGGTCGGCGCAATTTGTGTTTTTCTTCCATAATTCTTTTGTCTTAAAGGACGAAACCAAAAACACATTCAAGCTTATAAGACTACTTTCTTCTAAGGCCTTAGTTTAAAAAATCTGTCGACCAAAAATCGCCCATAAAAAGCCATCAGAACAAGAGCTCTTAGTATGTAAAAGCATTTATAAAACAAGGCCTAAAGTGGAACCAAAAGCAAGCAGGTGTAAGTGAAAATTAAGTGCCCGCACTAATATAATAACCGCCTCTGCCCCCCTTTGCGCCTTTGTAATACCATTTGCTCCGTTCCCACAGACAAACCGTGGAAACGGTTTTGCGGGGCACAGTTCCTAAATTAAGATTTTGTAAAATTTAATAATAATAATAAATAAAAAATAAAAAAAAAAGCTACGCGAAAGTTATTGCCCACAACCCTTGGCCGACGACAAATGGGAAGTAGTCGTATGTGAAAATAAGCGGCCAAGTGCGAGTCGGACTCGCACACGAAGGGTTCCGTACCATAACACTACATATTTCATTAACACGTGTCTTTATTTATTGTATTACTAGCTGCGCCCCGCGGTGTTACCCGCGGTTTATGAGATACACTAAAACGTGTATGTATTATTTAATCGTTGAGAAAAGTATTCACAAAAAAATTTCTCATCCCACGGGAACACTACATTTTTTCAGGATGTAAAGTAGCCTATGTGTGCGATGTGTATACAGGATGTCTGCTACTTCCACACCAAATTTTATCAAAATCGGTCGAGCCATTAGAGTTTGAAAGAGTAGCAAATATATTTGAATTTCTTGCTCATCCCACGGGAGCACTACATTTGTGTTAATCCAGGGTATAAGCTGTCTACATACCGAATTTCATCCAAATCGGTCCAGCCGTTTGAGCGTGAAGAAGTAACAAACATACACACACACACACATACACACACTCACAAACTTTCGCCTTTAGTGTGATTAATATTTAACTTCGTTTTATTTTTTTATAGCGGCTATACTAGGTAGTACACACTGTAAAAATTTCAAGTGTCTGCCTATTACGGTTCGCTACGGTAAGATACAGTGACAGACGGACGGACAGCGAAGCTTTAGTAATAGGGTCCCGTTGGCACCCTTTGGGTCCGGATTAGTACCTACGGAACCCTAAAACTTAAATATTAATGACCTGGGATTTTTCACGGGTTGCCGTTTACAAAGCAAGGAAAATATACTTTTGTGTGAAATTTAAATTGAATTTTCAGGGTTTTCTCTAGCTCCATTTACAAAGCCCCTTTTGGTAGCACCAGCTTTATTATAAATTAAAAAAATACCGGGAAAGTTAAGCTTTTATTAGTTTAGTTTTAATAGTTCTAATAGTTTTAATAGTTCCTTTTATCGCAGCTAACTTTTGGATTCACGAATTTTCGTCGACATTTAAAAACGGCACAAAAATATTTCCAAAATATACACAATCTACTTCATTTTAGTAACAAATAATAATGACGTAATTTAGCCTTACTATAAGGGCTAATTTGACCAAAGTCGGATATCTTTTATCCGTGGAATAAAATTGACGACTGACAGTTTTTGTATAGAGAAACTGTCAAAAGTTCAAAATTTATTCGAAGGTTAAAACTTAGACTGGGTAGAAAAATTTGGTCGAATTCACCTTTAGCATGTCTAGATATTCTTAGAGAATTTCGCAAGTGTGATTCTAAGTAGTAGTAGGTACGGTCAGCAACAAAAGTCGGTTAACACTGCTACTTTTTGACATCATCTAAATTAACACAAAACTATTCGATAAACTGCTTTTTTTCGTTTAACTGCCCGTCACAAACGTAGCATAATACTCGTATATATTATAGCAAGGCATATTACGATATATTTTCCATAGTAAACTTCGAGCGACCTCAGATGTAGCTATAATATATATTTATATTACACTAAGACATTCACAGTATACATTATAGCTACGTCTATGACGGGTTTTAATGTTCTTAAAATTTAAAGTACTTCTATTCCGATTTGAATTAAATATTTCGCTTAGTAATTAAGATTAAAAAACTGCAAGTGTTAATCGACTTTTGTTGCTGACTGTACCTACTAACGATCGATGCGTTTTTCTTGTGCTTCGTTGTTTATCCATATTTTTCTAAGTAAACACTTTGCGGCTTCATCGCAATATATAAATCCGATTGAAATCCATAATGATACTTATAGCACTGTTCTTACAAAAGGCACGTGTATTCGTAATGTGTAATGTTTAGTTTACCGGTTTTGCGGCGTAAATTATGGTAGGTAGCTTTTCAATATCGGATCATAAAATTGAAACAAAAAGTGTTGCTACTTTAATTTAATTCAATGATTACATTGAGTACTGGGTTTATGAAATACTAGCCTTTGACCGCGGCTTCGCCCGCGTGGGAAAGTATCCCATGGGAACGTAGGTACTACCGGGCTTAAAATTATCCTATGTGTTAATCCAGGTTATAAACTATCTGTGTGCCAACATTTCAATCCGTTCAGTCGTTATTGCGTGATTGAATAACAAACATCCATTTATTCCCGCACTGGGCTCGCGTGGTGGATTACGGGCTTTACGGCCCACTCCTCACCTAGAGGAGGATTGTGTCCCAGCCATAGAAATATAAAAAACAGATCTATGGTCCCAGCAGTGGGAACATTATAGGCTGATTTTTGATGATATAGTAGGATTTTAGGTGGCATTTGAATTGATCATGTTCTGAAAAAGCTTGTGTATGAAAAAAAACCGGCCAAGTGCATGTCAGACCACGCACAATTAAGGATTCCGTAGTTTAAAAGATTTTCTCCCAAAAACGAACTTTTATTAATTTATTTATTACAATGATTTACTTAGCTTATAAATATATTAATATATTAAGCCCCACAAAACCATGTCAATAGTTTGACTGTGGGGGCTGGCGAGTCTTTATTATCATTACTTTACACATTAAAATCTTAAACTCTTTACTTAACATTGTAATTGAAAAACATGTTCTCCCATCCATTGATATTATACGTAACGTACGTCACGCACGGTCAATTCTTCAACTGCAGTTTTTAATTCCAAATTTCTTTTAAAGATATAGTTACAATTTAACGATTTTCGGACTTTTTCCTTTACTTGTGCTATGAGACCTTGCTTCTTGCCAAATTCCATTATTCTAGGTCAACGGGAAGTACCCTACAGGTTTTGATTTACTTGAGAGTATCAAAATATGTGACATAAATGACCGTATTCTTTTACTCCGATGACTTAGAAGCTTGATTTTTTGGGTCCGTGGCTTAGGCCCCCAGTGGTCGAGGCACCTGTGGCCGACGCCCCCGATTCGATTAATTTAATATTTTTCTTTTTTTGGGGTTTTTCACTTAGTACAGTAAATGAGAAAAGTGTTTCACCATAATAATAAAGTACTTTTCCTTGCTAAACAAAATTTATCGATCAAATAGCAGAGAGAATAAATCGCCACTTGACCTTATCCTTACACAACTTTTTCCCCATTAAAAGCATATTTATTATGTACAAACATACAAAAAATCAAAAAAAGACTTCATATAAAAGTTACTGAATGTTGTTAATATACATTTATAAAAAAGAACAAAGGGCGTTTTTTTATAAACCCCGTCCCTACCCTTGTAGTATGTTAAGTTTCGGATGGAAACATGCAAAAATATCATAATATCTTTAGTGAAGATAACAAATGTGAACGAATGAATGAATGAATGCGAGAATATGGTATTTTGTGTAAAATTATTTCACTTAATTATTTTTAGGTTTCTGTGTTCATTAATGTTTGGGGATAAATAAATAAACGAATGTGAACGAAATATATTATATTGTATTTCGGCTTTGTACAATAATATCGTCCCAGGCACTTTGCAGGACCAACGAAATTGTTTAAATGTGCCCAGATACCGAAGTACCAGATAATGCTCACGGTATGCCAACAGCGCTCATGCCTGTTAAGCATGAGCAATAATATTCCTTTATGGCAGATCTGCCCTCCGAGGTGGAATCGATCAGTAAATAACTGTAATAAGTTTTATTTGATATGTGCCTCGATGAGATACGACCTCTCAGGAGCATACAATCTTCCGTTTGGATGTCATACTGTATCAACCTTGGACTTGGTGTTATGCACACTTCCATAATTATTATATACACCTCCTCGCATAATTATGTTCGCTAACATAGGAGCGTGCCAGGCGCAACATCCAATATAAAAGCATTCCTGTCATAAATATAATTATAATTTAAAATTATACATATACCTACTTACAATCAATATACATTTATTATTTATGTAAAATATTTTTGTGCTTGACAGTACATTTGATCAAAAATTGCTTTGAATTAAATGAATCGAATCGGGGGCGTCGGCCACAGGTGCCTCGACCACTGGGGGCCTAAGCCACGGACCCGATTTTTTTATAGCTCCATAAGACGATAGACCTACGTATTAGAGATTAATTTCAACTTGATACCTCCTCGCGTTCCTGAGAAAAAGGGTCTTGACAGACTGACAGACAGACGGACAATGAAGTGATCCTTCCTATAAGGGTTCCGTTTTTTCCTTTTGAAGTACGGAACCCTAAAAAACAATCTGAATTATGTTCTCAGTTTTACAACGTTAGACATATTATTTATTGCATACTTAACACAGCTTGTTTTGGATTGTGTAGCATTTTATAGCTTTGCAAAATCCTAACATTCGTTCATAAATCATAACGTAACCTTTTATCACCTAAAACACGTAATTATTTAGTTATCACATTAATACAGGCCTGTTTGCTGACAATTTAATGAAAACATGCGTCATAGACTCATAAGCATAATAATAAATAGATCAATAATATCTCGTCTAATCTAACCTCTTTGAAGCAAAATTAATATTCATTAATTTTAAATGCAAATTTAATATCAAGGTTCTGTGCATCCATTGAATTATTTACATTATAATTATCAAATTATAATACTTACTTAATATTTTTTGTGTACTTAAGTAATTTTTTTTTCTGTTGTTTATGAAACGTAACCCAAAGTACTTAATTAATAAACCTACATACGCCACTTATTATAATTAAAACCAGTGTGCAATAATACAGGGTATTTTTCCTCAACCATAAAATATATGCGAAAGTAACTCTGTCTGTCTGCCTGTAAAGGCTCCCGCAGATAGGTGTGACACGATAGCGCGACGCGACACTAGTAGAACAATTTCTACGAAAATTTCATGGAAATTGTTCTACCAGAATCGCGTTGCGCCTGTCTGCGGGAGCCCTTACCTTTTCGCGCTTTAACGGCTGAACTGAACTTTAGATAATATTTGGCATACAGGTACCATGACCAGCACCCTAATTGCGTAACACATTATCAATCGGAGTTGGTTTCAGTTTGACATTTCAACAACATTCATTGCGTTATTTACGTTGTCGAGCAGACAAAGGATCATGGGCAAAAATATATGAAGCCTGGTACTCGGTCCAATAGCCATAATATATATATCATTGGAAAGGTCTTTTTACAAGGATTAATGATAACCGAGTCGCTTGTCTCCATTTGCTGTCGGAACGGAGTTATTTTGTGTTAAGTATTTTTTTTTTTTTTTTTGTTTCATTTTGTTAAGATAATGGTGATATTATATAATTTTCTTCTATAGAATCCTGTGTTTGTTGATTAATAGATACTAAAATGAATAAACACTCAGGAATAAAAAAAAAATTGAAAAAGTAAGAAACGTTATTTATTTTTTTAAACATTATTATCAACAATAATGACATCGTTGAGGAACGCTGCAGGAGCAGTGAAGCCTACATGTCTGGCATATCCTAGATACCAAACGATTGAAACTATATGAGCACAAGTGCCGATTGTTCGTCGTCCGGTCAAACACGTGCAGTAATAATTGCATAAAATGTTATGGATATTGGTTTCGTTTTCATTAACATTGTTTTTTACTAATACATAACAATAATAAGTTCTTGACCGTACGTGACGCGACTGTATGCGTCCGCGTAAAAGCCAGGCATCTTCGTTTATACCATATTCATTTAAATCTTGGAGTGCGCTTTCTCTATATACTTGTAGAATGTATAGTCCATTTGATAAATGCTCGCTGCAGTAGGATCGGGCTAGCTTCAGTTGATAGGTGCCCAATGAAAGTAAAATAATCTGTTCTTCCGTCAGTAGTGGGAAGTTCTGTATTTCGTGACTTTCTATTCTTTGAAAATCCGCTCTTCGGTTATTCAAATGTTTTCTTTCAACATAATCATAAAGTAGATTCGGGGAATCTATTTTCTCCCTGATTATGTTTAGGAAGGCCTCTGCGTGAATGTTGTCATCGATGGGTATGTGGAAGTTATTAAACATAGCTGCGGCGATTTTAAAATCAATGAACATTTTTGGTAGTGTTTTATTAAAATATTTTTGCCGCAAAAGCTTGAAATCTCGTTTGAACCTCCCGTTCACCACTTCCACTACCCACCGGCATAGTGTAACTGATCGAGCTTCATTACCTTGCTCAGTAGTTAGCTGTGTCTCCCATCTGTCTTTAGATGGTGGAACGTAGGATTCATATCCCCATGCTTCGATAGCATCTAAGCTGTCCCGGAAGCCGCGATCTAATATGAAGACATCGTTCGGTTGAAGAAAGCAATGCAATGGGTTTTCTCCATCATTCATTATATCGCTCATGATGTTCGCATCAGTCTTAGTGGCAGCGTATGGTCCCAAAACATCGATTATATAGCCATTGGAACACACAATTAAAAACGGCTTCAGCAAGTTCTGGAACTTATGCAGGCTATAAGATAGACGCTGGAACAAAAAGTTCGAGCTTTTATTGATATATATATAAGTCCTATCGCATATAACGATAGCTTTATTATTTTCTTCATTGCCAAATAACCCTCTTGGTATAGTGAGGTTCTTTTCTAAAACGTCGTTTCTATTCATATGGTCCACTCCCAAGTGTAATATTACATATTCATTCATGAGGCATTCGCGCACAATAGTTAGTAAACGTTTCTTCGTGACATATTAAATAACGTCGCTAGTCTTTCATCTGAGTCTCCGGTACGTAGTTTCGTCAGATATATGCCTAACGCAGTTCGAGGCTCCTTGCACCTCCCACTTAGTGAGGGTGTTTGTTCTAATATGGAATCAAACTGTTCGCATTTGCGTCCTGTCCAAAAGTACATATCCTCGTTGCTTAAAGCACCTCTTGTGTTGAAATCTAGCCTAGGTCCACGATTTAAAGCCATTCTCAACATGTCACAAACGTCGCTAAACTGTTGCGCATTGAAGTTATGTGTGACATTGCAGAATTGAGGCAGCTCTTCCCAAGCATTGCTCTCAAGGTGTTGTCCACATACTCTAGCACCGTCAGGAATATATAACTTATATTCACAGAAAATGTGAATCTTGATCGTCTCTGGTATTCGATGGCGGGTTGCGTTTTGGCAAGTGTTAAAGATACAATGCGGTGAGTGTTTGGAGCTCGAGTGTAGTCTGGAACCTGAAGCTCTCGTACATTCTGTTCTACTTCTGGTATGACAGGTGGTCTTCCTACAACGTTGTCAATTCTCTGCCAACATCGGTGACACACACGTCGTGTGTTGTCGAACTCTACCTGAAAATGGTAGAATACGATCTTGCTGATGTTATGTTGTATTTTTATGAAAACATTTAAAACAATGCGGTATGTAGGTGTTCAGGTCTAAAGTCATGGCATACTTGTATTGTTTTCATATTTTAAGTAATGCAAGTAAAAATATATCTTATGTATAGCCGATGTGACGGCTTAGTGAATAGATAACAATAGCAAACACACAATAGGTGGTCAGAGAAGTGTTTTAATAAGAAGAACTATAAACGTGCGAACTGAGTCATAAAAGGATTAAAGGATTGTGAGAAAGCTGCACAAGTCATTACTGATATAAAGGGATGCCGCTCGGAAGCAGGTAGCTAGTACTGCACGTGTTTTTTTTTTCTATGAAGCGAACACCCTTAGCTACAGACCATACAGCCGCGCTACATAGAAAATAAACACGTGCAGTTGGTAGTTTGCAGCTCGGTTCGGAAACGCACTTTTACACACAACACTAGAGTAGTTCAATAAGACCTGTAAGTGCGAGCAAGAGGTCCGATTAAAATGATTTAGGGCTCAATTCGCACGTTTGTAATAGCTCAGGTATAAAAATATAACAGACAATAATAATATAAACAAACCGCTTCTAAAAAGAAAAACTGAAGCTGGTGAAGTTCGAAATAGTTTAATGAAGTATGTACTAACCTCCAAAATGGCATGTTCTCGTATGTAAGCCACAAACTCGGGGTGCATTCTTGGAAGATCATCAGTTAAAACATGCTGTTGGTATCTAGCATGATGTAGGCCTCGCCGACACATCACACAGTTGCGATTTTCTTCCATAACGATGTTCCAAATCGATAAGCACTACAATAGTCCACAACACTAGCCAAGATAAACGTTTGTAGCGGGTAACAATGTCCAAAAGGGGCGCCGGGGTTAGTGATGAAAACGGTATAACAAAGTACTAGGTAGAATAAACAGCTGCGGAACGTCGTTTCACGCACAGAACGATACAACGACTAGTGAATGTCGCGGCACAAAAGGCTGTCCACTGGCACAGCGCACCACCTACCCCACCCCGCGGCTGGTTCCCTATCCCCGAGGTCTATAGTCACCGTTGTAACAAAAAACAGAAATGTTAAAGATAATACTACTTTTTTATGTAAAAAAACATATTTTCAAAAGTGTTCACCATTATCATATCATATCACGATATAATGCATGAATAGTAACACAATAGACGTATAAAAAAAAGAAGGACTCCGCGCCACGCATATCGAAAGTGAAGCACCGTACCGATCTATGTGTGCGTGATATGAGTACCTGCAAAGACGCCGTCGCTTGTGTCACGTAATGGCGTCCGGTTGGCATACTATGATGTAAATGTGTGCGTGAGGCGTGTTTGTACAAACGGTCCTGGCATACTTACTGTGCTTCACTTTCGATATGCGTGCGTAAATAATGTTGTTTTACATTGTTTTTTTCGTATTTCAACCATGATAGGTATGTAATATTATCGTACTTGCAATTATGATATTAACTAAAACTGGAACTTTGGGGGCTTGCCGTGGTTTTCAGACAAGGATTTGGGACATGTCGCCATAGTAAATATTTTTCCTGATTAAAAGACCTATCCAATGACACCACAATGATTGCTATTGGAGCGAGTACCAAAATGCCCATTCTCCTTTTTCGAACATATGAAGCAATGGATTAGCAATTTGATTCAAAATGAAACCAACTCCGATCGATAATGTGTTACGCAATTAGGGTGCAGCGCGGCAATTGCGTAACACACTATCAATCGGAATGGGTTTCATTTTGACAGTTCAACAATATTCATTACTTTATTTACTTTGTTCGAGCAGACACATTTTTCGAACATTATGAAGTAATGGAATAGCAATTTGCTTCAAAGTGATTCAGATTTGGATTGATAGTGTATTACGCAATTAGGGTGCTGGGTTAGGATAGGACTGATACTTTTTATCCCGGTAGCAGACAGGTACGTTCCCATGGGATGATTTCTGACCTCCACGCAGGCGAAGCCGCGGGAAAGTCTTATAACGTACACGGTACCTATGCAAATCACGAATTTTCTCATCAAGTTCAAGTATGAACTTCTTAAACCAGGTATTAAACAAATAAAATAAATATTCTTAATTTTAAATCTATACAAATATTATAAAGAGGTAAAATTTGTTTGTAAGTTTGTATTTAGGGGGTAATCTCCAGAACTACTGATCCAATTCTAAAAAATTCACGCAGACGAAGTCGCGGGCAGAAGCTAGTAATCTATAACTGTTTGTAACTTCTTTCTTATATCTATGGTTTGTAATGTCAAAATAACAGTTTTTTACTAAATGCATAATTACCTATGTACGCAAAAAAACAATTTTAAACATGTTTGTCCGTCTGTCTGTTTATTCCGGTTGTCGAAACGGCCGGACCGATTTTGACGGGACCTTCACTGGCAGATAGCTGATGTTAGAAGAAATAATTTAGGCTACTTTTATTTTAAAAAAGTCATTAGGGTTCCGCGCGAAAACATAAAACCCATGAAATTGTGAATTGTCAACAAAATCCGATTCAAATAGGGATGAATTGACTTCTACGCGGGCGAATCCCCGGGCAACGCCTAGTTTTAAATATAACGCCACCTTGCGCTGCATAAGTTACATATAATACACAAAAGCTGTTTCATTTCACAATCTAAAACAGTTGAGGTAGGTAGATAATTCATGCACTGATGTTGATGAGGATGACTGTGAGCGTTGCCAGACGTCCCGTATTTCAGGCATAATTTTAAACGTCCCGCCGTGAAAGGCTCTGTCCCGTATTTGAACCTTGTTTGATTTATTATTAAGAAATCTATCGCACTACGGTTGATTGAGAAGTCGCCCCACAGAACATATAACTTTTATCTGTTCTGTGAGTCGCCCGACACCAATGACAAAGAATATTTGTCTCTGTTTGGTTTGTATATTATACGTAATTCATCACCTGCCTAGCCTTTTCCCAACTATGTTGGGGTCGGCTTCCAGTCTAACCGGATGCAGCTGAATACCAGTATTTTACATGGAGCGACTGCCTATCTTACCTCCACAACCCAGTTACTGGGTAACACGATACCCACGATACTAGTTGTCTGACTTTCGGGCTTCTGACGACCCTAACGACTGTCAAAGATCCAAGAAAGACAGCCGGGACCAACGGCTTAACGTGTTTTCCGAGGCACGGAGGAGTCTTGGTATGTAAAGATGGTCACCCATTCACGGACCAACCCCGGCAAGCGTAGCTTAACCTGATGGATCGACCCGTGCGGCTGTTATTACTTAGCCACGAGCTCCTCCTTTTTTTTTTTGTGGATGGGAAATCATCAAATGATTTCTTCCGCTCTGGGCGGAGTGGGAGGGCGTGTCAGACTTTTACTGACTTAAACCCACCCGTGTTCCTTCAGTTAGCCGTGCCAGGACCACGGTATCTCTTTCGAACTACCCGCTCCTCCTTAGTTTTGTATACGTAATTACTCTCTAATTATTATATATATATATATCACATAACTCATGATTTTAGCGCCCATTTTGTTTTTTTGACATTTTCTATTCATTGCTTCGTAAAATTTTCGCAAGGTGGTTTTAGTAAATATTATTATGTGTTACGTTCGTGTTAACATTTTCTTTGATAATTATTTAATTCTAATTGCAAAATGAGTGATTCAAGTGATAGTGACACAAATCATTTGTCTGGAAGAGGTATTTGTAAATTAATGACCACTTTCAACTATCACTACTTCACATAATCTGCTTTGAATTTTACAAATACTCATGTAAAATCAAACAAATTATATAATATTCAAACTTACACGATCTTCTTCAAAATTTCGGTTTTTTATTTATTATTTAATTTTTCTATACTAAACTTCTATGGAGTAATATTCCTTGAGCTTTCAATTATTGCCAAGATGTCAATTCCATATTGTATAAGTAGCAATTTGTATAAATCAAAATAAGAACGTAAAATACCGGTATTCAGCTGCATCCGGCTACACTGGAGCCGATCCTAAAATAGTTACCTACGTAAATAAAATAAGTAACACGTTTTTCAACAACTTACATGTTTTTCATTTGTCCCGGGGAAATATTTGCAATCCCGTTTTTATTAACAGGATTAAAAAAAATTGGCAACCCTTGTGTGTTGGCTCCACCAACTTTTTTTTTTTTTTTTTTGTGAATGGCATCTCATAGTGTGACCATGAGAGGTCTCGACTACTTAACCGGACTTTCCTGTGAGTGCCTTAAGCGAATTCAAAGCCTCCAGCCAGGGAGGGAGGGGGTTCCACCAACCACAACGGTTTCTTTATTTATAATTCAACCAACCAACACACAACGGTTTCTTTTTAATTTTATTAATTTAGTATTTATTTAGTAAAAATAAAATCTTTTTTACAAAAAAATACAACCGACTTCCAAAAACAACACTACTTTAATTTCGGAAGTCGGTGGCAAAAAACGAAAATACATTTAACTAGACACCGACTTCCGAAATTAAATTTATTTTTCACTTTGTAGTGTTGTTTTTGGAAGTCGGTTGTATTTTTTTGTAAAAAAGTTTTTATTAGCCATTTCAACGGTAGCCTCTTACAAGGTAGGTAATATTTCATGAAGACACGAAGTCAGTCACGCTAAAAGGGCAGACACAGACAAGCTCCATTATAAGTTTGGGTATTACACCCATCAGCTGTTTTTCTTAATGAAATAAGTAGAAGGTAAAGCCAGGGAAATTAATTGTGAACCAACTACCAACTTAAATTGTGTATGAAGTAGCTATACAACGGCATTGGTGTGTGTCAATTTGCTTAGCAATTAATTTCCCTGGCTGTTCAGTACCTCTAGGTCTATTATAGCTAGGACGAACTTTTAGCAAAATAGTATATATAGTCACACTTCGTGTGATGGTGTTTAGACCTGTCTAGACTTAAAAAAAAAAAATGTATTTTGATTGGTAAGTAACACGGACTTTTTTTGTAAGCTGCCTAGTATCGAAAACCAGACGTAGGTAATAAATAATGATAGGTATGTAGATTCATAGGGCAAAGATAGGAAGCTACCACAGACTCAGGCCCGGATCGAGACGGGAACAGAGGGTGCACTGGGCGGCCAGCCCCCAGCCAGTTTTTCCTCAAAAAATATTCAGAAAAAATCTGCAGGCGCCGCCTGGCGCGGCATTTCACACTGTATCCGTCAATTCCTTTCCGGATTGAAAAATACATTAAAAAGGTTTCGTAACACCGGATTCGACGAATGGTTTAAAGAAGCTACTGCCATTGCCGAGTCGATGTCAGTAGAAACAACCATTAAAAAACATAGAATACCCATAATAAAAAAGATGCCTGGTGAGTTAGCTGAGGGCGAGTTGCGGACACTTTCTCCTAGGCAAATATTTATACAACCAACAAACATTTTAAAGGATCGAATTTTAATGGAAATTAATCACAGACTTGAGAGCGCAAGAAAACTGAATCCCGATTTTGCATTTTTGACTGGTGAATGAAAATGAGCATAAATTTTTAAAAAAACATGGACTTAGTTCGGCTTTTAAATATGACGAACATATTTCCGAAATTGAAGTTTTTAAAGAAACCGAGCGTCATTTACATGCAAATATTTCTCAATTAGAACTTGTTCATTAGAAATTACTTTATGTAAAAATTATTTACCTACATGATGCATTTCCTAACTTGAGCATAGCTCTTAGAATGAATGCAACCCTATCTACAACTTCTGCTTCATGCGAAAGAAGCTTCGCTCAACAAGAATTATTTGCGTTCCACAATGTCACATGAGCGCCTGTCGGGATTGGCAATCAATATTATCAATATTGATAGCCAACAATCTCGATTATGACATTGTAATTGACGATTTCGGTGAAAAAAATTCGAGAATAATAAACATTTAGAATTAGATATTTAATTTAATATACAATTTATAAAAATTTGTAAATTATAAAATTAATTTGTAAATATTGTTGTTCGAAGGTATGTTGAAAAAATAGGCTAGATGGCGGCAAATGTGCATTCTGATCTGACCTACAGTCTAGCTAGACTAATCGATTAATACTCGTATTTACTCGTCACTGACCTTTTACATAACAAATCGAATATTACTTGGTTTAAAACCGGCTATGATTGTTTGTAGAAAAACTACATAACGATAACTGTTGCATAATATTACATCATAACATAATAATTCTATATTTAGACAGAACCAAAACCTGTGGTCGAATTTTCACCAATTTCCATAAGAAGCAAGATGGTCCTTTCAGCTAAAGTCGTTTATATTATCGACAGCAGTTTAATTACTCGCACAAGGCTTCATGACGTCACGTCCGCTACACGACGGGCGGCAGCGGGCCGATCAGCAAACGAGCTTTTAGTAAAAGGCGAAGAGTTAATCGACTGAACCCAATATTTTACATACTAATGTGTTATTTTTCCACATTTAGGAATGTCGAAAGAAAATTTTAATCAGTTTACTTCCGCATAAGTTGAAAATTAAATTAACCTGAAAGTTATCTATAATAAATTGCTTCTGATAAGAAGAGGGCAGATAATTATTACGTCCTTTCCTTAGGGACTACGTGTGACATGACAAAATTAGTTACTGTAATAAATCTTGTTTCAAGTTCGTTTTGACAAGGTACAAAAATGTACCACATTATTATGATGATATCATAGGCTCTTTATTTAGGTACTAGGTTATTCTCAGATGGCATCAATAAAGCCTCAATCACTAGTGCCGTTGCCTGAGAACATCCCACTATTCCCCCGGCTGGCATTCCGCTAACAACCTTTTTACTGCCACCACGTGAGCTTTTTCCGTAAATCTCGTGTAATGAAGAGAGCAGCCGAAGAAAGGACGCTGCACGATTTTCTACCGATCCAAATCCGTGGAATCACCAAATTAGCATTAGTACAATTTGTACAAAGAAGTGCAGATAAAAGCGATCCTAATTCAATCCACCAAGTTTTCTCAGATCATTCTTCTTCGGATTCGGAACAGCACACAAGTAGGTACTCTAAAAGTGTCTCCATTCCCATAGGGATATCCAGAAAGCTGGTTACGTAATATACACCTACAATGCACCAGTGACCTGATTAGATGTCATTACAACGCGGGGTTTAACTAGGTTCCCCACTACACAGCACAGTTTTGATGGATCAATAGACTTGACTAGCATATCAGTGACCACCACTGGCTGGGTTGTGGGATCAGAAGGTACCAGGGTCGAAATAGCAGTTGCTCTATGCTATAAGTGTCTAGAAGAAGTTGGACTAGAAGATTACTTGAGATTGGGAACATGCTAGATGAATGACTAGACCAAGACGACTTAAAAATTAATGACAAAGCAAATAGGACTTCTACAAGGCTTATGTAGAATGGGAAAGCTCTCGATAAAGAACGAATTGATACAGTTATGGATACAGCGAAAGGTCAATTAAATCTTTTAGATTGAAAAGCAATAATTGGATTCAAATAACTCAAGACCTTCAATCAGACAGTATTGACGAATCAAAAGTTACAGTTTCAAAACAACAAAGAAAATATACATAAGTACTTTTCAACGCTACCTAAACGTAGGCGTTATGTAACACAATGTAAATATTGGTACGTATTAGCATATTTACTTATACAACTGCTGACAGGTCAAATCGATTCAGTATCTTTTGTGTACCTTTGTATCCGAGCGTGCGATTTCATTGTAAACATCACAATCACATGTTCAACGCTTACGCGAGGATTTTGCCAGACCGTGATTGTAATCGTGAAGAAACACTTACGATGCTTTTTGTAACCGATTGTGACGAAAGAAGGGTAATTTCGCATGTGTGTACATTTCACCCAATCGCAGTGTAAATAACACTTGATATCGCTGTGACATCAATACGTATTTATAACGATGGAAAGGACCTTGAATGGGGACTTTTGGAGCTTTAACCTTGCTTAGCCGCGCATTCGTCTGTAAGACCGACAAAATACTCTTTCGTGATTTTTTATTTTTTCATCATTGCTGGCATTTTGTATTTCCTGTTAGCTGCCTGATTCGATCTACGTTTATCCTAGGGCGTTCGTGCGAGTAGCACCTATGGCCGTATTTGGCGACAGTAATTTGGTCTGCAGGACCGACACGGGTATAGGATCCAGGGTATATTTTTATTTCAGTTCAGTACAAAATGTACTGAGTCGAAATGATGCCTTAAATGTGTTGCAAGTTTAATCTTCCTCGTGAGGTTCTCTTTTAGATTTGAAATTTTGCTTTTGTTTGTTAGAAGAAAACATATTTTTGCTAATATTTTGTAAACTCTTGTGAAAATATTACCCTATTTCAGAGACTGAAATAAAAGTGACTGTTACTCAAGACATGAATGGTTTATCACACTAATCAAACTAATATTATAAAGGCGAAAGTTATTGTGTGTGTGTTTGTTACTTCTTCACGCTCAAACGGCTGGACCGATTTGGATGAAATTTGGTAAGTAGATAACTTATACCCTGGATCAACACATAGGCTACTTTTTATCCCGGTCTACGCGAGAGAAACCGCGGGACGCAGCTAGTTATCAATAAATTGGGTTTATCTTGTTCACGATATTCCTTAGTTTCTGAAAACATTATTGTAAGCATTATTGCGCAACTTTTTATTTTTCAAAAACCTATCTGCTGAAATTGGGTTCCGAACTATCGGTCCGTGAGACCATGCGCGGGTATAGGTGTCACAGAATTTAGCGCTGGTATAGGAAGATTAAAAGGATTTCTAGAATCTGTCTCGTCTCATTGTCGTTAAAACGAGATGAGGGATGACAGGCGGTCTAAAGTGGCCTTCGGAGTAATTTCCAGATGTGATAAAGTAAATTCATTTAAATTTTCGTCTAGAGGTCAATCCGGAACAGTTACTTCAACGAAGGGTTTGACCCTAATCCTTTACGAGCTAAAGGCGACATTTGATCTACTCCTGTTTTCTGGAAGATATTTAGGTTTAATTTAATGGTTTAATTTAACGTCGTAAATTGTATCCGATGATCAAACTTTTAAATCTCTTGGCATTTTGGACTTTGGACACTCGTGTCTAAACTTCGGGACTCCCGTTCGAACAAATGTGTTGTGGTAGTCGCCAAGAGACTTTAGACAATTTAGTTAGTCTATGCTTCAGACTTCAAGGACTTGCGCAGTTGTGTACGAGGGTAGGGTTACTTTCCGTCCGGTTTTTTCCGGACATGTCCGGACTTCTAGACTTTTATCCGGCTCTTTAATTTGTCCGGATTTTTTAGCTTAGATTTCCATCTAACGATGGAATCATCATCTACGAGTAATATAACCTAATAAGCAATACCAAATAAGTCTTTAATATTATTTGGATGTTCGCCGACGCCCGTGTCGACTGTTTCTACACGACGATGCGAAAGCGGTGCACATCTCTGGGGCGCAGGCTCCGGACCACTTCCAACACCATCCTGAGCGTATTTGCGAACACAGAACAGACTTTTCTGTGTTTGCGAACATTGATTGTCAGTACATTAATCATTGTTATATGGTTAATGTAATGACAAACAAACAAATGACTCAGAGGCAGTCGTATTATTAAAATTAAATAAATAAATTTAACATTTATTGCAGAATCACTTCCATATTTGTTAGTAACAATGTAAACATATAAACTAGTGTTAGTAACATTTATTCTTAAGCTGCGTGAGGCTACCGATCCTGGGGAGTGTCTGGGGAGTATGTGTTATTGATAATTTTTATTTTGATTTTGAGATTTGAATTTAATTTTGTGATTTGAATTTAATTTTATGATTTGAATTTAATTTTATGATTTGAATTCAATTTTATGATTTGAATTTAATTTTATGATTTTGACTTGGTTTTATGAATTTGATTTAATTTAATTTTACAATTTTAGTTTTATTTATTTATATTATTTAATGAATTATTTTTATATGATATTTAGTGTGATTAATATTAACGTATGATCTAGAAATGGATTGAAATAAATGATGTTGATTGATTGATTGATTATTAACTTCTCATTCATCTAAAAACATTGCCACAGATTAATCTATGACAATACTTAAATCTATTGCAAATTGCAAACAATCAACTATAGTTCAAACATAAAACATTTTCTTCAAAACAAAAATATTTTTACGTATTGTTTTTGTACATTAATTTTTATATTTTTCAGCGCCAGATACTTGACGGAGCTGATCCCGTTCATTCAACCTTTTTCTTGTTTTCTACTAAAATGACCGGACTTTTAGTGAAATGTCAGGCTTTTTGTCAGGACTTTTCAAATTTTTAAATGGTAGCCCTATCGAGAGGGATAATTATTCCAGCTGCAGTTTGCAGTTCAAGAACGTGACTGTAATGTATCTTCGTATACAATCTGTGATCTACGTGGCAGATAGTAATTTCGAAACATTCATGAATATCTCTCGGGATGAAACAAGGTGAGATCGTGTACCTACCAATGGCCGTGACTTTTGCCCTTTTGAAAGTCCATGGACGGTCGGGCAAAGTGAGGTATTTCAGCGGTTACTGAATTCTAATACATACTTTTACCTTTTGGTTAAAAATTTAAAAGTGGAAATACAGGGTCAAATTAAATTAGCTAGCGAAACTCCGCTGACGTGACGGGTAGTGGATATGTAAACAAAACATGGTAAAACAATAAATAAATGAATTTGATGATGTTTTTTTTTGGGATCATCAATCCCGATATTGTAGTCACTTAAAATATCAGTTTAAAAATCAGTTCTTTTGTCTTAATACGATAAAACAGATTTTATCAACTCACACTTCAAATAACAACACTACCAGCGGTCATTGACCTCAAAAAACAATCATCAAATAATTTTTATTTTGTCGTGTTTAGAGTCTACGTCTGTGGAGTTTCGCTATCTAATTTATTTTGATTCAGTATATCAGTCATTTGCTCAGCCTTTTCGCTGAGATCTTTCCATGACAACTTTGAATGCGTAGATCATGAAAATTATGCTGCGTCAAAAGACTCATACATAAGTATGTCAATTTAATTAATGTCATACAATCAAGAGGACTTCCTCAATATCTGAGAACACAAAATGTCAACAGGATTCCTACAATGTAACACTAAAAGTCATAAGAAGTGAAAGTTCTTGATGTTTCTCGCTTGATGACTATACCGACCTTTTACCAAACAATTACGTAAATCCATATAGTTATCTATACTATTAATTAAGCTGAAGAGTTTCTTTGTGTGTTTGAACGCGCTAATTTCTGGAACGGAGTCGGATTTGAAAAATTGTTTTTGCATTTAATAGCCCAATTCTTGAGGAAGGCTGTAGGTTATTTAAGGTCACACTAGGACCCTTAAGAGCCGAGCAAAAAGAAAAAAAAAACTCAGATAGAACGCTAAGCAAAACGAAGTAAGTAACAGCGCAGGCAGGCGATGTGATGTGACGGGGTGAGCCGGAGGGACAAGAAATTTTACGCGGACGAAGTCGCAGGCAGAAGCTAGTATCACACTTAATATTATAAAGGCAAAAGTTTGTGAGTGTGTGTTTGTATGTTTGTTACTTCTTCACGTTCAAACAGCTGGACCATAGAAATAATCTATGGGCTGGACCGATTTGGAGATATGTAGATAGCTTATACCCTGGATTAACACATAGGCTACTTTTTATCCCGGTCTACGCGGGTGAAATCGCGGGGCGTAACTAGTAATATTTTAGACGTGAAAGTTTGTGAGGATGGATGGATATTGGTTACTCTTTCACGCAAAAACTACTGAACGGATTTTGATGAAATTTAGCACACAGATAGTTTTTAATCTGGATTAAGACATAGGTACTTTTTATCCCGATATTCCTACGGGTTCAAGACTTACGCGGCTGAAACCGCGGGGCGCTGCTAATTCATCATAATGATAATTATTATATGGAGTCTCTCTTTGTCCAGCTTTTTTCCCAACTATGTAGAGGTCGGCTTCCAGACTAACCGGATACAGTTACACAGGCAGTCGCTCCATGTTAAATACTGGTATTCACCAGTATTTTACATGGAGCGACTGCCTGTTTGATCTCTACAACCCAGTTACTGGGTAACACAATACTAGTAAGACAGGTTGTCAGACTTTTGGGCTTTTGACTACC
This sequence comes from Cosmia pyralina, assembly GCA_946251885.1. Lineage (NCBI taxonomy): Eukaryota > Metazoa > Arthropoda > Insecta > Lepidoptera > Noctuidae > Cosmia > Cosmia pyralina. Next base: position 12,151,037 of record OX276361.1, read on the forward strand.
CGTAACGACCGTCAAAGATAACAGCCGGGACCAATGGCTTAACGTTCTTTCCGAGGCACGGAGGGGGTCACGTAATTATAAGGAATCGTGTATTTTTTGGACTAGCTTTCGTAACATACATAAATGTGGGTTTTTATATCGTTTAGAATAATTTCTAGGGGTTAACAGCTCGGTTTAAGCTCACTTCAACTAAGTTATCAACTCATCATGGTGCGATTTTTTACAGAATATACCGGCAGGACTTGTTTTCTGTCTCACTCTGTCACAGCAAGATCAATACGCGTTATAAAATAGACATGATAAGCCCTCGTTGCCTAGGTAACCCTCTCAATAATTCTACGCATTTTACTCTTGAGTGGCACGAACCATAAATTGGCGTAATGGGGTCCTTTGAAGTCGCCAAACGGGTCTTTAGTCAGGGTGTAATTGCGTAGTGTAAGCTTGCTTAGACATCAAATACAAACTTCGCTTCGACCGAGACATTGGCAACAGACAGATGGTTAGATATTGGGTCGCTCCAGCGACGTTCTTTGATCTGGAGAAAAATGTGGCCCTTCTCGAAAGGTTTTATAAACCTGCACCAGAACCACAGAACAGATAAAGAGGTTAGAAGGGCCTTGTGGGCGGGGCAGGCGCGGGCACATATGTGTAGACACACATATGTCAGCCGAAATTTGTTTTACCGGCCAGTAATCGCGCTCTTACTGTGACAGCGTACGAAGCTCAGCGAAAAAAAAAAAAATATACCGTGTTGCGCTGTTATAACGTGTCGGAAAAGTAGCAAGTGGTGTAGTAGGTATAGCCCAACAAGGGTTTTTTTTTTTCACCGGTAAGTCCAAAAACCTTAAAATACAAGTGATATTTGTAATAATTACAATAGTATTATGTATAATAGTTTGTAGACAAAAGCGATACAACCTCTTCATTTATTCTGTGACCAGAACCAACTCACATTGGTTTTGTTAAAACCATTTCCAAATCTTCTGAATCTACGTAGGCAGTGCCAGCAGTGCCAGTGCAGTGCAGTGGCCAGTGGATCTTGATTTCTGATTTTGGCTATATTTGCCAGAATGTCTGTCTATTTGTAGCAAACATAAAATGCCAATAATTCCACAACAAATTCAGATTGTCACACTGTTTCATTACATTTGGTTATTCACTACATTCAGCAAAACAGTTATTTAATGTCAACCCTGGTAACCAATTTCGCCTACTTTAAATAAATACAATTTACATGACAATAGAATAGGAAGGTACAATATTCAAATATTATAATGTAGGTAATACTTAAAGACGTATTTGTATACTTTGCTACAAATGGTTTACGCTAACTTAAGGTGAGTACAGTCGTCGACCCGTAGTCCCATACATTCGTCCACAGATCCGCTAGCGAATATTTCTAAATTTCCGTTAAAGTTGCGTTTTGTAAAAAAAATATTATTATTTTAAAATAAAAAAATGCATAGTTGTAAGAGCAGTTCCAAAGCCAAAAAAAAATAAACAGTTATTTTATACACCTTTTGTAAAAACGAATCTAGATTTACAGTCTCCAGTTATACGAATGAGCAACGAATACAACAATACTGTATTAAACACGAGGAGACATAGATATCTTCAGCGACAAGCTACGAAAGCTACCAGGATTCTTTTTTTTTTTTTAATTTTGTTTGGTACCCGTCTTAGTTTCGTTAGTCTGTTTTGGTTTATTTTAGTTTATTAAATTTCAAGGAAGCAAGATATTGTAATCAATGCTATGTACGCCGTAATTGTCATGTAATTAGTCCTTTAGTTATTAAAATTATTTCTAGCATAAGTTTAATGTATGTGACGTATCTGTGCTTTTTCTAATAAATAAATGCTTAAAATTTTCAAATGCTCAGATTAAAGTATACATATCAAAGTTTCACATACACTTTTTCTGGAATTTTCTTTAGGCTCCTTTAAAAGCATTAGGCTTTCAAAAACGACTATTTCACGACTACACTCGCCTTAATGAAAGTGAAACAACTGTAAGGAACTAATCAGTTGTTTATACTGGTAACTGGTTTTTGCCTCCGGGGTATTGGGGCCTAAAGTTCGTTTGCTATTTCGAGAAAAGTTGTTCTTCTATTGAGCTCTACTATAAAAATATTCAGTAGCAGTTAAGGGGCCGAAAAATGGCAGTAGACCTCTTAATTTACGGGATTTCACCTCCATCATCTTCGGATCGATGACCTTGTGGTTGTGAAGGCTGCTGCGACAAGCATAGAACCGGTCGATGTGGCGACCGGCGACGCTTGGGTGAGGCCTATGTCTAGCAGTGAAAGTTTTTCAGCAGAGATGATGATAATGATACCATCATCGATATCATGAGGATCTGCGACATTTCCGCCTATATCTTCACAGAATACAAAGAAAAACCTGCTATGTATTATAGCCTGAGCTACTTCTGCATCATCATCTTCCTGCCCTTGTCCCATGTTACGTGGGGTCGGCGCAACACGTTTCCTTCTTCCATTCTCCCCTGTCAACCGTCACACTATCATTCCGAATTTCCAATCAATAAATCCTTCAAATAACACGAAAAATACACAAACATATTCCTAACAATCTCAACATTAATGTTGTATCAGAATTTCAGATCAAAAGGACTAAGCAAATATATTTTGCGAATTTAATTCGGGAGCGGATAATGTCAGCTTTCGCAAATTCGAAGAATTTAATTAAATGAATTTGATTTCGCTGTTCAAAGAATATTATTGGGAGCTTGATTTTCATCCATCCAATGAAATAAACAGACGACCTTAGGGCTGGGCGTGCCCTTCGAGTTGATGTGACCCTTTTGACATTTGGTTTAGAACATTTAGAAGGGAAGGAAACTTGGTTGAACAGCTAACAGATTCAATGAATGCCTAGCCTTTTCCCAACTATGTTGGGGTAGGCTTTCAGCCTAACTGTATGCAGCTGAATACTTGTTGTCAGACTTTTGGGCTTTTGACTACCCGTAACGACTTTCAAAGCCTATACGACAACTGGGTCAAACGGCATAAGGTGTTTGCGCTGTGGTAGCCCACGAAGATTGGTCCAATTTCAGAAATTTGACGAATCCGGAGGAAATCTAACTTAGAGAGATATTTCTTATTGTCGCAAATCATTTTTTGAACAACATACAACCTGACACTGACCTGCAAATTGCAAAAACGCAAGAAAATTTTAATTTCGCTGGTTACCTTAGCGCATCCCCCTTAACGTGCTTTTCGAGGCACGGAGGGAACTCGATAATTTAATGGATGGTCACCCATCCACGAACCGACCGCGCCAAGCATAGCTTAAACCTTCGATCGATCCGTGCAGCTGTTATTATTTAACCACGAGCGGTAACAGATTATAAGTTATGAATACCCAAAACGTTGACGTCAATGGAAATCGAAAGTTCAGCCCCAATTGGGCAGCCATTTTGGTCTATGGCCGCTAAGCAGGTCAACTATCTGCCTGATAGAGCATTTTGTTCAATAATATAAAAAAATAAAAAAATAAAAAATTGTTTATGGTTACGAAATAAACAATTTTTTATTTTTTTATTATTTATACATTCCTTCACATAATGAATAGGATTGACCTCAACGGGGAAAATGAGTCAGCACATTTTATGCAAATCAAACCAAAAACGAAGTTATTTTAACGGCTCTAACATCACAATAATAAAGATGATAATGGTGTGAATGATAGCGTGACGGTTGAAAGAAAGAAAGAAAAGTATTTATTGTGACTCGCACAGTAAGATCACTAACTAAACTAAAAGCACAATGATAAAAGTATAAAAAAAAACGAGATTATATAAAAAGAAAATAAAAAATAGAAAGTCCTGTACGAGGCCAAAAGGCTCCTATCTCAGCATGAGCGCTGGTATTCTGAAAGGGCTCGCTGTGAGAATGGAAAAGAAAACGTGTTGCGCTATAAAACATAGGTACTATGAAACATCAAAATATAGAAAACCGGCCAAGTGCGTGTCGGACCACGCATTGAAGAGTTCCGTAGTTGAAAAGAGTTTATCCCAAAAACAAACTTAACATTGTAGTTGAAAAACATGGTCTCCCATATATATTGATATACGTCACGGACAATTCTCCATGAATTCCAAAAACATTTTTTTATGTGATACAATTACAAATTAACGATTTTCGGACTTTTTCCTTTACTTGTGCTGTGAGACCTTGCCTCTTACCAAATTTCATGATTTTAGGTCAACGGGAAGTAAGTACCCTATAGGTTTTGATTTACTTGCGAGTATCAAAATATGTCGCATACTTAAACGACCGTATTTTTTTTTATTGCGTTGACTTAGTTGATTAGAGCTTGATTTTTAGAGCTTTCTTTAGAGCTCCAAGGGAAAGCCAAAGAAAAGGTGGATGGATTGTGTGAGGAATGATATGAAAGAGAAGGGAGTGAATGATAGCGTGACGGTTGACAGGCCAGAATGGAAGAAAAAACGTGTTGCGCCGACCCCAAGTAATATGGGATATGGGCAGGAAGATGATGATTTAGAGCTCCAAGGGACGTTTTTGATATTAATTTCTACTTGATATCTTCACGCGTTCCTGAGAAAAAGGGTCGTGACAGACTGACAGATAGACAGACGGACAACCGTCCGTTTTTTCCTTTTGAGGTACGGAACCCTAAAAATATTGACTATCCTATCCTCTCTTTTATAGCATAATTACTTAGGATAATAACCGACTATTGATAATACCTACGAAGCGAATCTTTGACGTCAGAGCAAACAGAAGCCTATAAAAATAATTGATTGTTCAAGAAAGGATAATTTTATTGCGCATTGTGTTTTTCTATAGCAGCGTAGGACGAATGACGTGTGTGGTAAAGAAAGTCGCCACTAAGGTCTTGGGTAATCAGTAAACAGACAAAAGCGATGCGACTCCAGCACAACAATATCCAAGAATTTTTATTATTTAGAAACGCGACGCGCCTGTCTGCGAGAGCCTTAACACCATGCTGATTTGAAATGAGCGGAAGATTTAATGGCAAAATTTTCCATTGTTCATTTCAGACCGTATAGGAATCAAAGCAGGCAATCAGAACAGAAAAGGTATCAGAAGAAAAAGCAGGCAGGAACAAAATGAGATGGATAGATCTTCTGATACTACAAGATTTCGACTTGCAAAATTTTCGGGCAATGGAGCGAAAATGGGTGACGTCAAAATAACGCAAAAGGGGAAAAAGACGACACTTACTGGCAAGGCCAACCTTTTAAAGGGCAAACGGCGAGCGATTGTTTCAGCACAGAAAAAAATTCTTAGTGGTTCGACACCTCGTCTTCCTGCCTGTCCCATATTAATTGGGGTCTGCAAAACAGGTTTTTTTTCTTCCATTCTTCCCTGTCCACCCTCACTGCTTTTTCTTTCATATCATCCCTCTCCCATCAAAAATATTCATCAATGCTTTAGTTACCTGCGTTTCACCCTGTGTTTATATGATCTGTGGTTTCACCCCTACTCATCATATACCCATACCAAAACAAACGATTCCCTTTGCTAATTAAATAGTGGTTCCAGACACGACAGAAAGCGATGATATCGATGCAAAACCCGCCATGTTTAGATTGGAATTCCCATCTCGCGCGTTGTTGGTCACAGTTCCAACCTAACCCGTTAGGTCGGGGACCCTAGCTTAGGACCCGTTTGTTGATCCCTAGTTAACTCAACCAATGGCTAAAAATAGTAATCTAATGCTTAAACTTTGGCAAAATATTTTTGCCAAAATGCCATTATTAATTACTACACACATCAAAAGTGTCTAGGGATCAACATATATTTTTGCAATAACTTTTCTCCTGATTGATATTAATTAAAATTTTCTTTAAGGATTCATCAAATAAAGTGTTTTCGTTTGTCACAGTAACGATAAACCAAGTCACCTTTGCATTAATAAAGAAATTTGCCATTTTCCTAATAAAGGGATTTTTGACATTTGAACCACTAACATTAAAGTTCGAAAAAAAGACTGAAATAACAGTTTTCTTTAAAATTTTATTGGGTAACTTAAACAATTAATAATCCGTGTTTCTACCGCGAACACTAACAACACAAGAACATCGGTTTGGCATACTCAAAATGAGTTCATCCAAATCACGCTGTGGAATGGCCGCCCATGTTCGTTGCAACAACAAAAAAAGGTCTTCTTGCGACTGGATACCCTCCATATTCGGCAGAGCTCTTCTCTGTAGCATATTCCATGCATGCTCAATCGGGTCCAAGTCTGGCGACTGAGCAGGCCAGGGCAGGACATTGATGTTAGCTGCGGCGAGAGTCTGTCTTACAACTCTTGCGGTGTGCGGTCGTGCATTATCATGCATTAACTGAAATAAGGGACCGATTTGCACTTGTAGAGGAACGATGACGTCTGATACAATCGTCTCAGCATAAATTTGAGCGTTGAGGTTGCCTCTGATCCAAATCAACTCAGTTCTTCCGCCGATCCAAATACCCGCCCATACCATGATGGTTCCACCACTATAAGGATGGACTTCCTGGCAGGATTTTAATCGCTGTTGGCGTCCAGGGGTTCTTCAGTGTCGTATACGTCTTGTATCCGGTCTCATACCAAAACGAGACTCATCAGAAAAGCACACGAAACGCCATTGTTCTTCTGCCCAATTTCTGTGTTCAAGAGCCCATTGATATCGAATCCTACGATTGTGCATTGCTATAGGTGGTACCCGTAGCGGTCTTCGGGAATGAAGGTTCACTTCATGCAAGCGGTTTCTGACTGTTTGGTCGCTAATTAAGTTCCCTGAAGAGTGATGAAGCCTCACGGCTAACATCATGGCGGTTATAGTTGGAGCTCTTCGAGTTAAGATTTGAATGTATCGGTCTTGTCTCCGTGTGGTGCAGCGATACCGTCCTCCATGGCGCTCAGCCACGGTACCAGTGCTTCGGTAACGTGTCCAAAGTCGACTGATAACACTCTGACTTGTATTCAGAGCTAAAGCCACAGTACGTTGCCGGGAACCAGCTTCTATCATTCCCACGGCTCTGAGCATTTCTTCCCTGCTTAAATGACGTCGCCGCTCCATAATAACGTTGGTTTTAATCAGTAGTAGGGAAACAGTAGCACTAATAATGTCTTCAATGCGTTGTATGTTTTTATAGGGAAAATATTGACAGCTGATTTTCATCTTTTACTCGAATTTGATTCACAGTTCCTGATTCAAATTATGAAATGCACCAAAAAGGATCCATATAAATTTATAAAATCATAAATTTATTACAAAGCCACATCTCAATCTCAAGAAATCCGCATAAAAATGCTTGATCCCTAGACACTTTTGATGTGTGTATTTTATAACATGAATGAGCGTATTCATGCGACACCGCGTGTCACGCCGGTGGCGTCGAACTTCCAAACTACACAAAAAATTTCATAACAAAGACATTTTATATAAAAACAACTGATTACGGCTTCAAATACACGCTCACGATGTTGACGCATCATCTAACTAACAGAAGCAATTCAAGCGAAATCGTTTTGGTTGTTGGAGTTACCAAAGGCAACACAGTGGGAACTTAGAAGTTTCTGGTTGGTCAGCTATCAGCTTTATGATGTTTCCGTAACGTAACTCATGAGTCTCATGACGGTACAGTTTCATAAAGTACATTGGTATTTACTAAGCAAGCAAGCATAATACAATACCAACTATGGGCACTAATCTTGATTTAAATTTTCGCATTTTTAGTGCGCTTGTACGGCTCGTAAAATGCATTTTGAGCGCGATAAGAAAATAGGTACCCTTACCATGTCGAAGAACGAATGCAGCATATTTAAATTTGTATGATAGGTACCGTGTAGGTACTTATTCGTTGGAATCCTACTAATATTATAAATGTGAAAGTTTGGATCTTTGTTACTCAATCACGCAAAAACGGCTGACGGATCTGGATGTTTGTCACACAAATAGATTATAACCTACATTAACACATATAGGTTACTTTTTATCCCGATAGTACGTTCCCGTGGGATATTTTCCGCGTGCGGGCGAAGCCGCGGGCAAAAGCTAGTTGTTCTGTATTTGCAGCGAATAGGTATCAGGAACAACCATTGATTATATTAAATCTGTGGGAAAGAACGCATCGGACGCAACTGTCCGTGAAAACGATTTTGTGGTGCAGTCTTAAATACTTTTATTATAAAAGTTTATAGCACTGCAAAATGGCAACATTATTAATGCTTCTTTTCTTTATCTTTCTTTATAAATAAAAAGAGAAATCCTGACTGACTGACTGATTGACTGACTCATCAACGGCCAAACCAAACCCTTGGACTTAGAAAGCTGAAATTTTGCACAGAAGTTCCCTTTATAATGTAGACAAGGAATAAGGAAGGAATTCCCGGTAGTACGTTCCCGTGGGATAATTTTCGACATCCACGCGGGCGAAGCCGCTGGCAAAAGCTCGTTCTATATAAATGACTAAGGCTGGCATACAATGCCAGCCTTAGTCACCATGGTATTCAAATATTTATATAACATAAAATTACGCCTGTGTTGATTCCCCATAGGGTTATGCCATAGAACTATATATCTATGGGCTATGCAGATAATAATATAACGTGCTTTCACCGACTGGACAGGCGTACACTGACTGGACCGGTTCACTCAATCTGTGTGGTTTTTTTCTCAAAAGACCATTTCAGACACCAATCTACATGGTCTTCACAAGATCTGACCAAGATTATGTCTGGACTTTAAAAGAGACTGTGTGACCTCTCGAGTTTGTTTCGGCCTCTCTTCTCAGAGTAGTCAGACAGGAAACCTCATCTAGTTTTTATTAAAAATATGATTGACGTGTAAAAGTGTTTGTACAAACCTACTCACAGAAATAAAATTATTCATCATTTATCGCCCACATTTCGGTTACTTCGTTAAATTCCTATTTAATAGAAAGACAAGAAAGAAAATAGGTATAATTGGGGTTAACATGACGCAAAAAAGAACAAGTTGAGTTGTTTGGAGAGTAATGAGTTGAGTGGTGGAGCATATTGCCATCAACGGGTGATACATCTAAAATCCAGCTTGCTACTCGTACTGAGAAATTCCTCATGGAAGAACTGATAATATTTTGAGTACGGTCAGCACTCGCACTTGCAACCACTATGACTAGTCCAACAAGGCAGTCAGTATTGAAATACTGTCGTAGTAAACAACATTAATTTCATGCGTGAGGTTGGGTTCAAATCCGAGCAAGTACCAATATGACTTTTTCAATTAATATATACTTACTTTCTAAGTTTTTCATTGACATTACTGACATTGGTTATTCGTGGATCTTTGAGAGTCGTTACGGGTCATCAGAAGCCCGAAAATCTGACAACCAGCCTTACCAAGGGCCTTATCGTATTACTCAGTAATTGGGTTGTGGAAGTCAGATAGGTAGTCGCTCCAAATAAAATAGTGATATTCAGCTGCATCCGGTTAGACTGGAAGCCGACCCTAGTATAGTTGGGAAAAGGCTGGGCAGATTGATTGATTACTGACATTGAATTGAAGGAAAACATTGTGAGGAATCCTGGACTTAATTAATAAAGTCTGAAATTGCCAACCAGTCTTGAGCAAGTGTGGTGATCAATGCTCGTGCCTTCTCAGAATGAGAAGAGGCCTTTGTCCTTCAGTGGGACAGTAACAGGCTGATATTACTTACGGCAGCAGCAGTGTATAAATAGAGTTATGTTCAAATTATTTATTTCAAAATAACTAGTTCCATTGTTGCGGTCAACTGATTATAGACTTGTGTGGGATAATAATGATAACTTTAACATGTAATTTTCTAAAGGCATCTGCATGGAAATTGTGGTGAAGGTATAAAAAAACTATATTTATTTATCAAACTGGGAAAAAAAAATTCTTAAATTATATGTTGTGCCATGGTTGGCCACATTTAACTTATGTTATATTAGTAGTTTGCGAAAGGCCGCCGGTGAAGTAGGTCACAACTAATTATTATTTTTGACAATGCCATTATTCATTTGAATAGAGAGGATATGTTATTACTTAAATACTCAAGCAATGACAATATCTCTCAGTGACCCTTCTGAATTTTGGACCAGCAAAAGCTGGTCCAAAAATCAGGTACAAAAAATTGTAGCAACAATCCTAACTAATATTAAGAATGCGAAAGTGAGTTTGTTTATTTGTTACACTTCACACTAAAATGGCTGAACGGATATGGATGAAATTTGGTACATGTGTAGTCTACATGACATACTATACATACATAGGATACTTTTTATCCCGGTAGTACATTCCCGTGGCTTAATATCCGATCTCCACCCTGGTGAGGCCGCGGGCAAAAGCCAGTAAAATATAAAATTCTGTTCTGTACAAATACATTTTGATTCTAATTAAAAAAAACTAGAGAGAATTCATGATTTTTGCGAGCTAATTAAAAGAGAAATTGGTCTGATATTTTTTTTTTGTTCTGTGGTCTGATACAATGTTGGCCAAAATTAGGTACTTAATTAAAAATATTTGCCAAACAGCAGTCAATTTCAGAGGATGATCGGGGTTTGATCGGAAAGATCAATATCATTAGTTTATCAGTCTGCTAGAATTTAAAGACGGCATTGTATTATTTATTAAATGAAGAGAAATTTACTCACAGAACATCCGCACTTTGTTTCAATTCTTCAGTCTTCAAGATCCGATTGTCGAACAGTTCCGGTCCATTTTTTCTGCATGAATAATACTTTTCTATACACGCTTTCGTCTTGTCCATGTCCCCGTAACATGCATTATAAAACAACACTAATTGTTTATCCGTTAAATCCTTAGGCACATATTTTGATTTATCCAATTTCTGCGTCCAGTAACGTAGCTCGTTTATATCCTCCTGGGAAAATTTATCCATGGCTGCTGTCGCTTCATTATAATCGAACTCTAAATCCACTTGCATCTTTACGGTTTTTTAATCTATTTTTATCGTAACTCGTATACGAATTTGTTTATGTTCAACATACACCCAACCCCGAACGCGATAAATTGACAACTAACTAATGAAAAAATTAAACAATTAAAATGACAGATCTCTATAACGTTGCCAATATTCAAAAAAAAATTCTACCAAGTATGTATGTTCAGCCATAGTAGATTTACTTCAGGCAAAACTGTTAAATCATTATTTATTATTTGTGTACTATTAAAATTCATTATTTATTATTACTAATTCGTTTACTAAGATCTTTTATGGCTGAACCATCGTGATTGCCGGAACCTTCGCGACTTATTTTGAACGTCAATGGAGTAAAACTTAAAACATAAGTACTTAGATGTTATTAACTCACTTTTTTATATGAAATAAAGTAAATTAAAAACATGGATTCTGATGGCTCGTCGTAAGTTGTAGCACAGAGTACATAATAGTACAAGTTGTACTTTAGAACCATTAAACTAAACGTGATTTTCGTGCATAATTAATATTATCAAGCGGTTTCTTTCACAGAGAAATTAACCTTGTGATAATCACCAGAAGGGATCGGTTTAGATTATTCTGCAGGACATATTGGGGAACATTGGTTATTGTGATTGTTCCAATTATATTATCACCGGTTACTTTTATCAGTGATAAAATTGTTAGTACCTACCCGAGTTATTTGTTAAATTTAATATTCATGGGCCACATGAGAAGCGAAGGAGTTTGGAACTACCTATAAGGAAATTATAGTTTAACTTTAGTGTAACTTAAACTAATCTTTCTAATAGGTACTGGGTGCTAGCACACACGGCTACACATCAAGCTATACACTTCCAGTTTACACTGACCTCTCATTGTAAGGAAATCCTATAAAATGCGAGATCAGCTTATACTGGCAATGTATAGCTTGATATGTAACCGTGCGTACCTACTCAGCTGCTACAGTCCACTTCTTGAGAATTGGGTTTCAATATTAAGCGAATTAAGACAAAGGTTTTAAAAAAGTATTTGCAACGTTTACTGAACAAAGAGGTCTTCAAGTGGAAATGTTGCCAGGCTAGTTGGTCGGTGTTCGTTTGCCTTCGATCACTTGCTTTTAAGCTTTTATATGGTATAAGGGTGGGTTGAACCATCTTACTTTAACAATAACAAAACATCGCACCTTCAGTTAAAGTACCTATATTAGACAAAAAGTGGGTTGCTCCTTTTGACAATTTGTTAGCTGACGCTGCTTCGAGAGCATGTAACTTGTATCTGTCACTTCTGTCAGATGCGTCGATTAACCTGTCCTTGCTCCGAACTTTGCACTCCTACCAACTTATCTGTGAAATGGCGAAAATTGGATCTACGGCCATCATGTTGAAATGTCTTCGATTGTGTCGACGCATCGACGGTGGCGTCCTCTTTCAGTTCACAGATAAGTTGGTAGAACTGTACCTACCTAGCTAACTTTTATACTTGACATGACGGTGCGACACAGGTAGATAGTTAAATTCTATGGTCATTGTTATTGTTAATTTTAAAATTAACTTTGACGGAAACTATAGTGCCACTGATAGACTTGCGCATTCACTTGTGATGAGCATTCTAGCGAATGTTAAAATGGAGCGTTTTATCGAGCGTTTTAACAGGGGCGTTTTAGCGAGCATTCTAACGGAACGACAGTAAATTTGGTTCAAGCTTTTTGCCGAGCCGAGCAATGTTCAAGTCAAGTCTGACATCTTCGTGAAGAATACATTTTGAACGAACATTTACTAGAGCGTTCGCTAGAATGATCGTGAAAATATTTGTAGCGATGTTTGGCTCTATGCTTGGCTCTGTTCGACAAATTTAAAAACGGCAAATGCTCAATGTTCTTTTATTAGTGAATGCTCAAGTCTATCAGCGGCTTTACGTAGCCCTTGGTGCAAGTGCAACCCACCTACCCACTTTGGTGCGTCTTTTAGTGCATTCGTAATGTCGTCAGCAACAAAACGCTTGTCGTAGCACTTGCTAGGACGAGCTCCTTCACAAAGAGAGACCGAAAAAGTCCAAGACCAATAAAGTATTAACACTTATTTTATGGCCCAGGAGAAAATTACTATTTCTCAGTAGTTTTATTTTATAATATTTTGCAGGCCTACAAGAGTTTTTACGTGTTTCTGCTGATGGTCGTTTACTGGACCTTGGATGTGCAGCATCCTGCGGTGTTAGCAATCATGCCCATCGGCTTCTCGTGCATCATGACCGGGATAGGCAAGAGTTTTATTAGTGAGGTAATTGATAATAGTCAATCTTACATAAGGTTATCATGTCAAAATTTTAAAAATCCTGATAAAAAGCCGGACTTTTGAAAAAAGAAAGAAAATAAGTAAATATTTATTTAACACAGACTAAAAGGCACACGATATAGTCTGCAAATAAAAAGCGTAAAGTGCGTTGTAAAAAAATAGCAGAAATGTGTGCCTCACGGCTGCGCCAAATACACGCAGTTCAGCAAAAATGCCAGACAACTAGTGCCCGTAGCCCGTAGCCCTTAGCTACATGAAGTGTGAGATTTCGGATGTAAATCATTTTTATTGTGCAAATTGTCCGGAATAGCCGGACATGTCAATGTCAATGTCATGACAAATCCAGACGGAGTGGCACCTATGTTGGCAGGCCTTTTTATCTGTTAAGAAATCTTCATGAACACCTTCCAAGCCTTCCATGCATAGAAAGTGTTCTGTGCTTCCATGGTTAGCTGTTGGTCCCGGCTATCATTCGTAGATCTTTGACAGCGTTACTTTAGAATTCGTTAGTTCTATAGGTACGCTAGAGTGTGTTTCAATAATCAAATAGTTCCTATGCCGGTTGGTTCCGCTGTTGTCTTGTATGACGAATACGATACGCTACCGTTTGGTAGCCCGCGAAATTCAAATTTTCCGGAAATCCAATTCCAGAAACTACAGAACGCCACGTGCCGCCTGTTACGATTCTTACGTAAACGAAGCAAAAGGCTTCGTTTACGTTCATACGTCGTCATTCATGTCATACACGTAGGGCCACTTCATGCTGTATTTTTATCATGTTATATGACGGAGCTTTTTATTATTACGCAGGTAAATTTTACGAGGTAGATACCACTACCAAGTAGACACTCATCATGACGTCTGCACGACTAATTAAACCAACAATATGACTCGCGGAGATCGTAAAACAATACAGGTGCCATCAAAGCTTTATATTGCGTTTTTATATGAAGGTATCATAAATTATCATATAAAGGCCTATTCAGATACCTACTCGTATAAGCGATGTCGCTTCGCCCTCGGCTGGTCTAAAGTGACTAAAACTTCGGTTTCTTAGGAAAGCGGCTGTAACGGTCGTCATGAAAATCTGTAATTTTCACCAGTATTTGACATTTAAGTCAAACCCCGCCCCCCAATGATTTAAATCGCTAGATTTTCCCTCACTGTACCATTATTAAACAACATTTCCATGATAATCAAGTGAAATCACTGCGTCATTGAGTGTCAGAGATGTCAAAACGAAACAAAAATGCGACTATCTTTTGACTCGGCCGCGGTAGTGTGAATCTAACGATTTAAATCTTTGCAGCTGTCTTCTTTTTCATGACACCCGTCACTGCGGCCGTTAACTGAAACCGTAGCTTAACCATGAAGGCGTAGGGCGACAGCGACTATTGCTTATATGTGAAAGTGTTACGTCGCATCGCGTAAGCGCGTTCAAGAAAAAATTCGGCGTTGTAGAGTATTGTTGTCGCAGTTTCCGTCACCCATCTGTAGTGCTTGTCTCATTTTATAGCTCGAAGTGTCATTTTACGCCCAGGTGTGGGTGTTGCGGCGGGTAGTCTGAACTACTCTCGAGTTACATTTTTCTCCATGCTTCCATCCAATGACTATACTGCTTCCATCCGAGGTCTACCTACCTATTGTTTGTGGACGAGGGGCTAGGTAACTTTTGTTAGTCACAGCTATTTATTTGCTAAACAGTAGGCTACACATCTAGCTAATACATTTCCAGTTTACACTCACCTACCATTGTAAGGAAATCCTATACAATGCGAGATCGGCTTATACTGGAAATGTATAGCTTGATCTATAGCCGTGCGTACGTAATGTTTCCAGATGTACATTCGAAATGACCTGCTGGACTGTATGGGAGTGATGATGCTCACGATAGCGATAGAGAATTGCAATGTGCACAGAAGGATCGCTCTCAAAGTCTTGCTAGTGTTTGGATGCTCACATTATAGGTAAAGCCGAAACAGATACTCAGGTACAGCAGTGCTATTCTGTACAAATCTCACCGTGAAAACCTAGGTGAAGTGAGTTGTCATTCTTCCTGATGCTAGGGATTGACAGTATTGACAGCTCACTCCACGCTCACTTCACCTAAATTTTCACGGTGAGATTTATACAGAATAGCACTGCACGTTAAACTACAAAATGATAATTAGTAGGTTTGATCATATATTACGAACTTTTGAAGCGTTATAATAATAAAATATACATTATTTTAATTTCTTGAGAAATAAGCAGTGTCTTTGTACTCCAATAAATTATAAAATAAGATGTATCTCTATATATTTTTCTGTGTGTACATAAATAAACATACAACTAGATTCAAATTACATAAATACTTACAGTACTAGAACTACTACTTGCATTATAGGTAGGTACTAGACTATTATGTAGGAGGAGCTCGTGGCTAAGTAATAACAGCCGCACAGGTCCATCCATCAGGTTAAGCTACGCTTGCCGGGGTTGGTCAGTGGATGGGAAAGCACGTGCCTCGGAAAGCACGTTAAGCCGTTGGTCCCGGCTGTCATTCGTGGATCTTTGACAGTCGTTACGGGTCGTCAGAAGCCAAAGTCTGACAACCAGTCTTACCAAGGGGTAGGTATCGTATTACCCAGTTACTGAGTTGTGGAGGTCAGGTAGGCAGTCGCTCCATGTGAAATACTGGTATTCCGCTGCATCCGGTTAGACTGGAAGCCGACCCCAACATAATATAGTTGGGAAAAGGCTAGACAGATTGACTAGACTGTTATGTAGACAAAATTGAAGGGTCAGCCAAACGGCCCTGCATTATGATGGCTCCTGGCCATAGAAATATAAACTCTTATATCTATGCTCCTGGCCAAAACTTGGAAGTAGACTACTTAGTACTTATTACGTTCATACCTACCTATTGATATTTTTTAACTACTTATCATGAATTCAAACCAAAGTTCAAAAATATTGTGACATCCTGGATGTAATACGATAAGTACGTAACATGTTTATCCTGCATGTCTTATGTGATTGCTGGATGTCATAATCCAAGAAACCTAATTAGGCCCGTGATAAACCTGGGCCGCGTGCTGGAGTTTGATTAGGTCCCGTCAACAGTGCAAAGAGGTGGCTGATTATGTACATACATAATCAGCCATCTGCATCAACTTTGTTTTCAGGTTAAGTTTTCTTCTATTCTTCTCGAGCATGTTTCTTGCAATGTGGATATCTAACATCCTGGCATGTGGACTGATGATGCCTGTCGTCAAAGCTATTCTTACCGAACTTGAAAAGGTAAGTAGGAGGTAATTTTGTTTCGATCTTCAAAGAACATCCTGTGGCAGTCATGAAATCTATGTTATCAATTTTAGATGGGAATCTTGGAAATCTATCAAACTATTGGAAAGGCTCAACAGAAGTCTACTCGCCATGAACAAAAGTAAGAATGAAAGTGCCGAAAGTGTTTTTTATTTATTTAAACATAAACACACTATCATTACAGGGTAACCCATAGAAATATAAAAAACAGGGGTAACCCCAATACAATAATGGTTTCCCATTCTATAATCTAAGCACACACACAAATAAATTGAAGAATCAACTTACGGCTAATATCTGACTACTGAGTTATATATGTCCTAACTTATTTTATCACAATTTTATGAATTACCTATCAAACTAAACTTTTTTTTTTTTATTGCTATACAATATTAACCTAAAATAAAAAATCTAACAAAATTCAACAAAACTCTTGCGAATTCATTCAGATTGCACGAAAATATATCAACTCTCTTCGTGTAGCCGTATTGTGCGGGTGAGCGGTGTTTTTGACAGCAGGTTGGTTTTGACAGCAGGCACGGCCAGCAGTGGCGGCCGCCGCCGCCGCCTCCACACGTACCGGTCTGGCACGCACAGCTTCAGGTGACGCAACACACCTGGGTTATGAACTACTCCCCGCAGAAGCTTTAGTGCATACGCCGCAAGTGTAAAGTCTCGGGGCACTCTGAGTCTCATTTATATACAGGGAATCTGGTGATTCGACGTATATCCGTCAGGGGCTGATAAGGGGGCCAAAATGCAACAAATTGAACCTCCCATATGTATGGCCGAAATTCAATAGTTTTCGAGATATTTGAATTTTAAGAATTTTTCTATATTTACCCAAAATTTGACATTTAATTCCAAATAAAAAAAAATTACATATTTGAATGGGTACCATTAAAAATGATGTTGTAGCTGACACTTCAATTAAGCTATGGACATAATTAAAACTACTTATTTTAACAAAATAATTAAAATAATGAGCGATCTAGGAATAATATCTTACCAATATTTTCATTTTACGCTTCAAAAATGTTGTCTCGTCACAAAAATTTCTATGACATTAATCGTACAAATAATTAAAACAACTTGCCTATTCTGTAAGCTTTCCAAAAAGGTATAAAAGTCAATTTTAGAATACATAATTCGTGGCATGGCATGTGTTTGAATCGGCGCGGGGAGAGATAGGGTCATTTGTATTTGTATGAAATAAAATGCATTAAAAAATTTACGTCAAATTTTATAAAAAAATTTACACATCTTGTTCAAAATGAGCCCCTCGATTACGAATGCAGATTCAAATTCTCTTCCTAACTTCGGTTTTCGTCACTCTTGATGTGAACGTTGTTCTCGTCTGTTGCGCCGCGTTTATTATTCGCTGTCGAAGTTCTTCGACTGAATTTATTGGGGTCACATAAACTAATTCCTTCATATGACCCCAAACGTAAAAATCAAGTGGTGTGATATCAGGGCTTCGTGCTGGCCACGGAATTGGCCCTCCCCTCCTAATCCATCGGTTTGGATATCTCTCGTCTAGCCACTGTCGGACAGTAATCCGGTAATGTGCTGGGCAACCATCATGTTGAAACATGAGGTTGTTTTTTATTTCTTCGGGAACATCCGCCAACATATCGTCTAGGTTGTTTCTTAAAAACTCCTCGTAATTTTCGCCGTTCAAATTTTGGGGCAAGAAATGAGGGCCCAGCAAATAATTATCAAGGACACCCATCCATACGTTCAGCGAAAATCTTATTTGCGACGCAGTTTCTTTTAGTTTTTTTGGATTCCTGCCTACTTTAGGTGCCCAAAAATGTAAGTTATGGTAATTCGTTATACCATTCCGGTCAAACTTTGACTCGTCAGTCCACAAAATATTTCTTAGGAAATGTTCCTGGTCAGCGTCAGCGTTTAACATAAACCGAGAAAATTCGAGTCGCCCGGCAGGATCTCCCTCGTGCAATGTTTGGACAGGTTGATAATGGTATGGGTACCTGATAGCTGTACCACCGACCACACTTTCCACTGGGACATACCGAGCTGTCTTGCAACAATGTTCGTTGAGATGTTTGGGTCATCAATAAAACACTGAAGAATGGTGTCCTCTTCGTCAGCCGTGTATCGTCGAGGTCTGCCAGCGTTAACTTGTGCTCTCTGAACACTGCCAGTTTCAGACAATCGTCGATAGGTGCTCCCGAAAACAGTAACGTGGGGAAGTCGACTATCGGGAAAGCGGCGTTGGTATTCTCGCCGAGCCGCAGCCGCGTTTCCATCGGCAAAACCATAACAAAACATTATGTCTGCGTATTCCTTATTAGAATACGAAGCCATGTTATCCGAAATAACAATGATAACAAAAAGAATAACAAGAGAAACAAGAATTAACAATAATGATCGATAACAAATTAACGCGATGAGAGATTGGTTAATAGCAAGATAACAACACACGTGCTTGCGCGGCGTAGAGTCGAAACTTACTAAGGAAGGCGACGCGAGCGCAGCAGACGCCGTGTGCTCCCCCGCCCGCACACCCCGCCCCATCACGAAGAATTTCGCCAGTAAAATCGATTGTTTTAGCGAGGATCATAAACTAAAAACACAGATGATTTCTCTCCCCGCACCGCGCACCGCGCGCCGCCGCGCCGGTTCAAACACATGCCATGCCACGAATTATGTATTTTAAAATTTACTTTTATATCTTTTTGGAAAGCTTACAGAATAGGCAAGTTGTTTTAGTTATTTGTACGATTAATGTCATAGTAATTTTTGTGACGAGACAACATTTTCGAAGCGTAAAATGAAAATATTAATAAGATATTATTCTTAAATCGCTCATTATTTTAATTATTTTGTTAAAATAAGTAGTTTTAATTATGTCAATAGCTTAATTAAAGTGCCAGCTACAACATCATTTTTAATGGTACCCATTCAAATATGTATTTTTTTTTTATTTGGAATTAAATGTCAAATTTTGGGTAAATATCGAAAAACTCTTAAAATTCAAATATCTCGAAAACTATTGAATTTCGGCCATACATATTTGGGGGGTTCAATTTGTTGCATTTTGGCCTCCTTATCAGCCCCTGACGGATATACGTCGAATCACCAGTAACCCTGTATAGGTAGTCTATGAGAGTTCGTTGTACCCCACCATCCCCAGTACAAACAGTGTAGGATACATCAGCGGGTAAGCCCCATAATGTTTAAAATACAAGTGTCTTGTAAATTTATTCTGAACTCGCTCCAGCATGACATTGTATTTTGCTTCATGAGGAGCCCAAATCACCGCACTGTGTTCCAAATGACTCCTTGCCAAAGCATCATACAGCACCCTGAGCGTGGTAACGTTTGTGAATCCATGCGACTGTCTCAGCACGAAACCCAGGTTTCTGTACGCCTTCTTGCAAATCTTAATTATATGATCCCGGAAAGTTAAATCCGGGGTTAGCAGTACTCCTAGATCTCGTACCTGAGATACTCGCTGCATCGGCTCTTCCTTTACTTTGTATTCGTAGGCTAAGGCAGTCGTCGCGCGCGTAAATATCATCACCGAGTATTTCGCTGTGTTGAAATAGAGTTTATTTTTATGGCTCCACTCTACAACTCTATCTATGTCTTCCTGCAATCTCTCACAGTCCGACTCACCCTTGACCTCGAGCAGCAATTTGAGGTCATCGGCAAACAATAAACATAAACTATGTTTGACTACGTCTGGCAAGTCATTTATCATCAAAATAAATTGGAGAGGACCCAAATTGCTGCCCTGGCTCACGCCCGACCTACTGTTATCAAGCTCAACACTGCTATTGTTAATTGTTTGCTCACTAGGTAGTATAAGACAATCAATTACTTACCTTACTCACATATAATAAAATACAATGTTAATTGTTGCAGTGTGCCAAGGCCGTCAGACTTTACCGTATTTTATTTTCTCGGAATTGCATATTCGTCATCCATTGGTAAGTGCATTGACTTATAGATTACTTTTATATCAATGGGTAAGTGTGACAACTTGAGCTGCACTGCACCCTAATTGCGTAACACTAGTGTGTCGTTGCGTTCTTTAGATTGTCGAGAAGACAAATTTTTCGAACAAATAAAGCAATGGATTAGTAATTTGCCTTCAAAATGATTCAGATTCCATACAATGACGTCTGCCTCTGACACACAATTGATTGTCATTGTGATCTCATTAATCTCAGTTTTTTTTCGTTTGACTAAGTATGGTGAGGGCAAATCTGGCAATTTAAATCTTTGGTCAGCGTTAATTTCAAATGCTGGTCAAAATGACAGATTTTCATTACGGCCGTCATAATATGATTGAACCATTTTCTTAGGAAACGAAAGCTCACGCTTTCAATATTCGTCTTATCAGTTATAAACTTATGATTGATTGACAGAAATAACAACAGCCAATAAAATCACTTGACATGAGATTGGAAGATCAAATTCTTTCATGCTAAACCTACTGTTTTCTAGAAGAAGAACGGTGGCTGCCACTAACGGCCGCAGTGACGACTGTTATAATAAAAATGATAGCAGCGGCAAAGATTTAAATCGTCAGGTTCGCCCTACCGCGTCAAAAGATAGTCGCATTTCTGTTTCATTTTGACACCTCTGACACAAGTGACACAATTATGACGTTAATAATGTGTGACCTCTTCTCAGTGAGAATGTACCTACACTTTTTTTGTGACAGGCATGCTCCAGGTGACTGACTTATATAATCTAAACGGTGAAATGTGGTACTATAGGTACCTACACCTCTGCCACACCCTTCGGGTACACGGGCGTCATGTTATGTCATGTTCCAGGTGACATGGCGACAATGATGGGAAGCCAGACCAATCAAATATTTAAGATCTACTGTGAAACGTAAGTACATACAGATGTACAGACGGGTTATACCAGAGGCGGATTAAATGTCGAGAGCGCCCTAGGCAAGCACCTCATCGGCGCCCCTCTCGTATGGCGGCCATATTGTAGGCGGACTCTTCGTATCTTCTTAGTAAGATATGTCTCAGGTGTCCGCGTAACTCGTAAGAAATCTCTCTTCTGCATTCCCTTTACTAGAAGTAACTATGGTGCTAACACATTTGTAAAAAGATCTTGTCGTTCATATAACAAACTAACGGCTACTAGTGAATGTGATTGTTTGGATATTTTTCACGTTTCCCTCTCAAAATTCAAGAAGTCTGTTCGAGACGTTCTTGCAGCAAAATTATGATTTGTTTTTTTTTGACATTTTTAATATTATTGTTGTTCTTTTCATTTTCATTGTTAAATCATTTTGATATGTATTTTTTCCTTTTGATAGCGGCCGTTGTACCTTCTAAATTAACAAAATTTGTATTAATAATGTGTGGAAACTATTTTGGATTATGTATTGCTATTTTGTACCGTTTTCTTATATTATTGTATCTGTTTGTTTCCCAAATAAAATAAAAATAAAAAAAAATAAAATAAAAATATAATTATTATAAATTTTAACTTAGTAAGTACATAAATAATAATTAGCTGCGTCGGCGCAGCGCAAAAATTTTCCAAAAAAAAAAATATTCTGATAAGTTAATTAAGGTTCCGTACCAAAATGGTAAAAAGGAACCCTTATGGTGTGACTCAGTCTCCTTCTGCGAAGCAGTAATGCTCGCGAAGGAGGAGGCGGAACGCGTGAGGGAGAGGCAACTGTCGCACCCTCATGCCCCTAGTCGCCGCAGGAGATGCCCGTCCTGGGCGGCGGGAATCAGTAGCCGATTCCTGGCCACCGTAGGCACGGGCTTGCGGACGGCGAGCAATGGGTAGCTCGCCGTCCGGTCCCGGGCCCGGGGTGGGGGGCCCGGGTCGACGGCGCGTTGTATTCCACGTGCGCTTCAAATAGATGTCAGCAGTGATGGGGTCCGATAGGGCCGATGCCGCTGGGGTCGCGGGTTGTTCGAAACAGATACCGTAGCCCTGGCACAGGCAACTAAAGGAACACGGGTGGGTTTTAGTCAGTAAAAGTCTGACACTCGCTCAGCCCAGAGCGGGAAAAGTCATAAAAATTTGCTGATTTCCCATCCACAAAAAATAACGGTGTGACTCAGTTTGTCACAGCTGGATATCTCAAGAACTACTAATGCTATCAACTTGAAATTTGGAATAGTTTTAGATGACGTTTGCCCAACTATTTTGCAAATAAGAAAGAAATAAACTATATGTTTTTTTTGCAACAGAAAGGGGGTCTTAAAAATTCGAAGTGGGGTTACTAGGGCATTAGGGCATGTGTGGTATCATATGAAAGTGCGCTGTTTGCACCTGGTGACGGGGACCATCACAGGACACTGCTCATTAAACAAACACTTCCACACAATAGGAATAACGGACAGTCCTCTGTGCAGGGCCTTTAAACTAATTTAATAAATGAAATCAGATATTATTTCCGAGCCGTCCTGGGTAGTACTTTATAGTCGTATAATTTTGCATCTCTTTACGTTAATAAAAAAATATTTTAAGTATTCAATTGTGTTGAATACTGCACGTACCAATTATTTATGTTCGTGATTGTACTATCAGTACACACGGCTACACATCAAGCTATACATTTCCAGTTTACACTGACCTCTCATTGTAAGGAAATCCTATACATTGCGAGATCAGCTTATACTGGAATTTATAGCTTGACCTGTAGCCGCGTACACTTGCCTATCGCTTCAGGCATATTGTTATTTTTGTAAGGATATTCCCCGTTGGACCAAAGATAGAGTTTCCTCACTTCATGCTATTGAATCTCCCAGGAGTGCTGGTCATGGAGACACTGTTGTATTTGTGGATGAACTTCAACTTCTTAGGGATGTTCAGGTAAGTTAGAATAATTACTAGTTTTAAAAAATAATAATAAAAAAACTGCTTATAAAGACCATAGCTAGGTACCTACCTGCGCAAATACGAAATAAATAACATTCGCTCTTCAAAAAGGTTGAACTCATTTTATTTTAAAGATATAAAAATAATGGCTGATTTAGCGAAAAAACATCAAAAGCCATATATGTAAACAAGAAAAATTAAAAAGAAAAGGAATGGCTTTTTTATGATATTGTCATGAAGAATGGCCAGCTACTGTTTTTAGTGCACGTGAAAAAAGTTTGATTATAAAAGGGTTTTTACAAGCTTTTTTTTATTTCAACTGTTCGTGCCCGGCGTCAGCGTCACCCGGCCCGGGTAAATTTCATGTCTCTATCTCCAGTATTTTGGGCTGTGTGTTGTCTGTTTTCATCAGGTTTTCATACAAAACTACTATCCCGACGGTGAATTTAAAAAAAAATGTCATACTTACAAACCTTGTCGTGACAATTATGAACACAACAAAAAAAGAATTAGCCAAATAGGTGCAACCGTTCAGAAGTGATTCGCATAACATTCGGCAATTGATTTTTATTTTTATTCAGTTATTTAAACTTTAGACGACTTGAAAGTAAATTGCAGATCCCGAAGCGACATAGAGATTGGGATGACAGAAGAAGAGGCTCAATACATAGACGCTCTGTTAGCAACGCAGTATCAGCAGCTTGGGAAGCTTCGGTTCCATGAGTTGGTTAGTACAGCTGTCAAAATAATCTTTTCATCTTTTCACTTGTCATAGCTTCATTCTACCCAGATCTTAAAAATAGGCTAGCTGAACAGGGTGTCTCGTAAAAATAATATTCCAAGGAAATTACACTTTGACGCTGCATCCTCGAGATTTACATAATTCACCTGGAGAACACTCCAGATATACTAGACATCCAACACTGTTTATAAAGACACATTAAAAAAAACCGGCCAAGTCCGTGTCGGACCACGCACAATGAAGGGTTCCGTAGGTGAGATGAATTTATCTCAAGAATCCTATAAGGGTTCCGTTTTTATTTAACGTACGGAACCCTAAAAATACACTGCTCGCATAATTATTTTAGTGGGCTAATTATCTAAAATAATTCTACTATCGGGATTGCATGCAAAAGCAGGGTGGCCGGGTTCGTACTAAATCTTTTCGACTTCGACCTCTCATTATAAGGAAATCCTATTGTTGCGGCGGCCTAAAGCCTTGGGGTGAAAATCGAAATTTTCTTAGTGGACTGTATGAGGGGCGGTTCGGTGACAAGAAGGTGTTTTGGTGTTGTGGGAAAATGATGATGGTACCTGCCTGGTGACACGATGAGAAGTTTTTTAGCCACGTGGCTGGCGCGTCCAGGATATCACGTACGGACGAGAATCTGCACTTTCCACAACACACATAGGTACACGCACTTGCACAGTTCAATAGCAATCTTCGTTCTTGCGGTGAAAATATGAGTCCTTTTTCGACTTGGGATTAATTTTGAACCACAGGCGTCGAGGTCGGTTGAGAACTATAGTATAGTTAAAATCTCGCTGC